>CM045770.1:22866823-24066823 GCA_025200525.1 Camellia lanceoleosa
TGGGTCAGTTTACCAAACTTACCCAAATTCTATTCCTTCCCTTTCTGTTCAATTTGACTGCCCTTGCTATGTATTGTTCACTTTAGGCCTTAATTCTTTTTTCTTTTTCTTTTTGTAGTATTGGCAACCCACAATTTTTAAAATTGGCATGGGGTTGAGGACATGTACAGTTGAGTTTGTTGATAAATTAAAATTTAACATGTAAGAATTATGCTATTTCATTTATTGAGTCAAATTAGGGGAAGCTTTGGATCTCAAACATTCAAAGAGACATGGCCTCTACTAGTGTGTTTACTAACAATCTGTTTAGTAGAGTGAAGGGGGATGGAGGGTGAGATTGGTAATGCCTACGACTCCACAGGCTTCACATTTTTATTTTTTTTGGTGTCCTCCTTTTACCATATTTGATTGACAAAATGGGTGTCTGTTGTTATCTCTCATTGAATGGTAAAATAATTCTCTCCTAATTCTCTCCTTTATTCATGTTGTTACATCTAATTAAAGATAATTGCAAATACGGAAAATCATTCACGTATCCTACATACTAATCATGGTATTACCAATTCCAAAATTATTACTGAAAAATCTAGTTCGAAGGAGTAAACTAGAAAGAAGAGAAAAGAAAGGATGGAGAGGAAAGAGAGAAAAAAAGAGATGATGGCATCTCTTGTTTTTATTTAAATAATTCAGGGAGATAAATGAAGATAAAAGAGTGGGTTATCATATCTTTCTCACTCGGGAAGATAAAAGGACAGAAACTAAATAAAGAGTGGGCTGTATAATGTAAGCTTTCGAAACCATTCTAATGACATTAAAGTCACACCCACACACCAAGCGAAGAGCATAGACCATAAGGCTAGCTAACTCCTCCACAAAGGATTCCTTAACAAAGAGCTATTATTAGTGCCATAAACTCATGGTAGCCGCCACTCACTTTTATCCACATTCCTCAATCTAATGGACAACAAAAACTCCCCATACTATTGTTTCATGTTCAAAAATCTTTCTTTCATCTCAAATAATTATGACTCCTTGAAGTGCTACAAGTAAACTACCCACCTCTATATCTAGGCTCCTATATACTCTTATTTAGTTTTTCTATCAGTCTTCAATTTTTGTTACGGAAAAATAACAATATCTAGACTATATTTAACTCAAACCTCTCTAACTACTACTCTTTTTCTTCTTGACCTAATTGCTCTTGCATTCCAAACTACCATCTTCATTTAGAACTATCTCTGCCCATGACTAATCCTAATCTCTTTATGTTGTGTTTGATTAGTGGATTTGAGAAGAAATTTGGAAAAAAAAAAAAAGGAAAAGGCGTGTGAAATTATGTGAAATGTAGGTGTATTTTATTTACATTTCACCTATATTTTCCTTTAGATTTCCAAATCCTTTTCCAAATCCTCCAATCAAACTTAAGCATTAGGAAACCATTGTAATTATTAACATTTGAAATTAAATTTCTTAACTCAACCTCTTTTCTTTTGCTCATCTTTTTTGTCTTTCCAACCCCTTAGAACTACACCCCTCTCTTCTTTCCTGCTTCCTCTTACTATTCAAACTAACTAAAGATAAACCCATCTTTTTTTATATAACTTAAGTGTACCAACCCTTGCCCACCAAGAGGAGAAGAAACAATTCTCTTAACCTTTCTTGACCATCTTTCGTTAGTCTAATGACCCCATTCCTTTCATAACTTGTGTTATTATTTACTGCCAATCAAAAAAAATATATATATATATATAAGAAAGGGAATGAGAACCTGGAATGGGCATTTACCCATTCTCTCATACCAAATAGGGGTGTTCACAGGGGATCAGCTCGGTTTTGTTGGTCACTGACATCCAAACCGACAACATCGGTTTGAAAAATCCATCAACTGAACTCGTTCGACCATTGTTTCGAGACCATTGGCTTCGGGTCGTAGAAAATCCAATCAAGCTTCGGTCAGTACTTCAACTCAATCGTCTTCCTCAAGAGAAGCGCTTGAGGGCTTTGAGAGGAAGATCAAAGATGGAGCGAGAAAGGGATGAGGATTTTAGGGAGGCAAGCATGGAGAGAAAAGGAGATGGAGTGGTTTTGGGAGAAGAAGATCATAAATGAAGGGAGAAGGGTTTAGGGAGAGAGAAGAAATGAGATGAGGGTTTTGGGAGTGAGTTTATAGTCGTATCCAATATTAGGATTGGAGTATTGAGTGTGTTTTACAGGCGAATGAGGCCCCCAATCAAGGCGTTCATCAACAATTCCTCCATTGAAGATGCACCTTGAGGGAAGATGGAGAGATGTCTGTAACATACATGAGAGAGAGAGAGAGAGAGAGATAGAGTGTACTCAAGTAATGAGGAAGAGAGAAGTGAGAGAGAAAAGTTAACAAAATTAAATAGAGAGAGAGATAGTTTGGATGGGGAATATGTTAGTGGGAAAAGAAATAGACATTTTTGAAACTTAAGATTTAGAGATAAAGATAGGTAGAAGATTTTGGAGATCATGTAATCTGGTAAGGAAATAATAAAAAAGACACATGTAGATTCTATCATATTTAAGGTCGGTTGGTTTCTCGGTTTCATTAATATTACATCTGAATACGAACCCGACACCCAAATTTATAGAGCTCCAAAACCGCTGACCGTATATTGTGTTAAAACCGTCTGCAATAGTCAAAATCAGGTTGGTTGGTCAGATTTAGCTGGTGGTTCGGTTCTATGAACAGCCTAATACCAAATGCACCTTCAGTCATTAGGAAATAGAGAAAAATGTCGATTCTTCAATTTGTGTACCTTAGAAGAGAGTAGCTTTATGTTATTATTTATTGTACCAATATGAGAAATGGAATAATAAGTTGGTATGTCATAAACGAATTTCTTACTAGATTTTCTTATCACTAGACATAAAGGGATTGAATTCTACTTGTATTTATAAATGTGGACTCCACTGCTTTTGTGTTTAGAAGTGAGGATATGTGGTAAGAAATGCGATTATATATAACAATACTCATTTCAAGTAGTTGGGATAATGCTTTGTTGGTTTTAATTCACACATGAATTCAACTTATGGCCTGTGCATTCATGTTTAATTTATTAGTGATTCTTGTTTGTGGAGCTCTTGTTTCAATTCTTATGTTTCATCATAGAGGAAGGAAAATTTGCTTCTTGCATGTAGTCTCCTACGATTGTTGTGACGGCAGTGGAACCTAATCTTTTGCCTGTGCAATTCTGCTTTTGCAGTCAAGTTTACATGGCTAGAGAAATTAAAACAGGAGAAATTGTGGCTTTGAAGAAAATACGGATGGACAATGAAAGAGAGGGGGTAAGGTTTTCTTTCCTTTCATATCATTGGCCTTTGATTTTTTTTTTTTTTGAGTTTTGCGAGTATTTTGAAAGGACCAAGAAAAAAATTAAGGAGAAAGTTACAAGGCCCCTTCCAAAGAAGTTTTCAGTTGTGGAGGCAAGGCACTGTTTTTTGTTTAATATAACCTGGAAATAAGTTATTGTGTCTAGAAAGTTGGTTCTTAAATGGCTTCCCTTTGCAGTTCAAAAATATCCTCTTCTGGATAGACTTACCTACCTTCTGATACTTCTGTAACCTGGCTTCTGCGAGTTGGCATTGAACTTGCCTTCTGAAAATTAGTTACCATATGTCCACAAGATATAGTGTCAGTAGATCTGATCAGTTTTCTTCAAAATTAGGTCGAAGTTTCCATTGGAAACAAAATTTATGATATGAAGGTGCAATGTAACCTTTGAACTTTGGTTAGACTGATTTTTTTTTCCTTGCAGAAGCAACTAAGTAGGAAACCAGTCATCTAATATTTCGTGTAAGCCTATAAGTAAAACTGACAATAACAGAGGTGGCTGGGTTGTGTTCTGGATGTCAACATTGACGAAGGCTGACCAGCAGTCGAGATGTTCTGATCGCCATTTTAATTGCACTTGTCCAACATAGGGTATTACTATATAAATTCGTAATTTTTCAGAAACCTGGTCTGCCATGAATGAAAATTTTGCATTATGATCCTATTAATGAGTCAAAATTTCAACTTGAGGTAAAGCTAGAAAGCATTTAAGGGTCACATTATCTTCAAAGGGTTGAGTCCAATGGGATGGACAGGTGTTCAGGCGATTGGTTTTCTAGATTGAACTTTGCCATTCCTAGTTATAATGGATAGCAGGAAAACATTTTGGGTAACTCTATATGGAAAACATGTTTTGAGGTTCCTTGTAATATCTTTCTAAGCGCTTTTTTTTTTTCTATTTGACTATGCAGTTCCTATAACTGCCATACGTGAAATTAAGATATTGAAGCTGCATCATGAAAATGTGATTAAGCTGAAAGAAATTGTAACATCTCCAGGTAAGCTATTCAGATTCATATTCACTGTTCATCTCTAGTTTTTCTGTCCTGTTATTCTATTCTCTAAGAGTAGCTATTTTAGTTTACATAGCTAATTGATTGAGATCATTTTCCAGGTGCTGAGAAGGATGAGCAAGGGAGGCCAGGCAAGTATTTTGGTGTGCGCTTTTAGATGCTGTAATCTGTCTCCATTTATAGTCTGGTTCATGAACAGTTTATTTATTTTGTTTACTGTCCTACTTATGTGAGAGCAGGGAATTTCTAACGTCGGTGTCATTACTTGGAGTTGCAGATGGTAACAAATATAAAGGTGGCATCTACATGGTTTTCGAATACATGGACCACGATTTGACAGGTCTTGCTGACCGTCCTGGGATGAGATTTTCAGTGCCACAGATTAAGGTAATACCGAATTCTGTGAACAAAATGCTGCAATATCTAATTATTGACCTTTAGATGATTGACCCTCTCTCTCTCTCTCTCACACACACACCCTTCTTTTTCTCCTTCATCTTTCAGTGCTATATGAGACAGCTTTTGACAGGGCTTCACTATTGTCATGTAAACCAAGTACTTCACCGTGATATTAAGGGTTAGCACGAAAGCTAGTTTTTTCCCTAGGAGATCTTGCTCTTGTTTTCATGACGATAAGGTATGTGGTTGTACAATTGTGTTGCAGGCTCCAATCTTCTGATAGACAATGAGGGAAATTTAAAGCTTGCAGATTTCGGCCTTGCTCGGTCATTCTCAAATGATCATAATGGAAATCTTACGAATCGTGTAATTACTTTATGGTATAGGTAAACTGTTCAGCTTACCCTCTAGGAAAGAAACATGCATGTGCACAAAAGCAACTTTGATGAGTGTATCTAATTTTTGTTCAAGATTTTGTCTTCTAAATGCTCTGTAATAAGAATCTTACGATTCGTGATTTGATTCACGTTTCAATTTGCAATTTTTGCAAAATCGATATGAATCTATGGGCGAATCTATTTTAGAAGTGAATCTTTAGTGAATCACATGATTCATCAATTCACGATTTAATTCACTTTTTACGATTTATGCAATTCTTGAAATTATCATATCCAACATATTTCGATTCTTTTTTTCCTCTTTTTTTTTTTATATATATATATATATATATAAGTTAAAATGACATAATACAACTTCTAATAGAGTTTAGTACAAAAATAACCAATATATAACATGATTTGTTGTTATTTTGGAGATTAGAGAGTTTTTAATGGGATCCAATCAGATCAAGTTAGACCCAACATGTTTTTAACTTTTTCTTCTCATTTTTTTTCCTTAAAAAAAATATAATGTATATTTTAAATATGTTTAAGATTAAAGTAACTTGCAATATAAATTATTTATTGCTATTTTATTGAAATAAATATATTAAAATATTACATGGGTGACGATAGTTAAAAGTTGCAATAAATATACTAAAATATTACTTGCAATATAAGTTTTTATATTTAAAAAATATATATATTTAAACAATAAACTTATATACCTTCTAAAATATTTTAGATTTTAAAATAAAATATTCTAATTAATTCTTTCTTATTATTAGGTCATTGTTACTTGTAAATGTATATATGTTTATGAAATATTAACATCGTTGTTAAATTATTTTTACTTAAAAATTGAGAGTGTCTTTGTTTACTTTCTTTATTTAGAATGGTGGATAAGCAATATCTAATAAAGGAGAAGGTAAGATGGTGATCTTACATGGGAACCTGCGTTAACTTTTTACCTATTAAACCACGTGATCATCATTCAAAATAACATTTTCATTGATTTAAGTCTAAATTTTTTATATTTATAAGATATATTTAACATCCAAGTGTGTAGATGTATTTTTCTAAGTAATTTAGAAAAAGTAACTGGATCTTTATGATTGACAATTCAGTACAAGGCCATTTCGATTCACGATTTGACAACTATGTCTAAATGTCATTTGATTGGTCCTGATACATAATAAACTTAACAGACCTCCTGAGTTACTGCTTGGGACAACAAGATATGGTCCAGCTGTTGATATGTGGTCAGTTGGTTGTATCTTCAAGAGAGCTTCTACATGGGAAACCAATCTTTCCTGGGAAAGATGAGGTACAGTACTGTTAATTAAATTCTTTTTAGTGTACTAAAGAATGATATGCCTGATGAACATTGGCTTAGTGTGAATGTCACATATCACGCTGCAATCTTGATTTCTGCCCATCACATGGAGCACTTTGGATTCTGAGATCACAGTGGCATTCACAGTGTGTGATTGTCAAATTGTGAGCAGACAGTGATGTATTTTGTTTAAGCAATCTCAGTTGTGCTTCTGTGATTTAGAGAAGATGATGATAGCCTTCAATATTTGTCTTGTTTTGGTTACAAGACTCATGCTTTATTCGTTCACACATGCAATGGGATTTGAGAGAAAAAGAAAAATATTAAATTTATTAGGAGATCCAAGAAACTAGAAAAGTGAAGATAAAACAAGTATGATTTAGGGCTAGTTTGGCATAACCTAAATAAGTTAAAAAGTCAAAAAGTCACTATCTTATTTAAGTCACATCATCTTATTTAAATCACATCACCTCTCTAACACATCACATCAAACCCAACCCAAACCCAACCCAAACCCACTAATAAGTCAAAAAGTACACTTTTTTAGAACATCTCAAACCAACCCTTAGTTATCGATTCTTTTTCTTTGTTATAGCAATGTAGTTTTTCTTTTTCATCCCTAGTACTATTAGAATTTTGTATTTTTAAATGGTTTTTCTTACAATGGCAAACATATTTCTCAACTAAGCCTTTAAATATTTTTTCTTAAGCTTATTATATTCATAAACCTCAACATTTTCAATTATTTAATTATTTAAAATAAATTAACATTTATATAGGTGGTTGTTTATGTTTTCGAACGTTTTCAATTTTTTTCTTGTTTCACTTATGTTTTTGTTTCCAAGATAACCAAAGCAGCATAATGAAATTCGGATGAAGATAGCTTCTTAGATTGAAAAACCTTTGATTTGGGGTGGGCTTTGCTGGAAGTGAATTTGCTTACTTGAAGATAAGTGTTTCGTTGGGTGGGGAGCTGTTAAAAACATTTTTCAAGATTGTTGTGGAGTAGATCAAAAAACCTTTGATTGGGAGGTTTTTTGTGTTTTTTTTGGGAATTTGCTTACTTGAAGATAAGTGTTTCGTGGGGTGGGGGAGCTGTTAAAGACATTTTCCGAGATTGCTGTTGGGGAAGACCTCCACAAGAAGTAGAGGTTTTTCTGGAAATGGTGGGGTTGCAACAATGGTTGAAATACACTATGAAGGTGCATCATAAAGGGCCTAGGGGTTTGGAGGGTCGAGCTAGTTCTAGAGTCCTATCATAAGTTGTAGGTTATTGGCAGAGATGCCTCTTGTGGGTAAGTTTGGCTCTTGGGAGAGTCTAGCAATGGGTGAACAAGCATTGGGAGGGGTTTGTGGGAGAGGAGGTGGTGGAGTTAAGTGAAACATTCTTTCCTTTCATTCTCCCTTCCATGTAGGGGGCTCATAGAATCCTCTCGGTGGATTGGGAATGCGACGGCAAATATGTTTTTCTTGATTGGTGGTGGTCCACAGGGGGATAAGAGGACGGTGGTGAAATCATCCTTGAAGAAGTGGAAAGGGGATTTGGTGTGTTTGCAAGAGATGAGGATGGAGTTTTTCTTGGTTTATATTGGGTGGCGGTGTGGCAGCAAAACTGACCCGACCCTACCCGATCCTTGAGCAACTTACTTAGAGGAGCTATTAATATAGCCATTTAGTGTAGTGTTTTGTTTTCTAAGAAGCATGGACATGTGACATGACAACGATGACGACATGGAAAATTTCAAAAAATGAAAGACACGGCACATGGTTGACACGGGCAAAATATATAGTATTTATTATATATCATATATAAGGATAAATAATTATTATATGTCATATGTATGAATATTTAAGTCAAAATATAATCATTTTAAAAGCCTAAAGGAGAAAATTAGATATGAATTTACATTGTTGTTGTTTTATCATTGGATTCCAACTTCCAAGTTATTTTATTCCAATTTGTAATGTGTTTCATGTGTGTGCAAGTGTTAGAAAGTGTCCGATGAGTGTCTACGTTACCTTAAGTGTTTGTGCTTCTTAGGGTGAAGCCATACTTCCTTCAGTTCTTTCCACCTTATGTAGTTGAATCAATGTCATTCTTGCCCTTGCTTTCTTTAAGAAATGCTTCTAACTTCGAACTCGATACTTCTTTGTCACCATTTTGATAAAAGATCAATTTATATCAAGCAATTCATGCAAAGAAAGTGGGATTTTCAGCTCTCTTATACCAAATTGTTGTAGGATATTATGAAGCTACCTTGAGATGACTATTATAATGGATTAATGCTATGCAAACTAATAAACCTTCTTACTCACATCAGGTGTTCCTATCACACTAATTTAGTGGGTCCCATTTTCAAATTCCAAAGTTCCATTAATGCATGCAAATTTATTAAGAGAAGTTTTTGAACTTTGTTTGTTTGTTTGGCATTTTCCATTTTCCATTATAATTACCTGCTGTATTTGTCCCGATTATTACAACATTCTAACAAAATACTGTGGGTAATATGCTCCCTGTTTGGAAAATCTTGTTTGTACCTTTTTTAGCTTACAATTTGATATTTCATGATTAAGCAGTTATAATTTGAAAAGTTACACTCCGTTTGGATTGATGGTTTAGGAGGGGAAGTGAAGGATCTAGAGGGATAAAGTTAGTTAAATTGTGTTTGGATTTGTGTTTGGATTTGTGCTTGGATTCTTTTTTAGAAGGGAAAGAAAGTGCATGGAGGGATTATGAGGGGGAGAGAGTACAAGTATTTTAAGCACCTCACTTTCCGTCCATATTGGGAGGAAACGGAAGGGCAGTGAAGTGCTTCTCATACTAATATATTAAAATATCTTATTAAATATATCTCCCATTAATTAAGTGTTGTCTACCTAACAAGAGAGATGAGACTTTCCCTTCCTTTTCTTTCTCATTCCCTTCTTTCCCCTCATAACTAACTCTTCCCTTCCCTTCCCTTCCCTTCTCCTCCCCTCAATCCAAACAGAGTGTTAAGGTATTTGGTAAAACTTTTCAAGTTTTCAGCTATTTGCTTTTTTCAGTTAAAAAAGCCGCCTTTTTTAAACTGAGTTTGATATGCTTTTTTTTTAGATACAAGGAAGTTTTGCCAAACAGCCTCTTTATATTTTTTGGGTGGCTCTTTTCGTTTTATGGTATTGTTTTCCAGGAAGTTATGTTTATTGGTTTTGTCGTTGTAGCCCGAGCAATTAAACAAGATATTTGAGTTATGTGGAGCTCCTGATGAGTCTAACTGGCCTGGGGTCTCTAAGATTCCTTGGTATAACAATTTCAAGCCAACGAGGCCAATGAAAAGACGTCTCAGGGAGGTCTTCAGACAGTAAGTAAATCATATCCTATAACCTATATTTTCAGTGTAGACCATGAGTTTAGTGCTTCATTATTCACACTACTACTTTTGCATTATAGCTTTGATCGGCATGCTTTGGAATTACTTGAGAGAATGCTGGCTCTTGATCCATCTCAGGTATCTCTTCCACTCTTATGATCATCTTCTCTATTTATTTATTTATTATTATTATAAATAGGGTCATCTTCTCCAGTTACCTTTTTTTCTAAGAGTTTGGCCAATCTTGATGGGAGTTGAACCCTGACCCCTACTGCCACATTTATACAAGGTCCATTAATAAATTTTGATTTACTTAATGCGACTCGTGTATAAGTTCTTAAATATTTCGGTTTACATAAAATTTCAGTTTTTCTTTTGGTTAATATTTTAATATTTGGTTCCAATTTCTATTCTTCTTCTTGAATTATATGTATGTGGATTCTTTTAAGCACTAAAAGTTGCTGAGATGAGAAAGCTTAGATGGATGTGTAGTAAGGCTAGAAAAGATAGAGATAGAAATGAATATATCCCCGAAATGGTGTAAGTAGCACCTATTGAAAATAAATTGATAGAGAATAGGTTAAAGATGGTTTGGTTATATACAACGAAAACTTATAGATGCAATGGTAAGGCAAAGTGGTAGGATCACCATAAATGGAGATGCTATGGGAGAGGAACATCTAAATTGACATGGGATGTGATAGTAAAAAACTATGAATTTATTTTAACTGAACATATTGCCCTTGATGGGGTTGAATGGTGTGAGCCGTCAAGGTATTGCTCGTCTTCCTCGTGCAAAGAGGAGATTATCGGGAGAAGTAATAAAAATCTAACTTGAAGAAGCAATTCCCTACTTCGGTAGCTCAGCCTTAATCAGTATAGGGCCTAGTCCAGTCCTTAATCAAGTGCTTTCTATCTATCTTTCATATTGAGTGCTCTCAGAGGTGCATTCGTTGACCCCTTTGCAGATGTCACAGCACAAGCCTGACCTGTAATTTATGAAAGATTACCAAAAAAAAATTCATGTAGCCGACTTCACTTGATTGGGATACAAGATTAGTTTGGTTTAATTTATCTTTGTGATAAGTACACCAAACATTCCTCTGTTAGGGGGGTATTCATATTGTTGTTTGTTGAACTCCTATGAGAAAGCTACTCATCCGTTCAAAAAATATATGTATGAGAAAGCTACTCTTTTGAGTTTTTATAATTAATTAAAGGGTCCTGCTAAAAAGTGCCAATGGGGCACAAGAAAAATATTTTTAAAAAATTTGAAGAAGACAGTTTTTATTAAAATCAATGTACTTTTTAATTTTTTCACTTATTTTCAAGACACTTTTTACCTTAATCCCAATCCAATGTTAAACAATGCCCCAGTGGCACTCTTTAGCATTGGCCTTGATTAAATACTCTTGTTCTATAACAACATTCTTCATTTGATAGTCTGCATTGATTTTTTATTTAATTTTATTTTTTATAGAGAATATCAGCCAAGGATGCACTTGATGCCGAGTATTTTTGGACTGACCCATTACCTTGTGATCCTAAGAGGTTTGAATTTCACTCTCTTTCTTTTTTCCCATCTTGTGTAATAGTATTTAAATTCTTCAAAGCGGCGATATATTTCTCTTCCTTAACTACTAAATACAAACGTCTTCCCTCAGTTTAACAAGATACGAAAACTCACATGGGTTCCAAACTAAGCGACAGCAACAGCGACAACATGAAGAAACTGCTTGAACGTCAAAAACTACAGCACCAACAGCAGCACACTCGACTTCCGCCAATTCAGCAGACTGGTCAAGCACACGCCCAAATGCGACCGGGACCGAACCAACCCATGCACGGTTCTCAACCCCCAGTAGCTGCAGGACCTAGCCACCATTATGCGAAGCCACGTGGACCCTCTGGAGGACCGAGCCGATATCCCCAAGGTGGAAACCCCGCTGCGAGTGGGGCCTACAATCACTCGAACCGTGCTCAAGGCGGAGGAGGAGGAGGAGGTGGAGGGTATGGTAGTGGTGCATATCCACCTCAGGGCGTGGCCCACCATATGGTTCGAGTAACATGCCTGGTGCGGGTCCCGGGAGGAGGGGCTGAGTGGGTATGGAGTTGGTGCTCGAATTACCCTCAAGGTGGTCCATATGGAGGTTCCGGTGCTGGCCGTGGCTCGAGTATGATCGGTGGGAACCGCAATCAACAGTATGGTTGGCAACAGTGACATTATAGCTTGTGCTAAGTGAGATCTGTTGACAACCTTGATTGTGAGTAATAACGGAAAACAAAATGAATAATAGGAAGATTTCAATTTTGTTTTCTATCCCTCATATGCCCAGTGTAGTTCTATTATTTAAGGTGGTTCTTGATGAGAAGATAAATAATTGATTATTGCTTGAATTTTGTATAATTCATATTCTTTTTATGTTGTGTTAAAGACAACTTTACATGGTTTGTGTGGATTGCAGCTTGGCCATGTGAATATAAGTAGTGTTCTTATTGCAAATTGGCGCTATTGCTTAATTGGTCTATTTTGAATTATTTGGTGCGGCTTATCTGAATTTTGGTTTTTATATTTTTTTAAGTCTCTGTTAAATTGTTTGTTATAAACTAAGTTGGTCCAAAGCCCGGAGTCTCCTTTTTAACTTTGAATTCGAAACTTATGGATTTTAAATTTTAGGATAAACTTGGCCTGGTGTATTATGGAGAATTATTCACCGTGTTTGGTGGTTGTTTTTCAAGCTTCGTTTTTTTTAAAATTTTAGAATATTTGTTTGGTTATTTCAAAAGTTGAGCTCACTTTTCAAAATGATATGTTGACGATTTTAAGGAGAGAGACAATTTGAAAAATGATATATTTAGGACTTTTTAAATTGAAATTTCCCTCTAATTTAAGGAGAGGGACAATCTTGAAAAGAAAAAAAAAAAAATTTGTCACATGAAAAAGTACTCTCATCTTATATATATGTGTGTTATATGTATGAAAACATAATTTGGCATGTAGTCATTTATGAGTACATATCTCATCATTAAATGTGTGATTTTATCATAAAATTTTCATTCATTTTAATCACAGAAAACGTAATTTTTTTTTTCCAAATTAACATTAATTTCTTTCGTAAAATTAAATTTTCATAAATGTTATGTAGAAAATTTTGTAAATTGTACATTTAAACATAAATTTACGATTTTGTAAATAAATTTAAACATAAATTTACAATTTTTTTTAATGTCAATTTGTAAAAAAAATCATTTTCAGAAAATTTGTAACAAATTAGGTTTTTTGAAAATTTGTAAATATATGTAGCCAAAAAATATGATTTTTTAATGCGAATTTGTAAATAATTTTTTTGCATAACATTTATGAAAATTTAATTTTACGAAATACATTTTTTAATGCCAATTTGGAATAAAAATTTACATTTTCTGTTGTTGAAATAAATGGAAATTTTATAATAAAGTCACAAAATTAATGGTGAGATATGTACCCATAAATGAATACATACCAAATTATGTTTTTATACATATATAGCATGTACATATATATATGAGTCGTCTTAATTCAAATTGTTTTTTTTTTTTTTTGAAAGAAAAAAAAAGAAGGAGAAAAGAAAAGAAGAAAGAGAAGAAGAAAGAAAGAAAGAAGAAGGAGAAGAAGAGAAGGAGAAGGGTGGAGGTGTGGCCATCAACCCGAAGGTGGAAGGTCGGCTGGGCGATCGATGAGGACTCTGACGAGGCCGACGATCGGCCGAACTCTGACTGATCTTCTCTCCTCTCTTCTCTCTCTTCTCTCTCTCTCTTTCCCTCTCCTCCTCTCTCTCTTTCTCCTCTCTCTCTTCCTCTCTTTATTTGGGGATGGGGGATTCGGCCCAAGCTTTACTCTATATATATATAACAGTGATGTTAGAGACCTCTAAATTAGAGGCTCTAAACACAGCTCTAATGAGGTGGAAAAAAAAAAAAACAAAACAAAACAAAAGCAAACAGACATAGCATTGACAGTGGCAGTGGGTGAGACCCACTACCACATCACTAGTGGCACCTCTAATTAGAGGTCTCAAGCATTTTTGTATATATAACTAAGATGAGAGTATTTTTTGATGTGACAAATTATTTTTTTTTTAAATTGTCTCTCTCCTTAAATTAGAGGGAAACTTAAAATTATAATGATGCATTTTTTTGAAAACTAAAAAAAGATTCTTTTTTAAAATAAAGTTTTCAAATCACTTTTTGAAAAAAAAATTTCAAAAAAATGGAACCAAACATAGTGATTATTCATGTTCCGTGCATTTCTTAGGCTTTGTTTGTTGGTCGAACTCACTTTGATGAAAATATTAATACGGTGAGATTGAATGAGAGAATTACTAATACGATGGTATTAATGTAAAATAAATTGAGGCTGTTTATGTAATAATATGATGATATTATTTAGTTATAATTAAATATATAAATTAACGTTAAAAAAATTGTGATGTAGAAGGTGATTTTATTATTATTTCTAAGAATGAAAAGCAAAATAATCATTTTAATTCTAAATAACAACAATGATTCATTCCTCTAATTTGAGAACTCTAATTGAGCGCTAATAAGGTGGAAATTCAGAAAAAGAAAAAAGAAAAACTAAGGTCAAAATATCACATCAATAAATGGAGCCCATCCCCTAAGACTCCTTTAGAACTTATAGTTTAGACTCCCAAATATTTTTATTCTAAATAAATATTATTCTAGTAGGATCTACAGGATTAATAATCTTCTATGAAGAGAAACAAACAGGATCATATTTTCCAAAGTATAAATTAACCAATTAGTACTGTCAATTGGTCAAGGTTCATGATTAATCATGAAATCTTCACTCAATTTATTTTTTTTCTTATTTTAAATCGAATAAAATAAATAAATAAATGGAAAATGACTTGACCCCAGCTGGGGGTGCTGGGGGTCGGCTGCTATTGGACAAAACACTGTTTGTTTTTTTTTTTTTTTTTTTTTTTTTGAAATTTCCGGCCAACCCCAGTGCGACACGTCACTGGGGGTCGGCACTGGGTCCCCGTACTGGGGGTCTTAATCACTGCCCTAAATAAATAACGAGGCCTTCGTGTAATAGTGCCACGTAATATGCTTTAAAGTCAAAATTTTAATTTCAATCTTATCATAAAAAATGGCTGATGAAAGCTGCAATGTCGTCACCTACTTTTTGTGTTACTATTAAAACATTTATAATTTAAATTTTAAAATTGTGTATTAATGTCTACAAAAATTTAAGGAAAATTTCTTAGAAATTTTTTTTTTTTCAAGTGTTTGTATTTAAATTAATTCATAAGATATTCTCATATTCTAATAAATCTTATTATTTAGATATTGGATCTATCAAATCTTAATTCTTATATTTAAGATATTTTATGAATATTTATACCTTTACAAATATTTTTTGAACGGCTAGCAATTTGGTGATGTGAACATTCATATTTCACAATATGAATATTCACATTAACGTGTGAATGTTTGCATTGACATGTTAACATTCACATTGATAATGTGAATATTCGCATCACAAAATATTCACACTGTAAGTATGAATATTATTAGGGGTATTCTGGTAACTATGTCACCCATAAGATTTATTGAAACATAAGAAATTAATGTAAACTAAATGGAACATAAGTAGATAAAAAATAATTTATGAACCTATTTTGGGAAGTGGATTAAAAGCCACTTCCCTCTCTCACAAAAAAAATTCAAAAAATAATTTTTAATCATCTTTCCAAAACACTCCAAAAACTTGACAATGAGTTTCGTAATGGCAAAAAAAAAAAAAAAAAAAAAAAAAAAAAAAAAAACAGATGATGAATTTAAAATGAAGTCTTCTGATGAAAAATAAATAAATAACATAATGTTTTTTTACAATAAAAAAGAAGTTGATATTTATTGTTAATCAAAATTAACTTTAAAAGTGAAACTAATTTTTATATTTTAAGAGTTTTTTTTTTAAATTTAATGAGTGTATGAATATTCCAATTAACAAGTTAAAAAAATGAGAAATTATCATCAGTGTGATTTATCAAAAATGATTATTGATTCATGAAAATTTGTATAATTTTAATTATTAACATTTTTTATTTTTTATTTTTTTTATAAACAAACACTAAACTATTATTTTTGTCACAACCTAAACTCAGTATCTAGAGATTTGGCGTTGCGACAAAATAAAAACTGAAGTCATAACAAATTAATAATATAGCGGAGTAAAACAAAAGGATACCCAAAACTTTATTTAATAATAACATAATATATACATTGGAGTTTCTGTTTAATTAAATTGTCATAATTGAATTATGTCTACAAAGTACTTTGTGCCTACCCATGCGATGCTCCTGACCCGTCACTTGAAAGTAGTTAACAATTATAAGCACATTGTAGAGTGATAAATATTATACTAAGAGTATAAGGGCATAAAAATCATCATAGACAATTATTGGGCTAAATAGAGAATAGTTTGGCATTAAAATACATAATATATAATACGAAAATCATTTGACGTATAATACAAAAATCATATAAACAAAATAATCATAACCACGGCATAAAATAGAACAGAACAGATGTATGGACTCAAGAGGTGACTCGCCCGGACTCCAAGGTGGCTCTCACAATATTATAGCACTTAGCTCCATACAACACTCTGCTCTACACTAAAAATCAAAGTGTCAGTGGATTTATGACAGACAGAAGGTCACAAAGTGACTAATCAAAAGGCCAATAGTTATTTAAGTCCTTCGATGCATGGGACCTCCGTGGTAGTAATTATAAAATAGTTGCTCAAAAATATATTGGGTTTTCTTTATTATACAACATAAGGTTCATAACATAAATAACATAAAATAAATTATGAAAACTCAAAACATATGTAAAATATATTATGGTGATTCAATAAATAATATAATTCACCTTAATTTTAACCCTTAGAACATCTCCAATGGTGAACCTTTTTTTTCCCCATCAAATTTGAGGAAAAAAAAGGCCATGTCCTCAATCTAATATGAAATGCTCCAACGATTACACTGTAGCTTGCATCAAAAGACTGGGGACATCCGGTGGGTTAACTGGTTAATAATTTGAATTTGTTTTTCATTCTCCATTTAGTTTCTATTTCATTTCTAAGAACGAGCATCGAAGACGGAGGAAAAGCGAAGAAGGGTTGAATTAGAGAGAAAGCAAGCAAGCAACGAGTCAAATTGTTTTGACAAAAAATCATTAAATAATTATTTTTAAAAAAAAGAAAAAGAACAAACCTATATGCAAAGTGGCGGAGTTCTATCTCATTCTAGCTTCACACAAATCAAACCCTACCTTCTCTACTTTACTTTGTTTTTTCTTTTGATTTTATCTTTCTCGTCGCTACACAATTCTGCCGATGATGATTACGGCGGCGGCGAGCACAAGCGGCGTGAAAAGTGTTCTTTGTCAAATTCCCTTCTATTAAAGTCATAAACCCTAATCTTACTCTCCCCAATCGGACCTCTACAATTACTCTCGTTTTGGCTTTCGCAGATTTTCTTATTCTTTTTATTCTCTATTTGTTGTATCTGCTAAAGCTTCTTCTTTAATCGTTCGTGAAGAAGATCCGAAACTTGGTCCCGTTTCGCTTGGACACATCACGCGACCTGATTTTCCTATTATTCACCAAGTACATACTTTTGATTTATGTTTTTCTATCTTCCATTTGGTTGCCCAAAAAATAGGATTCAACTTTCATTTGACTAACTTTGGTAGTTTGAATGTTCTGTGTTGCCGCTGAGAAATGAGGATTAATTGTGAAGCAGTGGGACAATCGATAGGACAACCGGTGACGTCCGGTCCGTTGTGCGGTAGGACTTACCTCAAGCATAAGCGTCATGTTTAGGTGAAATCTACGGATCTTGATTTAGTGAATTTTTGAGTAATTTTCAATTTGATATCGGTTTGATGAAAGCTGTTGGAGCCAAAAAGTTAATTTTTTCACCAAATTCAAATTTGGTAATGGTCTTGCATAAGTTGGAAATGGTCTTACTAGTTTCTTTTTCCCGATCTCTCAAAGTTCCCCTTTGCCTTTACTTTCTTTTCTTCTTCTTTGTTTTTACAACTTCTCTCCTCCATTTTTCACCTTTCTCCTTTATATACTTGAGCCTTGTCACGACCTGCTCCCCGTACCCAATGGTTAAGTATCGTGATGGCCAGTAACCGAGGTTACCTCCGGCCAAATCTTTAAACAAATTAATAAGCATAAGCGGAATAAATATTTAAATAAGGATACTAAAATAATCATTGAACTTTTTATTTTTATTACAAAAATATATTGATAAAAAGGCCGATATTTACAAATATAATAAAAGTGCTTTGTGCCTACCCCACAGCCGGTGGTCTAGATATGTCACCTAAAAGTGGTAAAAACTATAAGCTCATGGCGAGTGAAAAATATTATACTAAGAGTATAAGACATAAATTTCACCATGGATAATTAGTTGGGCCAAAAGAGCGATACATAACACACATAATACGAAAATCATTTCGTATACTTGAGATCATTTAACATGTAATCTGAAATCACTATATAACCATAACCGATGCATCACTAAGTGCCAAGCACTACACCGTCAATGGATCGCGACAAACACTGGATTACAAAGTGGTCAAATACTAGCCAATGGTTATTTAAGTCCCCCAAGGCATGGGACTCCCGTGGTGGTACTCACAAAATATATTTTCATATAAGGTCATAACTAAATATTATTTAAAAGTAAAGCAAACATATCCATGGGTTTCCTTTTAAGCAAATAGGGTTCAGAAATAAAACCACGTAACTAAGACTTTTATAAAACATAATTTTTATTAATATACTAATAAAACACAACTTGTATAAAATAGATTTTGGTAAATCAAAACATAAGTAAAATACTTTTTGATAACTTAAGGTATAATATAACTCACCTTAACTTTAATACTCCACTATTTCTTTCTACTACCAATAACCCTTTCAACTTCCATTATTTTTCCTCTATTTTCTTCATCTCTTTCTCTCCTTTCTCTTCTTTTTCCTTTCCTTTCCTTCTTTTCTTACTGAGTCAACTTCTCCCCCATTTATACAAATTCAATTTGTGAGCCTCAAACCAACTGCCACATGTCACTTTCTTATTAATCTCCACTAATTCAAGCATATCCAAACTTAACTTAATTATTTATTTATATTTTGGCCCCTAAATTTTTAATAATTATATTATTTTATAAAATTACGCATAATAATATATAATAAATTATATATTTTCTGAACTGAAATTAAATAATATTAATATAAATTCTACAGAATAATTAAACATCTAGATTGTTACAAGCCTAACACCCCTTAATGAGAATGATTCACTCTCCTTACACACAGTGACTCACCCCTTAATAATCATTGTCATGGATGATTCACTCCCTTACCTAATAGGCACAACAGGTGGCTTTTCCCTTACGCTGTGTTTGGTTGGAGGATTTGATGAGGGATTTGGAAAGGGAAAGGGAAAAGTTAGGTAAAATGGGAATAAAATATATTTACATTTCACCTAATTTCACACACCTTTTTCATTTCCCTTTCCAAATCCCTCCCTAAATCTCCTAACCAAAAACAGCATTAGTGTGCCAACGAACAGTCCACCTTTCTCATGTTTCCGTCATGCCTCCCCTTTTATCACAATTTTGTAGTAGTGTTATATTGGCCCCAAATTATATGTTAATCACACTTTTGATGACGCAATGCCAAATTCAATTACATCCTTAGCATGTATAATTATGTAATTAGATATATTATCCATATATTTATTTATTTATTTATATTATTATTATTAATGATCCCTAATTATAAATTAAATTACATTTTAACACCTATGTTTATAAAAATATTATTTTTCAAGTATCAATTTAACTATTTTATATTAATTTAGCTTAAAATATTTAAAAACAGGGATGTTTACAATTTTTTTTTCTTAAGAATATTAAACTATTTGAGTGTGTAAAAAATAAAATACGTGGGCCCAACCACCACTAACGGGATACACTATCTAGTGTGTTTGATTTTAATTTTTTGGGTTTAATTTTTTAGAAATTGAGTTTTATTATTTTTTATATTTTTTTGTTTTTAGTGAATTGTTTTAAAATTTTAAATAATTTTTTACTTTTTTAAATACACTTTACTTAAATGTATCTAAAAATAAAATATTTGTAAAAATATATTTAAAAAATCAATAAAGTGCATCTAAAAGAAAATATTCTCATCTTGAATTCTTGATTATCAATAAATGCACGAGAATATCTAAAAATTGATTTTCGTATTGATAAAAAGATATTCTTGTATTGATTATAAAAAAAATATTTTCATGTAAAAATTATCTAAAAAATCAATTCAGTACATTTGTAAAAATATTCTCGTATTTTTTTTTGATATTTTTGGTATTTAATGAATTTTTTAAAGAATTTTTTCACAATTATTATACTTTTTAAGTGTATTAATATTAAGTGTATCTAAAAATTTTAAAAAATTGCTTAGAATATTAAAAAATTCAGTAAAAAAAATATAAAAAGTAAAAAAAATTTAATTTTTTAAAAAGTGAATTCTAAAAATTCAAACCAAATAAGCTAATTAGTACATATTAGTGAAAAAAATTATGATATTAATTATTAAGAGTAATGTTATATGTATACTAACTAGTGTACTAATTGATAATGTGACATAGTTTAAGATATTTTTAGTATTTGTTATTTGTATAATGAGAGAGGCCAATAATAAGGTTAGTGTTGGTACATTGTACATTAATTGGTGTACGTAGCACCACTCAATTATTAATATTTATAATTAATTTTATCTTTTTTATAAATATTTTCTTTACTGACACCACAATTTGAATTTTTGGGTTTTTTAAATTTTTTAAAATTATTTTTTAAAAAATATTATTATATTTCATTATTTCTTTAGTTTTTTGTGTTAAAGAAGTGTAAAATTAATGAAGCTCGGGATTTCATATTTTTGTCCGACAAAAAAAGGGGCAAAATTGAAAGTCAAAAAAAAAACACAAACACGCACTTTGCAGGAGAACCGAGGAGGTGGGTGTATGACATAACAACTTTACTCATACCCATATGTCACTGTCTAATTTGGTGGGACATACCTTTCATCGTTATAAATAATAATAATAATAATAAAAAAGAGAGACAAGAACATAAATAATATAAATTATAACGATGTAATTATTATTATTATTATTAATATATAATAATATATTTCATATATAATTATATAATGAATTTAATAGTTTTAAATGGGTTTAGATTCTTTAAAATTGGTCATTTTAATTTGAAAGATAAATCATAAATATATCTTTTGAGATTTATATAAAATATAAATTATTTCATTTGATTTGAAAAATTATAAATACTCTAATGTTATAATTTTTTATTTAACATTATTTAAATTATTAATTGAAATATATTTATAATATCATTAAAAATTATTAATTAATTTGATAATTTATTAATAAAATAGACGATTTGTTATAAAATTATAAATTTCAAGAGGTAGAATATAAGTTCTAAAATCGCAGGGAGCGATTTATATTTTAAACAAATTTCAATGGATATATTTATAATTTACCTAATTTGAAATGATGTTTAGGTTTTGTAGACTCAATTTAGAGTCGAATTCAATTATGCAAATATAATATTTATGCAAAAAAAAAGGATGGTAAAAAATTGGTAGTTATATATTTGAATTATATTTGTTTAAAAAAATAGATAATTATTCTTATCATTATAATTGTTGTTAATTTTTTTAAAAATAAATGTGATTTAAATATATAACTATTAATATTTGATCATCTCAAATTTTTCATCAATATATACTCAGCAATTACTAAAAGATGAGCGGTTTTTATCACTAAGATTGGCCAAAAAATTGGCTCATCAAATCCAAACACTCTCTTAAATTGGATGCTAATTTGAGAAATTCTAATTATTTTTAAAATTATATTCAATGGTTAAAGTTTATTTTAATGATATTGATTAATAATAAAACATATATTTATTGGTCTAGCCCAGCCTTAACCTTAGTAGAATTATTATTTTTAATGGTCTCATTTGATAATAGGTGGTCATGATAAATTTCAAGCCCACCTATTGGGCTATTAAAAAAATATTTTGTAATTAAATTCAATCACACGTTATATATTTCTTAAATAAATATATTAATATCATTATAAATTAAAAGATTTCTTAAATAAATTTAATCACATATCATCACAAATGTGAGTTTTAATAAAATCAAACAAATATGAAGTATAGATAAAAAAAAAATTCATAAATATAATTAATTTAATAACAAATCGGGTTGAAAGGATAAATACCAAACTTATCTTGTTAATATATTTGGTTAAAAATGTTAGCCTGACCTGACCTTATGGTTGAAAATAATCTTTTCAAATCCTTAAACTCATTAAGTGGGTTGAGTCGGGCAATGAGCCAATGTCTATTTTCCATGATAAAAAATGCCTCAGACCCCCAGTGGGGGTCACTGGGGGTCATGTTTGTGGCTCTCCCGTTGGCTGAAAAAAAAAAACTGTTTCTTTTTTTTTTTTTTGAATTATCAGCGAATCATGACCCGTCACCTCACTGGGGGTCGACCCCCAGTGGGGGTCTCAGCATTTCCCTTTCCATGATATGAGAAAGAGAAGAGACAACTCTTCATGTTTGCTAAAGAGATAAGGTTAGCGATAGGGCTGATCCCTATCCATGGCAATTGCCTTAAGTTCTCAAATTTTGTTCAAGAAAATTGTAAATTAATGTAAGTTTTTAAAAATATTTTCAAATTATTGGGAAACATTATCAATTTTAATAATTAGAATTATAATTTTTTTTCATGAATTTGTAAATCTTTTATGAAGTTTAAATTGATTTGCATTTTTTTAAAATTTTTTTATGGATCTCAAATAATTTTAATTTGTAGGGTATTAATAGATTTAAAAATAAATCCACAAAACCAATCAGTGTACCTTACAATTCAAATTACAGAATTTTAGAGCATTTCCAACTCTTCAGTGTTTTTTTCCCATCTAATTTGACTATAAATCTGAGTAAAAAAATTTAATTTGATATAAATTAAAAAAAATAGTGAACTATTCTGGCTTATTTTAATTTTTAATTTTTTTTTTCAAAATCTTTGTACTTTTTAGATTATTTTATACAAGACAGATGGAAAAAATAAAAAATTTAATATAATAAAAAAATAGAGACGTATTTAGTTCACTCCAAACAGTTATAGAATAATAAAATTATAACAAAATGTCCAATTTAATAGTTCATTTATTAATTTATTGTTTATGTTTTTGTTTTATTTAGGTTTTATTTTTTTTGTTTTTTTTTGCGCTATATTTAGGTGATTGTTTGTTAAACTTTTCTCCACTTTTTATTTTGTTTATGTTTATGTTTTTGTTTTATTTTATTATTTATTATTACTTTTTATTTTTTAGGTGATTGTTTGTTTTAAACTTTGATCCACTTTTTTTATTTAAAGCTTTCTAATAAAAAGGTTTAATTCTTTTTATATAAATAAAAAATTACTAAAAATAAAATGCCTAAAATATCTCTTAAAAAAATTTGTTGCGAGGATTAAGGAAAAATAAAAGGAAAAACAATAAAATAAAATAATAGGGAGTCATTATAGTACTATAACTATACATCAAACGCATCACACTCTCTCTCTCTCTCTCTCTCTCTAAAATCTTCTATTCTCTCTCTATAGATGGAGTAGCATTAGGGTTTTTTATCGTCTCATCCTTCTCTGTCTTACTGTCTCTCAGTGTCGCAGGTACTGCTTCGTTTCTTGAGACATCACTTGCTGTAAATCTTCAATCTTCCAAAGTTTTTTTTTTTTGCTTGTTTAATAGTCTGTTTTTGGTGCTTTTCTTTGAAATCTCTGCAATGTTGTTGTGTTTTTGTTTTTTAGAAACATTTTCTTGTTGACTTTAGGGTTTGTGCTCGATCTCTGCTTTTATTTAAATTTTCTGCTTTTTTTTTTTCCAGTTCCTTGAGGAAATCTTTCACGTTCAGGTAAATTCTCTCTCTCCGTCTCTCTTTTAACGTGAGTGTTTTCTTGACTTGCATGATCCTTTTCTTGACTTGTGTTTATTTGGGTTTTTTTCTTCTTCTGGTATTTCTTATGCTGTTTTAGTGGAAGTTGCTCTGTTTTGTTTTGTCTAAAAGTAGTTCTCTTGCTAGATTATTCGTTTTTTGCTTTAATTTTGTGGTCTTTTTCGTGTTTTTCTCTGTTTTTTTTTTTTTTTTTTTTTTTTTTTTTTTTTTTTCTTGCAGTTTGTGTTCTTCATTTTCTTGTGTGGTTGTATTTTGTCTCTAATTTCTGGCTCCTGATAGTTTGGTTCTGGATATATATATATATATATATATATGATGTTGTACCATATTGGGGGTATTTTTTGTTTCTTTTCTGGTCTTTTCGATTTTGCTTTTGATAACATTTTTGCTAAGTTTTTAATTTTCAGTTAAAAAAATAAAAATAATTCGAAACTATTTTGACAAATATGTAAACAACCGAAAAGATATTTTTGAATTTTAAAAAATTGTTTTCGCCTCAAAATGATAAAATAATATGAAAATAATGTGTATTTTTTATTTTTTATTTTACCAAACTTGTTTGTAATTTGTTTAGAAAATAGATTATGAAAAACCAAACAAAACCCTTTTTTTTTTTAATCTGGCCAATTTTTTTTTGTCTAATATATGGTGGGTTTCTGGTCCTTCAGCTTTATTAGCATGCACTTAAAGGTCTTGCTGTCTATGTTCTTTTGGGTTTCAAGGTTTGTGGTCGTTAATGCTGGGATATGTCTTGCTATCTGTTAAGTATACTTATTTTTTTAGCACGAGTCTCAGGTTTTGAGACCCTTATTTGAAGTTGGGTCTTCCTCTTGAGGAGTTGAACTGAGTTAAATATCCGGAAAGTTTTGTCCCTGCCTAGATCAGAGTGCTATCTACGCCTTTACATTTTTAACAACCAATACTACCTTTTAATGTGATGAGTTTGATTTTTTTTTTCTTCGCACACATATATATATATCTTTTTGCAGGCTTGTATTTGGTGTTTTTAGGATCCATTAAGGGTAAAATGCCTCCTAGTCATATCAAATGACTTGTCCTTTACTTATTTTTAGCTTTGACATTTTAGAGTTATCATTTGTCTACTTTTCCCCCTTTACTTCCTGAACTTCATACATCTATCGTTTTCCACAATTTTCACAGCTTCTGGTTGTGGCAATTGCTTTTGTATTGTTGTTCTATTTTGGCTTCAGGGCGTATAGCTTTTCTGTTGGTTCAATGGCGTTGAGTTTTGTCTCCTTTTACTCGGGTTGAACACCTTTAAATAAATATAATTTCATAGCTGTATTTTTTTCAGACATTTCTTATAACTTGAGATGTATTTTAATTATTTTCAGTTTAGGATCTGGTGATGGATTCGTTTGAACACGATGGAAATGGTGCGACAGAAGCTTTGCCGCCTCCCCCACCTGTTCCACCAAATATTGTTCCATTGCAAGCAGAACCAGATCATGCGCCTGAACCAGTTAAGAAAAAGGTCATGCGTGTTCCAATGACTAGACGTGGCCAGGGATCCAAGGGGCAAAAGGTTCCGCTCTAACTAATCCCTTCAAAGTGAATGTAACCAATGTTGATGGGCATTTCTTCCACTACAGTGTATGTTTCATATCTGTCTTTCTAATACTATGTCACAACTCTTTCTGGAATTTGATGGAATCTACGAAGTTGTAAAACTCATTCATACTCATTTTTGTTTTTTGCATTCTCTAAACAGGTTTGGTCTCTTACGAAGATGGCGCCCAGTAGATGGCAAGGGTGTTGAAAGAAAAGTGATTGATAGAGTTCATGAGACTTATGACACGGAGCTAGCAGGAAAGGACTTTGCTTATGATGGCGAAGAGCTTGTTTACAGTTGGTCCCTTCCTCGGAACAAGCTTGAATTCACTGTTGTGCTTGAGGATGTATCGTCAAACAGGTATAGAGTGCTTTGCTATTGCTTTGTTTGCACGTTGTTATTGATGTTTTGTCTGTATTATATATAGTAACATGTTTTTTATTTTCATGTTCAGAAATAATGGTAATCGCAGCCCAGGAAGTCCTAATGAGAATGACCGAAAGAGACAACGACGACCATATCAATCTAAAACTTTTAAAGTGGAGATAAGCTTTGCTGCTAAAATTCCTATGCAGGCAATTGCAAATGCATTGCGTGGTCAGGAGTCGGAGAACTCTCAAGAAGGCTTAAGAGTTCTTGATATTATCCTGAGACAGCATGCAGCAAAACAGTGAGTGATAATTCATATACTTGGGAGTGCAAGGCTTGATTTTTATCTACTTTCTAACCTAATGAGGGTGAATTGCAGGGGTTGCCTTCTTGTTCGTCAATCTTTCTTCCATAATGACCCGAGGAACTTTTCAGATGTGGGAGGTGGTGTCCTCGGCTGCAGAGGGTTCCATTCGAGTTTTAGAACTACCCAGGGTGGCTTGTCTCTGAACATAGGTAGGACATGGATACAGACACAGACATTATATGCACTTTCTTTGTCTATGTTACTTTCTTATCCAATTGTGTTATGTTCATCACAATTCTGCATGCTTCACTTTCAGATGTGTCTACCACCATGATAATCCAGCCTGGGCCAGTGGTGGATTTTCTGATTGCAAACCAAAATGTGAAAGATCCTTTTTCAATTGACTGGGCAAAGGTAGTAATCTTCACCTTTCTGTTTTTACTTTAATTTTACTTCTTCGTAATCATATTCTCTCTCTTTCCTGAATTATGTTGAATCTTTTGTAACTTGTTTTGTTTAGGCCAAGCGTATTCTTAAGAATTTGAGGTAAAGACAAATCCCTCAATACTGAGTACAAAATAACTGGATTGAGCGAGAAGCCTTGCAAAGAGCAGATGTAGGCTTCCCTATTATTAGTTCCCTTTCCCAAGCATGATTATTATTTCTTCCCTGCTAAGTTTATGAATTGCGAGATAATTGGGTTTATGTTAATGTTCCTGGCCATTTCCCCTTTTTCTTTTTCTTTTTCTTTTTCTTTTTGGTTGCATGTTGTAGGTTTTCATTGAAGCAGAAGGGAAAAGATGATGATGGCGAAGTTCAGACACTGGAAGTGACTGTTTATGATTATTTTGTTAATTATCGCCACATAGATTTACGATATTCTGGTGATCTTCCATGCATTAATGTTGGGAAGCCAAAGCGCCCTACTTACTTCCCTCTTGAGGTGAATGATGAGTTAGTTCTATTTAAATGAAAAGCCTGATGTGATCCAATTTTAATATATGGTATCTAATCACAGCTTTGTTTTTCTAGCTTTGTTCTTTGGTGTCCCTGCAACGCTATACGAAAGCTCTGTCGACTTTTCAAAGATCTTCTCTAGTGGAGAAATCAAGACAAAAGCCACAAGAAAGGATGAGAGTATTAAGTGATGTAGGTGTTGTCCTCAAACATGTGATTGATATTGCTCTTTGCATTTGGCTAAGTCTTTCATCGGTTTTGATAGGCTTTAAAACTCAACAAATATGAAGCTGAGCCTATGCTGAAGTCTTGTGGCATTTCAATTGGTACTAACTTCACCCAAGTTGAAGGTCGTGTGCTCCCAGCTCCAAGGGTATTTATCTAATTCCATTTGTGTATGGCTTGTGGTTTGTCTTTCTGTTTTGTTGATCTATTTGATCTTCTATTTTGTTACCTTAAGCGTTAACTGGCTAACTATACCTTTATCCTATTACAGTTGAAAGTGGGGAATGGCGAAGACTTCTTTCCTCGAAATGGCCGGTGGAATTTTAACAATAAGGTGATCTTTGGGTTCTGCATGGCTCTCTAATTTATTTATTTATTTTTCTTAAAACTTGGCACAGTTCAACTTTAATTCTGTGTTCTTACAAAATTTTTCTTTGCTGGTGTAGAAACTAGTGGACCCAACAAAGATTGATCGCTGGGCTGTCGTGAACTTTTCAGCTCGCTGCGATATCCGTGGCCTTGTTAGGGATTTGATCAAATGTGGAGACATGAAGGGAATTGTATGTCCTGTCATTTATTTAACTCAGGTTCACTACTATATGATTTAAAATACAAATCTTTTTTATTTTGTTTTTGTAGCAAATTGATGCTCCGTTCGATGTATTTGAAGAGAGTCCACAAAATAGGCGGGCCCCACCTCTTGTTAGAGTGAAAAAAATGTTTGAAGATATACAATCCAAACTTCCTGGGGCTCCTCAATTTCTTCTCTGTCTGCTTCCAAAGAGGAAGAACTCTGATCTATATGGGTTGTTTGATTTGATTTATTCCTTTATCACACTGTTGTTTTTTTTTACCAGTGTTCAATGAATAAATCCATTTTAATTTCTAAGGTCCATGGAAACGAAAGAATCTCGCTGACTTCGGCATTGTCACTCAATGCATTGCACCTACAAGAGTTAATGACCAGTATCTTACTAATGTTCTCCTTAAGATCAATGCAAAGGTGAGGCACTTACTGTATGGAGGTGTGAGTTCCTCAATGAGACAAGCTTTCCCTCAAATTTCAAATTATAAGTTTGGACATTTTGATATTCTTTTTTGTCATCTTCTTACTTGCAGCTTGGTGGATTGAATTCAATGTTATCTGTTGGACATTCTCCCTCTATTCCCTTGATATCGACGGTTCCCACCATAATTCTTGGGATGGATGTCTCACATGGCTCTCCTGGGCACTCTGATATACCATCTATTGCTGCGGTAACATGCTGCCTTTTACTCATCTCTGGCTTTCTGTATGCTTTTGCCATACTTGTTTTTTCCCTCTGATATTATCAGTATCTAACATGTACTTGGAAATCCATACAAAAATGTCACATTTTTTTACTTTATTTTTCTATTATGTTTCCTTATTATTGAAATACATTTCTTGTTATTATTTAAATTCATAGGTGGTGAGCTCCAGGCAGTGGCCACTGATTTCACGTTATAGGGCATCTGTCCGCACACAGTCCCCGAAGGTTGAGATGATAGATTCGCTATATAAGCGTGTTTCTGAAACTGAAGATGAGGGTATAATGAGGTGGGGATTTTTGTGTTTAATGATGTGATGTTTTTTGCTTTTGTGTGAGAGACTACATGCATGCCTTCACTGTTTCTTATTTACAAATTCTGTTGATTGTTTGATTTATCAAAAATGTTTTAGAGCTCTAATATAGGAGCTCTAAGAGCTCTAATGGGAGGTGGGTCCCACTGTGATGTGATGTTTTGGCCTTGTTTGCTTTTCTTTTTTTTTTTTTTTTTGGGGGGGGGGGGGGGGTGGGATTTTCCATGTCATTAGAGCTCCCAAATTAGGGGGATGTATCATTGTTGTTGATTTATTAATGTTGTGGATTTTAGAATGCTATTAGATTGTGCATGTGATTTGTTTCTAGTTATTGTCCTTTGACTGTGGGTAAACTTTAGAGAGCCAATGTGAGAATTATTCATTTAATTTCAGGGAGCTTTTATTGGAGTTCTATGTGACATCAGGGAAAAGGAAGCCTGATCAAATTATCATATTCAGGTACTTCTCTGTTTGGCCAATAGCAAGTATTTTCTCTGGATCATGTTATCATATTCGTGACTGACTTTTTCACTTGCTCTGGCTCTGCATCTTTGTAAATAATATCAAGGAGATTCTCGGGCATGGGTTGGTTGATTCATAATTCATTGTTTCTACCTCTGTTGTTCATACTGCATATGCTAAATGGATGCTATGAACTTGTACCCTTTGATGTTGGCTTTGCTTTTTGTCATGTGTAATAGTTCTATTGGTTTATTGGAGCTCAATTTTACCATATACATCATTGCCATCAACTTATATTTTGTAGTATTGCCCTGTTGCATTTATCAAGAGGAAAGAAAAAGAATCTTGTAACCCTTTGGCCTGATAGATTTAACAAGGCCTCTGTAACATAAACTTTTCTTACATGCATGTGTATTTTTATGCCTTTTCTTTTTCTCTTTAGATGTTCTACTTTCTTTTGCACTATGTGGTCTGCCAATTTTACCCTTTCTTTGTCAATGAATAACATTGTGAATTCTTCTAGGGATGGAGTCAGTGAATCACAATTCAACCAAGTTCTGAATATTGAACTCGATCAAATTATTGAGGTTTTTGGCTAATTTTCATCCTTTGATATGCTTAGAAGCAGTCATCTATTTCCGGTTTAGTGAAATAAAAAGCTGTAGTTGTAATTTTTATTTATCTATTGTGTGTGCAGGCCTGCAAGTTCCTTGATGAGAAATGGTCACCCAAGTTTGTGGTGATTGTTGCTCAGAAAAATCATCATACAAAATTTTTCCAGCCTGGATCTCCAGATAATGTTCCACCAGGTTAGTCCTCCAGTAACATCACGGTGAAAGTTTAAAAATTGTATTGAATGAAAGCCCTTAACATTTCAATTTATGCAGGGACGATAATAGACAATAAAATATGTCATCCGAAGAACAATGACTTTTACTTGTGTGCACAAGCTGGAATGATTGTGAGTATTACCATACCATACACATATGACATTTGATTCAAATTCGGTTTTCTTTGATTGCATGTTTGTCTGTTTATATGTTTATTTTTCCCAGAAGTGTTTTTTGGAGTTATTTCCTTTTGATTGTTGATTCAGCAATCGATGAAACAGGTTGGCCTGAGCCTTTGCCTCTATTTTGCTAGTAATGCTGAACTTTTTAAGTATATTATTAAAATCTGTGTGGCTTGACCTGTGAAGTCCCCTTTTAGGATTTTATTTTTGTGATAGCACTCCCCCCCACCTATTTGCTGCTGGCGTAAAAAGAAAAGTGGGTGATAACCATGATTCTTAAGTTAGTTCCATTTTTTAATTTTGTATAGTATAGAGATTAATGTTTGGACAATTTGGTTTTGGCCCTCTTTCTTCCCTTTAAAGTTTGAATTGCTCCCACGTATTTCATTTTTTTGCCCTAAATTTTTAGTTAGTGTTGCGCATCTACACCAAGTTAAAACCTGCTTCAGTTTTGGAACAGAAATTGTTGGCTCTATTGTCTGGTTCCTTACTCTTCATTAGGGTAATGTGTTTGCTTTGTAATTATAAACTATATAATGAGAGCAAAGTAACAAATGTTAAGTCTTTGCCTTCATTCCCCCCTCTCTTGCCTGCCCTTTTATCATTTTCTATCCCCTGTTGTTTAGCTCATTCCTCCATGTATATCATAAAAATGGGACTGGTAGTTTAGATTTACATACTTAACATGCAAACCTATTTACAGTAGAAATGCTTTTTGAAGTTCCGATGTTGTCCTTATATGTATCCTTGTGTAATCGTTGTATCTTGCTTTGACAATTGAGAGTATATTGAACTTTCTTTGTCTCATGTTTACTTTGTAGGGGACCACAAGGCCAACACACTACCACGTTCTATTAGATGAGGTTGGTTTTTCAGCTGATGACCTCCAGGAGCTTGTACATTCCTTGTCCTATGTGTAAGTAGATTTTTGACTGGCGTCTAGAACATTATCACTTCAATTATATCTCTAGAACTATAGAAAATTATAAATTCCTTTTTAATCTGTGTTTTAAAATTTTTTTAGGTACCAGAGAAGCACAACTGCAATTTCCGTTGGTAATTATGATCTTCATATGAATGCATCATCTTATTCTAGCAAAAATATTATCGTCATGTTGTTCAGTAGTTAGCCTTCTAAAATCTAACCTAAAGATGTAGTTGCCTTCTCTCTTGTTATGGTTGTAGAGATCGGTAGCCATATGATCGGATCCTCTTAAAAATAATTATGATTTTGAGAATAGTCCATCCATTTTTTTTAAATACAAATGTGATCTAATTGTATAGCTATCGATGTCCGGCCATCTACTTGTACAGCCTACATGTTGAATGGTTTGGATCACCGAAGTGGGCCCTAGATGGGCCAACTGAACCTCTCTAGTCCAATTAAGGACTGGAGAGAAGAGAAACGTGTTCCATTTTTTTAACCAAATGATGATGGTCATGTGTTTGATGTTTAGTCATAATGGTTGTTGGTTCACTCAAATGCAAAAATGTGGTTTCCTCCATTTTTTGTTCCAATGCTATTGATTTCAAATTTTAATTTTTTTATTCCCCCCCCCCCCCACATGTATTTGTATGCAGTTGCTCCAATATGTTACGCTCACTTGGCGGCGACTCAAGTGGGACAATTCATGAAATTTGAGGACCAATCAGAGACGTCCTCGAGCCACGGTGGAATGACATCTGCGGGGGCTGTTCCTGTCCCCCAGCTGCCGAAATTAAAAGAGAATGTTTGCAATTCTATGTTCTTTTGTTAAGTAAGGTGCCTTTTATGTAAAACCTATGGTGTTGACCTTCCTCCATGGAGGGGCTCCGACTTCACTAGGAACATCGAATCCTCTTTTGGTTTCTTGGACTTTAGTACTTTTAAAACTTTTCCTTTGACTGTGTGCTCTGGCTGTATGCCTGTTTTGCAGAGACATGTTATAGATATTGCTAGAGTAACTAAGGTTGTTCAGATTGCATTTTGTGTTCTCTTTCTTGTGTCTGAAAGTGATGCATATACGTTCCTAGAGTAGGTGGAGCCATCATGGATGGGTTGCTCCGAGTAAGTGTGGACCGAAATACAGTTATATACTGCCCAAGGTGAGTAAGAAAGCGGTGGATAGCCGCTGGTGGAAGTGGGGTTGGGGGTAGTGGAAGGGAGTGTTATGGGTTATTATGCCTAGAGGTTGGCATGTATTTTTTATCCAATTTTGATGGAATGTTGGATGTTGAAGCGCAGTATAAAAGCTAATAACATCAGGGTTCGAAGTGGAATTCTCGAGGTGATTTTATTATTGGGTAAATTACACTGACACTCCGGGGTTTTTTTATTAACACAGATGTCAGTTCACTTTTGAAAAATTATGTTCTCCTCTTTGAGGTTTGTACTCTTGTTATAAATTGCCTCTTGGATTGTTGTTATGTTTTAATTTTTTTTAAATGATGATCTTGTCTTTTTTCGGACCATTTTATCTTCTTTTTATTATGATTATATTTATAATTTTTGGTCATGAAATTTTACCGGAATATATTCTAGAATGATGTTATACAAACATAAATTTTAAGGGTATTTTTTCAATATTTTTTTATACTTATGTTTTATTTATTTTATATTATTTTTTTATATTTTAGCAAGTCTCATGAGTGATATAGTTATCAAAATATTTTTAATAATATTTATATTTATAGTGTGAATGTTTACACTGTGAATATTAATATGTTAATGTTAATATTTATATTATAAAATATTGATATTCATATTATTAAATTGTTAAACCGTTTAAAAAATATATGAAGGTAAGAATGTCAATAAAATATCTTAATTTCTTAAATATGAAAATTAGGATTTGATAGATGAAATGTTCAAATGATAGGATTTATTAGAATATAAGAATATTTTATGAATTAATTGTGATATAAATGCTTGAATTTTTTTTTTATAAAAATAAATCTTCCTAAATTTTATATAAGATTTTTAAACATAATGACATAGTTTAATGGTAAGTTTCTATTTTAAAACAAAGCATTTATAAGTATAATTTATTTTTAGGATAAATTATAAATATATGTCTTGAGGTTTGTTTAAAATAAAAATTGTCTCTTGTGGTTTGAAAAATTATAAATATTTCATTGTCAGAATTTTTTATTTAACAGAATTAATTGAAAAAGTGAAATTCTAACTATTCATCTATACAATAATAGAATTATCCGAATTATAAATTGAAATAAAATTTTAACATTATTAAATATTATTAATTAACTTAATGATTTATTAATAAAATGACCTATATGTTATGAAATTAGAAATTTTGAGGGACATAATGTAATTTTTAGAATCACAAGGGGTAATGTATAATTTAAGAAAACCTTTGTAATTTATCCAAAAATAATTTAATAATCACCATACCAACAATATATTTCATATATAATTATAGAATTTTCTTGATTTAGAACGATGTAATTCTTATTAATATATAATAATAATTTAATAGTTTTAAATGTGTTTAGATTATCTAAAATTGATCATTTTAATTTGATGGATAAATCACAAATACATCTCGTGAGATTTATATAAAATATAAATTATCTTATGTGATTTGAAAAATTATAAATACTCTAATGTCATAATTTTTTATTTAATATTATTAACTAAAAAAATGAAATTTATAACTACTCTCATATATAACAATAAAATTATCTAAATTATTAATTAAAATATATTTATAATATCATTAAAAATTATTAATTGATTTAATGATTTATTAATAAAATAGACGATTTTTTATGAAATTATAAATCTCAGGAACTGAAATGTATGTTCTAAAATTATAAGGGTGATTTGTTTTTTAAGCAAATTTCAATAGGTGTATTTATAATTTACCTAATTTGAAATGATGTTTAGGCTTTGTGAACTTAATTTAGAATCGAATTTAATTATTCAAATATAATATTTATGCAAAAAAAAAAAAAAAAATAGTAGTTATATATTTGAATTATATTTGTTTAAAAAAATAGATAATTATTCCTAACATCATAATTGTTGTTAATTTTTTAAAAACAAATGTGATTTAAATATATAGCTATTGATGTCCGATCATCTCAATTTTTTCCATTAACATATACTCAACGAATCATTAAAAGATGAACGGTTTTTTATCACTAAGATTGGCCAAAAAATTGGCTCATCGAATCTAAACACTTTCTTAAATTGGATGCTAATTTGAGAAATTCTAATTATTTTTAAAATTATATTCAATGGTTAAAATTTATTTTAATGATATTGATTAATAATAAAACATATATTTATTGGTCCACCCTCAGCCTCAGTAGGATTATTTTTTTAATGGTCTCATTTGATAATAGGTGGTCATGATAAATTTGATTGGGCTATTAAAAAATAAAATATTTTGTAATTAAATCCAATCACACGTTATATATTTCTTAAATCAAATATATTAATATCATTATAAATTAAAAGATTTCTTAAATAAATTTAATCACATATCACTACAAATGTGAGTTAATAAAATTAACAAATATAAAGTAAAGATCAAAATTTTTTTTGGGGTAAACTATAAACACACTCTTGAGGTTTACTTAAATTATAAATTATCCCTTGTGGTTCTGGAAATTACATTATGCCCCATAAGGTTTCTAATTTCATAACAAATATGTCCTTTTATTAATAAATCATCAAGTTAATTAACAGTATTTAATAATTTTAAAATTTTATTTCAATTAATAATTTAGATAATCTTAGGCCTTGTTTGGGAAGACTAAATAAGTGCACTTCTTGTCTTTTTGGACAAAAAAATTGAGGTTGAAAATATGGATGTTTAGGTTAACTTTTTGACTTTTTATGAAAAAATGTGTAATAAAAAATTGTGAAAATTGATTTTTAGAGAAAAATTTGAATTGGGAGTTGTGCAGCCGTAATTGTTGACTTTTGGTGAATAGTGTTAACTTTTTAACTTTTTGAGTAACTTTTTGGCTTTTTGGATTATTTGGGAGTACCCAAACTTGGCCTTATTATTGTATAGGTGAACAGTTAGAAATTTCACTTTTTTAATTAATTCTGTTAAATAAAAAATTCCGACATAGAGGTATTTATAATTTTCCAAACCTCATGGGGCAATTCGTATTATAAGCAAATCTCAGGAGGTGTATTTGTAATTTACCCTAAATATAAATTATATTTATAGGTGTTTTGTTTTAAAATAGAAAGTCACCATTAAAGTAGATCATTATGTTTGAAAATCTTATATAAAATTTAGGGAGATTTATTAAACAATCTTTTTTCAAGTGTTTATATCCCAATTAGTCCATAAAAAATTCTTATATTTCAATAAATCCTATTATTTGAACATTTGATCTATCAAATCCTAGTTTTCATATTTAAGGTATTTTATTGACATTTCTACCATCAAATATTTTTTGAACGGTTAGCAATTTAATAATGTGAACATTCATATTTTGCAATATGCATATTAATATTGACATGTTAACATTCACATTGACAGTGTAAACATTCATATCATGAAAGCATTCATCGTAAATGTGAATATTATTAAAGATATTTTGACATAAGTAGGTAAAAAGGAATTTATTGAAATATACCAGTCGTGCCAGTACAGTTAGTGCAAATGGATGATTTCAGTTGGGGGAGTGATGCTAACCAGTTTAATCCATACCGTTTTCTCCCAAAGAGCTTGCACTGCCTCGCTATGAGATTGATGGAAGAGCGTATTACGCATCCAGAAAAGTACTTGGACGAAGGGAAGCCGACGCCTCCTGAGTTAGAGGATCCAAGCCTTTTCCACTATGCAATTTTCTCTGATAATGTTATTGCAGCGTCGGGTGTGGTGAATTCTGCGATGAAGAACCAGAAGGAGTCATGGAAGAACGTGCTTCATGTTGTGACTGATAAGATGAATCTTGGAGCAATGCAGGTTATGTTCAAGATGAGGGATTAAAATGGAGCTCACGTTGAGGTGAAGGCCGTGGAGGATTACACGTTTTGAATTCTTTTACGTTCCCGTGCTTCGGCAGCTTGAATCTACAAACTTACATAAGTTTTACTTTGAGAATAAGCTCGAGAACGCAACGAAAGACACAAACAACTTGAAATTTAGGAACCCCAAGTATTTGTTGATGCTGAATCATTTGAGATTTTATTTACCGGAAATGTACGCAAAATTGCACAGAATTTTGTTTTTGGATGATGATGTGGTTCTTCAGAGGGACCTGACAGGGTTGTAGAAGATAGATATGGAAGGAATGGTGAATGGGGCTGTTGAGACTTGTTTCGGGTCATTCCATCGGTATGCACAGTACACGAATTTCTCACACCCTTTGATCAAAGAGAGATGTTTTGCATTTATCTTTTCCCCGGCAATAGTCACAATAGGAAGGTTCTGCTGGGTTTGTAAATTGAAGTGCTTTGGATCAAAGCGTGGAGGGCGGAAAATGTGTCGTTTGGCTCCAAGAAAATTTAATTTCGGTTGCCGAAAAATTTAAAAACTTCTTGACTTGAGGTAGGAATTTTTTACACTCTAATATGATTTTTAGCTTAGTTATTTGCTATTATGTATAGATGATGAGATTTGGTTGTGGTTTGGACAAATCTAAGATTTGGGTGTGAAATGAAAAGAGGATTTTGATGAATATGATATAAATGAGTATGAGGTTTGAATATAAGATCTTGGTGTACCAAAATAGTTGATTTTGGGTGTTTGGGTCAATATTGGAAAAAGAGGGATTTTTGCTATAACTTGATAAAATGATTATTTTGTATAAATAATTAGAATTAACATTTAATATGTTAAATTGGATGGTTATTGATGTAGGTGGTGAAATTTGATATGTATTATCTTACACATTTGGAAGTTTTAAATAATTATTTATCTTGAGATTTAATGTATGTCTAGAGATAAATGTATTGGGCTATCGGTGGAGGATAGTCATGATTGTTGTGAAAATTGTATGAGGATTAGGCGATTTAATACTAATATATTGCTGATTGTCATTGAATATGACCGTATTATAAATATATTGTATATGTATCACTACTAGAAAAATAACTTTTTGCGACTGATTATATGACCGTTGCAAAAAAAAAAATTTATTTGCAATGTAAATCAACCTAAGCAAAGACTTGCGAGCCCACTATTGGGAACCACTCAGCCCAATTTATATTTTCCTTCATTTCCCTCAAATCTGTTTGTGTAAAACTTGCCCTAGACTCTCATTTTCCCCAAATATGATTTCGCTCGATCGTGTCTGAGGGAGAGAATCTGATTTCCCTCTCTCGATTTCGCTCTATAGATCACCATGGTCGTCTAAAGAAGAGATCTCCAACGGTATGAACTCTCTCTCTCTCTCTCTCACACACACACACACACACACACACACACACACACACACACACAGAGTGAGTCTCTTCGAATCTTTCATTCGTATGTCAACTTATTCATCTCTCTACTTCGATCACTTGAACTCAGTGAACTCACTGTAATTCAATCACTTTTTCGTCAATCTATTGATTTTTCCACTAGGTAGTTTGATTCTGGAAACAAGCTTTGGTTTGAATCAATCACTCTGAGTACAAGCCGGTTTCGCCAATTTATTGATTTTTCCTCGCTGTAATTCGTATTTGAAGATATATATATATATATATGTATATGTATGTATGTATGTATAACCTTCTTCTCATAAATTTTGATTTCCTTAGCTGTTCTATTTTCGATATGAAATTGAATTTATTTCATGATAGCAAAAAGTATGTATGAAATGGTTGTGCATGCTCCAATTTATTATTTGATTGATGCAAAACTGACCAGTTGGCGAAATTAGTATCCTAGTGAAGTCAATTAGCAATAATTTGTTGCTAGCATTTTGATAGTGCCCTGCTTTGACTGTGTTGAGATTCACAGTTAATTAAAACTATTATCAACATCGTCATCATAGAAATATTCTCTTTGAACAGTTAGCTTAAAATCTGTACCCCACACTTATGTGAAAGGCATTGTGAAAATTTTGAAAAGACATTCCATTGGAAATTCTTGTGATTGTTGGCCATTATCTTGTTTCTAGAGACTAAGATTTATGTTCTTTTTTATTTAAAAAAAAAATAGTTATTTTATCTATTTTTAATTGTTGATGATCAACATGCACTCGTTAAAAGGTTGTATCTAGTGCACAATGTTCCCACTTACTTACAAGAGAGTTTGGGATAAGTAATGGATTTGAAGAAGAGGAATTGGTTATTTATTTTTAATAATGGTTTGGTGATGAGTCTTTACAAGCTGCAAGTTGTGGAATGACTAGATTTTGCACCACCAACACGTTTAACATTTAGATGACTTACATTATATTGCTTTTTAATCGATGGAAATTGATATAAAATTTGCATATAAAAGGGAAATTATTGAGATATTTAAAAGGGTGAAGTATTCATTAGTGAGATTAGGAAAAAAATATTTATAAAAAAATAATGATTTTAATTATTAATATTTATAATTTTTATCATATTTTTGTAAATATTTTTTTAATCCTTCCCTTATTTAAATGGTGTACTATGACAACTTAAATTATCATTAAAATTTTGAATAATGGAGAGCAACATTGTTACGATTATTAAAAATTGTAAGTAAATGTAGTGAACAATTTTGGTGATGGAGATTTTCGGTGTTAGTATATTTTTTCTATAGTCATTGAGTGCGCCTAGATATGAAGAAGAAAAGAAAAAGAAAAAGAAAACATTTTCAACAATATGACTCATTGATTTATTGGTCTGCCTAGGGTGTGATTCTCTTACCCTTTCTGATCAAGCCTACATGCCAAATTTAGGTTTCTTCATTTGGTATTTTCTTATCTTCATCCTTGAGTTTTTCTAAGTCTTTATGCAAGCAAGTTGTATCATGTTGCCTTGTATATGACTTTCAACTTCTTTTTAGTTTAGTTTACTACTCTTGTGTTTGTTTTTGTGTAACTTGTTTGGTTTTGCATTGTAAGCGGTCATTGATGATGTGACAGACTGTGAGTCCTCTGAAAATCATAGTAGTCACTAAGCTGGCGCTCGCCCTTTGTAGTTGAAGAGGGAGGGAGCGGAAGCAATCTTAGAGAGAGAGTGACACCGAGGGAGGAGAGCCTCTGGTGTATAAAACTGTATATCTTTAGAAAATAGCTTGCTGCCCAAGGAGGGGAAAACCTCTTTTTATAGGACTTGATCCATAGGGGCCAACTTACTCTCATCCTTTTTACTTCCTGTGCATTTATTTCCTTGTTCACCCAAACAAAGAATCTTGTTATTTTTTGTTCATTTGTGTTTTTGGAATGGATCTTCTCCATCCCATTATGCAGATCTAATTCATAATTTTTTTTCTCCTTAATTAGTGGGATTCGCATTTCAATTTACTTTGTCAATTATGCTGTTGTGGTGACAAGTGAAATGTCATTTATCTTTATTTTTTAGTCCTTTTTGTTTGGGTTCGTTAAACCTGTTAAGTTGTATAAAATGATTTTGTAAAATCTCAAATTTGTTTAGGATCAAGAAGTTGATTGATATGGAGGCACTGGGATTAACACAATTAGCAGTGATTGTGCTTGACATGCAAACTGATGTCAAGGGTTATTCCTTATTCACACTTCCACAAGTCAAGTTTGACTATAACTTTACCAATCTCTGTCTCTGTTTTCCTTTTACCATTGTCATCTTGTATGTTATTTCTTTCTTTGTCATAAACATTGTTAATTTAGAATCCAGAACAACCACGTCTTTGTCATAAATATTGTTAATTTGTTTCTCATTTATTTGTGTCATGTGACAGAGATTAGTTTTGGGACTTGTGTAAGAACTACTTGCACCCAAGTAAGGTTTGCTATGGTTTGCACTCAAGTATGGTTTACTGTCTTATTCTGGTTTACTTAGATGATAAACATTAATTGGAGAACTCAATAGTGATTTCTATATTGCTCTATTTAATTTTGATTTCAAGCTCTCTCTACAGTTTTCAATATCAATTTAGTCTGATGAAGCTCAGAAGTAATATGTGGTTTAAGAATATGTGGTTTTCAATATGTGCCTTTTGAAAAGTGTAAAGAAATTCCTTTAAGAATATGTGGTTTGATTTGGAATTCTGATTATTTTCTCATTATCTCCACCTTAAATGACAATCATAGGGCTGTTAGCATAACCTTTTCTTGAAATTTGTTGTTTGATGTGAAAATGGCATTGTTGTCCAAGGTAATTTATGCTAAGTACAAAGTTGTTTTCAAATAAAGGCAGAATGTATGACCATAACGAGGATATATTATTGTACTTGGGATGCTCTATTATGTTTTGAATGAGAATTGTGTTACCTTTGTTACTGTATCATTTTTCTATGATTAACTTGGGTGCAAGTTACTAATTGCATTTTGTTTTTTTGCAGTCATCCAATGGATGAGGATGACACTGTAAGCTGTCCTGCTTATTATTATTATTTGCAATTTCATTCCTTAGATGATTATTCGTCTTATTTACACTTATTTGCCTAGTAGTAGTAATGTTTTCATCTTTCCTTATGCTTGCAATGTATCAATACTCCTTTTTTTTTTTTTTTTCCAATTGAGAATAGTTATTTTTGCAAGCACTTGCTCCCCCAACTCCATCTCATTGGTCCACAAAGCTTGATATTTGGATATATATATATTGTGTTTGCATTTTTGAGGGAGATGTTTCTGTCATCCCCTTCTTTGTACTTTCTGTTTTTCACTTTTTTAGGGAACCCAATGTGTGCTCAACTAGGTTTGAGTTGAAGGTCAATTTTGACTAGGCCTGCAGCATGATTTTGCCAAAGTATATGGTTTTATTGCCTTTGATTTGATGAATTATTGACTAAATAATACTTGATTTGTTTATAGAAAATAATGAAAAGGGGGGATGGGCTGTCAATGTAAGTTTTATTGTGAAGTGTGTATTGAATGTGTTTTCTGATTAAATTTTTTATTTGTAGGAAGCATTTTGTTTTAATTACTGTAATATATTTTTGCACGTGGAGGGCTATATATATATATGTATGTATGTATAATTTGACCTACCCATCATTTTTCATCTTCCTGCTAAAACAGACATTTAAAGTTATTGTTTACATTTTTTAGTTGCTGTAGTTTCTGCTTCCATGCTCCTTTTATGATATAAAATTTGTTTGAAACTGTCTGTGACAGGTCAAGAATGAGGAAGAGGAATTCAGGCACTAGGCATCTTTCTGTTCTGATGATTGTAGACACCCCATTTTTGACCGTCCTCAAGACTTGGATGTCACCGTTTGAACACTCGGTGATCATCCATGTTTGCGTTCGTCTTAAGTTCTCGGAGTTCTCGGCCACGCGCCTTGCCTCCAGACCTCTCGACTTGCCTGTTTTGTGTTTGGTTTTACACCAAACACTTGTGTTTTGCTTTTGAGGAGCAGGGAATGTGTCACGCCCCCAAACCCGCCCCTAAAAGTTTGGGCATGACCCATTCCGAAATGGACATATAACCTGGTATATATAACATACGGGGCGTTGTCGGAAGCACAAAACATTAAAAGAATACTGATACAAACAAACTTCATTGAGCGTCTTCTAATATGCCAAGATCTCATACATCACATGCATTATTATAGGCATAGGCAGATAAAGGTTAAACCTATATCCCTGGGCATCGGTTATATACATACACATTTACAGTCCCAGCCCTATGATTGGGCGTATACAAAAATATGAAAGCTATATACATCAACCTTAGATGGACACTCAAAAAGCAAGCCAACATCTTAACAGCTTAACAAAATAAATGGCCTTGTATAGCGCCTGGACACACAAAGGTTGAGAAAAGAAAGCGGGCGTCATGGCTAGGACTGACCACCTGATTGGTGACCTACAGAAACAGACATAACAGAGAGTGAGCGGGGCTCAGTGAATAGTAATACATAAATAAAACGATGCTTAACTTGAAACATAATACATATCAATGCATATAAAGATGCAGGATTCACATAGTTAGTCTGATTCTGTGCTAAGTACATAACGGCCTTAGGCCCAATCTTGCAACATAGACATGATGGCTATAAGCCCTTGAACATGTGGCATGAAGCCCTTGAAACATGGTGGCTATAAGCCCTTGAAACATGGTGGCACAAGGCCCTTGAAACATGTGGCATGGAAGCCCTTGAAACATATGGCATGAAAGCCCTTGGAACATATGGCATAAGAGCCCTTGAAACATATGTAGCCCTTGAAACATATTGGCACGTAGCCCTTGAAACATATTGGCATTAAAGCCCTTGAAACATATTGGCATGTAGCCCTTGAAACATGAGAGTAGGCAAAGTGTTCACATTCTTATCATCATACATTTACCTTCTTTGAATTATAAGTACAGGTGCATCATTATCATCAACAGAATGCTAAGGGCATTCATTATCTGTAGTAAAGCGTACTACTACTCATAGTGTTGTGATGACGTGCTAGTTCCTCCCGGAGTGTGTCCTGCACACAATCATAGCTTGCAAATTAGTTCCTTTTCCTTCTTAAATCATTAAGAAATCATTTCTTGAGTCATCACATTTCGCATGAATTTATAACCATTTTAAGATCATCAGAAAAATATTCTAAAAATACCAGAGGGTTGAGCACGCAAAACAGAAGAAATCATTTTTCCGGACCTGGGCCGCACATGCGGTCGAACCCTCCGCTCGAGCGGCCATGCACCGCACGTGCGGTCCTCCCCCTCCGCTCGAGCGGCCGAACTGCAGTACCCAAAATTAATTTTTCTCCTCTTGTCCGCACGTGCGGCCATGACCTCTGCACGTGCGGTGGTGACCCCTGTTTTGGGGCAGCTCGGTTCCAACTCAAAATTCAACACCACCAAGTCAATTTACATGCAAACTAGGATGAAATTAATGCAATATATTGGCCCAACTTCACTATAACATGAATCATAAGAGGAACACCACAAAGTAAACCTAATGAAATTATCATAAATAAGCATGATTAGGAGCTTGACCAAGTCACCATTCTTTCAAATTCCATCCTTTAATTCAAGTTCCTTATGCTCATAAACATAACACAACACATAAGCATGCTTTCATGGGTTTGGCATAGACCTAAAGATTGAAGTAGAAATCCTACACAACACTTAAATTAGATCCCAAAACAACTCATTGATGTGCACAACTTTTATAATTAAACATGAATCACACACCATTCTCCATTGCAACCCTAATAATATACTTATGAAACTATCAAACCCTTCTCCACAATTGAAAGGAGAATTCTCATGTAAACTAAATTTAACATACCTTGAGCTTTAAAAATCTCAAAGATCCTCCTAATTTAATCCCCAATTCCCTTCCTTGTTGAACTTTTCCCCTTTTTCCTTCTTCTCTTATTTTGTTTTTCCTCTCCAGGAGATAGCCACGAAAATCCCCCTCCCAAGTCAAGTGTTTTTAAAGAACATGAAGACATGAGATATAAGATATATCTAATAGGTGAATAGGACAAAATCCAATCGTTTAATCATTCCGAAATTGAAATTTTGTAAACATGCTTAATATTACTTAAAAATTATGCTGATCACAGATATATAATCAATTTCAGATAATTAAGCCGTTAAGGCTTCCAATTTCTGATTCAACCATTCTAGATGTAACAGATACTTTGCTTGTTAAATAGATAGACATCCTTAAACATGGATTTCACTTACTTAACCTTAATTTCTCATGGAATTTTACAGTAAACATTTTTAAGCACAAAACAAGGACTGAAAACATATCAGAAAACATGTACGAGGGTCGGGTTATTACACTCTCCCCCCCTTAAATAAGTTTGGTCCTCCAAACTTGTTGTACCTTAGGGAAGAAACAAATGTGGGTACTGGTGTTGCATTTCCTCCTCTCTTTCCTACGTTGCGTCGGTTCTGTAATGTTCTTGCCATTCCACTTTTACCATTGGAATTTCTCGATTTCGTAAATGTTTCACTTGCCGGTCCAAAATGCGGATTGGTTTTTTCTCATAAATAAGCTTGTTATCCAACTCAATTTGGTGGTAATCAATGACATGTGACGGATCCGGAAGGTATCCTCGAAGCATAGAGACATCGAACACGTTATGTACTTGACTCATATTTGACGGAAGGAAGAACCTTCATTAGCTACGACCCACTCTTTCCAAAATCTGAAAGAGACCAACATACCGGGGTGTCAACTTACCCTTTTTCTCGAATCTTGGGTGTCCTTTCATCGGAGTAACTTTCACAAAGACATGACCATTCACTTCAAATTCCAAATCTCTTCGTCGGTTATCCGCATAGCTTTTCTGCCTACTTTGAACAGTTTTCAATCTGTCTCGAATAACTTGAACTTTTTCAGTTGTCAACTGAACAATTTCAGGCCCTAACAAGGATTTATCTCCAACTTCAGCCCAACACACGGGAGAACGACATGGTCTTCCATACAAAGCTTCATAGGGCGCCATATCTATACTCGAATGGTAACTATTATTGTACGCAAATTCTACCAACGGTAGATGGGTTTCCTAACTTTCTTGGAAATCTATCACACACATTCGGAGCATGTCCTCTAGAGTCTGTATCATTCTCTCGGATTGACGGTCGGTCTGAGGATGGAAAGCTGTGCTGAACTTTAATTCTGTACCCATTGCTTCTTGTAAACTCTGCTAGAATATGGAAATAAACTTAGGATCCCTATTTGACACAATTGAGACCGGAACACTATGAAGCCTCACAATTTCATTCACATAAATTACCGCCAATTTATCTGCATTATACTGAGTCTGTACTGGTAGGAAGTGAGCGAACTTAGTTAATCGGTCCACAATGACCCATATTGACTTCATGCCTCGAGGAGTCCGTGGTAACCCCACAACAAAATCCATGGTCAAATGTTCCCATTTCCATTCCGGGATGGGAAGAGCTTGCAACAAACCCGTAGGTCTTTGATGCTCCGCTTTTACTTGCTGGCATTGCAAACATTTAGAGACAAACTCCGCGATCTCCTTCTTCATACTTGGCCACCAAAAATTTTGCTTCAAATCTCGGTACATTTTGGTACTCCTTGGATGCATTGAAAACCTTGAGGTATGTGCGTCTTCCATCAGTTTTTGCTTAAGGTTCGACACATTGGGGACACATACTCGGTTTTGAAATTTGAGCACCGCATCTACTAAACTGAATCCCGATTTTGGTTTTATTCCTAACTCATCACATATCTTCCTTAGAGCTTCATCTTCTATCTGATGCAATTTAATTTCCTCAAGTAAGGTTGGTTGGGCCATTTCTGTTGCCATTAAAACTTCCTGTCCTTGTAGCACAAAGTTTACTTCCATCTTATCTAATTCAATTGCTAATTCCTTTTGTCCTGTAACCAGACTTGTCAAAGTCCCCATACTTTTCCGACTAAGCGCATTTGCAACTGTGTTGGCTTTGCCAGGATGATAATGGATCTGCAAATCATAATCTTTAATAAGTTCCAACCACCGTCGTTGCCGCATATTCAACTCTTTTTGAGTAAAAAGGTACTTGAGACTATTGTGGTCGGTGTATACTTCGCAAGTAGTGCCATACAGATAATGTCTCCATATCTTCAAAGCAAAGACTACTGCTGCTAGCTCCAAATCATGCGTGGGATAATTCTTCTCATGGGGTTTCAGTTGACGGGAAGCGTAGGCGATAACTCTCCCATTCTGCATAAGTACACAACCAAGTCCTTTATGGGAAGCATCACTGTAAATTACAAACCCTTCGGTACCGGAAGGTAAGGCCAGCACTGGTGCTGTAGTCAACTTTGTCTTCAATTCCTGGAAAGCAGATTCCTGCTCTTCTGACCATTCAAATGCAACTCCCATTCGAGTTAGTTGTGTGAGTGGCACAACAATTTTAGAAAAATCTTGAACAAATCTCCTGTAATATCCGGCTAACCCCATAAAACTACGCACCTCAGTCACATTGGTAGGAGTTCCCCATTTCACAATCGCTTCAATCTTGTGTGGGTCGACAGAAACTCCTTCCTTTGTAATAACATGCCCCAGAAATGCCCACTTCTAGTAGCCAGAATTCACATTTCTTCAGCTTTGCATACAGTTTCTTTTCCTGGAGGGTTTGAAGGATCAAACGAAGATGGTTCTCATGAGTTTTTGCATTCTTTGAAAAAATGAGAATATCGTCAATAAAGACCACCACAAATTCATCCAAATAGGGCTTAAAGACGCGGTTCATCAAATTCATAAAAGCTGCTGGGGCGTTAGTAACTCCAAAGGACATAACCAGAAACTCGTAATGGCTATATCGGGTTCGAAAAGCTGTCTTCTCGACATCACTAGCTTTGACCTTTAATTGATGATATCCGGACCGTAGATCGATTTTTGAAAAGACTTGTGCCCCTTGAAGCTGGTCAAACAAATCATCAATTCTTGACAATGGGTACTTATTCTTGATTGTTACCTTATTAAGTTCCCTGTAATTGATACAAAGCCGGAGTATTCCATCATTCTTCTTCACAAACAAAACTGGTGCACCCCACGGAGACACACTCGGACGGATGAACCCTTTATCAAGTAAATCCTGCAATTGAACCTTTAATTCCTTCATTTCAGCTGGTGACATTCTATACAGAGTCTTAGAAATGGGTTGCGTTCCCGGTGCCACTTCGATTGTAAACTCAATTTCCCGGTCTGTCAATTGCCCTGGTAACTCTTCTGGAAAAATGTTCAGAAATTCACAAACAGCTGGAATTACGTCAGTACCCCCATTCATTACTTGCTCTTCCAAGACACTACACAAATACCCTTGGCACCCTTTCTCGATTAACCTGCAAGCCTTTGCTGCAGAAATCAAATACGGTGGGGAAGTCACCTCCTGTCCCTATAAGGTAGACTCTAATTGTCCCGGAGGGTGGAAACTGATTTGTTTAGTCAAACAATCTATAGTTGCACCATATTCACTCAACCAATCCATTCCCAGAATAATATCAAAATAGGTCATGTGAAGAGGTAACAGATTGGCATATACCTGGATATCCCCAAGCTCGAGTTCACAACCAAAATAGATAGAAGTACAAAGCATAGAGTCCCCCAATGGTGAAGACACACACAACATATAAGACAGTTTTTCTTCATTTTTATCTAAGTTTTGTGCAAATAATTTTGACACGAAGGAATGAGTAGAGCCAGAATCAAATAATACACAAGCAGAATGACCGTGAACCATAATTATACCTGATACTACCGTTGCTGCATTTTGCACATCTCCTGCAACCAATGCAAACACTTTGCCTTGTCTCGCTGTGTCTTTATTGTTAGTAGGTTTGGCAATTGACTTGGTGTTGGCAGTTGGTGTAGACCCTGCTGAACTACTAGTTGCCCTATTGCCATTTCGTTGATTCCTTTGAGGGCAATTCCTTATCAAATGACCCGTTTTGCACACTGATAACAGGCTCCAGACTTCCAATGGCACGTCCGACGATGCCTCCTTCCACATTCTGAACAAATAAGAATCGTACCCTGACTAGGGGCAGAAGTATTTGAAGTCCCTGAATTTTGTTTCTTGTTGGGTGGAGTAGGTGACCACTTTGACCATTGATTGTTTTGCCTCTTTCCCTTCCACTCGGAAATCCGGTTCTCGGCAGCAAGGTTTCCTTCAGCTATAATAGCCCTCTCCAGCACATCTACATAGGTAGGCAACTTTAACATATTGACGCGGTCTAGAATTGCTCCTCGTAATCCCCTTTGAAATTTTCGTGCCTTCTTATAGTCCGTGTTGACCATGTGCGGTGCAAACCGGGCTAACTCTGTAAATTGGGCCTCATATTCACCAATATTTTTGTTTCCTTGTCTGAGAGTTTCGAATTTAGTCACCTTTTTATCCCGCATGCTTTGAGGGAAATATTTATCATAAAACAATTCTAAGAATCTGTCCCACGTCAATCCTTGGTGTATAGTCCTTGTAAGCATCCACCATCTTCGTGCCACGTCCTCAAGAGTGAAGGCAGCCAGTTGCACCTTTTGAGCTTCGGTGCAAGGGAAAACCTCAAATAATTTCTCTATGCCCAACACCCATGTGTAGACACCCCATTTTTGACCGTCCTCAAGACTTGGACGTCACCGTTGGAACACTCGGTGATTATCTATGTTTGTGTTCGTTTGGAGTTCCCGGAGTTCTCGGCTGCGCGCGCCTTGCCTCAGGACCTCCGAACTCGACCGTTTGTGTTTGGTTTTGCACCAAACACTTGTGTTTTGCCTTGGGAGGGGAGGGAATGCCTTATGAAGCATCCCTACACACCACCAGCTGGGGCTAGAGGCCACCTTTGGTCAAGCTTCTATCGGCACTTTATTGTGCCGACCGGCACTATTTTGTGCCGACCGGCACTAAATTTTACCATTTGGTACTCTTTGCCGGCCGAGCACTGTACACTTGCTTTATCAGATATTTTATTGCAGCTGTAAAGTGTTTTGCTCCCCTCCATACACGTGTATGGAGGGATGAGCCCTTGTTTGCTTAGCTTGTAAGTCTTACAAGTTCTATAAGAGGGAGACTCTTCCTCTTGGCTCAAGGTTAGGGTTTTTGGAGACAAAAACCAGAGCTCATATACATATATCTCTGCCATATATCTATATCTCCATCTCTCTCCTCTTGTGTGTGTGATTTTAGGCCAAAAAGTGTAGTTTTACCTCATTTTTGCTCCTTTACACACACCTTTACACCTTAGCTCGAGATTGAGAGGCTTGGGAGGTTGATTGCTGTGGTTTTGAGTTGGTTTTGATCACTAGAGAGTGGCTGGAACCTTTGTTCTTCAAGGGATCTTCAAGGGTAAACACTTTACTTTATATTCCCCATTCTTGCAACCTCTTTCTACCCTCTTTGCTTTGTGTTTTTGGGTTTGTGTTTAAGATAAAAAAATCTTGTTTTTACTTGTTCTTGAACCTTCATTAAGGTCATTTTGTGGTTTGAACAAAGGCTCACCCTTTTAGGCCTTATTTGGCTATTTTGGTGACCTTTATCTTAGATCTTGTTTGCTTGGTGTTTTTGGCCTTCTCACCACTGAAAACCAGTGGGTTTTCAGTGGTGGGGAAGATGATTTTAGGTCACATATAGGGGGGGGACACCCCTCTCCCCTTGGCTCTTTGTTTGCCTTTGTTTTGGGCTTAAAGAATAGCATGTGTGTATGGTGAGTTTTGGCTTCATTTCAGAGTATATTTGTGCTCAATATGACATGTTATACCTCTGTTTTTGGTCGTCTTTATGGTCCTTAGCATGTCTCTCATACTTGCTTTGAAATGCTCTTTTATGCTTAAAAGTGTGCCATATGTCTAAGCCTTAATACTTGCATGTTTTAGTTTGATTTCATGGGGATAATAGCATCATCTTGCCATGTATAAGGGCTATGAACCACTGTCTTGGACCCATTTGGCATGCTTGGTTTGGTTGTCTTGCATTTTGGCTTGTAGGCTTTGTTTGTATGAAGCTCTAGTATGTATGCTTGCTTGCATTTGGCCTCATTTCAGAGCTTTCTTGAGTGTTTTAAGTCATGTTTAACCTCTGTCTAATGTGGGTTTAATGGCCCTTAGCATGCTTCTTACACTTGCTTTGTAATGCCCCATTTGGCTTAGAATTGTGTCATATGTTTAGCCCCATATATCTCCATGTTTTGGCTTAGCATGGTGGAGCATTTAGCCTTGATTTGCCATGTTCTAGGGCTGTGAGCCACTGTTTTGATCATATTTGGCATGGTTAGTATGGTTACTTTGCATGATGGTTTGTTGGCCTCAAGCATATAGCCCATGTGTATACATTGGTTAGCCTATTTAGAGGATTTGGGATCATTTGGCATGCCATTTCAGACCTTAATCCATGCTCACATGTCTAGATTTGTCATCTCTCTTCATGCTTTAAAGGTGCGCCCTTTATGCTTTAAAATGTGCATTGTCTGCATTCATGCTTTTGGGATTGTTTTGGGGCTGCCACATGAAGGATTTGGGTGCCTTTTTGCATGATAAAAACCTGTTTTGGTTGCCTAACATGTGCCATGTTTAGTCTTGTTAAGTGGTGGTTCAATGTCCCACTTTGTGCCTTAGCCTTGTGCCTTATGGCTTGTATGCTTGTGTGGCATCTTGCTCTTGTTTTGAGGCATGATTTGCCACTGTTTTAGGGGAGTTTAAGGGCTGCCCTCTATGGCTTAAGTCCATTATTGCATGTTTGTATCTCGGTTGTTGCATGTTTGATCAATGAAGCCTTGAGTACATGCTAGTTCTAGGCTTGGTTGGTCCATGTCCTCATGCCATTTGTGCCTTGCATGCTCTAGCATTTTGTATGCCCATTGTGTTAGTTGCATGACACCTGGTATGCCTTGCATCCTTGCATCATTGTTGCACTATTGAACCATGTTGCATACATGCATCTCATGGCTTGGCTTGGGGTGGTCAAACTAAGCTTAAGAATTAAGGGAAGTTCACACTCCAAGTGGTGTAACTCACCTCAATTCTTGGTCACCAAGGCCTTGGACCAACACATGATAAGGCTTTGGATTTCATTTGTTTGTGTTGCATGCATTTACATCAAAATGCAATCTTAGTTCTTAGGGCTATCATGCATCAAAATGCACCATTGGTGGCCCAAGAACCAAGAGTCTTACCTCCTTGAGTCTGAAAGCATGATAGGAGGTCATGACCATGCTTACATATGCTCAAAACCCATGCCATGCATTCTTTGTCTTCTTCTTCTGTCAATCTGTCTCACGTGAGGACTTCTTCACGGCGGCAGTTTATTGTGCCGGTCGGCACTGTTTTTATGCCGGTAAACTCCACATGCAGCCGGTGGTCAATATCAGCAGCCGATGAGCTCTTCCCCCAGCCGGTGGGGTATTTCAGATCATTTGGGAGGTTTCCTGAACCTTTGGGAATTTTTGGAGGGGCAGGGCAGTAAAAACAGAAGCAGCAATGCCATGACACGGATTTTCCGGGCAAATCGGATCGAGCATGCATCATTCGCGCGCCCCAAGGCAGGGCTGAGGCCCCATTGCATTTATTTATTAATTTGCTTTAATTTTAGTAATTAGAATTTGTAATAATTTATTTATTTATTTATTCGTTGGACTGTATTATTATTTTGGTCCCTCCGAGTGAGGGCGCAATTGTAATAAGTGTGCGTGAGTGGGTGTATGTCTTCCAACCCCCATTTCTTTCTAACCCTTTTATTTACCCGCTTTCGATGGTAGATTAGGGCACATTTAAATTAGCATACCTTATGCAATGCATGTGTGCATTCATGCATTTGTTTACATACATCAGGCTCGGTACATCATACAAACTGCATTGTATTTTCAATTCCAAATTGAATATATGCTACTCGCGCATTTCACATGTCATGTCTAGGGTTAGCCGAGCCTACTTTAGATTGCACCCCTGTATGTGATGCATTAGCCACTTAACATGAACTAGGTCATGCATGTTTGCTAACTAGTTTCTTTGTTTTGTACAGTACGATGTAAGTTTTTATGGCTTTAGCATATCGCATGCGTGTGAATGTTTACCATGACAGTATGCTTGCCATGCGGCTAAATGCTTATGTGATATTACTGTGTGAATGCCTGTGGATGGAGGTTGGATTGCCTGAGTTGGAATAACCCGTTGAAATCCGAATTTTAGCCTACTCGCGAGTAGCAAAATCTAAACACGTTTTTCGAGACAAAACGGATATGCAATGTTTATTCCCAAATTAGGCAATCTAGTCTATACTTGTTTGCCGTGCGCATAACATAGTAATTCTAGGCTAATAATTGGAATAAGAGCATATAATGTTTTCAAAATTGGATATCACGGTTAGTAGAGGCCGGTCTTCGGACCGGGCGAAAGGGGGTGCTCATAGCTGACCTTCCCCGATCGTACCCAAGCTCCCGAGCCAAGACCACTTTGGTGATGACGGACATGTGGCCTTCGGCACTGAGTCAGGGTTTCCTAAATTTCCCAATTAAAAAATATTTAGGTGGCGACTCTGTAATCTGGCAAAGCAGTCCATGTTTGGCACTACTTTTCAAAAATCTGTTTTCTCAAACGATTTGCCGGATTTGGACTCTTTGGTTCAGATTTAGAACCGCGACACAAATTGAGTCCGAACTGTAGAGTGAAGCCCCCACGGGCGCGTCTACACCATGCCTCAGCTTTCATTGGTTCTATTCCTCCTTTGAAGGATGGCGGTTTCATCTTTTTAAACTCCTTAGTGAGTGTAATAGTTCGGTCTTCAGCATGGAACTCTGGTACTACTGGTGGAGGTACCGGTGGCGGTGGCGGTTGTTCCTGTGGTTGTTGCTGCTGTTGTGGCTGTTGCTGCTGTTGTGGCTGTTGCTGTTGTTGCCGTAAGGTCTCTGCCATTTCCATAATCATTCCCTCCATCCTATCCAACCGTGCAGAAGTAGCATCTTCCGCATCTTCTGTCCTTGTTCTCACCATAGCCTACACAACAATCAAGTATATACAATAGACATAGTTCCAAATTGCTAGCATTATCAGAGTTCATATAACGTTGCCATCGATCTTTTCATATACTTTCAGGATGTCATGCATGATGCCTAAAGCTTTTCTAGACACCCTAAGGCTCAATGGATCCGTGTGTGAGATAGCAACTCGTGCTCTGATACCACTTGTCACGCCCCCAAACCCGCCCCTAAAAGTTTGGGCATGACCCATTCCAAAATGGACATATAACCTGGTATATATAACATACGGGCCGTTGTGGGAAGCACAAAACATTAAAAGAATACTGATACAAACAAACTTCATTGAGCGTCTTCTAATATGCCAAGATCTCATACATCACATGCATTATTATAAGCATAGGCAGATAAAGGTTAAACCTATATCCCTGGGCATCGGTTATATACATACACATTTACAGTCCTAGCCCTATGATTGGACGTATACAAAAATATGAAAGCTATATACATCAACCTTAGATGGACACTCAAAAAACAAGCCAACATCTTAACAGCTTAACAAAATAAATGGCCTTGTATAGTGCCTGGACACACAAAAGTTGAGAAAAGAAACCGGGCGTCATGGCTAGGACTGACCACCTGATTGGTGACCTACAGAAACAGACATAACAGAGAGTGAGCGGGGCTCAGTGAATAGTAATACATAAATAAAACGATGCTTAACTTGAAACATAATACATATCAATGCATATAATGATGTAGGATTCACATAGTTAGTCTGATTCTGTGCTAAGTACATAACGGCCTTAGGCCCAATCTTGCAACATAGACATGATGGCTATAAGCCCTTGAACATATGGCATGAAGCCCTTGAAACATGGTGGCTATAAGCCCTTGAAACATGGTGGCACAAGGCCCTTGAAACATGTGGCATGGAAGCCCTTGAAACATATGGAATGAAAGCCCTTGGAACATATGGCATAAAAGCCCTTGAAACATATGGCATACGAGCCCTTGAAACATATTGGCACGTAGCCCTTGAAACATATTGGCATTAAAGCCCTTGAAACATATTGGCATGTAGCCCTTGAAACATGAGAGTAGGCAAAGTGTTCACATTCTTATCATCATACATTTACCTTCTTTGAATTATAAGTACAGGTGCATAATTATCATCAACAGAATGCTAAGGGCATTCATTATCTGTAGTAAAGCATACTACTACTCACAGTGTTGTGATGACGTGCTAGTTCCTCTCGGAGTGTGTCCTGCACACAATCATAGCTTGCAAATTAGTTCACTTTCCTTCTTAAATCATTAAGAAATCATTTCCTAAGTCATCACATTTCGCATGAATTTATAACCATTTTAAGATCATCAGAAAAATATTCTGAAAATGCCAGAGGGTTGAGCACGCAAAACAGAAGAAATCATTTTTCCGGACCTGGGCCGCACGTGCGGCCGAACCCTCCGCTCAAGCGGCCATGCACCGCATGTGCGGTCCTCCCCCTCCGCTCGAGCGGCCGAACTGCAGTACCCAAAATCAAATTTTCTCCTCTTGTCCGCACGTGTGGCCATGACCTCTGCACGTGCGGTGGTGACCCCTGTTTTAGGGCAGCTCGGTTCCAACTCAAAATTCAACACCACCAAGTCAGTTTACATGCAAACTAAGATGAAATTAATGCAATATATTGGCCCAACTTCACTATAATATGAATCATAAGAGGAACACCACAAAGTAAACATGATGAAATTATCATAAATAAACATGATTAGGAGCTTGATCAAGTCACCATTCTTTCAAATTCCATCCTTTAATTCAAGTTCCTTATGTTCATAAACATAATACAACACATAAGCATGCTTTCATGGGTTTGGCATAGAACTAAAGATTGAAGTAGAAATCCTACACAACACTTACATGAGATCCCAAAACAACTCATTGATGAGCACAACTTTTATAATCAAACATGAATCACACACCATTCTCCATTACAACCCTAATAATATACATATAAAACTATCAAACCCTTCTCCACAATTGAAAGGAGAATTCTCATGTAAACTAAATTTAACATACCTTGAGCTTTAAAAATCTCAAAGATCCTCCTAATTTAATCCCCAATTCCCTTCCTTGTTGAACTTTTCCCCTCTTTCCTTCTTCTCTTATTTTGTTTTTCCTCTCTAGGAGATAGCCACGAAAATCCCCATCCCAAGTCAAGTGTTTTTAAAGAACATGAAAACATGAGATATAAGATATATCTAATAGGTGAATAGGACAAAATCCAATCGTTTAATCATTCCGAAATTGAAATTTTGTAAACATGCTTAATATTACTTAAAAATTATGCTGATCACAGATATATAATCAATTTCAGATAATTAAGCCGTTAAGGCTTCCAATTTCTGATTCAACCAATCTAGATGTAACAGATACTTTGCTTGTTAAACAGATAGACATCCTTAAACATGGATTTCACTTACTTAACCTTAATTTCTCATGGAATTTTACAGTAAACATTTTTAAGCACAAAACAAGGACTGAAAATATATCAAAAAATATGTACGAGGGTCGGGTTATTACAGAATGGCTTGTTGGCCATCCCTACATCTCACCGGCCATGGCTTGAGGCCATCGGCCAAATGTTTGGTCGGTCGGCACTTTGTTTGGTCGGTCGACCATTTATTTGGTCAATTTGGCATTTTTGCTGGGCCGACCACTGTGCATCTGCTTTTGGCAGATATTTTGTGCCAGCTGTGCTAGCTGGCACCCACTTTGCACCCCCTCCATACACGTGTATGGAGGGATTTCACTCTTTCTTAGCTTGTTTTGTAAGCTTTGCAAGAGTGAATCTCTATAAAGGGAGGCCTTCTCCTCCCTCCTCAGGGGTTACAAAAATTCCAGAGGGTCTTGAGATTAGGGTTTGAGTCTTGTATCTATCTATCTCTATATCTCCCTCTCCCTTTGTATTTGTGTGTGTTTAGGTGTGTTTAGTCTTACTTTTGTGCACAAACACCTACCATTACACCTTCGCTTAGTTGTTGTGGCATTAGAGGGTTGTTCTTGGACTTCTTAGTTGATCTAAGCTTGGAGAAGCTGCTGGAACATTGTTCTTGAAAAAAGTCTTCAAGGGTAAGAAACTTACCCCTTTGTACCCCATTTTTGCATAGTCTTTTGACCTATCTTACATCTGTTTTTAGATTTGTGTATAAATAATAAAAGTCTTGTTTTTAAGTGCTTAAAATAGTTGTTTAAGGTTTCTTTGGTGATTGGGATTGTTTGACCCATCTTAGGCCTTGTTTGGCCCTTATTTTGTGCTATTTTTGGTGAGCTCCGGGACCACCTTGTCTTGGCCCTCCGACCACTAAAATCTAGAGGGATTTCAGTGGTGGGGATGATGCTTTAAGGTCCTAAGAAGGAGAGGGCCATCCCCTCTCCTTGTTGCCTTTAATAATGGCCATTTTAGCCTCATGTGTGAGCATCTTGTTTAAGTCCATGTTGGCCATGGCTTAAGTGTTATTTGTGCTTATTTTGCCATGATATAGCACTATTTTTAGTTGGTTTAGACACACCATGCTTGCTTTGCATACTTGTCTTGTAATGCCATGAATTGCCTTAACATGTGCCTAGCATTTAGACTACCATGCTCACTTGTTTTGTCCTAGCTTTGTGAAGCTTTTATGCATGTTTTAATACACCTAAGGTCTGTTTGTGGTTGTTTTGGCCATCCATGGCATGCTTTGTATAGCCACCTTGCATTTTGGCTTGTTAGCCTTGGGTGTGTGAGTGTTGAGCATGCATTGTTTGGCTCGTTTTAGTGGTTTGGCACCACTTATAGCATCATTTCAGTCCTCATGGTATGCTTGTGTGCTTGCATTTGATGTTCCTTTGATGCCTTAAAAGGTTGATGTTTCATGCTCCATGTTTGTGCCATTGTGTATGCCTCTAGGATTAGGTCATTTAGATGCCATCCAAGTGGTTCTTGGGGCTAACTTTGGCATGATTTAGGGCTGTCTTGGTTCACTTTGGTCATTTGCTAGATGTGTCACATGACCATAGTCTAAGTCCTTGGGTTTGGTTGCATGCTTTGCTTGCATTGGTAGGTTGATTTGGCATCATCTTCTACATGTTTTCAAAGCTTATCATGTATGCTATTTGTTCATGTTAAGTATGCTTAGAAGTTGCCTCTTTATGCTCAAGTATTGGACCATGTGTGCATGAATGTTTGTGTGTACATTTACCTTGTGTGTTGTCACATACTTGGCCCATAAACATCTTGTTACATGCTTAAGTAGTAGTGTATTTGGCATGCACTCTTTTGGTTTTAGGTTGCTTAACATGTTGTTACATGTTTGCCCCATGTATTGTTGCGCGATTGAATGAAGTCACATGCTTGTTTGCATGCTTGAACATCCACATTGCATTTTGCATGCTTGCATGATTAAGTTACATTTTGCATACTTGTTAGCTTGCATATTTGTTCGCATGCTCATGTTGCATACTTAGCTCACATGCCTAGCTTGCATTGCATTGAGCATGCATGCCTTGTCTCTTGATCAAGTGATAGAGGTTGGGCCTTATGTGTTTATTTGTATGCATTTCATTCCATATTGAAATGCACACTTTGGCTTCTTGGACCATCACGCATTGAAATGCGCGATTGGTGGTCCGAGGGTCGAGGACCATTCTCCTTTGAGTCATAAACATGATAAGGAGGGTGTTGGTGTGCACATCGCATTGTAAATGCTTCGCCATGCCTTTTCTGTCCTCTGTTGCTGTCAAAATAGGATTCTGCAGGCATACATGGTCGGCCAACCATCTCTATTGCCGACCGACTAAATATGGATGGCCGAGAGCTCAACAAATGGTCGATGACAACTTTAGCATGGTCGTGACCATTCCTCTTGGTCGGTGATGACCAAGGAGTGATTCTGAAGCACCCTTGGGATTTGTGCAAGTCTCAGAGGAGAAAAATAGTGCAAACAGAGGCAGCTTGTGCATGGCGGTGGATTTCCGGGCGAAGCCAATCCGAGCATGCGTGCATCCATCTTCCTGAGGCCTTTTACTGCTTTCAGTAGCTTAATTGATTCATTAATTAGTTAAGTGTTGTATAAATTAATTAATTAGCTTGTAGGTTAGTTAAATTTGTATTATTCATTCTCTCCGAGAGAGAGCATAACTGTGTAATAAGTATGGGTGCGTGTGTGTATGCCTCCCAACCTCCACTTCTTTCTCCCTTTTACTTACCTGCTTTTGATGGTTAGTATTAGGGCATATTTAATTTAGCATACCTTATGCTATGCATGCGTGCATTCATTCATTGGTATTGCATGCATCAGGCTCGGCGCATCACGCTAACTGCATAGTATTTCAAATCTAACTTGAATACATGTTGTCTGTGCATTTCACATGCCATACATAGATTAGCCGAGCCTATTCTAGTGACATTCTGTATGCGATGCATTAGCCACTTAACATGGACTTGGATCATACATTGATTGCTAACATGTTCTTTGTTTTTGGCTCGGAGTACGCTGTAAGTATTTATGCTTTAACATCTCGCATGAGTGTGAATGTTAACATGACAGCATGATTACCATGTGGCTATTTGCTTATGTGATATATCTGCCTGAATGCCTAAGGGTGAAGGTTGGATTGTTTGAGTTGGAACAACTCATTGAAATCCGTGTTTTAGCCTACTTGCGAGTAGCAAACTTCAAACCATTTTTCAAACAAACGGATATGCAATGCTTCGTTCCAAATTAGGCGATCTAGTCTATACTTTTGTGCTGTGCGCATCACATAGTAAGATTAGCTAATTAACCGGAATAAGAACACATAACGTTTTCAAAACTAGATATCATGGTTAGTAGAGGCCGATCTTTGGATCGGGCAAGCGGGGGTGCTCATAGCTGACCTTCCCCAATTGTACCCAAGTTCCCGAGCTGAAGCAACTTTGGTGATGACGGACACATGGCCTTAGGCAAACGAGTTAGGGTTTCCTAAATTCCCCCATAAAAAAATATTTAGGTGGCGACTCTGTATCTAGCGAAGCAGTCCATGTTTGACACTTCTTCCTAAAAATCTGTTTTCCAAAACGATTTGCCAGATTTGAACTCTTCGGTGATTTATCAATCTTGCATTGCACTTTGCAAGATCAGATTAAGAACCGTGACACAAACGAGTCTGAACTGTGGAAGAGCATAAAGCCCGAGGGCGCGTCCACAATGATGAGTGTTAAAAACAACACACAGGTAATGCATAATTTTCATCCCTGTAAATTGAGGATAATATTGTTGTACCAGTGAAATTTTGATAGAAGGGTCATAGTCTTTAAATGGCTAAAAGCAGTTGTCCTTGTGGCATGTTGAATTTGAAAAAAAATTGTTTATCCTCTAGTTCTGGCCTTGGAGTTCTCATTTGTCTAGACATGGGTTGTTTAGATTCTAAATTAATAGGACTTCAATCCTAAATAATTATCCTTGACGCAAAGTGAGTAGTATCTTGAATAGCATCTTGAATAATTGAAGGTTCTTGGACTGGATTTATGTGTTAATTTGCTTCAGGATTGAAGTCCTATTAATTTGTTTTATGTATTCATAATTTGTCTCAGAGATTGATTTTTTGGATTTATATATTTTGTTATTAGTCTGGTTTTCTTCAATTGTTTCACATCTGCTTTCCATACTGAATTTGATACTAGGGAACTTGTAATTGTAAGTGGATTTGAAATATCTGTTTGTGTACAAAGAAAATCACTTCAAAAGATCCTCACAATTTTCATAGCATTGATATGCTCTCTTGACTCTGTAATTTTGTAATATGCTTTGTTGGGTTGTTGTTTAGACTAGAAGAAGAATGACCTTATGTTTATGAACTCGGACAAGTTTAGTGACTTCCAGATCAAAATTTGCGAGCGAAGAACCATGTTGGCAATCAAGAAGGGGAAATTCTCTTCAGCAAATTGTTATTTTCATCTTCTTTGGGTTTTGGGCTTTTAATATGAAGGAGGATCCTGTGTTTTAATATGAAATTATGCAGTCCCAAATGTGTTTTAATGTCTAAAATGTCATAAAAGAACTGTTTTCAGGTTTTTAGTTGTAATAACTTTTATATATGGCTCCAATTTTGAGACTCAAATGAAATGCCTGATTAAACTATAATATTATACTGTTTGAATTCTTGTCATTATTATTCCTAAAATGCTTAACGTTACACTATTATGTTTCTTTTTTTCTTTTTGTTTTTTTGCGACGGTAACAAGATGGTCGCCAAAAAATATGTTATCATTTTTCTTTATTTTTTGCGACGGCAAAATAGTGGTCGCAATAAATAGTTTAGGCGATCGCGAATAATTTGCGACCGTTGCTTTGCTGTCGCAAAAAGTATTTACCACCCCCACATTCGCGACCCCTATTTACCGTCGCATGGACCGTCGCAAAATATCTTTTGCGACTGTATTTTGATTATTTGCGACGGCTTGTAACGGTCGCAAAAAGTGTTTTTTTTAGTAGTGTATGTTTATTGGGAGGAGATAGGGGATGTACTATTTATGTGATTATGTTTATAAATACATTGTATATGTATGTTTATTGGGAGGAGATAGGGGATGTACTCCATATGTGATCTTGTTTATAAATACATTGCGTATGTATATTTGTTTGGAAGGAGAAAGGGGATAGACTCTATTTAAAGTAATTTGCCGGAGTGTCCTGGGTGAAAGAGCCGTAATTTTATATATAAATGGGTGCCAATTCCTTCGGACGAAATATCCGTAAAATGGCAAGTTTGAAGGGTTTATGTGTGTTTTGCATAAATGGAAAAACTATTGAGTTGTAATCTCATATTGGTTGTTGAAAGATAAAGAATTTAACTGATGAATTGAGTAATGCATATGAATTGGAAATGAATTGAAGGAAAATGTAGTAAGATTGATCTTAGTGGCATATGAATATGCAGGCCTTGTGAATACTTCCGTATCGGTATTGTTTATATACATGGTATTTATACCTTTGCTAAACCTCATATATTGTGTTAGATTATTTCTACTGGGCTGTTGGCTCATCCTATACGGGAATATCATTTTCAGGTGTAGGTGAAATATTTCCTCCAAGGCAATAGCATGGGTGGACTTTTGGGAAGAAATGGCTTCTTATTTATGCCTTATGTTTGTTATTTGTAAAGCCGAGGGCTTAAGATGTAATGAGTGAGACTCAATTTGTGTAACCAAGCAATGACTTGGAAAGATGTAAGCCTACATGGCATTTAACTGTTTGTTAAACAGTAAACTCTGATGTATGAAAGTATGTTGTTTCTCATATTTAAATCTGCATATGAGTTATCTTTATAGTATTATTTTGGGGGCGTTACAACTTGGTATTAGAGTGTACCGGGTTCAAATACTTTGGGTATGTGGGGAGTGGTTAATACCGCAGTGGGTTTATCTCACTAAATAAAGATATTTGTATGATGAGGTGCTATGTGATAACATGCTTATGTGATTATATGGGTATGGGGTTTGATTTCTGAGATGTTGATTGGGTCTGTGAGTTCTTGGAAGTCTAGTCAGAAGAGCACTTGATCACCGCAATTTCTGATTGGAACTCTAGCAATGTCATGGGACAATCATTATCTAGAAAGAAAATCTGTATGTGCTCTATGTGAGTATGTGCTTATATGGTTTGCCTTATGTGATGTAGATACATGTGTAGGTTTATGTTTAAGCCATATGCAACGTGTTAGGACTAGTGTGGAGTACCTACTTCTGAGCTAAATTCTGTCTCTTATATAAGATAATATGCTTTGGATTGTTGACATTAGAACACGTAAGACTAGTTCTAAATTTTCTTAGGATAGACGAAGTTAGTTATAGCTGGATTGTTTCACTTGCTTGATAGACTACTTGTGAGGTTAGTGATAGACCCTAGGCCAATTATTTTGTATGTGTGTGGGAATGAACGTAGTCTTAGCATGATAGAAATTATATCGTGTAGTAAGAGATGTGTTTCTTAGAGAGTTTATTTTATTTATAAGTTTGCTGCAAATCCTAAGAGGGCAAATGAGATAAATAATTTTGAGATAGATTGGAATGAGATTAAATTTGATTTGGGTTATGCCATTTGATGGGATTATTAGTAGTAACAACATTGACTCGTGAGTCGATATTTTAGAACATGTAGGTGAGTTCTGTGTGCCTTTGAGATTGGTGGAGTCCATTGCCTCAAAGTTAGTTGTTGATATTCTTGAGTGCAATAAATGAGTGTTGAAGGACATGATATGATGGATGTTGTGGAGTTGTGTTCGCAACCAATGTTCTTAGATGAAATTTTAAGATTTCTTTGTGAGGATATTATAATTCTAAAGTAGGTGCTCTAGGATAATTAGTATGGTGGTAATTTGAGTATTTCTATGAGAATTTATGCTTGACCCATCGAGAGTGATTGATGTTAACTTTTACAGTTACTTTTATATATGAGTTGAAATTGTGAAGATGGAAGGTATAGGAGAGTGTTTTGGGTTAAATTTGGTGTGTGTCGTGATGGTGTGATTCATGTAATGGGAATGGAGATTATTTTGTATCCTTTGTCCTTTAGCTACAAGATTGTTTTGTATCCTTGGAGTAAGAGTGGTGGATCTCTTATATTGATAATTCGTTTTGCTATAGGTATGTTTGGATTGTTTTGCTTCATTTTTCTTTCATTAAGCCATGATTTTGATTCAGTTCAGTATGGAATCAATGTTCAGTTCAGAGTTCAAAATTCAATCATTCTCAAATTTAGTCAAACAAAATTGTTTTCGAGCTCAACGTATTATGCCAGTTACGCCTTTGATGTGCAAAAAAAAAAAAAAGAAAACTGATTTTATTGAAGTCAGGGGATGACATCCTTGATTACAGAGGCAAAAAAAAAAAAAAGGGAGAGGGATCTTGTTTTTGATAACAGCCACATGCCGACTTCACTTGCTCGACTCTGTCGTCGAGCTCTTCCTTTTTTTGTCGCCTTGGGAGACCCTTGAAGGCTCTGCCTTAGTGTGTACAGGACCGCATGGAGAGTTGACTCCCTGTTGGCTGTCAAAGGCGAAGTACGAAGGTGCTCCGAATCGGGTCATGACGGTGGTCTTTCATTTCAACTCCTTATTCTCTGCCTTCAGAGCGCAAATCTCCACTCGCGCATCCTTGTACATGCGCTGGAGTAGAAAAAAGTTGGGCATTTAACTGTTGTACTTCACTGGTCCTATCCTGCAGCTGGTGAGATAATTTGGTAACTGCAGTCACTGTTTCCATGCAAGAGCTTAATGTGAAGTGGTTGGCCTCAATGTCAGATTAAACAGCCATGATTTGCTCAACTGACATCATGGGAAAGTTAAGAAGAGTGGGAGCAGGGGCACTCGGTCCAGGAAGGTTAGGAAGAGTAGGAGCAGAGGTGCTCGGTCCAGGAAGGTTAGGAAGAGTAGGAGCAGGAACACTCGGTCCAGGAGAACTTGGATCATTGAGGTCTGGAAAGAGAGTGAGGGGACGAGATTAGGCCATGTGTGGTGAGAGATGTAAAGAGAAGAGAAATAGCAGAGAATAGACTGAGTTTTGGGACAACTTTTCTCCTCCGTTCAGTCTCTCTTTTTCTCTCGATGAGGAAGAAGAAATAGAAGAGAGTGATGAAGAAGAAGGAGATGGAAGAGAATGATGAAGAAGAAGGAGATGGAAGAGAATAAGTAGAAGAGGGAAGATACTGATTCAGAAGAATGCAGAAGAGAAGAAGACAAGAGGGAGAGGGAGCCGAGGCGAGCTTACAAATCAAGGAGGTCTGCTTTTGTCGGCCAACTGATGCAAAAGTAAGACCGCCTGTCAGACGCAATTTTCAAAGAGAGAAAGAGAAGCGGGAAAGTTGTATACATATATCTATATATATTGTATATTTATGCATTATATACATTTATTCGGCTGTTTCTGTCACAAGAGTGACTTGGGTTCAGTGGTTTGGCTCAGTGGTTGAGGGACCAAGGGACGAAGCCTGAGGTAAGGGGTTCGAAACCCCATATCCCTGTATTCGTGTTTTATTTCCTTTTTGCGTGTTTTGCTTACGCGCGATGACGTCAACTTACAGAATGTTCCATCGTAGTAACGGCATATGCTCGCTGATGTCCATAGACAGAATATTCCTTGTCAGTAACGGCATATTCTCCAAATGTGTCTGTGTATCTTTGTTCGTATTTGTCCTTTGGTGAAAGTGTTGTGGAGACACCTCGGGGTTGAGGAGGCAACTTGGGAACGTGAGGTTGAAGTCTGTGAGAAGTATTCGGACCTTTTTATCGATGTTTGGGAGTTGTGATAGAAATGTTATTTTGATATTAGGATGTACATTGAATTTCCTTTGGGGAGATTTATTATAATTTGAGGTTAATCTATTTATTAACTATTTGGGAATATTAGAACTGTTTCAGTGTTAATCTTTATATGTGTCTTGCTGGGATTGGTTTTGTATACTTCTAGAGTGAGAGGTAGAATATTTTGTTAACTGGCCTAAAGAGCAGTATTAATACTTGTCAATAAGTGAGTTGGTATAGTAAGAGTTGTTCAATTTGGGTTTGATCTCATGGGTTATTGTAAAATTAGTGTGATGTAGAATAGTGTTGTAAGGCATTGTCTGTTTTGTGACGGTTGACGGCCGCTATTTGAGTTGGTGGTTAGTTCTTTTAAAGAGTTATTATTTCGTTTTGTTAAGGTCACAGAGTAATGATAGTTATTTTGGCCTTAGGGTGCATTGTGCATTAGGCAATGGAGATAGTTCGTTGAAGTTGGGTTATCACCAATAAGGCATGATGTCTTTGTATTATGAGGAGTCGTTTTACCAAAATTTTTGCTATGTTGAGCATCCCACTCGCCCAATCAAAGATCAGCATTTACTAATCATGATATGATTTTTATTAACATTATATGCTCTTGTTCCGGTTTATTAGGCTAGCATTACTATGTGATGCTCACACACACAAGTATAGATTAATTTACAAGAATTGGAACACTTGATTTTGTGTTGCAAAAGTTGTTTCGAAATATGTACCACTTGAAAAAGTGATCGCATATGAACATGGCTCAAATTATTCCAATTCAAGCAACTAGCCTTCATCCATAGGCATTCAAGCAATTATAGCAATTAAGCATGTAGCCTCATGGAAAGCATGCTAGACAAGGTAACACTCACACTCATGCAATTATGCTATAGCGAAAATGCTCATCTAGTACTCCAAACCAAAATGAACAAAAGAGGTAGAAAAAAAAAATGCATGATTCCTAACTTATGCAATATGATTAATGCAACACATGCGACATGTGATTAATAGGCTCGGCTACTAATATGGCATATGAAGCAATTTTGATAACATGCGGTCTAAGCACGTATTCAAAGAAATATTAAACTAGCAATGCAGTTAAAATGATGAATTGAGCCTCGGTGCATGCAATACAAATGGATGCAAGCATGAGTAATGCTAAACGAAACGTGACGTCCCTAAACTAACCATCGGAAGCTAGTAAATAAAAGAGAGAAAGACGTGGGGTTGGAAGACATACATATTATTACAACATTGATGCCCTTGCGCAGAAGGGTCCGAATGAATAAACTAGCTAAGCTAAACTACTTAATTAATTATTACAAAACTTGCATAAATAAGCTAGCCATCTAAGTTAATTAATTAAATAATTACAATAATGAACTAATTCAATTAACTACTTTAAGGTAATTAAATAAGTACGATACGAAGCTAATTAGCTAACTATATTAACTAATTAATTACAACATGAATTAATTAACTAAATAACTAATCTAATTAAATAATTACAACACTTTAATTAGATACAACACGACTACAACTAACTAATTAATAATTAAACTAATTAACTAGTCTTGGGAATGAGGGAGGCCCCATGCATGCTCGGTTTCCACCTAAAGAACTTCCACTGCTTGCTTCCGAAAGCCTCTATTACACGACCTTTACACTGGTTTTCCTCTTCCAGACCAACTCTGCTCTGCTTCACAAATACTTTGCTCAATTTTCACTGGTGGCCGGCCGGCCACCACTGGGGGGTTGCTATCCAACACTGATGGCCTGCAGGCCATGCACCATTTCTTGTTGCAACAGAGAGCAAACAGAGCAAACAGAGGGTATTCTCACATGTTGTTTGTACTGTGTATCCCTCCTTATCATCAAAACAAGCTCAAATGAGTGATACACTTGGTTTAAAAACCATCAATCAAGCAATTTCATTGCATGATGGCTAAAGAACCAAGATGTACAAGTTTAATAAATGTACAAACAAGGCCCACAACCTTCACCCTATCACGCATGATCAAGGATAATGGAGACGTAGGAAACTTGGCACATTTCATCACTTGGAGTATGAAATGCCCCAATTTTCCTTGTGTTCAATTAATGTCTGATTAAACACATCGAAACACGATTATCTTTGCACAATTTTAGTTTCAACTTTTTGTTACTCATTTTAATTACCCTTCCATTCTTTAACCAATTAAGTCCATTGGTGAGTTAAGTCCTCTAAAAGAGAAGGAAGTTTCAAAAAAGGGGTAATTTAAAGCAAGAGAGAGGTGTCATGCCGTTGATAATGAACCCCCAAAAGAGGATTAAACCATTAAGCATGGACCTCAATCTCGAGCTTAAACAATCCTAAGGTTGACACAACCCTCAAAGCAAATAAAAAAAACCCAAGAAATGAGGGAGGTTGCAGAGATTAAGCTTGCTGAAATTAAGTGAGAAAAGCACTAAAACATACAATCAACTTAAACAAGTGGTGTCTAAAGGCCTAAAACACCAAGCTTATGAGGACACTTACACTGGAAGCATGCAAAACAAGACTCAAATGACTTAAACAGCCCAAAACAAAGACAAAACAGTCTAAAACATGCTGGAATTAAGCTACAAAAGGCTAGAAAAATATGCTAATACATAGAGCTATCTAGGCTAGAAAACAAAACACAAGAAGGGGAGACTAACCCCTTCAAATTTAGACTTCAAAATATGATTTTCACCACTGAAAATACTCTCAAATTTAGCATTTAAAAGCACAAAAAAAGATGGTTTGAAAATGTGAAACAAAGGTGGAAAGGCCTTACAAACAAGGAAGAGAGAAGGATGTACCACCCCCTAACTTTAAATGGCCCAAAACCACCAATTTCAACACATAAAAATAGAGTTTTTTACAGCCCCAAAACAGCCCAAATCAGTGGGAAAAGATGAGAAAAACAAGTATGCAAAGCAAGTTAAAAAGGCAAGTGTTATACCTCTTGAAAGGAAGATCAACTCTAGGCAAAACCACCTTCTAGAGCTCCAAGAAGGCCTCAAGGAACCTCAACTCAAAGATAAATCACTTTGTTTAAGAAGGTGTAGGCAAAAGGTTGGTGTATCTAAGTTACTATGCTCAAACTTGCAAGAGAGAGAGAGAGAGAGAGAGAAATGTAGAGAGAGATAATTTTTGCTCAAAAAATTCTAACCCTCAAAAATGGGGGAGAAGACCCCCTATATATAGAAAAATATGCACTTGGCTAAGATATATCCCTCCATACATGTGTAGAGAGATGCAGCCAATTGTGCCAACAGCTAGCACAGTTGTCAACAAAAAATCTGAAAAAAGGACTCTGATGGCCGGCAGGCCACCAATAATGGCCTGCAGGCCACACCATTGACTGGCAAGGCACAAGGGTGGGTGGCAGCCCAAAAAAGGTGGCCAACAGCCTACCAGAGGAGGCCTGCAGGTCCTAGGGTCTTGAGGTTTGAAACACTAGGGTTTTGGTCCAAAATAAGACATAGAATAGATAGGGTTTAAAGGCTCAAAGACAGGGCATTCCGCCGAGCACTTCGGGCACTAAAACGAGCACATGCAGTCATAATTATCGAGTGCACAAGTGATGACGTCCAAGTCTTGAGGTTGGTAAAAAATGTTATGCACCTTTTCAATTGCATTGTTATGCACCCTTTCAGTTGCATTGTTATGCACTTCTTCACTTGTGTTGTTATGCACGTTCCAGTTGCGTTGTTATGCACCTTTTCACTTGCGTTGTCATGCACTTTTCACTTGCATTGCTACGCATCTCTTCACTTACGTTGTCACGCACTATTTCACTTGCATTGTTATGCGCCCGCTTCGCTTGCAATGTCATGCAACCTTTTCACTTGCATTGTTATGCGTGTTCTACCTACATGTGTTTCTACTATATTGTATCTGTCAAAGTTTCTTTTTGTGTAGACACAATATTGTATGTACGGTTCATCTGAAGCTAGCACAACCAGACAATGTTGTATGTACAGTTCAGCCAAAGGAACTCCGAGTGAGATCATTCCTCTTCGCATGATCATAAGTTATGTTCTGCATTGTGCATGTCATTTGCATCTTGCCCTTGCTTGCGGACGCATCTCTTTGTTATCTTGCCTGTTTGTCTAAGTCTTCGGCCTTGTCAAAAATGGGTCATTTCTGGGCTTTGACATTCACTCCCGTCACTTCTTGACTTCCGAGTTCTGTCAAAGAGGAGCAACTGTAGACACCCCATTTTGACCAACCTTAAGACTTAGACGTCGTTGTTTGAGCGCTCGATGATTGTGCTTGTTTGTGCTCGTTTCAAGTTTCCAGAGTTTTTGGCTGAGTGCCTTGCCTCTGGGCCTCTGAACTCTTTGTGTTTTGGCTTGGTTTGTGGACCATGCCTTGTTGATCTTGCCTGGAGGGAGAGAGAGGTCTGTAGACCACTTTTCCCTCTTGTAGACTAGTTTTCAGTTTCTGGAGCCTTCGCTGTGCGCCTTGTCTCGGGACCTCTTAACGTTCTTCTCTTGGCCTGGTTTTTGGACCATGCCTTGTTGCCCTTGCCTAGAGGGAAACAGAGGTCTGTAGACCACTTTTTGTAGTCATAGACTACCTTTCCCTCTTTTAGGCCACTTTTTGCGCCCGTAGACTAGTTTTCGGGGCTCCCGGCTGTGTGCCTTGTCCCGCGGACTTTTGTCTTGCTTCCTTTTTGGTTTGGTTTTGAACCAAACCTCGTTTTCCTTGCTTGGAAGGTGGAATAAGGGGTGTAGACCAGTTTCTCTCCCTAAAAACCACTTTTCTTCCCTGCTAGCCAGTTTTCTGGTCGGCCAGCTGGTCTTGGTGGTCTTTGGACCACCAAAAGTGGTCGACGGCCATGCCACCACCTTCCTTTCTTTGTGCAGACCACCCTTTCCCCTTGCCGACCACTTTCTTTTCCTGCAGACCACTTTTTCTGGTCAGCCGACAAGTGCAAGTAGCTGGCCGACCACTTCAACTGGTGTAGACACCCTATTTTTGACCGACCTTAAGACTCAAACGTCATCGACTGAGCGCTCGATGATGGTGCATGTTGTGCTCGTTCTGAAGTTTCGGAGTTTTGGTTGAGAGCCTTACCCTTCGAGCTTGGAACATTTTGTGCCATGACTCGGTTTGCGGACCAGGTCTTGTTTTCTCTTCCCGAAGGGAGGAAGAGGTCTTGTAGACCATCTCTCAGTGGTCGTAGGCTACTTTTCGTGGTCGTAGGCCACTGTTCTCATTTGGAGACTTGTTTCCGATTTTCAGAGCCGTCGTCCGCGCCCCTCAGCTCGAGACCGCTTAACATTCTCCGTTTGGCACGGTTTTTGAAACACACCTTGTTTCCTCTGTCTAGAGGGACACTGTGGTCTGGGAGACCACTTTTGTGGCCGTACGCCACTTTTGGTGCTCAACAGCCAGTTTTCGAGGCACCCGGCCGCGCGCTTTGCCTCCCGAACTCTCGTTTTGCATCCGTGTTGGTTCATTTTTGGCATGAACCTTGTTTTCCTTGTTTGGGAGGTGGTACAAGGGTGGGAGACCACCTTTTCTCTTGGAGACCACTTTTCTCTCCACCAGTCGATTTTCTTGTCGGGAAACTGGTTTCCTTGATTTTTGAGCCACATTTGCTGGTCTCCCACCATACCACTAGCTTGCATTCAGTTGGGAGACCATCAAATGGGCTGGCTGACCACTTTTCCTTGAGGGAGACCACTCACCCTGGTCGGCCGACCAGGGGAAGTGGTCAGCCGACCACCTTAACTGGTCGGCCTGCTCCCTCCAATTTTGTCTTTGTGAGTTGTTGCCAGCTGTGCCAGCTGGAAGGCACAGACTGCATCCTCCATACACGTGTATGGAGGATCTTTGGCCTTGATTTTTAGCTTCTTTGAGAAGCTTTGGCCTCCTTTGTCTATAAAGGAAGGCCTCTCCCTCCTTTGTGAGGGTTCAGATTTTGGTTAAGGCACATACACATATCTCTCTCTTTGTATCTATATTTAGGCTGAGGAAGTGTATTGTTCTTGACCCTTTTGCACCACACCTCATAGCCTAACACTTCCACCATCAACCTAAGGTTCTTGGAGGTCATTTTCAGAGGTTAAGGAGCTGGGTTTTTGGTCCAGAAGTTGCTGTCTTTGTTGAGTTTCAAGGGTAACTCATTTTCTCCCTTTTTAAGCATTATTTTGATCCTTCTCTTAGCCTCATTTGCATGCTTATTTGAGGTTTGTTGTCAACTAAAAAAAGCTTTATTTTTGACCATTATTCAGGTTTCTTTAAGGCCATTTTCCTGTTGGAGGTCATCTACCCTCTTGCATGCTTCATTTAGTTTTGTTTTGAGCCATGCCTTAAGGCCTTTGTGTTGATCTTTGCTTGGCCTTTTAGCCACTGAAATCTAGTGGATTTTTAGTGGTTGGCATGTTGTTTTGAGGGCCAAAATCAGAGAGGGGTGACCCTCTCTCTTTTGGTCTTGTTTGTTTGCATATTTGGCCTTTCCAAGGAGCCTATATTTGCATACTTCCTAGTCATGGTTCAGGCCATTTTTAGTGACTTTTAGGACCTGCCTAGACTCTGTCTAGGGCTGGTTTGGTCACCTCATGTTTGCCTCTTGCATGTGTAGAATAATCCTCTTCATAGCTTATCAAAGGAGCATGTCATTCTTGCATGTATTGGTCATGTTTCAGTGGGTTTTTGGTCATTATTTGGCATATCATAGCTCTTTCTTTGGCTGGTTTAGTGGCCTCTTGAATGTTTCACATGCTTGTAGTGTAAACCATGCTCACTAGCTTACATTGCATGTTGTTTTGGCCATTGATTCTAGCATATTTTGGCCATACTTCAAACTGATTTTGTTCATATTTTGGGCTGCCTTAGCTCTATTTTGAGGCCTCTTGGTCGAATGATACTTTCCATGCATACTTGTAGTGTAATATCCTTGCCTAGCCTTGAGTTTTGGAGCCCCTTGCATGCTTAACTTGAGGTGTTTCCATGTCTTGGCATCATTGAGCATGTTATTTCAGAGCCTATACTTGTGCCATGTTCCCATGTTTTCCACTCTTTAAATGCGTTTGAGAGTTGTGCTTGTATACCTCATTTATGGGCCATTGCATGAGCTTCATTTTTGTGCATTTCAAGCCATCATCTTAGTCCATTTTGCCATTGTTTTGGGCCTACATAGGGACTATTTGGGGTTGGCACTTTCATTTGGGCATTGCTTTGCATACCTCTAGTGTAATGCACTTCACTAGTTTTGATATTTGAGCTATTCAACATGCATAACATGAGTTGTTTGCATGATTCGGGACCATTTTGTATGTCATTTCAGAGTTGGAACATGTGTTGTTGTATGCCATATTTCATCCTTTCCATGCCTTCATACAGTTGTATCTTGTGCCCTAGGCTTTAGGCCCTTGCATCTTGCATGTTTGCATGTGTTTTGTTGCCTCATTTTCATCATGTATGGCCACTGATTTGGGTGTGGCTGAGGCCCATTCATTTTGGTTTAAGTCCATTTTGCATCGAGTATGCCATTGTAGTTCATAGCATTGAGTATGCCGCGCGGTCGCATGTTTGATCATTGCATTGCGCATGCCTTGTTCACTTCATTGTGTATGATAGTCTTCACATGTGCATTGTGTATGACATATAGTATCATGTGCATTGAGTATGCCATTGTTAGTTCGTAGCATTGCATATGCTAGTTTGCATGTTTGCACGACATCCTTTGCATGTTTGCATGACTTGGTTGCATTGCCTTATGATTGCATGCTTGAGGTCGCATTGTGCATGCCATTTTACTTGTTGCATTGTGTTTGGAATAGGAGTTAGTCCAAACATGGGAAACGAGGGACATTTCATACTCCAAGTGATGGAACGTGCCTCGATTCTTGGTCGTCGACACTCTTGACTAACACATGATGGAGTTTAGGCATTTATGTGTTTATATGTGCATTCATTTCACATTGAGTCGTGCAATCCAACTCCTCGGCCATCATGCATCGAGATGCGTGATTGGTGGTCCGAGGATCAAGGACTACACTCCCTAGAGCTTATGCAATGATGGGGAGAGTGGTCGAGCACACATGTGTTGCAAATACCTTGCTTTCTCTCTCTCTTGCCTTTGTTGTAGAAAATGCAGAAACCAGGAGAAGAAACTAGTCGGCCGACCAGGTTTTCTGGCTGGCCGACCACCTTTTCTGGTTTTCACCACCAAGGGTGGTCGGTAGGTGGTCTCCAATGCCTATAGCTGGTCGGCAGCCTCCCCCTAGATTCCCAGGATAGAGTTTCATCTCCTTAGAGCTTTGTGCAAGTTTCTGAAATCAATTGCAAACAAAGGCGAGCCGGGGCATCGCGATGGATTTCCTGACAAGGCGACTCGAGCATGCATGCATCCTTTATCATTCAAAGCAGAGCTGAGGCAGCCCATTTTACATAGTTTGCATGCTAGTTTAGTTAATTTGTTAATTAGCTAGTGTTGTGTAATAATTAGTTAATTCGATTTTATATTATTTATTCGGACCCTCCGTCGAGAGGGCCAACTGTTGTAATAAGTGTGCGTGTGTGTGATGCATGTCTTCCAACCCCACGTCTTTCTCCCTTTTATTTACCAGCTTATGATGGTTAGTTTTAGGGCATGTTTCAATTAGCATCCTTATGTTCGCATGTTTGCATTCATTCATCTGTCTTGCATGCACCGGGCTCGGCGCATCATACTAACTGCATTGTATTTCAATTCCAAGTTGAATACATGTTATCTGTAACATCTCATATGCCATTTTAGAATAGCTGAGCCTATCTTAGTTGCATCATGCATGTGTTGCATTAGGCATCTTAGCATAGTTAAGATTCATGCATGATTTCTAATTAGCTTCTTTCTTTGGCTCGGAGTACTCGGTGAGTGTTTATGCTTTAGCATCCTTGCATGTGTGTGAGTGACTGCCATGATAGCATGTTTGCCATGAGGCTAACTGATTATGTGATATACCTGCCTGAATGCCTGTGGGTGAAGGTTGGATTACTTGAATTGGAACAATTCATCGATTGTGAGTTTTAAGCCCACTTGAGAGTGGCAAATCACCCTGTTTTCTAAGCCCACTTGAGGGTGGCAAATCCACGTCTTAGCCTACTTGCGAGTAGCACCATCAAACCATTTTCAAATAAACAAGCATGAAATGTTTTGTTCTAACTCAGGCGATCTGGTCTACACTTGTATGCTGTGTGCATCACATAGTAATCCTAGGCTAATAAACCGGAATAAGAATGTATGTGTTTTCAAAAACTTGATATCATGTTTAGTAGTGGCCGATCTTTGATCGGGCGAGCGGGGGTGGTCATTGCATGACCTTCCCCAATCGTACCCAAGTTCCCAAGCTGAGGCAACTTTGGTGATGACGGACACGTGGCCTTAAGCACGAGTCAGGGTTTTCTAAATTCTCCCAAAATAAAATATTTAGGCGGCGACTCTGTATCTGGCAAAGCAGTCCATGTTTGGCACTTCTTTCTAAAAATCAGTTTTTCAAAACAATTTGTCGGATTTGGACTCTTTGGTGATTTATCGATCCTTGCATTGCACTTTGTGACATTAGATTCAGAACCGTGACATCGAGTCCGAACTGCAGTGAGCCCAATGAACAAAAAGGGATTTTCCCGGGACGTTCGGGGACGTCTACAGTTTCTGGTGACTCTGCTAGGGAGTTAGAGAACTTGACTCGAACTCATGATATCTTGTTTTGATTACACTTATGTGTCTCTTTGCATTGCATTTGCATTGGTGCGCCTAGGACACAGTGTTTGCCGTCTTCTATTCCTGAATGGTTTGTCAGAGGCTCGCTTTGAGAAGCGTGCCATAAGGCTGACCGGTTACGAGCTCTGCCACAGTGGGAACCCAAAACCCGGTTTTCACCGGGGCACCCTTTCTGACCATTTGACCTAGTGCATATTCGGAATCCATAGGGACCATTCCAAGCTAGGATAGGTTGCTTACCCGATTGTAGGTTGTTTGAAACCGCTACGTGCGTAGTGAAACCCTAGCTCCTGACAAAATAGGGCAGGGAAACCCTATCCCGACATAGGGGTGTTTTAGCTCTCATTTACTTGCTATGTGCTTTTGGAGTGTGTCACTACAAGAATGCATGTATCAGTTTGCAAGTCTGGGTATCAGGCTTGAGGGCACCAATATTTGGGAATCAGTTTTACCTGAGGGTATCAGTTTACAGGCAGAATTTGGGGTAGAATTCAGTGGAGAGCACAGTCATTCAGCTTTGCTCATATCTGTTTTGGTGAAATTGGGCTGAGATGCTGCTTGTTTTCTCTTTTGCTAGGTAGTCTTGGGAACCATAGCTTCAGAAGGCTTCGATATCCCTCGGTTACATTGGACTTGTGCTGATAGACTTTGTCAGGTCAGAGATTCAGTTCAAGGGCAATCAGTATTCCTTTGCCAGAGGCAGGGTAAAAAGGCCAGTCAAGCACAGATCATCAGTTCAACAGTCTTCGGATCAGTGATCATTATCCATCTCACCTGTGCGCAGTTGGGTTGAGATATCCCTTTTTACCTCAGGGAGATACACCTGTTATTCGGCTAGATCAGCGCCTTATGGCAGGCATGGAAGAGATGATGCATCAGCTCCAGGAAAGTATGCGGGTCATGCAGCAGGATGCTGCCTGCCAGGCAGAAGTGGCTGCACGCCAAGCAGAAGTAGTGGCCCAATAGGAAGAGTTAATCGCCAGGCTACAGCAGCAAACCGGAGCATCTGCTTCACACCCAGTTCCTCCTCCACCAAGAGTCCCAATACTCGGGGAGACAACAAATGTCCAGGAAGATACGGACATCCCAACGGAGCCGGCTTCACCCCCAATCTTACCTCAGCTGTCCAAGGCACCCACACCCACCAATCTACCGGATTCTCCCTTTGAGTTCGAGGTAGACCCTACAACGTTGAAAGTGAGCAAGCTTGAAAAGCTGTTCAAGAAGTCTCAGGGTGTGAAGTCCATTCCCGATATTGAGGATGGATACACCGATTCGGCGGTGACATTACCGGACTGGTTCAAGATGCCACATATCGACCGCTTCGATGGTTCTGGAGACCCAATGGTGCACCTCCACCTATTTTTTGATATCCTGAGGCCAATGGGCTTGACCACAACCCAGAAGCTGTCACTATTCGGCCGAACCATGTCTGGGATAGCCGCAATCTGGTATGCGAAATTGGAGAACTCTGTGAAACAGAACTGGGAAGAAATGGCTGAGGCTTTCATTGCTCAATACTCCTACAACACACAGATTGAGGTCACAACTCGTGATCTTGAAATCACCCGCCAAGAGCCAAATGAGGGTTTTTCAGATTTTGTGGCGAGATAGAGAGCAAAGGCCTCGATGATGGCTACAAGGCCTTCCGATAAAGACCAGATTAGGATGGTTGTGCACAACCTCCAGCCTAAGCTCATGCAAAAGATGATCGTTCTCCCCCTACCCACCTTTGCAGATTTACATGAGATTGGGGTGCAAATCGAGGACGCTATGAAGCAGGGCCTCATTGACCAGGAGAAGGAGCAACCTAGGAGGGCGTTTTCTCGTAGTTCGAATGCGACCACCAGTGGTGATGCAGCTGCAAGATCTTCTGAAGTGGGCATAGTCACCACCACCACATCAAAAACAGCTACCCCATTCACCGGTGCGTCCGAAAGTAGCTCACAAAAAACCAAATATCCACCTCGAGTCAAGGGGATTTTTACCCCACTTTATATGCCTTTGTCAAAGGCTCTAGAGGTCTTACTCCGAAAAGGACATCTGAAACCGTTAGAACAACGGCCTCTACCCGATCCTATCCCTCCAAAGCATGACCAAACTAAATACTGTGCCTACCATCAACAAACCGGTCATGACACTGACAGTTGCTTTTGTCTTCACCATGATGTACAAGATCTGTTTGACAACAAGGTCATCGCCGCACCAGCTCAGCAAAGTCTATCGCCACTGGATCAGTGAACTTGGGGGATAGTACGAATATGTGATCAGGGGATGAACCACCTGCGGGCGGCACTCAGTTTACTCCAGATGTGGCGTATGGCATGCACTGTTTTGAGCATTTGTGAATGCTGGTTTTTGTACTTTCTGACTTAGGTATTGAGTTAGTTTTGTTATGTCATTTAGAGTCTGTCCCGTTGTATAGAGTCAGTCTTTTCTTACTGAGTCAATGGGGTCTGTCTTGTTGTATCAAGTCAGTCCTGTTTTGTTAGAGTTGGGTGATCCCGGGGGCGTTACCTCGGATATCGTTATTTTGTTTTGTGTTTGTCTTTTCGCTTTCTTTTGAGTCTGTTTCTGCCGGGGAGCCAGTTACACCAGAAGATCTAATTGAAACAGTTGTGGTTTTCATGCTTTTGTGCTTGTTTCTGCTTTGAGCCTGTTGTGCTAGCAAACTTGAATGAAATGGCAGTGCTTTTCACCTGCTTTTCTGTGCCTTTAAGTCATTACATTGACCTGAGTTTTTCAAAACCTATTGAACATTGTGATGAAAACAAAGAGGAAGGAATTCCACGGGATTTGCAAAAAAATTGATCAATTGAGAGAAAGAGAAGCATGCTAAGCCCTTAATGATTGAGATCATATTTGTTAATATGAGTACTGAGAAGGATTCTGGTGCAGACACCCCATTTTTGACCGACCTTAAGACTCAGACGTCATCGATTGAGCGCTCGGTGATTACGCATGTTGTGCTTGTTTTGAGGTTTCGGAGTCTCAGTTGAGAGCCTTGCCTCCAGACTTCGGGACTCTTTTGTGCTTTGCCTCAGTTTGCAAACCAGGTTCTGTTTTCTCTTCCCAAAGGGAGGGAGAGGTCTTGTAGACCATCTCTTAGTGGCCGTAGGCTACTTTTCGTGGTCGTAGACCACTGTTCCCATTTGGAGACCAGTTTTCGATTTTCGGAGCCGTCGGCCGTGCGCCTCGGTTCAGGACTGCTTAACTTTCTCCGTTTGCTTCGGTTTTTGGTACACACCTTGTTTCCTCTCTCTAGAGGGCCAATGTGGCCTGGGAGACCACCTTCGTGGTCGTACGCCACTTTCGATGCTTAATAGTCAGTTTTTGGGGCACCCGGCTGCGTGTTTTGGGCCTCGAACCCTCGTTTTGCATTCGTCTTGGTTCATTTTTGGTATGGACCCTATTTTCATTGTTTGGAAGGTGGTACAAGGGTAGGAGACCACCTTTTCTCTTGGAGACCACCTTTTCTCCCATCGGCTGATTTGCTTGTCAGGAAGCTGGTCTCCTTGGTTTAGAGCCACTTTTGACTGGTCTCCACCATACCACTAGATTGCTTTCAGCTTGGAAACCACCCTAGGAGGCCACTGACCAGCTGAACCTTTTGTGGGTGACCACCTGAACTGGTCGGCCAGCTTTCTCCTTTTCTGTCTCATTGAGTTGATTAACCTTGGTTTTAAGCTTCTTGAAGAAGCTTTAGACCCTTGGCTCTATAAAGGAGGGCCTTGCCTTCCTTGTAGAGGGTTCAGAAAATGGTTTGAGGCTTATGCATACACTTCTCCCTATATCTCTCTATTAGGTGTTCTAAAGCCCCTTGTTCTTGCACCATTGCATATCACCTCTTAGCCTAACACCTCCAACATCAACCTAAGCACCTTGGAGCTGGTTTTTAGAGGTTGAAGGTGTGCTATTTTGGTCCAGAAGCTGCTGGTCCTTTTGGCTACAAGGGTAACACTCTCTTTCCCTTTTCTTAGCATTGTTTTGCTTCATCTTTTAGCCATACTTGCAAGCATATTTGGGCTTTGTCATAAACTGAAAAAAGTCTTATTTTGAGCTTCTTAACATGTTTGTTTAAGACCATTTTTCTATTGGGGGCCATCTACCCCCTTGCATGCTTCATTTCCCTTTGTTTTGAGCCATGCATTAGGGCCTTTGTGTTGAGCTTTGTTGGCCCTTTTGACCACTGAAATCCAGTGGATTTTCAGTGGTTATTATATATTTTTGAGCACCAAAATCAGAGAGGGGTGACCCTCTCACCCCTTGTCTTGTTTACTAGCATTTTTGGCCTAACAAAGAAGCCCTTATTTGCATGCTTCCAAGCCTTGTTTCAGGCCCTTTTCAGTGAGTTTTAGGACCTGCATAACCTCTGTTCAGAGGTGGTTTTGTCATATTGGGTGTCCATCTTGCATGTGTAGAACAACCCTCTTCATGGCCTATCAAAGGGGCATCTCATTCTTGCATGCATGGACCATATTTCAGTGGGTTTTTGGGGTTTATTTGGAATGTAATACCTCTTAATTTTTCTGGTTTAGTGACCTCTTGAATGCTCCATATACTTGTAGTGTAAACCCTCTTCACTAGCTTGTATTGCATGCTATTTTGGTCCTTGATTCTAGAACTTTTTGGCCATGATTTAAACTGATTTTGTGCATGTTTTGGACTGCCTTAGCTCTATTTTTATGCCTTATGGTCAAATGATGCTTGCTATGCATGGTTGTAGTTCAATATCCATGCCTAGCTTTGAGTTTTGTAGCCTCTTGCATGCTTGAATAGAGGTATTTGCATGTCTTGACATCATTATGCATGTTATTTCAGACCTCATACTTGTGCCATGTTCCCATGTTTTCCACTCCTTAAGTGCATTTGAGAGTTGTGCTTGTTTGCCTCATGTTTGGACCATTGCATGAGCTTCATTTCCATGCCTTTTGAGCCACCATTTTAGTCCATATTTGCTATTGTTTTGGTCTGCATAGGGATTTTTTGGGGGTGGTTTGGTCTTTTGAGCATCGCTTTGCATGCCTCTAGTGTAATCCACTTAACTAGTTTCGGTATTCGGGCCATCTAGCATGCATTGTGTGAGTTATTTACATGATTCGGGACCATTGTGTATCATGTTTCAGTGCTGGAAAATATGTGTTTGTATGCCATATTTCATCCCTTGCCATGCTTTGATAGAGTTGCATTTGGTGCCTTAGGATCGGTCCCTTGCATTTGTGCATATTCACATGTGTTTTGTTGCCTAATTTCATTGTGTTTGGCCACTGAGTTGGGTGTGGCTGAGGCTCACCCATCTTGGTTTAAGTCCATCTTGCATTGTGTATGCCATTCTAGTCATAGCATTGCGCATACCATGTAGTTCGTTGCATCGAGTATGCCATTTGATATTCGCATTGTGTATGCTAATCATATGTTGTCATATTATTGCATAAGGTGTCTTGCATCGAGTATGCCATGTAGTTCATAGCACTGTGTATGCTAGTAGCATGTTTGCATGTCATTCTTTGCATGTTTGCATCATTTAGTCCGATTGCATTTAGGTTGCATAGTCTGAGTCGCATCGTGCATGTCAGATATATTGCATTGTGTTTGGAATAGGGTTTAGTCCAAACACGAGAAACGAGGGACGTTTCGTACTCCAAGTGACGAAATGTGCCTCAATTCTCAGTCGCCGACACTCCGGATTACCCATGATGGAGTCTAGGCCTTGTTGTGTTTATGTGTGCATCCATTTCATATTGAGTCGTGCAATTTGACTCCCCGGCCATCATGCATCGGGATGCGTGATTGGTGGCATGAGGATCGAGGACTACACTCCCTAGAGCTTATGCAATGACGGGGAGAGTGGTCATGCATTCATATGTTGAAAATACTTTGCCATGCCCCTTTCTTGCTCTCTGTTGCAGCAAATCGGAAACCAGCAACAAAAACTGGTCAAGCAGCCTTTTGGAGCTTTGTACAGTATTCCGGGACCGGTCGCAAACAGAGGCAAACCGGGGCATCGCGATGGATTTTCCGGCAAGGCGACTCAAGCATGGATGCATTCCTCATCATTCAAGACCGAGCTGAGGCAGTCCATTTCATTTGTTTTGCATGCTAGCTTATTTATTTTAGTTAATTTGTTAATTAATTAGGATTGTGTAATAATTAGCTGTAATTCGTTATTCATTCAGTTGTGTATTATTTATTCGGACCCTCCGAGGAGGGCAATGTTGTAATAAGTGTGCGTGTGTGTGATGCATGTCTTCCAACCCCACGTCTTTCTCCCTTTTATTTACCAGCTTATGACGGTTAGTTTTAGGGTATGTTTCAATTAGCATCTATATGTTCGCATGTTTGCATTCATTCATCTGTTTTGCATGCACTGGGCTTGGCGCATCATACTAATTGCATCGTATTTCAATTTCAAGTTGAATACATGATTTTTGTAGCATTTCATATGCCATCTTAGAATAGCCCAGCCTATCTTAGTTGCATACCTGTAGGTGTTGCATTAGGCATTTCAGTATAGTTAGGATTCATGCATGATTTCTAATTAGCTTATTTCTTTGGCTTGGAGTACTCGGTAAGTGTTTATACTTTAGCATCCTTGCATATGTGTGAGTGACTGCCATGATAGCGTGCTTACCATGAGGCTAAGTGTTTATGTGATATAACTGCCTGAATGCCTGTGGGTGAAGGTTGGATTATCTAAATTGGAACAATTCATTGGTTGTGAGTTTTAAGCCCACTAGATAGTGGCAAATCACCATGCTTTCTAAGCCCACTTGAGGGCGGCAAAATCCGCATTTTAGCTTACTTGCGAGTAGCAAACCGCTTTAAAAAAAAAACATGAAATGTTTTGTTCCAACTTAGGCGATCCAGTCTATACTTGTATGTTGCGCGCATCACATAGTAATTCTAGGCTAATAACTGGAATACGAGCACATAATGTTTTCAAAACTCGATATCATGGTTAGTAGAGGCTGATCTTTGATCGGGCAAGCGGGGGTGCTCACGAAGTGACCTTCCCCAATTGTACCCAAGTTCCCGAGCCGAGGCAACTTTGGTGATGATGGACACGTGGCCTTAGGCATGAGTCAGGGTTTCCTAAATCCCCCAAAATGAAATATTTAGGTGGCGACTCTGTATCTGGCAAAGCAGTCCATGTTTGGCACTTCTTTCTAAAAGTCAGTTTTTCAAAACGATTTGCCGGATTTGGACTCTTTGGTGATTTATCGGTCTCGCATTGCACTTTGTGGGATTAGATTCAGAACCGTGACATTTGAGTCCGAACTGTAGTGAGCCCCAATGAACAAAATGAGATTCCCTCCCGGGACGTTCGGGGACGTCTACACCTAGCTTGATCCAGATTGGTTCCGCACTGTCTTCAGCGCGAGCGAGTAGTCGCTTTCTTAAAAGATTTCAAAAAATGTTTTGTACGATCCTGCGAAGACCTGTGTGGAATCGCTCTTGAGATTGTGCAGCTTAGGATCGCTCTCAGCCTCTAGACTCAACCCCTTTGCTTCCAAACCTTGAACCTTAATTCAGAATGTTCAACAGTCAACCACAATGTAAGGCCCGTGTGGCCGGATCAGAAGCAATCCATGAACTAGGGGCGAGAATATCAGATGTGATCAAAGGAAGCTTGCGAAGCTAGATCAAAAGCAGCCCTTGAACTAGGGGCAAAAATGTCAGATGCGCTCGAAGAGTCAAAGATGAGTCTTTTTTGCAAAACAGGGAAGGTTGGCAAGAAGGCCAAATCCCAGAAGGGGGAAAGAAGAAAGTATTGCTGAAGGACAACCATGTTCCTATCCACAACACTAGGGGCAAATTCACCCTCCATTGGATAGACTTCTACATCATCAGCGAACAGCAGCCATTCTCTTGGATTCAGATGGCTCCAAGATCTCAAACCATTCAACATGGACAAAGCTAAACTTTTACCCTTGAGAGGCTCGTTGGGCCGAAAACTCGAAAGGGCAACCCATGCAAAAATTAGAGCAAAAAAAAGAAGAAAAAGAACAAAAAAAAAAGAAAAATGCAAAGAATAAAAAAAAAAGAAAAGAAGAAAAATGAAAAGAAAAGATGAAAAAGAAAAAAGAAGAAAAGAAATGAAAAGAATTGAAAAGAAAAGAAGAACAAAGCTCGCAAGATTGAAAACCCAGAAAGGGCGGCCTTGGCAAAAGTTAGAGCGTAAAAGGAGAGGTTAATACCCGAGTGTACCTTACCCCGGAACTACATAAGGCTTGATTCCCATCCGTGGGATACGTAGGCAACTTCACTCTGAAGTCCAGCCATAAACACTTCAAATTCGATTGTGTCCATGTGATGGTTCTGGTCATCTTTGTCTTTGCTGTATTCGAGAATTCGGTTGTGATCGTCACTTTGAGAACTGATTACAGTGTGCTGCGGTGCTATCCAAACAAGGGGCAACTTTCGGTTGCCATACAGTGTGCTGCAGTGCTATTCAAACAAGGGGCAACTTTCTATTGCCGTGCAGTGTCCTTCAGACAAGGGGCAATTTTTCATTGTTTTTAGATCTGAGGTTGTGCATCTCAAGAGTCAATTCCACGTTGGTCAAGTAGTGGCCGTTTGCAAAAATAGTTTTTGAGAATTTTTACTGAGGTTGACTAATTCTCTAGAAAATTATTCCTTTTTTTCAAAACTGGACTATTTTCTTTGACCCAAAAAGGAAAATTTTCAGTGCTCATAACCTAACTTGCATGATTTTAAATTAGAAAATCGAACAAGCATGTTAATCTAACTCTCATGTTAGTTAAAATTGTTTTAGCAGAACGTCAAAAACAAAAAATGGTCAAAATAATGAACTAAGGGCAAAGTTAAGTCAGGTGTTCTGTCTTTTCCCCATTGTCAACATACTTGCAAGAAAGGGCACAACAGAAACTAACAGCAAGATGCCGAAAGTTCTCTCATCCTCTAAGCAGCGAGGTATCAAGCTAAGTGCGAAGCACGAACTGGAATGGAGCAGGTTATTCCATTCCCTCATCTGGACAGATCTAATCACATCCAAACTCCCCAGTAGAGCATTGTCAACCAATGTCAATTGCAGATCTGCTGCACATCCAGCCGCATCACAACCCCTATGTGGGAGGAACTCATTGGCTGTGAGCGGAAGAAAGAGAATCTAGCAGCATGCTAGGGGCAAGAGCCCGTAACTTCTTGTTTATCCATCAACCACCCAGGGGAGGGATAAAAAATGAGAGATTGAAGAATAGAGAGATGTGCGCTGAGAGAAAAAGTGAGGAAAAGGGCTTTTTTAGAGAAAAATCGAGCTTGAGGGCCGAGTGATGTGAGAATCACAAATAAGAAAGGGTGGGGAATAATACCCAGAGAAACAGGCTCCCTGTGCACGTCTGAGGGTCGTGTCTTTTTGTTTTATTTGTTTTGAGTCATTTCGAGTGTTACTCGATGTGTTTAGGTTGTTTACCTTTTGTTTTCCGTTGTTGAGTCGTAGTGCGCTGTGTTCAGTCGTAGGCTCAATACCCCGGTCAAGAACTCGTTTCTCAATTTCAAAAATAAATTCGTTTTGTGCTCCAAGTGCTGTGCCGTTCTCCACATTTGTGCAAAACAAGATTCATTCTTTCGTAAAACCGCAGGGTTCAACCCAGGTCATGCGGGAACAGTAAAACTAGGACCTATCTGAAGCTATATAGGTTCTAGACTGCAAAGCAAAAGAAAAGAGGAAATGTCGAGCATCTGAGTTTGTTTCAACTTTAGTAAGTTCCGAGATTGCATTCCGTGTGTACCTCTTCAGGTCTTGCCAAATGCTCCAAAGTATGAGTGTGCCTCTACCTCAAGCTCAAGATCAAGTCTGCTTCAAGCCAGAATCGCAATCAAAAGTGCTCTCCCTGAGTACCCTTCCCTTCTAGAGGCATCTTGGTTGTGTTCGCAATGAGTTCCTAGGAGACCAACTGCGACGATAGAAACTAGAGTTCGAATGGCTGTTGCCTAGAACGCAAAGGTTCGGGATTTCCGAGAGTAAAGTCTGGTTTAAATACCCAGAGACGTGTCCTTGGCTTGAAATCTGTATGGAAGTCCCATAGGTTGAGATAGCGTGTATGCACCTCAATTCTGGATACTGAACCAACCTAGTCTGTCACCCCGTTGGAGAATAGGGAAAGTTGTGAATATGATCAAGAAGAAAGGCAGCATCCAAAGTGTTCTACGTGATGAACCCTTGTCAGTATTTCAGAACCTTTGTACTGTGAGTTGAAGGTAAGTGTTCGAAGGGCACGAGGGGAGATCCCCGTCAGAGTAGAGCGGTTCATCGTCACTTACCCCATGAGGTGCTTTCTAAAGTGCCGTTAGGTTTGTTTATTGCATTCCTTAAACATCATGCATTGTATTGCATTGTACCTATCAAGTTTCTTTCTCATACATGCACGATATTGTATGTCCGATTCATTTGAAACTGGCGCAACCAGGCAATATTGTATGTACGGTTCATTCAAGAAGTTCTGTTTAAGGTCATTCACCTTAGTGTATCCATCACACTTCATTTACTTTTGTGTATCCATCACACTTGTTTACTTAGTGCATCTATCACACTTTGTGTTCATTTTTAGTGTATCTATCATACTCTGTTCACATAGTGCATCTATCACACTGTTCACATAGTGCATCTATCACACTTTGTGTTCATTTTTAGTGTATCTATCATACTCTGTTCACATAGTGCATCTATCACACTTTGTGTTCATTTTTAGTGTATCTATCATACTCTGTTCACATAGTGCATCTATCACACTTTGTGTTCATTTTTAGTGTATCTATCACACTTGTTCACTTAGTGCATCTATCACACTTTGTGCTCATTTTTAGTGTATCTATCATACTCTGTTCACATAGTGCATCTATCACACTTTGTGTTCACATAGTGTATCTATCATACTCTGTTCACATAGTGCATCTATCACACTTTGTCTTCACCTTTAGTGTATCTATCATACTTTGTTCACATAGTGCATCTATCACACTTTGTGTCCATTTTTAGTGTATCTATCATACTCTGTTCACATAGTGCATCTATCACACTTTGTGTTCATTTTTTTAGTGTATCTATCATACTCTGTTCACATAGTGCATCTATCACACTTTGTGCTCATTTTTAGTGTATCTATCATATTTTGTTCACTCAGTGCATCTATCACACTTTGTGTTCACCTTTTGTGTATCCATCACACTTTGTTCACTTAGTGCATCCATCACACTTTGTGTTCACCCTTTGTGTATCTATCACACGCTCACCTTGTGTATCCATCACACTTTGCCTCATATAGTGTATCCATCATACTCGCTTCACTTTGTGTATCTAATCACACTATGCTCACTTTGTGTATCCATCACACACATTCGCTTAGTGTATCTATCACATATTTGCTTAGTGTATCCATCACACTCGTTTCACTTTGTGTATCTATCACACTTTGCTTCACTTAGTGTATCAATCACACTTTATTCGTATAGTGTATCCATCACACTCTCTTCACTTTTGTGTATCTATCGCACATGTTTACTCACTTTGTGTATCTATCGCACATGCACGCTAAGATTGCATAATCTTCTTACATCCTTTCTGCATGAAATGTAGTTTGGTTTGTAATTCTCACACGTGGCGTGTTCACTTATTTGCTTGTGTACGAGTTTGCTGAAGCATTTCTTTGCATAACATTCACATCTAGATGTTTCATTATAGCCCTCTTTGCATAATCATAAGTTATGTTCGGCTTGGTGCATGTCATTTGCATTTTGCCCCTGCTTGTGGGCACTTCTCTTTGATTATCTCGCCTGTTTGTCTAAGTCTTCGGCCTTGTCAAAAATGAGTCGTCTCTAGGCTTTGACATTCACTCCCGTCACTTATGACTTTTGAGTTCTGTCAAAGAGGGGCAACTGTAGACACCCCATTTTGACTGACCTTAAGACTCAGACGTCATCGACTGAGCGCTCGGTGATGGTGCATGTTGTGCTCGTTCTGAAGTTTCAGAGTTTTGGCTAAGAGCCTTACCCTCCGAGCCTCGGAACTTTTTGTGCCTTGACTCGGTCTGTGGACGAGGTCTTGCTTTCTCTTCCCGAAGGGAGGGAGAGGTCTTGTAGACCATCTCTCAGTGGTCGTAGGCTACTTTTCGTGGTCGTAGGCCACTGTTCCCGTTTGGAGACTTGTTTTCGATTTTCGGAGCCGTCGTCCGCGCGCCTCGGCTCGGGACCGCTTAACATTCTCTGTTTGGCACAGTTTTTGGAACACACCTTGTTTCCTCTGTCTAGAGGGACACTGTGGTCCAGGAGACCACTTTTGTGGCCATACGCCACTTTTGGTGCTCAACAGCCAGTTTTCGAGGCACTCGGCCGCGCGCTTTGCCTCCTAAACTCTCGTTTTGCATCCGTGTTGGTTCATTTTTGGCATGAGCCTTGTTTTCCTTGTTTGAGAGGTGGTACAAGGGTGGGAGACCACCTTTTCTCTTGGAGACCACTTCTTTCTCCGCCAGCCGATTTTCTTGTCGGGAGACTAGTCTCCTTGATTTTTGAGCCACATTTGTTGGTCTCCCACTATACCACTAGCTTGCATTCAGTTAGGAGACCATCAAATGGGCTGGCTGACCACTTTTCCTTGAGGGAGACCACTCACCCTGGTTGGCCGACCAGGGGAAGTGGTCGGCCGACCACCTTAACTGGTCGGCCTGCTCCCTCCAGTTTTGTCTCTGTGAGTTGTTGCCAGCTGTGCCAGCTGGAAGGCACAGACTGCATCCAGGATCTTTGGCTTCGGTTTTTAGCTTCTTTGAGAAGCTTTGGCCTCCTTTGTCTATAAAGGAAGGCCTCCCCCTCCTTTGTGAGGGTTCAGATTTTGGTTAAGGCACATACACATATCTCTTTCTTTGTCTCTATATTTAGGCTGAGGAAGTGTATTGTTCTTGACCCTTTTGCACCACACCTCATAGCCTAACACTTCCACCATCAACCTAAGGTTCTTGGAGGTCATTTTCAGAGGTTAAGGAGCTGGGTTTTTGGTCCAGAAGTTGCTGTCTTTGTTGAGCTTCAAGGGTAACTCATTTTTTTCCCTTTTAAAGCATTATTTTGATCCTTCTCTTAGCCTCATTTGCATGCTTATTTGAGGCTTGTTTTCAACTGAAAAAAGATTTATTTTTGACCATTATTCATGTTTCTTTAAGGGCATTTTCCTGTTGGAGGTCATCTACCCTCTTGCATGCTTCATTTAATCTTGTTTTGAGCCATGCCTTAAGGCCTTTGTATTGACCTTTGCTTGGCCTTTTAGCCACTGAAATCCAGTGGATTTTTAGTGGTTGGCATGTTGTTTTGAGGGCCAAAATCAGAGAGGGGTGACCCTCTCTCTTTTGGCCTTGTTTGTTTGCATATTTGGCCTTTCCAAGGAGCCTATATTTTCATACTTCCTAACCTTGGTTCAGGCCATTTTTAGTGACTTTTTGGATCTGCCTAGACTCTGTCTAGGGCTGGTTTGGTCACCTCATGTTTGCCTCTTGCATGTGTAGAATAATCCTCTTCATAGCTTATCAAAGGAGCATGTCATTCTTGCATGTATTGGTCATGTTTCAGTGGGTTTTTGGTCATTATTTGGCATATCATAGCTCTTTCTTTGGCTAGTTTAGTGGCCTCTTGAATGCTTCACACGCTTGTAGTGTAAACCATGCTCACTAGCTTACATTGCATGTTGTTTTGGCCATTGATTCTAGCATATTTTGGCCATACTTCAAACTGATTTTGTTCATATTTTGGGCTGCCTTAGCTCTGTTTTGAGGCCTCTTGGTCGAATGATGCTTTCCATGCATACTTGTAGTGTAATATCCTTGCCTAGCCTTGAGTTTTGGAGCCCCTTGCATGCTTAACTTGAGGTGTTTCCATGTCTTGGCATCATTGAACATGTTATTTCAGAGCCTATACTTGTGCCATGTTCCCATGTTTTTCACTCTTTAAATGTGTTTGAGAGTTGTGCTTGTATACCTCATTTATGGGCCATTGCATGAGCTTCATTTTTGTACATTTCAAGCCATCATCTTAGTCCATTTTGCCATTGTTTTGGGCCTACATAGGGACCATTTGGGGTTGGTTTGTTCATTTGGGCATTGCTTTGCATACCTCTAGTCTAATGCACTTCACTAGTTTCGGTATTTGAGCCATTCAACATGCATAACATGAGTTGTTTGCATGATTCGGGCCCATTTTGTATGTTATTTCAGAGCTGGAACATGTGTTGTTGTATGCCATATTTCATCCTTTCATACAGTTGTATCTTGTGCCCTAGGCTTTAGGCCCTTGCATCTTGCATGTGTTTTGTTGCCTCATTTTCATCATGTATGGCCATTGATTTGGGTGTGGCTGAGGCCCATTCATTTTGGTTGAAGTCCATTTTGCATCGAGTATGCCATTGTAGTTCATAGCATTGAGTATGCCGCGCTGTCGTATGTTTGATCATTGCATTGCGCATGCCTTGTTCACTTCATTGTGTATGATGGTCTTCACATGTGCATTGTGTATGACATATAGTATCATGTGCATTGAGTATGCCATTGTTAGTTTGTAGCATTGCGTATGCTAGTTTGCATGTTTGCACGGCATCCTTTGCATGTTTGCATGACTTGGTTGCATCGCCTTAGGATTGCATGCTTGAGGTCGCATTGTGCATGCCATTTTACTTGTTGCATTGTGTTTGGAATAGGAGTTAGTCCAAACATGGGAAACGAGGGACATTTCATACTCCAAGTGATGGAACGTGCCTCGATTCTTGGTCGTCGACACTCTTGACTAACACATGATGGAGTTTAGGCATTTATGTGTTTATATGTGCATTCATTTCACATTGAGTCGTACAATCCGACTCCTCAGCCATCATGCATCGAGATACGTGATTGGTGGTCCGAGGATCAAGGACTACACTCCCTAGAGCTTATGCAATGATGGGGAGAATGGTCGTGCACACATGTGTTGCAAATACCTTGATTTCTCTCTCTCTTGCCTTTGTTGCAGAAAATGCAGAAACCAGGAGAAGAAATTGGTTGGCCGACCAGGTTTTCTGGTAGGCCGACCACCTTTTCTGGTTTTCACCACCAAGGGTGGTCGGTAGGTGGTCTCCAATGCCTATAGCTGGTCGGCAGCCTCCCCCTAGATTCCCAGGGTAGAGTTTCATCTCCTTGGAGCTTTGTGCAAGTTTCTGAAATCAATTGCAAACAAAGGCAAGCTGGGGCATCGCAATGGATTTCTCGACAAGGCGACTCGAGCATGCATGCATCCTTTATCATTCAAAGCAGAGTTGAGGCAACCCATTTTACATAGTTTGCATGCTAGTTTAGTTAATTTGTTAATTAGCTAGTGTTGTGTAATAATTAGTTAATTCGATTCTATATTATTTATTTGGACCCTCCGTCGAGAGGGCCAACTGTTGTAATAAGTGTGCGTGTGTGTGATGCATGTCTTCCAACCCCACGTCTTTCTCCCTTTTATTTACCAGCTTATGATGGTTAGTTTTAGGGCATGTTTCAATTAGCATCCTTATGTTCGCATGTTTGCATTCATTCATCTGTCTTGCATGCACCGGGCTCGGCGCATCATACTAACTGTATTGTATTTCAATTCCAAGTTGAATACATGTTATCTGTAACATCTCATATGCCATTTTAGAACAACCGAGCCTATCTTAGTTGCATCCTGCATGTGTTGCATTAGGCATCTCAGCATAGTTAGGATTCATGCATGATTTCTAATTAGCTTCTTTCTTTGGCTCGGAGTACTTGGTGAGTGTTTATGCTTTAGCATCCTTGCATGTGTGTAAGTGACTGCCATGATAGCATGTTTGCCATGAGGCTAACTGATTATGTGATATACCTGCCTGAATGCCTGTGGGTGAAGGTTGGATTACTTGAATTGGAACAATTCATCGATTGTGAGTTTTAAGCCCACTTGAGAGTGGCAAATCACCCTGTTTTCTAAGCCCACTTGAGGGTGGCAAATCCACGTCTTAGCCTACTTGCAAGTAGCACCATCAAACCATTTTCAAATAAACAAGCATAAAATATTTTGTTCCAACTCAGGCGATCTAGTCTATACTTGTATGCTGTGTGCATTACATAGTAATCCTAGGCTGATAAACCGGAATAAGAACGCATGTGTTTTCAAAAACTCGATATCACGTTTAGTAGTGGCAGATCTTTGATCGGGCGAGCGGGGGTGCTCGTTGCATGACCTTCCCCAATCGTACCCAAGTTCTCGAGCCGAGGCAACTTTGGTGATGACGGACACGTGGCCTTAGGCACGAGTTAGGGTTTCCTAAATTCCCCCAAAATAAAGTATTTAGGTGGCGACTCTGTATCTGGCAAAGCAGTCCATGTTTGGCACTTCTTTCTAAAAATCAGTTTTTCAAAACGATTTGCCGGATTTGGACTCTTTGGTGATTTATCGATCTTGCATTGCACTTTGCGACATTAGATTCAGAACCGTGACATCGAGCCCGAACTGTAGTGAGCCCAATGAACAAAACGGGATTTTCCCGGGACGTTCGGGGATGTCTACAACTAGTCGGCAGCTTTCCTACACTTTCTGCAGATATTTTCCATGCCAGTTGTGCCAGCTGTTGGGCACAAAAAGCATCCTCCATGCACGTGTATGGAGGGATTGATTCAAGCTTCAAGCTTGTTGAACAAGCTTAATGCACGGTTTTCTATAAAAGGGAGCCTCCTCCCTCTTGCTTTAGGTTCAGAATTTTGGCATAGAGCTATACATATATCTCTATATTTCTTCCTTTCTCTCCATATTTGTGCTTAAAAGTGTAGTTTCTTCACATTTTTGCACACAAACACCTACTCAAACACCATACTCTTGGAGTCGAGGCACCTTGAAGCTGGTTTTGGAGTTTTTGGATTGCTTTTGGTCAAAAAAGGTTGCTGGAGTTGCTGCTTTAAAGTTGTTCTTCAAGGGTGAGTTTTTAACCCCTTAAACCTTTGTTTTTGATTAAGCTTTTGGCCCTATTTGCATGATGTTTTAGGCTTAACTTTCAACTGCAAAAAGTTCTAATTTTAAGTGCTTGAAATGTTTGTTTAAGGTCTCTTTGGTGTTGGGGATGGTCTACCCCCTTTTGTGCCTTGTTCAGCATTGTTTTGGGCCATCACTTTAGGCCTTTGTGATCACCTTTGTTTGGCCTCTTCACCACTGAATTCTAGAGGAATTTCAGTGGTGGAAATTGTGTTTTGAGGCCTCAAATGGGTGGGGGTTGTCCCCCCTCCTCTTCTCTTATGTGCTTGTATTTGTGGCTCATCAAAGTAGCATGTCTTTCTAGCATGTTTTGGCTCCATCTTAGCATATCTTAGGCATTATTTCAACATGTTATAGCTCTATTTTGGGTTGGTTTGATTACCTCTTGCATACTCCTTGCACTTGTAGTGCAATTCCACAAACTAGCCTAATATGCATCACGCTTTGGACCATCCTTTTGGCATGATTTTGGCTCAACTCCAACAAGCTTTTACTCATGTTTTGCCATGCTTAAGCTCTATTTTAAGTGTTTTGGGTCATGCATGCCTTACTTTGTATAGCCATAGTTCATTCTTGCTCACTAGCTTTGTGTTTCGAGTCCACTAGCATGCATTGCTTGGGCTATTTGCATGAGCTAGCATCATTTGATATATGATTTTAGAGCATGCTTCATTTTCATACACTCACATGTATCACTCTTTCAATGCCTTTGGAAGGTTGTGCTTCATGCCTTAAATATGAGCCAAAGTGTATGCCATCTTGCCTAAGCTTTTGGGCTGCCATATCAGTGTGTTTTTGGTGTTGTTTTGCCATGATACAACTCTGATTTTTGTTGGTGAAGTCATCTCATGCTTGGTTTTGGTAGGTGTAGTGTAATCCTTCTCATTGGCCTTGCATACTCTATCCTTCATGCCCTTGATGCTAGCATGTGTTAGCTCTACTCCATACATGTTTTAGCATCATTTTGACATGCTCTAGGACTGTTTTGGGTTGTCTTGGCCGTATGGTTCATGTATTGCATAGCTGTAGTACAATGGGCTTGGCTAGCCTTGTGTGTTCACGCCTCTAGCATGCTTCATTTGTGACATGTGCATGGTTTGGCATCATTTAACATGTTATTTCAGAGTATATAACATTGCCATGTTCTCACTTTTTTCACTCTTTGAGTGCCTTTAAAGGTTATGCATTATTGCCTTGTTTGTGAGCCATTATGTATGCATGCATGCCTAGACTTTTGTGCTCCCATCTTAGCATGTTTTGGTCTTTGTTTTGACCTAATTGAGCGCTGTCTATGGTTGGTTCAATCATTTGTGCCATGTATTGCATGTCTCTTGTGTAGTCCCTTTTGGTCGCCTTGTGCCTTAGGCCCTCTTGCATGCTATACTTGTGTTGTTTGAGTGATTTGGCATTATTTCATACATGATTTCAGTGCATATAGTGTTGTCACACTTCCATGTTTGTCACTTCTTAATCATGTTTGAGGGTTGTGCTCTTATGCTTAGTTGATAGGCCATTGCATGAGCATCACCATCTTGCCTTTCATGCCATCATTTCATGGCATTCTGGCCATTGTTTTGGCATGATTTATGTCTGTTCATATTCGGTTTAAATCCATTGAGCATTGTATTGCATACCTCTTGTGAGATGTTCTTTCCTAACTTTGATGCCTTAGGCTTCTAAACTTGCCATGCATGCATTGTTCATATGTTGGAAACTCGTGCATGCCATTCTAGCATTCATAGAAGAGCATGTTGTTTGCATGTTGTTACATTGCATTGTGTTTGCATTTTGTTGCATTGCATGTTGTTTGCATGTTGTTGCATTGCATTGTATTTGCATGCCATTAGCATTGATAGGTTGATCATGTTGCATTGCATTGTGTTTGCATGCCATTAGCATTGATAGGTTGATCATGTTGCATTGCATTGTGTTTGGATAGAGTGTTAATCCAAACACGAGAAATGAGGGATGTTTCATACTTGAGGTGATGAAACGTGCCCCATTTCTCGATTGCCGACCCTCTTGATCAAGCATGATAGAGGTTAAGGCCCTTATGTGTTATTTGTGCATTCATTGACATTGAATTATGCAAACTTGGCTTCTCGACCATCGTACATTGCGATGCTCGGTTAGTGGCCCGAGAGTCGAGAATCGCACTTCCTTGAGCTTAAGAAATGATAGGGAGGGTGGTTGTGCACACATACCTTGCAAATACATTGCTGTACCCCTTCTTGTTCTCTGTTGCAGCAAATTGGAGCTTGGCAAGATTTTCTGGTTGGCAGACCAATAGAAGTGCCTGATCGACCACTTTTTCTGGTCTGCAGCATGTGTAAGTGGTCTACAAGTGGTCTACAACACCTTTAAGTGGTCGGCAGCCTTCTTGGAGGTCTCCGTCATGGAGTAGAAGCTACCTGGAAGTTTGTGCAGTGTTCTGAAATCAAATACAAACAGAGGCAAGTTGGGGCATAGTAATGGATTTCCGAACGAGGCGACCGAGCATGCATGCACCCCTCGCCCCGAGGACCTCTTCTTACTGCTTTACTTAGCTGTTTTGCTTAGATAGCTAATGCTTTGGTTTTGTACTTAATTAGTTGACGTACTTAGCTAATCGATTTTTTTGTTGTTGTAATAATTAGTTAACTTGTCAGTTAATTAGCTTCGTTTTGTAATAATTAGTTTAATTAGCTTAGATTAGCTAGTTAGCTTATTATTCGGACCCTCCGTCGAGAGGGCGAATTTTGTAATAAGTGTGTGTGTGTGTGTGAATGTCTTCCAATCCCACGTCTTTCTCCCTTTTATTTACCAGCTTTCGATGGTTAGTTTTAGGGTATGTTTCAATTAGCATCCTTATGCTTGCATGCGTGCATCATTCATTCGTCATGCATGCATCGGGCTCGGCGCATCATACTAACTGCATTGTATTTCAATACCAATTTGAATACATGCTATCTAGTTGCATTCACATGACATCTTGGAATAGCCGAGCCTATCTTAGTTGCATTTTGCATGTTGCATTAGGCATTCTTAACATAGTTAGGATCATGCATTGATTACTAACTAGCTTCTTTTTTGGCTCGGAGTACACTGTAAGTGTTTACACTTTAGCATATTGCATGAGTGTGATTGCATATTGCCATGATAGCATGTTTGCCATGAGGCTAACTGCTTAATTGTTTAAACTGCATGAATGCCTGTGGATGAAGGTTTGATTGCTTGAATTGGAACAACTCGATGATTGTGAGTTTTAAGCCCACTTGAAGTGGCAAAATCATGTTTTTCTAAGCCCACTTGAGGGTGGCAAATCCGCGTCTTAGCCTACTTGCGAGTAGCGCTTTCAAACCACTTTAAAAAACAAACACGAGTTGTTTTATTCCAATCCGTGTGATTGAGTCTATACTTGTACCCTGTGCGCATCACATAGTAAGCTAGCTAATAAACCGGAATAAGAACACGTGTTTTCAAAAACAACATATCTTGTTAGTAGAGGCCGATCCTTTGATCGGGCGAGCGGGGGTGCTCATTTCATGACCTTCCCCCCTCGTACCAAAGTTCCCGAGCCGAGGCAACTTTGGTGATGACGGACACATGGCCTTCGGCAGAAGTTAGGATTTCCTAAACTTCCCAAAATAAAACATTTAGGTGGCGACTCTGAAATCTGGCAAAGCAGTCTATGTTTGGCACTTCTTGATTAAAATCAATTTTCCAAAACAATTTGCCGGATTTGGACTCTTTGGTGTCTTACATTGCACTTTGTGAGATTAGAATCAAAACTGTGACAAGAGTTTGAACTCTAGTAGCTAGAACTACAATTTGCGCCCTCTTCGAAAAGGGGGCACGTGGAGCGAGTTTTGGGTGGTCTACATCGGCTATCTTTTTGGCCGACCTGCTACTTTGTTGGCCGACCGGCCACTTCTGTGGCCGACTCCAAATTCTGCTCTGCAGGTCCGACTTCAAATGGACATAACTCCTTCATCTAGACTCCTTTGTAGGTCATTCTTGTGTCTAAAATGAAGCCCCAGAAGTAAGTTTTCCAATGGTGGCAGCTTGACCTCAAAATTCCAAGTGTGCTAAGAGATATCCCTCTTTTAGTGAAGACTATTCCTTTTCGGCTCAATCAGATTGATGCCTAACTTCAACCAACCATATCTCCCCCATTCGGACTCAAATTTAGGAGATTATTGAGTGTAAAATGAAGCCCCAGAAGTCTTATTTCCAATGGTGATGACCTCATAGCTGAAATCCAAGTATACAAGTGGATTGGCCCGATTTAGCGAGGACTACTCGTCTTTCTCTTAACGATTCATGCCCAACTTCTTCCTCAACTAGGTTTCTTCCCTCCACTCCTTTTTTTCTTCAACTCCAAAACCCCCAAACAAGATTTTTTGGAAGATTTTTCAAAGATTTCACCTCTCTTTCATTCATTTCTACTTTGTCCTCGCTTGGTTTACCGAAAAGCGCAACATTTAACAAAATGCGAGCGTCGGAACATCGTAGAAACTTCTTTCAAAAATGTTTTGAAAGAGAGGGTTTTAAGGTCTAAAAACCATTCAAAATAGCTTTGGTTCACAATGGGGTGGAAGGTGGATTTGGCTCTCTTCTCTTGCCGAAGAAATTGACCATTTTCACTACACATCTTTCATCACCAAGTAAACCATCAGTGGTGCCCAAGTCTTATGGGCAGTCAAAAATGGGGTGTCTACAGTTGCCCCTCTTTGACAGAGCTCAGAGTCATGAAATGACATGAGTGAATGTCAAAGCCTAGAGACGACCCATTTTTGACAAGGCTGAAGACTTGGACAAACAAACAAAATATAGATAAATAAATGGTTGCGCCTGCAGGCTGCTTACGTATCCCTTTGCAAGGAATCAAACCAGCGTAGTTCAGGGGTAGGATGCAAATGATACATGATATAACAAAACAATGCAAATGGTATACAGTGCAATGGAGTAATCAAACCATAAGCTGTGCAACACCACACAAATATCATAAAGGGATGGAGATGCAACATCAAACTACGTCTAACACAGAAAAGGTACCGGAGCCCTCAAACCACAATTCTCTTAGTGGAATAGGCGTGTGCACATGCAGAACTGTGTGTGTTGTAGAAAGAACACAAGTAATTGGGTGGCATGATATAAATGAGGAGTGATCTGCTGAGGAAAGATCGTGATCCTACATGCTGAATGCAACAAAACAAAGTACAATACAATGGATGCAATGAATAAGGTGCACGGCTAAACCACGTTTCTACCTAGAAAAGGTATGAACACAAAACTAGACCACGTCTAGCACAGAAAAGGTGCCAACACCCTCAGACCCCAATTCTCTTAGTGGAATAGGTGTGTACACATTATCATAGAACCATGATTTAACACAAAAAGTACGGGCACATGCCAGACTAAGCTTAACATGGAAATGATGCAAGCGATAAATGGACAATGCAGTACATGCATGCAATATATTCTATATGCAATACAGTACACGTACTAGATGATGTAGTAAATGAATAGGGTGACATACTCCAACCACGCTGAAATCGTGAGAGGGGGACAAACAAATTCCTAACACGCCGAAATCGTGTGAGGAAAGGAACACTCTAACCGCGCTGAAATCGTGAGAAGGGGTCTTGAGAAAACCAATTAGGGGCACGTTCCATGCATCCTAAGATAAATTCCAAACATGCTAAAATCGTGTGAGGAAAGGGACACTCTAATCACGCTGAAATCGTGAGAAGAGATCCGAAAACAACTACTCAGGGGCGCACTCGACGCAACCTAAGATAACTTCCAAACACGCTGAAATTGTGTGAGGAAAGGAATATTCTAACCACGCTGAAATCGTGAGAAGAGGTCCAAAAACAATCACTTAGGGGCGCACTCGACGCAATCTGAGATCAATTCTAAACACGCTGAAATCGTGTGAGGAAATGGACACTCCAACTACACTGAAACCGTGAGAAAAGGTCCAACAACAACAATCAGGAGCGCGCACGACGCAACCTGAGATAAATTCCAAACACGTTGAAATCGTGTGAGGAAAGGAACACTCTAACCACGCTGAACTCATGAGAAGAGGTCGAAAAAACAACAATCAGGGGCGCATTCGACGCAAACTGAGATAAATTCCAAACACGCTGAAATCGTGTGAGGAAAGGAACACTCTAACCACGCTGAACTCGTGAGAAGAGGTCGAAAAAACAACAATCAGGGGCACACTCGATGCAACCTGAGATAAGTTCCGGGGGACAACGATCCTAAACGCTGCTCAGCGTAAAAGGATAAATGATACAAGATAGCACAAGATGCAAATAAATGCAATAAGTGTGATGATATGATACACGTTACAAGCAATGTAGTGCATGATATTTAGAGAATGCAATAAACAAACGAAGTGGCGCTTTAGAAAGCACCTCATGGAGCGAGTGGCGATGAACTGCTCTACTCTAATGGGGATCTCCTCTTACGTTCGTCGAACTCTTACCTTCAACTCGCAGTACGAAGGTTCTGAAATCTTGACAAGGGTTCTTCATGTAGGACACTTTCGATGCCACTTTTCTTCCTGATCATATTCACAACTTTCCTTATTCTCCAAGGGGGTGACATACTAGGTTGGTTTAGTATCCAGAATTGAGGTGCCTACCTGCTACCTCAACCTATGGGGCTTCCATGCAGATTTCAAGCCGGGGATACACCCCTGGGTATTTAAACCAGACTTTAGTCTCAGAAATTCCAAACCTTTGTGTTCTAGGCATCAGCCATTCGAACTCTAGTTTCCATCGTCGCAGTTGGTCTCCTAGGAACTCATTGCAAACACAGCCAAGATGCCCTTGGCATGGAAATGGTACTCAAGGAGAGCATTTCTGATTGCCATTATGGTTTGAAGCAGGCTTGATCTTGAGCTTGAGGTAGAGGCACACTCATACTTCGGAGCATTGATAAGACCTGAGGAGGTGCATATGGAATGTAGTCTCGGAATTTGCTGAAGTTAAAACACACTCAGATGCTCCAAATTTTCCCTCTTTTCTTTTGCTTTGCAGTCCGGAACCCATATAGCTTTAGATAGGTCCTGGTTTTATTGTTCTCATATGACCTGGGTTGAACCCCGTAGTTCTATGAAAGAACAAATCTTGTTTTGCACATATGTGGAGAATGGCACAGCACTCTGAGCACAAAACGATTTAAAATTGAATTTAAGAAATGAGTTCTCGACTTGGTATTGAGCCTATGGCTGACCACAGCACACCACGACTCAACAAAGGAAAACAAAGGTAAAACAACCTAAACACATCTATTGACACTCGAAATGACTCTAAACAAGAATCGAGACAAACAAAAACACACACACAACACTCAGATGTGTTACAAAGGCGAGAGGCCTCTCGGTTCACAGGGAGCCTGTTTCTCCGGGTATTGTTTCCCACCCTTTCTCATTTGTGATTCTCATATCACTTTAGCACTCAATCTCTAGTTTTCTGGGAAAGCCATTTTCTCACTTTTTCTCTCAGCGCACATCTCTCTATTCTTCAATCTCTCTTATTTTTTATCCCTCCCCTGGGTGGTTGATGGATAAGCTGAAAGTCGTGGGCTTTTGCCCCTAGCATTCTGCTAGATTCTCATTCTTCCACTCACAACTAATGAGTTTTCCCACAGAGGGGTTGTGCTACAACTGGATGTGTAGCAGATCTGCAATTGACATCGGTTGACGATGCCCTTGGCCAGTTTGGATGTGATCAGGCCTGTTCAAATGAAGGAAGTGGAATATCCTGTTCCATTCCAATTCATGCTTCACACATGGCTTGATACCTCGCTACTTGGAGGATGAGATAGCTTTTGGCCCTTTGCTGTTAGCTTTAGTTGTGCCCTTTTCTAGCGAATGTGGTGCCCTTTTTGGCATGTATGGTGCCCTTTCTAGCAAGTATGTTGACAACGGAAGAAAAGATAGAAAACCTGACTCAACTGTGCCCCTAGTTCATCATTTTGACCATTTTTTTGTTTTGCTTTCTGCTAAAACAATTTTGCTCAATATGAGAGTTTGATTAACACGCTTGTTTGATTTTCTGATTTGAAATCATGTAAGTCAGGTTATGAGCATTGGAAATTTTCCTTTTTTGGGTCCAAGAAATGGTCCAGTTTTGGAAAAAATGGAATAATTTTTGAGAAAATTAGTCAACCTCATTAAAAATCATCAAAACTGTTTTGCAAATGGCCACTGCTCGACCAACACGAAATCTACTCTCGAGATGCACAACCTCAAATCTTAAACAAAGAAAAAGTGCCCCTTATCTAAATGGCATTGCGCGGCAACGGAAAGTTGCCCCTTGTCTAAATGGCACCATAGCGCATTATAATCAGTCCTCAAAGTGAAGATCACAACCGAACTCTTAGATACAGAAATGACAAAGATGACCCGTTCAATCTCATGGATAGGACAATTGAATTTGAAGTGTTTATGGCTGGACTTCAGAATGAAGTTGCCTACATATCTCGAAGATGGGAATCAAGCCTTACGTAGTTCGGTTAAGGTGCACTCGGGTATTAACCTCTCCTTTTGCGCTCTAACTTTTGCCAAGGCCGCCCTTCTAGGTTTTCAACCTTGCGAGCTCTATTTTTCTTTTCTTTTTATTTCATTTCTTTTCTTCTTTTCATTTTTTCTTTTCTTATTTTCTTCTTTTATTTTTGTTCTTTTTCTTTTTTTTTCGTGCTCTAACTTTTGCCTGGGTCGCCCGCCTGGGTTTTCGGCCCGGCGAGCCTCTCAAGGGTAAAAGTGTAACATGTCCATGTTGAATGGCCGTAGGATCTCGAAGCCATCTGAATCCAGGAGAATGGATGTTATTCACTGATAATGTAGGAGTCCATCCAATAGGGGCTAAATTTGGCCTTAGTGTTGTGGATAGGAACTCAATTGTCCTTCAATAATAAATTTTTCTTCTTTCAGCTGCTCAAATTTAGTTTTCTTGCCAGTCTTCATTTAGCTTGAGAAATGACTCATCTTTGACTCTTCGAGCACATCTGACATTTTGCCCCTAGTTCAAGGGCAACTTTTGATTTAGCTTTGCAAGCTTCCTTTGACGACATTTAACCTTCTTGATCTGAACTTCTTGCCCCTAGGTCAAGGGTTGCTTCCAAATCTGGCCTGGTAGGCCTCCTTTGTGGTTGACAGTTAAACATTTTAAATCAAAGTTCAAGGTTTGAAAGCAAAAAGGGGGTCGATTCTCGAGGCTGAGAGCGATCCTATGTTGCACAATCTCAAGATCAATTCTATGCATGTCTTCGCCGGACCACACAAAACATTTTTTTGAAATCTTTTAAGAAAGCGACTAGTCGCTTGTGCTGAAGACAATGTAGAACCAATTTGGATCAAGCTAGGATCCTTCTCAGTACTCACATTAACAAACATGATCTCATTCATTAAGGGCTTAGCATGCCTCTCTTTCTCTCAATTGATCAAATCTTTGCAAATCCCGAGGAATTCCTTCCTCTTTGTTTTCAATACATTGTTCAAAAAGTTTTGAAAAACTTAGGTCAATGCAATGAGTTCAAGGCATAGAAAAGTAGGTGAAAAGCACTGCCGTTTCATTCAAATCTTCTGGCACAACTGGCTCCATGGTAGAAACAGATGCAAAAGGGTGAAAATCACTATTGTTTCATTCAGATTTTCTGGCACAACTGGCTCCAAGGTAGAAACAGACTCAAAAGAAAGAGTGTAAAAGACAAACACAAAACAAGATAGTGATGTCCGAGGTAACACCCCCGAAATCACCTAACTACAACGCAACAGGACTGACTCGATATAACAAGATAGACTCGACTGACTCAGTACAGAAAGACTGACTCAATACAACATAACGAGATTGACCCAATACCCAAGTCAGAAAGTGAAAGTACAAAGCATTCGCAAATTGCTCAAAATAGTGCATGCCATTCCCACATCTGGAGTAAATCGAGCACCATCAGCAGGTGGTTCATCCCCCGATCACATGATCACATCATCCCCCAAGTTCACTGATCCAGTGTCAATAGACTTTGCAGGACCCAACGCAACGATGACCTTGTTATCAATCAGATCTTGTATTTCATGGCGAAGATGAAAATACATGTCAGTGTCATGGCCGACTTGTTGATGGAAGGCCCAGTAATTGGCTGGGTTGTGTGAGGGAGGGAGGTTATTTGGTAATGGCCGCGGCTTCAGGGGCTTGAGATGGCCTTGTCCTATAAGGATTTGGAAAGCTTTGGACAAAGTCCTGTACAGGGGATTAAAGACCCTTTGGCCTCGGGGTGGGTACTTCGAGGTTTGTGGAGTTTTGCTGGATGCACCAGCAAAGGGATTGGTAGGCGCTAACTGGGTTTGCTGATCTCTTCCAAGTACAGGATTAGAGCTGAGAGGAACATTGCTGGTACGACATCCCTTTTTCCGGCTTGTCCCTTGATTCAGAGTGCTCTCACCCTGAGTAGCAAAAGTGTCATCCACAGTTTTTGCAACAATTGCGAGCACTTGCTGTTTGTTCAATCCTTCGGCTTTCAAAGCCTTAACAGCCCACAGGAGGTGTTCATGGGGATCAACGCCTGCCCCTACCTTGTTCTTTCCACTCGCCTCCACTTTACCAAGGGATCAGGTCGCTATATCAGAGCGAAGCCCAGTTGTTGTCGACATGCCACCACCCAAATCTGAGATGGCTTCAGGTTGGCCAATTTCAATTGCAGCTTGCCCCAAGACTGGAGAACCTTTTGGCGTGAAATTTCTGGCATGTGATGTGGTCGATGATGGAGCCAATATCCCAAAGACCAAATCTGTCGCAGTTCTCTGAAGATCTTTAATCATTCTCATCAGCTCAGAAGTAGTGGGTTCATGGGCTTGAGATGATTGCGGTTCGAGTGCATTCATCATGCATAAGTCCATGCTGTCTGGAATGAACACCTCAGGCTTAGGTAAATGGGCTGGGGTGATGTATATACTGGGGTCATAGGTGGATGGGAGTGTATGGATTAGATTGAGATGCAAAGGTGACGGGTCAGAACTAGCCGGAGGTCCTTTTGGTGGAGTTATGGTCCCTTCATCAATAAGATCCTGAATCTTATGACGGAGGCGGATGCAACGGTTAGTATTATGACCGTGTTATTGATGATAGGCACAGTATTTAGTTGGGTCATATCTTGGTGGAAGAGGATTTGGAAGGGTCGGGGTTCTAGGAGTTCTAGGCGCCTTTCTTCTCGCAGCATTTTCAAAGCTTGAGAGAGACTCATGTAAAGATGATGGAGATTTCGGGCTTGGGGCCGAGTTGAAGTAGTTGGTTTTTGGCCAATGAGGGAAGTGGTGATAGTGTCTACTTCTGAGCATTTCGCAGCTGTGCTACCATCAGTAGTAGCATTGGAACTGCGAACAACATTCTTCTTCACAGGCTCATTATCTTCCATAAAGATCCCTTGTTTGATGGCATCCTTGATTTGAACCCCCATTCCATGAAGCTCTGGAAAGGTAGACAGAGGTAGAATGATCATTTTTTGCAGCAACTCGCCATGCAGATTCCGAACAATCATCCTGATCTGATCTTTGTCAGAAGGCCTTGTAGTCAGCATCGAGGCTTTTGCTCTCCATCTCGTCACGAACTCTGAGAAACTCTCATTTGGCTCTTGGTAGGTGACTTCGAGATCACGAGTTGTGACCTCGATCTATGTGTTGTAGGAGTATTGAGCAATGAAGGCCTCAGCTAGCTCTTCCCAGTTCTGTTTCACAGAGCTCTCCAATTTAGCATACCAGATTACGGCTATCCCAGACATGGTTCGACCAAAGAGAGACAACTTCTGGGCTGAGGTCAAACCCATTGGCTTTAGGATATCAGAAAAAAGGCGGAGATGCACCATTGTGTCTCCAGAGCCATCGAAACGGTCGATATGCGGCATTTTAAACCGCTCCGGTAAGGTAACTGCAGATTCAGTGTACCCACCCTCTAAATCCGGGATGGAGTTCACTCCTTGTGCTCGTTGGAATAACTTCTCCAGTTTATCGACCTTGAGTGTAGTTGGGTCAACCTCAAATTCAAACGAAGCTTCGGTTTGATAGACAGGAGCTTTAGAGGCCTGTTCTGGGATTAGCTCTGCCGGATTGCCTTGAGTCTCTTGGACATTAGCAGTATGGGCAGTGGCTCCGGCTGTTGGGTTTCCCGTGAGAGGTGCATGAAATGCAGAAGCCACGGCCGGCTGTGGCTGTTGTTGTTGTAGCCAGGTTATCACTTCGGCCTAATAAGTCAGGATTTCACCGACGGATCGCGGTCCTCGCCGCAAAGGCCTCAATTGTCTCGTTATAGGTGTCAGACGTTTCTTCCACACTGGCTGGAGGATACTGAGCCATGGGAATGGGTGATTGATCTTGTGTTGAGCTAAACGCAGAAAATTGTTCCCAAACTAGACTAAACCCGGGTGAACTGAGGGGTGACTGCTGTAGAAACTGCACTGGTGAATTCTACCTAAGCCTCCTTCGTCTTGCAACCCATGGGGGTGAGGTAAACACAGGTTGCTTCTGAATCAATTCCGACTTGACGAAGTCTATCGATACAAGGCCAGAGTACCCGGGGGATAATGGAGCCTTCTGAAGCTATGGTTCCAAGACTACCTTGCAAAAGACAAAACAGACAACATCTCAGCCCAATTTCACTAGAACGGATAGGATCACAGCTGAATGATTGTACTCTCTACTGAATTCTGCGCCAAAATAGATACCCTCAAACACTGATGTCCTCAGACTGATACCCAAACTTGCAACTGATACATACATTCCTGTAGAGTCACACTCTAAAGCACGTATCAAGCAAGTAAGAGCCAAAACACCCCTATGGTGGGGTAGGGTTTCCCTGTCCTATTTTGTTAGGAGCTAGGGTTTCACTATGCACGCATACGGTTACAAACAACCTATATTCGGGTAAGCAACCTGTCCTAGTTTGGAATGGTCTCTATGGCTTCCGATATACAACTAGGTCGATTGGTCAAAACGGGTGCCTCGGCAAAACCAAGGTTTGTGTTCCCATCATGGCAGAGCCCGTAACCAGTTAGCCTTATGGCACATTTTTCCAAGCGAGCCTCCGGCAAACTACTCAGGAGTAACAGATGGCAAACACTGTGACTTAGGCGTACCTATGCAAATGCAATGTAAAGAAACACATAAGTGTAGATAAAACAACATATCATGAGTTCGAGTCAAGTTCTCTAAATCCCCAGCAGAGTCGCCAGAAACTGTAGACCGCCCGAACTTCCTCCGCGCGCCCCCCTTTTTGGAGAGGGTACGGATTTGGTTCATAGCTACTATAGTTCGGACTCCTGTCACGATTCTAAATCTAATCTCACAAAGTGTAATGTGAGACTGATAAATCACCAAAGAGTCCAATCCGGTAAATCATTTTGAAAAATCAGATTTTGAATCAAAAATGCCAAACTGGACTGCTTTGCCAGATTACAGAGTCGTCACCTAAATATTTTATTTTGAAAAATTTAGGAAACCCTGACTCGTACCTAAGGCCACGTGTTCGTCATCACCAAAGTTGCCTCGGCTTGGGAACTTGGGTACGAGAGGGGAAGTCCTGAAATGAGCACCCCTGCTCGCCCGATCAAAGGATCAGCCTTTACTAAACATGATATGTTGTTTTTGAAAACAAATATGTTCTTGTTAATTATTAGCTAACATTACTATGTGATGCGCGCAGCATACAAGTATAGACTAAATCGCTCGATTTGGAACAAAACATCTCATGTTTGTTTTTCAAAAATGGTTTGAAATTGCTACCCTCAAGTAGGCTAAAACGCGGATTTGCCACCCTCAAGTGGGCTTAGAAAATATGATGATTTGCTACCCTCAAGTGGGCTTAAAACTCACATTTTGATGAATTGTTCCAATTCAAGTAATGAAGCCTTCATCCACAGGCATTCATGCAGTTAATCACTTAAGCAAATAGCCTCATGGCAAGCATGCTATCATGGAAACCACTCACACTCATGCAAGGATACTAAAGCATAAACACTTACAGTGTACTCCGAGCCAAAATAGAAAACTAGTTAGAAATCAATTCATGATCCTAGCTATGCAAGATGTCTAATGCAACACATGCAAAATGCAACTAAATAGGCTTGACTATCTAAGATGGCATACGAAGCAATAATTGATGCACGTATTCAAATAGGTATTGAAATATGATGCAGTTTGAATGATGCGCCAAGCCCGGTACATGCAAGACAAATAAATGATGCAAATATGCAAAGCATAAGGTATGCTAATCAAAATGTGCCCTAAACTAACCATCAAAAGTGATTAAGTAAAAGGGAGAAAGAAAATGGGGGTTGGAAGACATGCACACACGCTGCACCCTTATTACAACAATACGCCCTCTCGCAGGAGGGTCCGAATGAAATGAAAGCTAACTAGCTACGCTAATTAAGCTAACTATTACAAATTACTACGTAGATCTATTAGCGAAGCACGTTAACTAATTAAGTACAGAACCAATGAATTAACTAGGTAAACAAAGCAGTTAAAAGGCCTCGAGAGCGAGGGATGCATGCATGCTTGGTCGCGTCCTCCCGGAAATCCACTGCCTTGCCTCAAGATGCCTCTTTTTGCACACTTTTAGACCTCTGAAAATTGTGCCAACTTCCAGGTTGATTTTGACCCATCTCAGGAACATGCTAAGGGATGATCGGCCAGCGATGGTGGCCATCGGCTAGTAATGATGGCTGGTCGGCCACTAATTCCCTGAATTTCCTCCTTTTGCTGCAACAGAGCACAAACAGAGGCAAGACAGTGTATTTGCAAGGAAATGTATGCACTTCCACACTCCTTATCATATCTCAAGCTCAAGGGAGTATGGCACTTGACTCTCGAGCCGCCAACCAAGCATTTTCAATGGATGGTGGCCAAAGAAGCAAGCTTGTGTAAAAACTCAATGAATGCACACATAGACTCGTTGAGCCTCTACTCTATCATGCACAATCAAGGGTGTTAGCGACTAAGAAATGAGGCATGTTTCATCACTTTGAGTATGAAACGCCCCTCATTTCTCGTGTTTGGATTAACGTCCGATCCAAACACATGCAATGCAACACAAACATATTATCTTGGCATGTTTTACTTTGATTAATTTTGTTTACTCATTTTAGATTACCGATAAGTCCTTTAACCGGTTAAGTCCAAAAGTGAGAAGCCCTCTAATTGGAAAGACGGACCAAGCCACAAGCTTCTTGAGCATGAAAGAAGCATCATGTCGTTGATTAGTAGAAACCTTTGAGAGAAGGCTAAAACCATTAGGCATGAATGCCTCAAATTCGTGCTCAAACCAACAAAGGGCTTAAGACCTCTTTCAAAGTGATATAACAAATGAAGAATGGAATGCAATGACACATATTCCAGCACTGAAATAGTATGCTACATGACATCGAAACATGGAAAACGATGCATGAAAGATATGCTTGGAGTCGAAGGCATCGAAACTAACAAAGGGCATAACACTATAGGCATACAATACTAAGCCTAAATGACCAAACCAACCCTAGACAGAGGTTAAACATGCCAAAACAGTGGCAAATTGTGCTGAGATGATAGCATGAAAGGCAAGAAATGCGTGCTCATGCGTTGGCTCATAAACGAGGCATAAGGGTCAACTCTTAAAAGCACTTAAAGAGTGATATATATGAGTGTATGATGGAAGTATATGCTCTGAAATACCATTGCAAATGATGCCATGTCATGCAAATAGCTCAAATAAAGCATGCCAAGAGACTTGAAATACAAAGCTAGTCAAGGGCTTTACACTACAACCATGCTAAGCAATGCTCAAATGACCTTAAGCACTCAAAACAGACCTAAGGTAGGTCAAAATGGTAGCAAAAACATGCTAGACTTGCAACATAGATGGCAAGAAAGATATGCTCCCGTATTAGCTCGCAAACAAGGCATGAGGGCACAACTCTTAAACACAATGAAAGAGTGATAAACATGAGAGTATGGCAGAAGTTTATGCTCAGAAATTACATATCAAATGAAGCCATATCATGCTCACATCACAAATATAGCATGCTAGTGGTCTCAAAACTCAAAACTAGTGAAGCCCTCTATGCCATAGCTATACAAAGCAAGCCCCAAAAGGCCAAGAACACTCAAAACATTCCTAAAGCATGTCAAAATAGTACCAAAACATGCACGGAGTATAGCCAAGACAAGCTAGAATGAGAGGCCAAAACACCAAGTACACTAGGTTAAGGAGCATGATTGCACTACAAGTGCAAGAACCAAGTAAGAGGTGATCCAACCAACTAAAATTAGAGTTGAAGCATGTTAAATAATGGCCAAAAACATGTTAGAGTAGAGCCAATACATGCTAGAATTAAAGGCTAAGACATGAAGCATGTTAGGCTAGTGATTGCACTACAAGTGCAAAAAGCAAGCAACCAATGATCAAACAAGCCAAAAATAGAGTTATGGCAGGTCTAAAAATTCACAAAAATATGCTTGGACAAAGCCACAAAGAAGTAGAAACACATACTCATTTGATAGGCCAACAACACAAGCAAGCAAGACAAGAGAAGAGGGGACCAACCTCCTCTCATTTGGGACCTCAAAACAAGTTTTCTACCACTAAAATTCCTCTGGAATTTAGTGGTTTTAAGGCCAAAAAGAAGTTTGAAAAGCTTGAAAGTTAGCTCAAAAGGCCTTACAAGCCAAGGAGCAAAAGGGAGGAAACACCCCCTAGCCAAACAAGGCTTAAACCACCATTTTAGAACCTTAAAATCAGAGTTTTTAATGGTTCAAAACCAGCCCCAAAATAGTCCAAAACCATGGAAAAAGGGGGATAAACCAAGTGTGTAAAAACAAGCTTGAAAAGGGAAAGTGCTTACCCTTGAAGCATAACAGCAAAATGGCCAAAATTCTGAGCTTAAACTAGCTTTGAGAGCTCAACATAGGCTCCAAGGGACCTCAGCCCAAAGATATACAACTTTGATGAAGGATGCCAAAGGAGAGGTGTATCTCCAAGTATATCTCTTGCATGCCCACAAGGGCAAGAGAGAGAGCAAACTAGAGAGAAGGCTGAAATTTAGCTCTGAAATTTCTAGAGAGAGGCTCCCAAAATTGCTTCACCTCTCAATCTATGAGATATGGCTCAATATATAGCAATATATGAGCATTTGGTCGAAATATCTGAATTGGGATAGCTGGAGCTAGTGTGGAACAGCTGGAAGGAAAAGATCTTCAAAAAAATCTGAGTTTGGGTCATTTCTGGCCGACCGGCCATCTTTTTGGCCGACCTGCTACTTTGTTGGCCGACTGGCCACTTCTGTGGCCGACTGCAAATTCTGCTCTGTAGGTCCGACTTCAAATGGACATAACTCCTTCATCTAGACTCCTTTGCAGGTCATTCTTGTGTCTAAAATGAAGCCCCAGAAGTAATCTTTCCAATGGTGGAAGTCTCACCTCAAAATTCCAAGTATGCTAAGAGATATCCATCTTCTAGTGAAGACTATTCCTTTCCAGCTCAATTGGATTGATGCCTAACTTCAACCAACCATATCTCCCCCATCCGGACTCGGATTTAGGAGATTCTTGAGTGTAAAATGAAGCCCAGAAGTCTTCTTTCCAATGATGGTGGCCTCATAGCTGAAATCCAAGTATACATGTGGATAGGCCCAATTTAGCGAGGACTGCTCGTCTTTCTCTTAACGATTCATGCCCAACTTCTTCCTCAACTAGGTTTCTTCCCTCCACTCCTCTTTTCTTCAACTCTAAACCCCCAAACAAGATGTTTTGGAATATTTTTCAAAGATTTCACCTCTCTTTCATTCATTTCCACTTTGTCCTCGCTCGGTTTACCGAAAAGCGTAACATTTAACAAAATGTGAGCGTCGGAATATCGTAGAAACTTCTTTCAAAAATGTTTTGAAAGAGAGGGTTTTAAGGTCTAAAAACCATTCAAAATAGCTTTGGTCACAATGGGGTGTAAAGTGGATTTGACTCTCTTCTCTTGTCAAAGAAATTGACTATTTTCACTGCACATCTTTCATCACCAAGTAAACCATAAGTGGCGTCCAAGTCTTACGGGCGGTTAAAAATGGTGTGTCTACACATTGGTGCGCCTAAGTCACAGTGTTTTCATCTACTATTCCTGAATGGTTTGCTGGAGGCTTGCTTGGAAAAGCTTGCCAAAAGGCTGACCGGTTGCGGGCTCTGCCACGATGGGAACACAACCCTTGGATCTGGACTACCGCTGTACCACTTGATCTTCCTTTCACTTCTTAGTGTTAGGTGTGAGAGGTATATTAGGTAGTCTTGCTAAGGTACCCTTTTTTTTGACCAAGCAGCCTAGTTGCATATCGAAAGCCATAGAGACTATTCCAAACTAGGACAGGTTGCTCATCTGAATGCAGGAATTGCATGAAACCATTTTTCTTGCGTAGTGAACCCCTAGTTCCTAACGAAACTAGGACAGGGTAATCCTACCCCGTCATGGGGGTGGTTTGGTTCTCACTTAACTATTATGTGCTTTTAGAGTGAAACTCTGCAGGAACGTATGTATTAGTTACAAATTTGGGTATCAGTTTTTAGAAGGGCAGAAATTCAGTATTGAGTGCAGTTCTACAGCTTATGATTGCAACTGTGTGTTGTTCACATCTAAGTTGAGGTGCTGTGTGGTTTCTGATTTTTGTTTTCTTTTTTTTTTTTTGTGTTATTTCTTTTTGCAACGTAGTTTATCACAATTGCTTCAGATAGTTCGGTTACCTCCAAGCACTCTAGACCCATGTAAGGAGACTTTACAAATCCAGGGATCTTGTTAGGGGATAGCCAGTGTTTGCTTCACTCCCACCGGTTATGAGACGGAGGAGGGTTAGGCATAATTCACCAGTCCAACAGTTACCTTTTGCTTCACCTGGGTCCAGCCAGGCTCAGTCTTCTACTTCCACTCTAGTAAGAGATTATTTGCCAGTTTTGATGGCTCAACATCCCCTGGTTAGCATGGAAGACATGCTTTGTCATCTCCAGCAAACCATTGAAACCATGCAGTTGGATGTTGCCCGCCAAGCTGAAGTGATAAATAGGCTTCAGCAACAACAACCACAGCCGACAGCGGCTTCTGCATCTCATGCCCCTCCTGCGGTCATCCCAGCACTCGTAGCCACAATTCATACTACTAATGCCTAGGCCGAGAATCAGGGCACTCAGGGCAATCCAATAGACCCATTCCCATTGCAGGCCTCCAAGGTGCCAGTATACCAGATTGAGGCTCCATTTGAGTTCAAAATTGACCCGACTGTACTAAAAGTCAACAAGCTAGAAAAGCTCCTCAAGCGGGCATAGGGAGTTACATCGATACCTGACATCGAGGATGGCTATACCGACTTCGCAGTGACATTGCCAGATAGGTTCAAGATGCCGCATATTGACGGGTTCGATGGTTCTGGGGATCCCAATGTTCATTTGCGGTTATTCTTAGACATCCTGCGGCCAATGGGCCTCTCTAGACTCCAAAAGTTGTCGCTTTTCGATCGGACCTTATCAGGGATAGCGGCTATCTGGTATGCAAAGCTAGATGATTCAGTAAAGCATAGTTTGGAGGAAATGGCTGAGGCCTTTGCCGCATAATATTTACACAACACACAAATCGAGCTCACCACCTGTGATCTTGAAGCGACCCATCAAGAGCCAAATGAGGGCTTCTCAGACTTTATAACAAGATGGAGGGCCAAGGCTTCGATGATGACTACCCGACCATCTGAGAAGGATCAAATCAGAATGATAGTCTGCAATCTGCAAGGGAAATTGTTATAGAAAATGATTGTCTTACCCTTGTTTACATTTGCTGATCTCCATGAGATAGGAGTTCATATTGAAGATGCAATGAAATAGGGGTTGATAACCGATGAGAAGGAGCAGGCCAAGAGGCCTTTCACACGTAGTTCCACTGCAACTACTAGCGGAAGCACAAGTGCGCGGCCATCTGATGTGAATACTGTTATCACCACAGCCAAGACTGCCAACCATTTTTGTAACGACCCCAAAATCCATATTAGAGATTACCTTTACGGCCTTATGGGTTAATGCATTTTAATTTAATGATATGTGTTCAAATTGAGGAATTAACTGTTGAGTTACGACTTTAAAATTTAAATTACCGACCTTTACGGGTTTAGAAATCACAATTAAGAACTTGGATATATTAATGGGAATTTTTAAAGCTATTTGGGAAAAGTAATTGGAAATTTAATTTGTCTGGTTCGTTAATGCATATTTGGGTGGTTAACTTTGTACTGCAAATTGAAGACCCTAGAGACTTCAGAAACCAGAACAGGGGACATATTTATGATCAGCACAATTTTTAGAGTCACATGGGAACTTTAATTGAAATTTGATTTTGCGCGATTTGTAAGGCCACGTTTGGCTCTCCCTATTGTGTTAAGCCTTGTGTGTGTGTTTATTTAGATATATAGATATGTTTGTGAGTGTTTGGTCTCATCTTTTGGAAGCCAAAATATCTAAAAGAGAGAAAGGAGAACCGTGGGGGAGAAAAGAGAGGAGAGACTAAGAAAAGGTTCGCAATCATGGGGGTTTGAAGGGAATTGAAGAAAGAGAAGGGAGAACAACCATGGAGGCTTGAGGAAATGGAGGAGAATTAAAAGGAAGTCAAAGATTGAACTAAGGTATGATCACCTATCTTGAATCCTTATGTTTAAAGCATCAAATACATGAAATCAAGGATTGATATAGAAGATGTGAGCTTTGAACCCCAACTATGGCTATATTATATTCTTGTGTCCTTGTGTTTGAAAATTGAGTAATAGTTTGAGGTTATGATGTTTGATGGAGATTAATAATATGAAATTTGTTATGTATTAAAGGGTTTGGGCTTTGATTTACATGGAATTGAGGTTTGATTTTGAAAATGAGAAGTCCCAATTTTTCAGCCATTTTCGGACTGCAAACTGTCCAGGGCCGCACGTGCGGCACTGTTTCCCCGCACGTGCAGAGACAGCTCTGTCCAGCCAACTTTGAACAAGCATATCTTTTGCATCCGGACTCTGTTTTGAGTGATTCTTGAGCCTAAAATCAAGCCCCGGAAGTCTAGTTTCTAATGGTGGTGGTCTCATGCCCAAAATCTAAATACAGAAATAGTTATGCCCATATTAGTGACGACTGTTCACTTTCTGTCAACCAGTTTTGTACCATTTCTTCACCTAAACCATTTCCCATCGATTTCCCCTATTTTCTGAGACATGGATTATAACTTATTAAATAATAATGAGCTTGGTACCACCATGGCTAATTGATTGAATGATTAAAGAGAAAAGGTAAAGGATCGAGTATAATCTCATATTATGTGTTGTGCAATGTACTTGTAGGTCGAGACGAGGACATCATCCCATTACTACCGGGAGCCGATCACTGTGAGTAATAGTACAATAATCGCACATTTGATTACCATTGATAATATTTTTATTAACGTTCTACTCTTCACAAGTAGTTATGTTAATATTATGTTGGGAATCAGTGGGAACATTGAAAGATTTTGGTGTACATTGGTATGACTCTGATCCTCCTCTGTGTTTTAGTTATGGCTACTGATTATTGTTAATGTTAAGGTTCTTCTACTTACGAGACAAGTATGTCGACTTACAAAGAACCATGAGGAAATCTAAGTGCATCATTGCACCAAACGTTTTATTTGTTGTTGATAAGTAATGTTAGCATTATGTTATCTGCTAGTTAGTGGTATTGAAACATGATAAGCAAATGGGATGTGTATGCATTATGGAACTGTGGTATCTACGTATTTCTGAAAGCGTTCAAGCTTTAAAATATGTTTACCTTTTGCTAACAATTATCGGCAACGTTCTGTTAAACTTATATTATCTATGTTTAATCATGTGATTAATGGGAAGAATGCGTGTACTTTTTGTATGATTCTGAAGTTAATCTGTTCTGATGTTTTCTGGTATGGAACAAAGTACTGTACGGAACTAAGTGCTACACCTTGGTGGGAGCCACCTCTAGAATCCGTACGAGCCACCTCTTGAGTCCATACATTTGTTATTTCTGGGCCGATGGCCGTTCTGTTATTTCTGGGCCGATGGCCGTTCTGTTATTTCTGGGCCGATGGCCATTCTGTTATTTCTGGACTGATGGTTGTTTTGATATTTCTAGGCCAATGGCCGTTCTGATATTTCTGGGCCAATGGCTGTTCTGATATTTCTGGACCCATGGTCGTTCTGTATCTATAGGCCCATGGCTGTTTTGTATATGCTGGGCTTAAAGCCACTCTATTACGGAAACTAGACCCATGGCTGTTTTGGAAATAATTACGGAATGTAGTTAATCATATGTTTCTGCAGTTATATGTTTTATTATTCAGGTTAAACATTACATTATTATGTACTATTATTCACTGAGTTCGCTCATTCTGTATTTTGTCTGTCTATTTCTGTAGGTAATCAACCGGGAGTTCAGTCCTAACCTTTAAGGCTCGTCTCTCTCTTGTCAACTTTGATGCGTCCAGGCACCTACCTGAAGCTGTGCATTTTGTAAAGTGTTGTTAGGTTATTGGCTTATGCTTTGGTTGTCTTTCATTAATATTTTCGTTACACGCCCAATTGTGGCTCTAAGTATGAATGTATAAGTGTGTAACCGAAGTTCGGGTGTATGTTTCTATATATTATGTACCTAATGCAATTTGTGCGGTCCTGGCATAGTAGTGGTAGCTCAATGGATGATGTTTTATGTTATTTTATAATTGTAATACTTCCGCTCAGGCCCCATATGTTATGTATAACAGGTTAAGTGTCCGTTTCTGAATAGGTCATGCCCAAAACTTTTAGGGGTGGGTTTGGGGCATGGCAATTTTGCCAGTACATCCAACACAACTCCACAAACCTCAAATAGCCAAGCCCCGAACCCAAAGGGTCTTCACCCCACTCTACATGCCTTTGTCCAAAGCCCTGGGAGTGCTGATCAAAAAGGGGCATCTTAAGCCATTAGAACAACGCCCACTACCCGATCCTCTCCCACCAAAACACAACCCGGCCAAATATTGTGCTTTTCACCAGCAGCACGGTCACAACACCGACCAATGCTACAGGCTGCATCATGAGATCCAAGATCTCATTGACAACAAGGTGATAGCACCATCCAAAAGCCGAATGTAACCACCAACCCTCTTCCATCCTACAACCAAGTTCCTCCACCCCAGCACTTAAATCTAATACATACACTGGGTGTCCCCTATGACCCCAGCGTATATATAACCCTTTCCCACCTACCGAAACTGAAAGTGGTCATTCTTGAAAGCACGGACTTGTGCATGATGAACACATCCAAACTTCGACCCGAACCCGTGGTGGTAACAGTGGTAGAATAAGAGAGGTTGGTCGAGGAGAATGTCAGTCCATTACCTAAGAGTTTTGCAGACTTATTTGAAGGGGTGTATGACCTGTGCTGTTACATTATGCCAACCGATCAAGCCAAGCGGGAAGTTATGTTGGCGACTGGGATGGAGGTCAATGTAGTCAGAGAAGATGGTCCCAGTCAAGGACTAGATGATCTGGCAGAGCTGGAGGAAGATGTGGACAATTTGCATTTCTTTAATGAACTAGATCAAGGAGACGTGCATATTGATTGGTTTGATTTGAGTGGGTCTGTGGACAATTCTGGATGGCTTAGTGACAAGCAGGACAAAGAGGAGGTAACTGAGGTGAAACGGGAGGAACAGAGAGTAAGGAAAAATGGTAAATTTCTGAAGAGCACCAGTATTAAGAATTTAACTTAAGAACTGGGCGTCGTGAGTACCGCAGATACAGAGCAAGAAGCTGCACTGAAGCGGTTTGTGCAAGAAATGGATCAAGACAGAAAGGAAGTTGGAACAACTCAACTCCTCGCGGGGAATATTTTGATGAGGGAAAGATTAGAACAGAGCCAGACAATTGCTTGTCAGCTCCCAAACGAATTTTGTGGGATGACGACGACCTAAACTTGGCTCAAATTGACGAGGATTGGGGTGAGGACCTACCTGACAGCACCTGGTATGTGGAAGAGATCGACCATATGATGAGAAGTGGCCGATATTTCAAACCACCACATCTGGACTAGCCCGAGGCATCTGGGAAAGATAAGGAAGCTGAGAAGCAAAAGCAAAAATAGTTGGAAGAAGAGGCAATGCTGAAACAGTTGAAGAAGATTCAAGCTAATATTTCTATTTGGGGTCTGCATATGGCTTCTCGAGTGCACATACAAGCTGTATTGTCGGCGATGGATAAAGCTAAGTTGTCCATCGACACCACCCCGAAACAACTGGTGGGATTAGTCGTCCCGGGAGGCCCTGCGCCAACTCTAACCTTCTCGGACAAGGAATTGCCGCCAAAAGGCTGTGCACACTACAAGCCTCTATACATATCAATCGAGTGCAGAGAAAAATGGGTGCCAGTGGTATTGGTCGACACCGAGTCAGCAATCAACATCTGTCCTTGTCGCACGGCGTGCGCTATTGGCCTGAAACTAGCAAATTTCGTACCTATGGTCCAGGTGATCTGGGCGTATGACAATACGAGCAGAGAGGTGATGGGTACAGTACAGATCAGGGTTCAAGTCGGTCTAGCTCAGTAGGATATTGAGTTTCACGTCTTGGATGTTCCAGCTACTTTCAACTTGCTACTTGGGCGACCCTGGCTGCACAAGGTAAAAGCTGTCTCCTTAACCTTTCATCAAATGCTAAAATACCCCCATGGAAAAAGGGGTGGCCATTGTGTTCAGGAATTCATCTATCCATTCTTTGCCAGAGGTAACTACACCTTTGCTGGAAATCGTTCATGGCGAAGAGGATGTTTTCCTCTCTGGATTTACCTTAGCTGAGGCTCAGGCAGTGCAAACCATCTTGGTAGTTGATGAGGGCTTGTATGTCAGTGCCTAATCGATCTACTTCATGAACAAGCTTCAACATGTACTAGGAATGGGTTTGGGAAGAAGTGGCCAGAAGGGCATTATTGCATTGGCTGATGTGCCACATAATCTGCATGTCTTTATTCTTGGCTATACGCCTACCAAAGAGGATTAGGTTAGGAAAGGAAAAGAGATGGCAGGCAGAGCCAAAGCCAAGTAGACCGGGAAGGGCTATGAGCTTGTGCATAGACCAATCTGGGGAACCTTGAATGGTCGTTTTGTTCGGGACGGTGAAGACTTCCCATTTTGCAGTTTCGCTGAGCCTTGGTTCAATTCTAAGAAACAGCGTGTTCCTGGCCTTGAAATCTTCTTTGACTTGCAGCTGCAAGACAGTGATGCAGAGGAAAAGGCTTAACTGACTACTGAAGCTACGAAAAGCACAGAAAGGGATTCCGACAGCAGTGAGCACGGAATAGGGGCATCACTGGCATGTCTCCTTTTGGATCCTCCAATCGACTCAGAGAGCTTGGGGGATAACCTGACCATTTCCATGATCGAGGACCAACGGGGTTTGAACCCTTCTAGCAGCATTTTGGATGCATCTGATACACCATCCCTCGTCTGGCAGTTCAGGAAGGGCTAATTGTTTTGTAGTTCAAAGTTAGGTAGTGAGCTAGAATCTAATTCCACAGAGTCTGTAGGGTCAGAATAAGATTTCGGTTCTTCTAAATTTGAGTCCGGTATTCCTGGGAGTGATAACCCGGATGCCAAGGTCTTGTCTAGGTCGTCCTTTTCTTTTGCTTTTAAGTCGGTTGTAACCGAAGAACTGGATGAGCTGGACTTTATGAACTGGATGCCACTATAGATTCTGAATATTTCTCTGTGCCTCTTGTTTATTGCATTGATCATGACTTTCAAAATTTTGATGAAAATGATGAGGAAGGAATTCCTCTGGTTTTGAAAATTTTGATTAATCGAGAAGAGGAAAGGTTTGCAAAACCCCTCGCTGATGAAATCATTGCTTTTAATGTGGGTATTGGGAAGGATCAGCATCTAGTCCAGATTGGGTCCACGTTGTCTTCGGAGGAGCGCGAGCGTTTAGTCGCTTTATTAAAAGATTTTAAAGATGTTTTCGCAGGGTCCTACGAAGACATGCCTGGAATCGATCTTCAGATTGTACAGCATCAGATCCCTCTTGACCCCAAGGCCCGACCCATTAAGTAGAAGTTGCAGAGAATACGCCCGGATTGGGCTCTGAAAATTAAGAAGGAGGTCAGTAAGTAGATAGGCGCAAGGTTCTTGCTAGTATCTGAGTATCCAACTTGGTTGGCCAACATCGTCCCATTGCCGAAGAAAGATGGCAGAATTTGCGTATGTATGGACTTCAGATATCTGAACAAAGCCAGTCCGAAAGACGACTTTCCCTTGCCGCACATCGATGAGTTAGTGGACTTCATTGCAGGTCACGCATTGCTCTCCTTCATGGATGGATTTTTCGGGTATAACCAAATTCTAATGGCACTCGAGGACAGAGAGAAAACTGCCTTCACTATGTCGTGGGGAACCTACTGCTACAGAGTGATGCCATTTGGGCTGAAGAATGCTGGGGCTACCTATCAAAGGGCTGCAACCACGATTCTGCATGATATGATCCATAAAGAGGTCGAGGTGTACGTGGATGACATGATTGTCAAGTCCAAAGAAAGAGATGGCCACTACACCGCCTTGAAGAAATTCTTTCAACGGATTAGAGAATATAGACTAAGGTTGAATCCACAGAAGTGTACTTTCGGCATAACAACTGGAAAAATGCTGGGTTTCTTGATCACATAGAGGGGCATCGAAGTAGATCCTTCCAAAATCGAGGCCATCCTAGAAATGCCACCACTAAGCACTGAAAACGAGGTGCGAGGCTTTCTGGGTAAAGTGCAATTCATAAGATGGTTTATTTCAAAATTAACCTGGACTTGTGAACCACTGTTTGGTCTCCTAAAGAAAGAAAATAAGTTCTGATGGGATGATCGATGTCAAGTTGCTTTTGAGCATATCAAGTAGTATCTTCAGAATCTGCCTGTGTTATCGCTGCCAGAGCCAGGAAAGCCCTTGATTCTGTGTCTGTCAGTAACGGACACAACGATGAGATGCATGCTTGCTCAGGAATCTGAAGATAGGGTGGAGAAAGCCATCTACTATTTGAGCAAGAAAATGCTAGATTAAGAAACCCATTACACTCCGTTGGAGAAAGCTTTCTTAGCTTTGGTATGAGCTACCAGGAAGTTGAGGCACTACTTGTTAGATCACTTCGTAATTCTGGTTTCGAGATTAGATCCCATCAAATATCTCTTTGAGAAACCAGCTGTGGACTTGACTTTCTTCGCGCCCCCCTCACGGAGAGCTTGAATTGGTCCTACAGTTCGGACTCCTGTCACGGTTCTAAATCTAATCTCACAAAGTGCAATGTAAGACTGATAAATACCAAAGAGTCCAATCCGGCAAATCATTTTGAAAAATCAGATTTTGACTCAAATAATGCCAAAACTGGACTGCTTTGCTAGATTGCAGAGTCACCACCTAAATATTTTATTTTTGAGAAATTTAGGAGACCCTGACTCATGCCAAAGGCCACGTGCCCATCATCACCAAAGTTGCCTCGGCTTGGGAACTTGGGTACGAGAGGGGAAGGTCTTGAAATGAGCACCCCCGCTCGCCCGATCAAAGATCGGCCTCTACTAAGCATGATATATTGTTTTATAAACACATGTGTTCTTATTCCGGTTATTAGCTAACATTACTATGTGGCGCACACATACAAGTATAGACTAAAAGCGCAAGAATTGGAATGAATTCAACTCATGTTTGTTTTTGAAAATGGTTTGAAAATGCCACCCTCAAGTGGGCTAAAGCGAGGATTTTCCACCTTCAAGTAGGCTTAAAACATGATTTGCCACTTCCCAAAGTGGGCTTAAAACTCACAATCGATGAATTGTCCCAATTCAAGCAACGAAGCCTTCATCCACAGGCATTCATGCAGTTTATCAATTAAGCAAATAGCCTCATGGCAAGCATGCGAAACATGGCAACAGTCACACCCATGCAAGTGTGCTAAAGCGTAAAACTTACAGTGTACTTGAAGCCAAAACAAAAGCTAGTTAGAAAGATGCATGATCCTAACTATGTTTAATGCCTAATGCAACACATGCAATAACGCAATTAAATAGGCTTAGCTAGCTAAGATGGCATATGAATGCAACAATTTGATAACATGCTTTGGAACACGTATTCAAATAAGTGTATTGAAATATAATGCAGTTTGAATGATGCGTCGAGCCTCGGTGCATGCAAGACAAATGAATGATGCAAACATGCAAGCATAAGGTATGCTAATCAAAACGTGCCCTAATCTAACCATCGAAAGCAGTTAAATAAAAGGGAGAAAGACGTGGGCTTGGAAGACATGCACACACACGCATACGCACGCTTATTACAACATTGCGCCCTCGCGAAGGAGGGTCCGAATGAATAAGCTAAGCGAGCTATGCTAAGCCAACTAACTAATCTAATTAAACTAATTAGACTAATTATTACAAACCAAATTGAATAACTAGTAAACTACTTACTAATTATTACAACACAACACAAAGAAATAGCTAAGCTAAAGCTACTTAATTATTACAACAATCAATGCAAATTAACAAAGCAATTAACATATTAAACTATGTGTAGACACCCCATTTTTGACCGACCTTAAGACTTGGGCACTACTGATGGTTTACTTGGTGGTGAAAGGTGCGCAGGGCAAAGGTTCGATTTCTTCGGCAAGAGGAGAGTCAAACCCTAACCTCACACCCCATTTCTTAATCAAAAGATTTTAGATCTTAAAACCCTCTCTTTCAAAATATTTTTGAAATAAAGTTCCTACAATGTTCCGAGGCTCACGTTTTGTTAAACGTTGCGCTTTTCGGTAAACCGAGCCAGGATAAAGTGGAAATGAATGAAAGAAAGATGAAATCTTTGAAAAATCTTTCAAAATGCCTTGCTTAGGGGTTTGAAGTTGATGAAAAGAGGAGAAGAGTGAAGAAATCCAATTGGGGGAGAAAATGGGCATGAATCGTTAAAAGAGAGTCGAGCAGCCCTCACTGAATCGGGCCTATTCATTTGAATACTTGGATTTCAGCTATGAGGCCACCACCATTGGAAAGATTACTTCTGGGGCTTCATTTTTCACTCAAGAATCTCCTAAAGTCAAGTTCAGACGAGGGAGATATGGCTGGTTGAAGTAGGGCATCAATCTGGTTGGACCGAAACTGCACGGCTTCACCAAAACAGGCATAACGTTTTGCACAGTTGGAATTTTGATGCAAGGCTGGTGCCATTGGAAAGCTAACTTATGGGGCTTCATTTTGGACACTAGCCAACCACTTTTTGGCCTTGGTAACCACTGTCCGACCAATTTTCTTTCTGGGAGACCACTTTTTGTCCTAAAAAACCAGAAAAAAGTAGCAGGCCGACCAGAAAAAGTGATCGACCGACCACTTTTTCTTGTCGGCGGTCTTCCTGCATGTTTTGCAGAGTCTGTGGATGCCAGCTGTGCCAGCTGGAGGGCACAGACTGTATCCTCTATACACGTGTATGGAGGGATTGCTTGGGGCTCTTGGCTTCCTCAAGAAGCTTGAGAGTTGTTTCTCTATAAGAGAGAGGCTACCTCTCCCTTCTCCAGGTTCTGAAGTTGGCTTAGGGCATATACATATATCTCCCTCTCTATATTCCCCTCTATCTCTATATTTGGTGCCTAAAGAGTGTGTTGTTCTTCACTTTTGCACCATAACTCTTAACCATACACCCCCACCATTGAACTGAGGTTCTTGGAGGACTTTTTGGGAGGTTTAAAATTGGTTTTTGGCTAAGAAACTTTCTGGTATTGCAGTGCTTCAAGGGTAACCTGTTCTCTCCCTTTTAAGCTTTGTCTTGGTTGCTATCTTAGCCATATTTTCATACTTTGTTTGACTTAACTTTCAACTGAAAAAAGCTTTATTTTTGAGTACTTAACATGTTTGTTTAAGGCCCTTTTGGTGTTGAGGGTCTTCTACCCTCTTGCATGTCTTATTTGGCCTTGTTTTGTGCCATGCCATAAGGCCTTTGAGCTAGTCTTTGCTTGGCCTTCCTACCACTGAAATCCAGTGGATTTTCAGTGGTAGGCATGTAGTTTTGAGGCCTTAAATCAGAGGGGGGTGATCCCCTCTCTTCTTGTTTCATTTGCTTGCATTTTTGGCCTATCAAAGGAGCATACATCTTCACACTTTTAAGGCTTGGTTCAGGCCCTTTTTGGTGACTTTTAGGGCCTGCCTAAACTCTGTCCATGGTTGGTTTGGTCACCTTTTACATGCTTCTTGTATGTGTAGTGTAATCCCATTTGTGGCTCATCAAAGTAGCATGTCTTTCTAGCATGTATGGGCTCCATTCCAGCAGGTTTTTGGTCATTGTTTAGCATGTCATAACTCTGTCTAAAGTTGGTTTGATAGCCTCTTGCATGCTTCATGTACTTGTAGTGCAAATCTTGCTTACTAGCCTTATATGCTTGATGTTGTAGCCTATTATTCTAGCATGTTTTGACTCGACTCCAGTATATTTTTGGCTTTGATTTAACATGCTTGAGGTCTAATTTAATTGGTTTTGGTCATGCATGTTTGGTTTTGCATAGCTATAGTGCATTTGGCTTTGCTAGCCTTGCACTATGGGACCCCTAGCATGTCATATTTGAGTCTTTTGCATGACATGACATCATTTGGTAGGTAATTTCAGACCATAAACTTCTGCCATGCTCTCATGTTTCTTACTCTTTCATTGTGTTTAAGAGTTATGCCCTCATGTCTTGTTTGTGGGCTAATTCGGGAGCCTATCTTTCTTTCCATCTTTGTTGCGAGCCTAGCGTGTTTTTGCTATCATATTGACCTGCATTAGGTCTGTTTTGAGTGCTCTAGGTCATTTGAGCATTGCTTGGTATGGTTGTAGTGTAAAGCCCATGACTAGCTTTGTATTTCAAGTCTCTTGGCATGCTTTATTTGAGCTATTTGCATGATATGGCTTCACTTTGCATGTAATTTCAGAGCATATAGACTTGCCATGCTCCCACTTTTGTCACCCCTTGAGTGCCCTTAAGGGTTGTGTTCTTGTTGCCTAGCTTGTGGACCAATATGTATGCATGTGTGTCTTGCCTTTTGGTGCCTTAGTCTTGGTGTTATGGCCACCGATTTGGGTGTGGCTGAGGCCCATCCATTTTGGTTTAAGTCCATTTTGTATTGAGTATGCCATTATAGTTTATAGCATTGAGTATGCCATGTTGTCGCATGATTGATCATTGCATTGTGCATGCCTTGTTCATCTCATTGTCTATATTAGTTCCATGTGCATTGTGTATGCTAGTGTCATGAGCATTGTGCATACCATGTAGCTTATAGCATTGTGTATGCTAGTTGCATGTTTGCATGTTATCCCTTGCATGTTTGCATCACTTAGTTGCATTGCATTAGGATTGCATGCTAGAGTTGCATTTGTGCATGCCATGTTTGTTGCATTGTGTTTGGGATATGAGTTAGTCTGAACACGGGAAACGAGGGACGTCTCGTACTCAAAGTGAAGAAACGTGCCTCGATTCCCGATCGCTGACATTCTTGACTACCCATGATGGAGTTGTTGGCTTTAGGTGCTTGTATGTGCATTCATTTCACATTGAGTTGTGCAATTCGACTCCTCGACCATCATGCATCGAGATGCGTGATTGGTGGCCCGAGGGTCAAAGACTACACTCCCTTGAGCTTATGCAAGGATGGAGAGAGTGGTCGTGCACACATGTGTTGCGAATGCTTCGCCATACCCCTCTCTTGCTCTCTGTGCAGCAAACAAGAAATCAGCAGCAGCAACTGGTCGGCCGACCAAATTAAGTGGTAGGTCGACCATTTTTTTTGGTTTTCACCACAAAAAGTGGTCAGCAGGTGGTCTCCATTGACAAAAACTGGTCGGCAGCCCTCCCTCAGATTCCCTTGGTGGACTTTTAGCCTTCTAGAGCTTTTTGCAATGTTCTGAGACCAGTTGCAAACAGAGGCAAGTTGGGGCATCGCAATGGATTTCCGAGCGAGGCGATTCGAGCATGCATGCATCCTTCATCATCCAAGGCAGAGCTGAGGCAGCCCACCTCACTTAGTTTGCATGATCATTTAGATTGCTTACTTAGTTAATTTGTTGATTAATTAGAGTTGTGTAATAATTAGCTGTAGCTTGTTATTCATTCTATTGTGTAATAACTAGTTTAATTAAATTAGCTTAGATTAGCTAGTTGGTTCTGTATTATTCATTTGGACCCTCCGTCGGGAGGGCCAATTGTTGTAATAAGTGTGCGCATGTGTGATGCATGTCTTCTAACCCCCATTTTTTTCTCCCTTTTATTTACCAGCTTACGATGGTTAGTATTAGGGCATATTTTGTTTAGCATACCTTATGCTTGCATGCATGCACTCATTCATCTGTATTGCATGCACCGGGCTCGGCGCATCATACTAACTGCATTGTATTTCAATTCTTGTTTGAATACATGTATCAAATTGCATTTCACATGACATTTTAGAATAGCCGAGACTATCTTAGTTGCATTTTGTATGTGTTGCATTAGGCATTTTTGACATAGCTAGGATCATGCATTGATTTCTAACATGGCTTTTGTTTTGGCTCGGAGTACTCGGTAAGTGTTTATGCTTTAGCATCCTTGCATGTGTGTGAGTGACTGCCATGATAGCATGCTTGCCATGAGGCTATGTGCTTATGTGATATAACTACTTGGATGCCTGTGGGTGAAGGTTGGATTACCCGAATTGGAACAATTCATTGAAATCCGTGATTTAGCCTACTTGTGAGTAGCAAACTTCAGACTATTTTTAAACAAACGGATATGCAATGTTTTGTTCCAACTTAGGCGATCTAGTCTATATTTGTATGTTGTGCGCATCACATAGTAATTCTAGGCTTAATACACCGGAATAAGAGCACATGTGTTTTCAAAAACAAGATATCATGTTAGTAAAGGCCGATCTTTGATCGGACGAGCGGGGGTACTCATTGCATGACCTTCCCCTCTCGTACCCAAGTTCCCGAGCCGAGGCAATTTTGGTGATGACGAACACGTGGCCTTAGGCACGAGTCAGGGTTTCCTAAATTTCTCAAAAATAAAATATTTAGGTGGCGACTCTGTATCTGGCAAAGCAGTCCATGTTTGGCACTTCTTTCTAAAAATTAGTTTTTCAAAACGATTTGCCGGATATGGACTCTTTGGTGATTTATCAATCTTGCATTGCACTTTGCAAGATCAGATTAAGAACCGTGACATTGAGTCTGAACTGTAGTAAGCCTAATGAACAAAATGGGATTTTCCCGGGACGTTTAGGCGCGTCTACACTATGCTACTACTACTCTGCTCCGGGAAGTAGAAGATGCATGCACTCGATTTTTCGCCCCGAAAAGCCCACCGGTTTGCTGTTGAGAGGCTCTATTTGCAGGGTTACTCCAAGAACTTTCTACTCCACCTTACCAAAACAATGCCGAGGAATGCACCAGTGGCCTGCCAGCCATGGATGCTTGTTGCCGGCCCCCTGCTGGCCAAGGATGATGCACTGCCGGCCACCAATGATGCACTACCGGCCACTAGTGTGCTGAGTCACCAAACTGCAACAGAGTACAAACAGAGGAAAATGGAGGGTCTCCCAAGGGTATGTTTGTACTGTGCCCCTCCTTATCATCTCAAAACATCAAGGAGTGGCACTATTGGATTCAAAACCACCAATCAAGCATTTTCAATGCATGATTGCCAAGGATCCAACTTGTACACATTCAATAAATGCACAAAACAAGACTCAAAGTACCATCACCCTATCATGCATGATCAAGGGTGATGGAGACCAAAGGAGATTGGCTCATTTCATCACTCTGAGTATGAAATAGACCAATCTACCTTGCGTTCAATATAACGTCCGATTGAACACAATGCAATGCACACATAACATGCTTATCTTGGTTATGTTTTACTTGTCCAATTCTTGTTTACACATTTTACATTACCAAGCCATTCTTTAGTTGGTTTGTCAAAGATGATTGCCCTCTAATGAGAGAGGGGTCGACCAAAGGATGGCTTAAGACATGAGAGAGCTCATGCCTTTGGCTAGGAGGAACCCTCAAAAGAGAGTTAAAGCTATTGGGCACAAGCTCTATCTCAAGCTTAAACACAATCATAAGGTTAACCAACCCTCAAAACAAATCAAAAGTGAAGAAATGAGGGAGGTTGCAGACTTTTTAGTGCTGAAATAACATGACTAATAATGCTAAAACATGCAAGCAACACATGCACAACATGTTAAGAGCCAAAAGCATTAAAGCTAGTGAAGAGCACTACACTAGAGGCATGCAATACAAAGCTTAAAGGACCAAACCAGCTTGGATAGAGCTTGAGCATGCCAAAACAGTGGCTAAAACATGCTGAGAATGAAGCACAAAAAGTAAGAAAAACATGCTCGCATGTTGGCTCACAAACAAGACACAAAGCACAACTCTCAAAAGCAATAAAAGAGTGGAATATGTGAGAGTGTAATAGAGGTATATGCACTGAAATCATGTACTAAATGATGCTATGGCATGCAAACAACCCAAGCAAAGCATGCTAGAGGCTTGAGAACACAAAGCTAGTCAAGACCATTTACACTATAGCTATGCAAAGCATAAGTCATATGACCAAGACCACTCAAAACAGAGTTAAAGCATGGTAAATTAGTAGCAAAAATGTGCTGGAGTCAAGCTAACACAAGAGAGAATGATAGGCTAACTCATTAAACATGCTAGGCTAATAAGCATAAGTGCAAGAAGCAAGCAACAAGTGACCTAACCAGCCAAAAACAAAGTTAAAACAAGTCAAAAAAAGCCAAAAACATGCTGTAGACACCCCATTTTTGACCGTCCTCAAGACTTGGACGTCACCGCTTGAACGCTTGGTGATTACCCATGTTTGTGTTCGTTTTGAGTTCCCGGAGATTCCGGCTGCGCGTTGTGTCTCAGGACCTCTCAACCGGCTTGTTCTGTGCTTGGTTTTGCACCAAGACTTGTGTGTTTTTTGCATTGGAGGGTAGGAGGAGGCTTGCTAGATCCTTGTATCCCACTGGCTGCCCCTGCCATCCACCGGCACTCCATTTTGGCCATCGGCACTAATTTCTCAAGAACTTTGGCCGGTCGGCACTTTATGATGCCGACCGGCACTTTTTTGTGCCGATGATCTTTTTGGCTGGCCGGTGTGCACCTCAGACACCTTCGAGGCATGGTGCATACCACCGTGCCACCGGAATGCACTATCACACTCCCGTGCATGGGTGATCCCTTTGCACCTTTGCACCCTTAAAGCTTCTAGAAGCTTGACCCTTTGGCAAAAGCTTCTTGGAGAAGCTTGGCCAGCTGTCTTGGCTTCTCCAAGAAGCCAAGACCCCTTTGCCCCCCCTTGATCTTTTGGTCTTGCTTAGCCATTAAGTCTTGGCTTTAGTTTTGCCTATATAAGCTCATTCCATCTCCCTTGAGCTAGGTTAGAATTTTTGAAGGCAAAAACCAGAGATATATCTCTATATCTCCCTCTCTCTCATCCTTGTGTGTGGGTTCTTGGCCTAAAAGGTGTGTTTTACCTTACTTTTGCACCATTACACACACCATTACACCTTAGCTCGAGATTGAGAGACTTAGAGGTTTGTTTGTTGAAGTTTTGGACTGATTTTGATCACTAGAGGAGGGCTGCTCCACCTGTTCTTCAAAGGATCTTCAAGGGTGAGCTTGTTACTTTAGTTTCCCCATTCTTGCAACTAGTTTCTACTCATCTTGCTTTGTGTTTTGAGCTTTGTCTATAACATAAAAAAATCTTGTTTTTACTTGCTCAAGAACATTCATTAAGGTCACTTTTTGATTTGAGTGAAAACTCACCTTCTTAGGCTTTGCTTTGGCCATTTTAGCCCCATTTTCTTAAGGCTTTGTTTACTTGGTCTTTTTGGTCTTCTCACCACTGAAAACCCGGAAGATGGTTTCAAGTCTCATATAGGGGAGAGACATCCCTCTCCCCTTTGTCCCTTGTTTGCCTTGTTTTTTGACCTAAAAAGTAGCATGTGTGCATGGTTGGTTTTAGCTTCATTTCAGAGTTTTTTTGAGTGTTTTGGAGCATGTTTAACCTCTGTTTTTGGTCGGATTTATGACCCTTAGCATGTCTCTCATACTTGCTTTGAAATGCTCTCTTATGCTTAAAAGTATGCCATGCATCTAAGCCATGTTCTTTGCATGTTTTAGCATAGTTCCATGAGGGCATTAGCATCATATTGCTATGTATAAGGGCTGTTAGCCACTGTTTTGCCATGTTTGGCATGTTTGGTATTGTTGTTTTGTTTGTTGGCTTGTAAGCCTTGGATGTATGAGCCCCTAGCATGTTTAGCCTACCTTGATCTCATGATTTGGCATCATTTTAGATCACCTTTCAGTCCTTATATCATGCCTATAAGTTTCCATTTACCATCTCATTCATGCTTTGAAATGTTGTAATGTTATACCTAGGAATAGGCCCTTTGCATGCTTCCATGTTTCAAGGCATTTTGGGACTGCCATATAAAGGGATTAGGTGTAATTTTGCATGCTAAGAAATTGTTTTTTGGTTGTCCAACATGTGCCATGAGTGGTCATATTGATGGTAGTTAGATGCTCTCTTTGGTGCCCTTGGTTTTGGGCCTATTTACTTGCATGCTTGTATAGCACTTTGCTCAAGTTTTGGGGCACCTTTTGCCACTGTTTTGGGGAGATTTGAGGGCCGCCCCATTGTAGTTAAATCCACCATTGTATGCCTGTGCCAATGTTTGTTTCATACTTGTTTCATTAAGTGTTATAGCATGATGAGCCTATGCTTGATTTGTCCATACTTACATTGCATTTGCACCTTGCATGTTGCATTACATTTAGCATGTTGACATTTTAGCATTGGATTGTGTTATGGAGTCATGTTTGCATAACATGCATTGCATTACTTGGTTTGGGGTTGTCAAACCAAGCATAAGGGTTGAGGGAAGTTCACACTACAAGTGGTGCAACTTGTTTCAACTCTTGGTCACCAAGACCTTTGATCTATACATGATAAGGTCTTGGTCTCATTTGTGTGTTGCATGCATTACCATTAAAATGCAACCTTGGTTCCTTAGGCCATCATGCATCAACATGCATAATTGATGGCCCAAGAACCAAGGGTCATGCTTCCTTGAGTTCCCAAACATGATAGGAGGCAATGGCCGTGCATAAATATGCCTAAAAACCCATGCCATGCATTGTTTCTTCATTGCCGCCGCTAAACTGTCCCCTGCAGGAACTTTCTGCCGACCGGCAGTATAATGTGCCGACCGGCACTATATTTTCAGCCGATGGCCTCCAGAGCAGCCGGTGGTCAATTTGAGCAGCCGGTGGCCATTTCCTTTAGCCGGTGGTGTACTGCAGTGCATTTGGAGGATGTCCTGGGACTTTGGCAGTATTTCAGGAAGGCAGGGCAGTGGAAAGAGAGGTAGCAGTGGTGCGGTGTGGGCTTTTCGGGCAAGTCGGGTTCGAGCATGCATCATTCGCGCATCCCGAGGCGGGGCTGCGGCCTTTTCTATTATGCATTTAAATTATTAATTAAATTAGAATTTTTTTGTAATAATTTATTTTGTATTTGGACTGTATTATTTGGGACTGTATTATTTGGGACTGTACATTCTTTTGATCCCTCCGTGTGAGGGCGTATTTGTAATAAGTGTGGGTGAGTGTGTGTATGTCTTCCTACCCCCATTTCTTTCTTCCCTTTTATTTACCTGCTTATGATGGTAGATTAGGGCATATTTATTTTAGCATACCTTATGCTATGCATGCGTGCATCCATGCATTTGTTGACATGCATCGGGCTCGGTACATCATACAAAATGCATTGTATTTTCAATTCCAAATAGCCACTTAACATGAACTAGGTCATGCATGTTTGCTAACTAGTTTCTTGTTTTGGCAAGGAGTACGATGTAAGTATTTACACTTTAGCATACCACATGCGTGTGAATGTTGCCATGACAGTATGCTTACCATGCGGCTAAATGCTTATGTGAGATAAACTGTTTGAATGCCTGTGGGTGGAGGTTGGATTGCTTGAGTTGGAAAAACTCATTGAAATCCGTGTTTTAGCCTACTTGCGAGTAGCAAATTCCAAAGCATTTTCAAAACAAACGGATATGCAATGTTTGTTTCCAAATTAGGCAATCTAGTCTATACTTGTTTGCTGTGCGCATAACATAGTAATTCTAGGCTAATAATTGGAATAAGAGCATGTAATGTTTTCAAAAACGGATATCACGGTTAGTAGAGGCCGGTCTTCGGACCGGGCGAAAGGGGGTGCTCATAGCTGACCTTCCCTGATCGTACCCGAGCTACCGAGCCAAGACCACTTTGGTAATGACGGACACGTAGCCTTCGGCACCGAGTCAGGGTTTCCTAAATTTCCCATTTTAAAATATTTAGGTGGCGACTCAGACCGCAAAGCGATCCATGTTTGGCACTACTTTTCAAAAATCTTTTTTCAAACGATTTGCCGATTTGGACTCTTTGGTTCAGATGAACCGCAACAAACAAAAAGGGAGTCCGAATCAGAGCGAGGTCCTCACGCGCTTACGCTTCTGGCGACTTCTGGGGAGTTTTAGAGAGCTTGACTCGAACTCGTGATATCCTGTTTTGACCACACTTATGTGTTTCTTTGCATTGCATGTGCATTGGTGCGCCTAGGACACCGTGTTGGCCATCTGCTATTCCTGTGCGGTTTGCTGGAGGCTTGTCTTGTCAAGGCATGTCCATAAGGCTGACCGGTTGCGGGCTCTGCCAGTATGGGAACACAAACCCCGGTTTTACCGGGGCACCCTTTTTGACCATTTGACCTAGTGCATATTCGGATCCGTAGTGACCATTCCAAACTAGGACAGGTTGCTTACCCGATATAGGTCGTTTGAAACCGCTGCGTGCGTAGTGAAACCCTAGCTCCTGACAAAATAGGACAGGGAAACCCTACCCCAACATAGGGGTGTATTGGCTCTCATTTACTTGCTATGTGCTTTTAGAGTGTATCTATACAGGGAATGCATATACCGCTATGAAGTCTGTATCAGCCCGAGGGCACCAAGAATGTGATGTTTTGGGGAATCAGTTATCCGTGGGAACAGGATTCGGACTTGGGAACAATAATTCAGAAACAGTGATCAGTATTTGAGGAACAATGTTTCGAATTCAGCGTGTTATCCAAACCGTGTGTTGCATGTTTATTTTATGCCGTTGTGCTGTCCAATTGTCTGTTTATTTATACGCTTTATTTATCTTTTTATTAGGTAGTTGAGCACAATTGCTACCGACCCGATAGATATCCCCGAGCACCACGGGTCGAGGTCACGACTCCTTCGATCTGAGGATCTGATAGACGGACAACCAGTGTACTACTCACTACCCCCGGTTACTAAACGGAGGTCAGTCAGGCAGAGGACATTAGTACAGCAGACAGTTCAGAGGGCTTATCTACCCCACCCGTGTTCGGTAGGGATCGGGATTCTGTGTCACCAACAGAGAGAGAATATATACCAGTAATCCAACCAGAGCAGGATAACATGGCTAGTTTGGAGGAGATGGTGCGCCACCTTCAAGAAAGCATGAAAGCAATGCAGCAGGATGCCGTCCGTTAGGCAGATTTTGCCAGACAACAGGCCACAGTTTTGAGGGAACAAGCAGAGACAATTGCCAGGCTAGAGCAGCAAACCGGAGCATCCGCTTCGCATCAAGTTCCTCCCCCACCAGGAGTCCCTAATGTCGGGGAGACGGCCAATGTTCAAACTGATACAGAGCTGCCCAAAGGACCGCCCCCACCTCCAACCCTACCACAAATCCAACCGCAGCTATCAAAAACACCCACCAACCTACCGGACTCTCCCTGTGAGTTCGAGACTGATCACACCGCACTAAAGTTGAGCAAGCTTGAAAAGTTGTTCAAGAGGTCCCAAGGGGTCAAGACTATCCCCGACATTGAAGATGGTTACACCGACGCAGCTGTGACGCTGCCCGACAGATTCAAAATGCCTCATATTGATCGATTTGACGGGTCTGGGGACCCCATGGTGCATTTAAGGCTGTTTTCAGATGTTCTAAGGCCGATGGGCCTCAGTAGGCTTCAGAAATTGTCTTTGTTTGGCCGGACCCTGTCGGGTGTGGCAGCAATATGGTATGCTAAGCTAGAAGATGACGTCAAGAGGAATTGGGACGAAATGGCTGAGGCCTTCATCGCACAAGATTAAGATAATACAGATTGAGATCACGACCCGTGATCTCGAGACGACTAGGCAAGAGCCTAAGGAGAGTTTTTCAGAGTTTGTAACCAGATGGAGGGCCAAAGCTTCGATGATGACCTTGAGGCCTACAGACAAAGACCAGATTCGAATGATTGTGCGCAATCTTCAGCCGAAGTTGATGCAAAAGATGATAGTACTCCCCTTTCCTACTTTTTCTGACCTACATGAAATGGGAGTGTAGATTGAAGATGCCTTGAAGCAAGGTTTGATTGATAATGACCGGGAGCAACCCCGACGAACTTTCAATTGTGGTAGCAATGCAGGCCCGAGTGGCACTACTACTACAAAAGCCACCGAAGTAAGCATGGTCACCGCTAACCCCCCTCCAAGAAATACAACAGTTGCACCATTCTCCGGCGCGTCCGGAAGCAACCCACAAACAACCAAATACCCACCCAAGAACACCCGAATCTTCGCCCCACTTTATATGCCCCTATCCAAGGCTTTGGGGGTGCTAATCAAAAAAGGGCACTTGAAGCCCCTGGAGCCGCCCTACCGTAAAAACTTCCCTACCCATAACCCGCCAAGTATTGTGCGTTTCACCAAAGAAGACGGTCACGACATCGACACTATGCTATCGGTTACGCCATGAAATTCAAGATCTCATCGATAACGGGGTAATTTTACCTCCCGAAAAACCCAATGTTACTACAAATCCCCTCCCCACACATAACCAAGCTCCACCACCCAAAAAACTTAATTTCATCCATACCGGGGGCGTGTCCTATGACCCTAGTATCTACATCACACCCACCCACCTGCCTAAACCAGAGGTGTTCCTTCCCGATTGCACTGACTTGTGCATGATGGACATCTCTATCACCCAACCCAAGCCAGTAGTGGTGATCACCGAGAACAGAGGAAGGGAAATTCCAAAGGGGAAACAGGTTATTGAGTCAGAATCTGCGGAATCTGGGAGTTACGTTGGGAAGACATACAGTCCGAGTGACTACATCTCATCAAAAGGCCAAGATGGGCCCGGAGTAGAATTGCCAACAGGGGGAGAGTTGTGTGTAATCCAAGGAGGTAGTCTAGGACAGGGAACAGATGATGTAACAGTTGTAGAGGAGGACCTGGCCGATCTCCAATTTTACAGTGACCAATACCCAGAGGACGCAGCAGTTGCGTGGTTCGATTATGAGGATTCAGTGGAAGTTACCGGGTGGTTGGACGATCAGCCCGATGTGATAGGAGAATTTCAGGCAGAGCAGAGTTCAGCAGGAATGAGAATATCAGCGACGGCCGGAAGGGTTGAAGAACAGAACACATCGCCGGGGGGCGCCGGTGTCAAGAATTTCGCCTGAGATTGGAATGTTTTGAGTACGGAGATGATTGAACAGTCAGTCATGTCAGAACAAGTAAGTTTTGAAGATTTCGAAAGAATCAGGAAAGCAAAGGCCCATGTGGGAGTTGAAATTGCTGTGTGCACAGGAGACGGGAATATTACAAGCAGATGGGTGGAAGGTGTCATGAAAGAAGGACAATCACACTGAGCCGGACAGTGTCTGTCACCGATGGAATGTGGTGGGAAGATGAGGACCTATGTCTTGCCCACACGGATGAAGATTGGGGGAATAGCCAACCCGATAACACCTGGTACCTTGGAGAGGTTGACCACATGACACGGAGTGGGCGGTATTTCAAACCCCCAAACTTGGATCAACCAGAGGCTTCAAGGAAGGATAGGGAAGCCGAGAAGCAAAAGGAGAAGCAACTCGAGGAAGAAGCTGTACTCAAACAGCTGAAAAAGATACAAGCAGACATCTCCATTTGGGGACTGCTCATGGCCTCGCGAGTACACAGACAAAGCCGCTTTTGGATGACCATGGATAAGGCCAAACTCTCCATAGAGACTACGCCAGAACAGCTGGTTGGACTGGTTTTTCCGGGAGGAGGTTCCCCGACACTGACCTTTTCAGACAAAGAACTTCCGCCTGAGGGTGTAAATCACAATAAACCCCTCTACATCTCTGTGGAATGTAGAGATAAGTGGATACCGGTGGTACTTGTTGATACCGGTGGTACTTGTTGATACCGAGTCTGCCATCAACGTCTGCCCAGCAAGGACGGCGTATGCAATTGGCTTGAAAACTGTAGATTTCATACCAACAGCCCAAGTCATCCGGGCATATGACAACACAAGTAGAGAAGTAATGGGAACAGTTAAAATTCAGACAAAGGTTGGGCCAGCACGACACGAGATAGATTTCCATGTTCTAGAAGTTCCCGCAACTTTTAATTTGCTTTTGGGGCGGCCGTGGCTGAATCAAGTGAAGGCAGTATCATCTACTTTGCATCAAATGGTGAAATACCCCTATGGAAAGGGAGTAGCCATTGTCTTTGGGAATTCATCAATCCACCCACCACTGGAAGTATCCACGCCTGTACTAGAAATCGAGCACGGCATGGAAGATGTGTTCATATCAGGTTTTACCTTGGCAGAGGCTCAGTTGTATGTAATATCATGGCCGCTAACGGCGAATATACGTCAGTGCTCAAGCAGTGTACCTCATGAACAAACTCCAATACATCCCCGGGATGGGATTAGGGAAGAGCGGCCGTAAGGGCATTGCAACGTTGGCCGAAATGCCGCACAACCCCCATACCTTCGGCTTGGGTTATCTGCCCACCAAGGAAGATTGGGTAGGAAAAGGAAAGGAGATGGCAGGAAGAGCCAAAGCAAAACAGATGGGGAAACCTTTTGAACTAATGCATCGGCCCATCCGGGGTACCCTGAACGGACGCTTCGTCCGGGAGGGGGAAGATTTTCCATTATGTGGTTTTCCGGAGCCATGGCTGAATAAAGAAAAGAAACGCATGCCGGGATTTGAAATTTTCTTCGACTTGCACTTATCTGGGGATGATGTTGCTGAAGAGTAGACAGACCCAACAGTTGAGGTCAAACATAGCAAGGAATTGGAGTCTGCGGACACAGAGTTTGAAATGGGGGTAGCATTGGCATGTCTACTTTCAGATCCTTCGATCGACCAGTTATGCTTGGGGGATGACTCCTCGGTGTCCATGATCAGAGATGAAACGGCTGCGGGCCTACCATCAGCTATTTTGGATGCATCCATCGCACCCTCCCTCACTTGGCAGTACGAGGAGGGATTTTTGTCGAGCAGCACCAGGTCAGGTAGTGAGCCGGAATTTGATTCCACCGAGTCTTGTGAGTCGGAATCAGGTTCTAGCTCGTTTGAGTCTGAGTTCGGTATTCCTGGGGGTGATAACCCGGATGCCACAGTCCTGTCCAGGTCGTCTTTTCTTTCTCTTTTGAGTCTGTTGTAACAGACGAATCGGACGGTTCGGAAGTATCTAATGAGAATGAGGTGACTGTGGTTTCCGAGTACTTTCTGTGCCTTTGGTTTATTGCTTAAATCAGGTTTCAAAATTTTGATGAAAACGACGAGGACAAAATCCCTCCGGTTTTGCAACGATTAATTGAACAAGAGCAAGAGAGGTTTGTTAAACCCTTAATAGATGAAATCACTACCGTGAACATTGGTACTGAGAAGGACCCGCGGCTGGTCCAGATCGGGTCCACGGTGTCTTCGGAGGAACGCGAGCGCTTAGTCGCTTTATTAAAAGATTTCAAAGATGTTTTCGCGTGGTCCTACGAAGATATGCCTGGAATTGATCCTGAGATTGTACAGCACCGGATCCCTCTTGACCCCGAGGCCCGACCTGTCAAACAGAAGCTCAGAAGGATCCGCCCTGATTGGGCCATTAAAATCAAAGAAGAGGTCACCAAGCAGATTGACGCAGGCTTCCTGCTGGTATCCGAGTACCCGACTTGGTTGGCCAACATTGTTCCAGTGCCGAAGAAGGATGGCAGAATCCGGGTATGTGTGGATTTCAGGGATTTGAACAGAGCCAGTCCGAAGGATGACTTTCCCTTGTCGCATATTGACGAGTTGGTAGATTTCACAGCAGGGCATTATTTGCTCTCATTCATGGATGGCTTTTCAGGCTATAATCAGATACTAATGGCTCCCGAAGATCGGGAGAAGACCGCTTTTACCACCCCGTGGGGTACATATTGTTACAGAGTAATGCCATTTGGGTTGAAGAACGCCGGTGCTACATATCAACGGGCTGCAACCACAATATTACATGACATGATCCATAAAGAGGTCGAGGTGTATGTGGACGACATGATTGTCAAGTCCAAAGAAAGAGAGGGCCACTACACTGCCTTGCAAAAGTTTTTCCAAAGGATCAGGGAATTTCGGCTGCGGTTGAATCCTCAGAAGTGCATGTTTGGTGTTACAGCAGGAAAGATGCTGGGATTTCTGATTACACAAAGGGGCATCGAAGTCGACCCTTCCAAAATCAAGGCCATCTTAGAAATGCCACCACTAATGACTGAAAAGGAGGTGCGAGGCTTTCTAGGTAAAGTGCAATTCATAAGGCGGTTTATTTCAAAACTAACCTTAACTTGTGAACCACTTTTTGGTCTTCTAAAGAAAGGAAAGAAGTTCCGATGGGACGGCCGATGCCAAGCTGCATTTGAACAGATTAAAGAGTATCTACAGAATCTGCCCGTGTTGTCACCACCAAAGCCAGGGAAGCCGTTGATATTGTATCTGTCAGTAACCGAGACTACAATGGGCTGCATGCTTGCACAAGAGTCGGAAGATAAAGTGGAAAGGGCCATTTACTATCTGAGCAAGAAGATGCTGGATTACGAGACCCGCTACACTCCGCTGGAGAAGGCTTGTTTGGCCTTGGTATGGGCTACCAGGAAGCTGCGGCACTACCTGTTAGCTCACTCTGTAATGTTGGTTTCACGACTTGATGCCATCAAATATCTTTTCGAGAAACCAGCACTTACGGGTAGGCTAGCTCGTTGGCTGCTGTTGCTCTCCGAATTTGATCTCAAGTATGTGACGCGCAAGTCCGTAAAAGGGAGAGCGGTGGCAAAGTTCCTTGCCGACCACCCGGTTGAAGGGGATGAAGCGGTTTAGTACCTATTCCCGGATGAAGCTATTCTGCACATCGAAGATGAAACTTGGACGATGTACTTTGACAAAGTGTCAAATCAATACGGGTATGGGATAGGAGTGTTGCTGATAGCGCCTGACGATTCCCGTATCCCTTTAGCATTCAAACTTCGATTCAAAGTCTCAAACAATGAGGCAGAGTATGAGGCATGTATTGCCAGTCTAGAAGCTGCCCTAGAACTAGGGGCAAGGCGATTGGACGTCGTTGGGGATTCGAACCTAGTTGTGTCTCAAGCTAAAGGAGATTGGAAAGTAAAAGAGGAAAAGATGATAATTTACCACCAGACCTTGGATTTGTTAATTCCTCGGTTCGAAAAGCTAAATTTCACTCACCTAGTAAGAGAGAATAACAGGTTCGCGGATTCGCTAGCAACTCTATCTTCTATGATAGACATCCCATCTGGAGTCCGGATAAGGCCCAAATATTATTGACCGTAAATTTGCACTGCCATTTAGTCAATCTCTGCCATAGATGAAGCTCAGGACAACAACCCCTGGTATTACGACATATGGAACTTCTTAGAAAAGGAGACGTACCCACCAGGGGCAAATGCCAAGGACAAAAGGGCAATTAGAAGAATGGCTGTTCAGTTTATCATCTGCGGGGGTAAATTGTACAAAAGGGGTCACTTGGGAATGCACAAGTTGTGTGTAGAAGCTGAAGAGTCGAAGCGCCTGATGGAGGCCATCCATGGAGGAGAATGTGGGGCTCATATGAATGGGGTGATGCTAGCACGAAAGATCCTCGATGTGGCTACTACCGTCTACCATGGAGGAAGATTGTATCGGCTTTGTTCGGGCGATGCCACAAATGCTGATTCACGCAAACCGCATGAACATCCCGCCACAAAGTTATACAACATGACATCACCATGGCCGTTTCGCTTTGGGGGATCGATGTGATTGAGCTACATTCAAGGGGTCGAATGGGCATGAGTATATCTTGGTAGCAATAGATTACTTTACAAAGTGGGTCGAGGCCCAATCTTATGCTGTATTGAAGGCTTCGCATGTCGCAAAGTTTATCAGAAAAAACATTATCTGCCGTTATGGAATCCCGAATGAGATCATTTCGGACAATGGTTCTCACTTCAAGAAGGAGGTGATTGATTTGTTGGAGAAGTATAATGTGGCTTTTCATAAGTCATCCACGTATCGGCCGCAGACCAACAGAGCAGTTGAGGCCGCCAACAAAAATATCAAACACATACTGCAGAAGATGGTGGAAACCTATCGGGACTGGCCAGATAAGTTGCCGTTTGCTCTGTGGGGCTACCAAACTTCAATTAGAACTTCTACCGGAGCAACGCCGTATTCCTTGGTTTATGGGATGGAGGCCGTTCTACCTATAGAGATTGAGGTTCCGTCCCTATGAGTATTGGCTGAGTGTCAGATAGCCGAGGCAGATTGGCAGCAGAGCAGATTCGAGGAATTCATGCTTTTCGATGAAAGGAGATTAAAAGCACTGTACCATGTCCAAGGATATCAACGCAGAATCGCCCGGGCTTTTAACAAGAAAGTTAAGTCTAGGAATTTGAAGGAAGGAGATTTGGTGCTCAAAGACAACCAAGCTCCCATCTACGACCCAAGGGGCAAGTTCAGACCTAATTGGACGGGTCCCTATATCATCAAGTCTATCTCGTCGTGGAGTCGTGGTTCGATGGACCTAGATGGCCTAGAGTTCTCCCAACCAATCAACATGGACAAGTTGAAGAAATATTACCCTCGAGAGGCTCAAGTAGGCGAAAACCCGAAAGGGCGACCTAGGCAAAACTCAGAGCACAAAAAATTAGAAAGTATAAAAACTGAGCTCGCAAGGTTGAAAACCCGCAAAGGGTGGCCTTGGCAAAAGTTAGAGCGCAAAAGGAGAGTGAAAATACTCGAGTGAACCCAAGCCTGAACTACATAAGGCTTGATTCCCATCATTGGGATACGTAGGCAGCTTCATCCCGAAGTTCAGCCATAAACTCTTCCCCGATCAACTTTGTCCATTTGATCATGTCACGTCAACGCTTTCCCCTAAAGGTTAAAGCATGACCTTAGAAAAAAAAGGTAGTATATAACCTTTGTGGTATATTAATTTAATTTTAATAATAATTTATTTGTATTTTTAATTAATAGCAAAGTATAATACCCAAGGCAACTACTAAAAAATATAAAATAAACTTTAAAAACACAAAAAATGCAACAACAAAAACATTAAAAAAAAATTAAAAAATTTTTTAAAAAAACAAAAAATACAAAAAAATAAACAATACAACGTAACAAATTAATACCAAATAAAAAATTAAAAATAAAAAAACCAAATTAACCATTCTAATTGCAAGGGTATAAAAGTTCGTTGCTTAAGCCAAAAGGCAAAAATAAATGAAGCTATGCAGCAAGTTCCTCTAATCCACAGATAACCTAATAACAATCTAAAACAATAAAGACAGAATAATATAAAAATATAAAATAAAATAATAATATAATAAAAAATCAAAAAAAAAAGAAAATACGAATCCATGTACCAAATTATTGGTCGTTGAGATAACCTTTGACCAGTAGTAGCTAGCCCTTGCGATATATAGCCGTGTCTCAGCCAGCTTTGCTGAGTAGTGTGCGGCACTACGGTGCATGTAGCCTTACGTGGTGTATACGGCTAAATAAAAATTTTACCTTAACAAAGCACAATGTAGCTATATATATATATATACAGCCTACTTTTCATTAGTACATAATTACAATTATGTATTATTTTACCATTGTCTTAAATATAATATATGCACCATAATGCATACATACGTTGTGGTGTGGATGAGTGTGTGAGTCGAGATGAGTTCGTGACACAATATACATATAAACTATAAAATTAAATTAATTTTTTAGAAATCGTCATACACTTTTATATTTTATAAATTTTATTATAATAAAACTAATAAAAAAAAGAATTAATAAATAAATAATACCAAAAAAGAAAGAAGAAGAAAAAGAAAACATAAAAAAATTTTATTTCCAATACCCCACGCGCTGAAGGAAGCTTTGTCCGCGCCGAACAAAGCAAAAACAAAAAATATGGTTGATTGGTTGATTTCTTTCTCCTCCCACCTTCCTTTTCACGCCGCCGAGCAGCTTTTTTTTTTATTTTCATTGCTTTTAGGTTTCTCGCTGCTCGACACTTCCGGGCGGAGCGGGCGCGGATAAAGGGTACTGACAAGACAAAAAAGGTTTCATCATCATCATCATTTTTTCATTCATCATCATCAATCAATGAAATCAATACACTTACTAATAAAACCTCAAATGAATCTAAGCTTAATAATTATACCAAGAAACCAAGTTAGGAGTTTTTGTCACACACACTTCCACAAATTCAATCTAACTTCACCTTCTTCAAAAACATATTGCATGATTCAACATATATACATGGATTGATGCTATAATCAAAAAGATTTAGGTATATCTTTATTCAATACTCAAATTATTGCCAACGTGTTCACATGGTACGAAACCCTAGTGTATCAAACATGGGTTATCCATCAATCATACAACCATGCGCTAAGTTTCTTGGAGGTTAAGCTAGGATACTATTACCTTTGACTAAATCACCCAAATCAACACGTTGAGTAGCCTCCCAAGTTCCACAACTTAGACATCATATAACTATATATATATAAGTGCATAAAACAAAAAAAAATCGCTTTATATGGTGTAAATGAAAAATTCCACAAAAATCCCCCTTATAGCTTAAAAATCATGTAGATTCCAAATAAAAATACGCAAATTAAATCTCTAAGGTGCTCAATTTCGGATTTAAGTAATTCAAATGTGACAGATAGAGTTTTAATCCAACAGATGGAAATTCATTTTGCTAAGTCTCATGCACTTTTACTACATTTTCACATAGGTTTCCACAATAAACATTCAAAAACATCAAACAGGCGATTGAAAAGATAACAGAATCAGATACGAGGGTCGGGGCGTTACAGATCATCTTGGTCATCTTTGCCCATCAGCATTTATCGCAATCTTCGGTACAGTGCTATTCAGACTAGGGGCAACTTTCCGTTTCCGTACAAGTACCGCGGTACCATTCAAACAAGGGGCAACTTTCCAGTTGGCAGGATCCGGGTTTGTACATCTCAGCGACAGATCTCAGGCGTGTCTAGTTCTGATCCATATCGAAAATAGTTTTGAAAAGTTTTAATGAAGATGATTTTGTTCAAATAAATCTTTTTACAATTAAAACCATTTTTGGACCAAAAGGGAAAATTTTCAGTACCACAACCTTCAATTTCATTGATTTCAAATAGAGTTCTCTTGCTCTTGCATACAATTGAAGTTGCTTTTTATTACATTCATAAAGAAAACTTGAAAGTACTAATAAAGCAATAAATCCGGGGCATGGTCAAGTCAATGTCCTCGCGCCTCCCAGAGCCGGTCGAAGCCTCTCGATGCCAAAGTGGGCCCTCTGTGCCTCTTCATTAAGCCAATCCAAGCACTCATCGACAAAGTGCAACCGAAGCGGAGCGGGGCCAGAGTTCTCTCGTTCTCCATGTCAGGGCATACCGGGCTAGCCGTACCGAATCGAATGTAACCGCACTCTATCCTTTCGCGGCAAGTCTGATTATGACCAAACTGGCACAGAATACGGAACGGAAAGTAGAAGACACAGTGAGTCAAACCAATCAATTAGATCCCGGGTTGACGAGTCATGCTATAACTCATCATTGGGAGATTGAGCCAAGGGCACCGCCAAGCAATGCGGTCCGCGGACAAACTGCACATCCATTCAAACCACCAACCCTCATCAAGGGCGTCAACTAGGCGTTGCCTGAAGAAGTAGCCACGAGCTGAATATGCAGGGCAAGAGTCCACAACCTTCAGTTTATCCATTAACCACACCTGGGAAGGGATGAAAAATGAGAGAATAAAGAATAGAGAGATGTACGATGAGAGAAAAAGTGAGAAAAGGGTTTTTGTGAGAAAAACCGAGCCTGAGGGCCGAGTGATGTAAGCAAACATAAATGTGAGATTAGGTGGGAAACATTACCTGCAGTAATAGTGGACTCCCTGCTAATCTGATCGTCTCTCGACGATAAAAGGCGTCTAAGCCCAGTAGTGTCTCGGCCAGGACCATGGCGATGCAGCTTTTGCCCTCTTTCAAGCCTTGGGCAACTTCAATCAACCGGACATTGGGTCCTCCGGAACCAGAGACGACCAAAAAGTGGGAAAGTAGGCATAGACAGAGGGCGTGTCGCTGAAAGCCTTGCTAGTGATGGTCGCCGCGATCACCAGTCTCGGAAAAACGACAAACCAAGCTCGGAACATCTAATGTCCCGTCACAAATCAGAGAACGAGCATCGGGCATTGAGAGCCCACACATTTGCCCTAAGGCTTGGGCATGGCCAAAGCGAAGTTGAGGCAAAATCTCTTCATTACGTTCAGATTCCATTAGAGCTTGGAAATCTTCGAAGGTAGGACACACCTCTTGCCCACTAAAGCTAAAGACGTGTGTCACCGGATTCCAAAATCTTACCACGGCATGAAGGAATGGAAAATGCAGCGGGGTACGATGCAAAGTGAATAGTGCGTTTATGCCGAAAGCCCGAAAATTCAACTTTTCCGAGCCATCCAAGTTGTTAATCCAAGTTGCGAGATTTTGGGCAAGAAATTCTTCCATTTGGGGTAAATCAATGTGGAAATGAAGAGAACCACGAAGTTGAGATCCTTTTGAAGAAGATAAGGTTGGGTGGAGGACAGATGTCAACATTATCTCGGTATCGACAGCTTTAGTGCCGATCGCCAACTATAGTGCCGACCGCCATCTGCTTTTGGCCGATGGAGCACCTTTCGCCGATGGCCATTCCTCACGGCGGTGGACTTTCTTCGCCGGCCGTGGATCTCCCCTTGTCCTCTCGAAATGCTTTATGCTAGGAATGTGGAAAGACGCACCACTTCCAATACCCTTCAATGATCAATTCTTATGAAGGCGCACCCGTTTGCTTATCGAGTTGTTGCATATTTGCTTATTGAGTTGTATTCCACTCTCTTTAAGTCTTTGTATTGTTTATCGAGGTGTACTCGCGTTTGGCTAGTTTGCTGAGTCCCTCTGTTTTGCTTATCGAGTTGTAATTGGTTTACTACCTGATTATTACGATGCGATACTTTGTTTTTAAAACACAGTTTCAAATTTCAACCACATTGTTGTGTGATGCCTTGCGATGCGATGCACAGAACACGCAAATGTAACATCTTTTGAGCAAATAGCTGTTCCATCTCCATCAGATGTTTTGCAAAAACAAGCGCTTTTGAGGAATAAAACCTGCCTGAGGCAGCGCAATGTGCCTAAACTCCTAGTAAAAAGGAAAGTAAAGCAGAAGAATAACAAGGTAGCAGGGTACCGTAATGGGTATCAGGAACCTCCCCTTGCGGTCATTGTACCTCTCAAGCCCTTGTACGGGTCAATTGTATGGTTTGGCACCTTCATCACTTAAGGCAATACAAGAGAATACACTGTCGGAATGCAAGTGGACTTTCGAGTTAACCTCAGGCCGTGACTTTTGTGAGCGATGCTCGATGCATGCGAAGGGCGACTTCCAGATCCTTTTATACCTCGTGAATTCCATAAATCAATTTCAATTATATCGGTTGCAAAGACGTTGCATCTCAACATCATGTTTTACCATGTTCAATTTCAAGTTCCCTTTATACACATTGCATTGTATGCGTTTCGCTTTATTGATATGTGTTCAAGTTCCCTTTATACACATTGCATTGTATGCGTTCGCTTATCGATATGTGTTCAAATCCCTTTATATACATTGCATTGTATGCGTGCGTTCGCTTTTTGATATGTGTTCAAATCCCCATTTATACACATTGCATTGTATGCGTTTCGCTTTTATCGATATGTGTTCAAGTTCCCTTTATACACATTGCATTGTATGCGTGCTCGCTTCATCGATATGTGTTCAAATCCTTTTATACACATTGCATTGTATGCGTTTCGCTTTATCGATATGTGTTCAAGTTCCCTTTATACACATTGCATTGTATGCGTGTTCGCCATCGATATGTGTTCAAGTTCCTTTATACACATTGCATTGTATGCGTTTCGCTTTTACTAATATGTGTTCAAGTTCCTTTATACACATTGCATTGTATGCATGCTCGCTTTATCGATATGTGTTCAAATCCTTTATACACATTGCATTGTATGCGTTTCGCTTATCGATATGTGTTCAAGTTCCCTTTATACACATTGCATTGTATGCGTTTCGCTTATCGATATGTGTTCAAGTTCCCTTTTATACACATTGCATTGTATGCGTGCTCTGCTTTACTGATATGTGTTCAAATCCCCTTTTATACACATTGCATTGTATGCGTGCCTTGCTTTACTGATATGTGTTCAATCCTACTATCTTGCTATACACATTGCATGCATTGTCACGCACTTTCGACTGCCTTGTCATGCATGTTGCTAACAACATTGTACTTGTTAAGTTTGTTTTCTTTGCAGGCACGATATTGTATGTACGGCTCATTTGAGGCCGGCACAACCGGACGAGCCGCACAGGTATTGTATCCCCCGCGTGAGACGTACAGAGAATTGTATAATTCTCTTACATCCTTTCTGCATTGTAGTATAGTCTGTTGTATGCTAGCTTATAACGGTTGCATGCGTGCTTCATTACAGCTTTCTTTACATGATCATAAGTTATGCTCGGCTTCTTGCATCGTCTCGCATTTTGCCCCTGCCTTCGGGCGCATACCTTGTTTGTCTTGAATATTTGTCCAAGTCTTCGGCCTTGTCAAAAATGGGTCGTCTCTGGGCTTTGACATTCACTCCCGTCATTGTTATGACTTCCGAGTTTTGTCAAAGAGGGGCAACTATAGACACCCCATTTTTGACCGTCCTCAAGACTTGGACGTCACCGTTTGAACGCTCGGTGATTACCCATGTTTGTGTTCGTTTTGAGTTCCCAGAGATTCCGGCTGCGCATTGTGTCTCAGGACCTCTCAACCAGCTTGTTCTGTGCTTGGTTTTGCACTAAGACTTGTGTGTTTTTTGCATTGGAGGGTAGGAGGAGGCTTGCTAGCCATCCTTGTATCCCACCACGCCTCGCCATCCACCAAGACTCCATTTTGGCCATCGGCCGATTTCTCAAGAACTTTGGCGGTCGGCACTTTATGATGCCGACCGCACTTTTTGTGCCGATGATCTTTTGGTGGTGGTGCACCTCAGACACCTTCGAGGCATGGTGCATACCATGTGCCACCGGAATGCACTATCACACTCCCCCGTGCACAGGGGTGATCCCTTTGCACCTTTGCACCCTTAAAGCTTCTAGAAGCTTGACCCTTTGGCAAAAGCTTCTTGGAGAAGCTTGGCCAGCTGTCTTGGCTTCTCCAAGAAGCCAAGACCCCTTTGCCCCCCCCTTGATCTTTTGGTCTTGCTTAGCCATTAAGTCTTGGCTTTAGTTTTGCCTATATAAGCTCATTCCATCTCCCTTGAGCTAGGTTAGAATTTTTGAAGGCAAACACCAGAGATATATCTCTATATCTCTGATATACATCCATATATATCTATATCTCCCTCTCTCTCATCCTTGTGTGTGGGTTCTTGGCCTAAAAGGTGTGTTTTACCTTACTTTTGCACCATTACACACACCATTACACCTTAGCTCGAGATTGAGAGACTTAGAGGTTTGTTTGTTGAAGTTTTGGACTGATTTTGATCACTAGAGGAGGGCTGCTCCACCTGTTCTTCAAAGGATCTTCAAGGGTGAGCTTGTTACTTTAGTTTCCCCATTCTTGCAACTAGTTTCTACTCATCTTGCTTTGTGTTTTGAGCTTTGTCTACAACATAAAAAAATCTTGTTTTTACTTGCTCAAGAACATTCATTAAGGTCACTTTTTGATTTGAGTGAAAACTCACCTTCTTAGGCTTTGCTTTGGCCATTTTAGCCCCCTTTTCTTAAGGCTTTGTTTACTTGGTGTTTTTGGTCTTCTCACCACTGAAAACCAGTGGGTTTTCAGTGGTGAGGAAGATGGTTTCAAGTCTCATATAGGGGAGAGACACCCCTTTCCCCTTTGTCTCTTGTTTGCCTTGTTTTTTGACCTAAAAAGTAGCATGTGTGCATGGTCGGTTTTAGCTTCATTTCAGAGTTTTTTTTGAGTGTTTTGGAGCATGTTTAACCTCTGTTTTTGGTCGGATTTATGACCCTTAGCATGTCTCTCATACTTGCTTTGAAATGCTCTCTTATGCTTAAAAGTATGCCATGCATCTAAGCCATGTTCTTTGCATGTTTTAGCATAGTTCCATGAGGGCATTAGCATCATATTGCTATGTATAAGGGCTGTTAGCCACTGTTTTGCCATGTTTGGCATGTTTGGTATTGTTGTTTTGTTTGTTGGCTTGTAAGCCTTGGATGTATGAGCCCCTAGCATGTTTAGCCTACCTTGATCTCATGATTTGGCATCATTTTAGATCACCTTTCAGTCCTTATATCATGCCTATAAGTTTCCATTTACCATCTCATTCATGCTTTGAAATGTTGTAATGTTATACCTAGGAATAGGCCCTTTTGCATGCTTCCATGTTTCAAGGCATTTTGGGACTGCCATATAAAGGGATTAGGTGTAATTTTGCATGCTAAGAAATTGTTTTTTTGGTTGTCCAACATGTGCCATGAGTGGTCATATTGATGGTAGTTAGATGCTCTCTTTGGTGCCCTTGGTTTTGGGCCTATTTACTTGCATGCTTGTATAGCACTTTGCTCAAGTTTTGGGGCACCTTTTGCCACTGTTTTGGGGAGATTTGAGGGCCGCCCCATTGTAGTTAAATCCACCATTGTATGCCTGCGCCAATGTTTGTTGCATACTTGTTTCATTAAGTGTTATAGCATGATGAGCCTATGCTTGATTTGTCCATACTTACATTGCATTTGCACCTTGCATGTTGCATTACATTTAGCATGTTGACATTTTAGCATTGGATTGTGTTATGGAGTCATGTTTGCATAACATGCATTGCATTACTTGGTTTGGGGTTGTCAAACCAAGCATAAGGGTTGAGGGAAGTTCACACTACAAGTGGTGCAACTTGTTTCAACTCTTGGTCACCAAGACCTTTGATCTACACATGATAAGGTCTTGGTCTCATTTGTGTGTTGCATGCATTACCATTAAAATGCAACCTTGGTTCCTTAGGCCATCATGCATCAACATGCATAATTGATGGCCCAAGAACCAAGGGTCATGCTTCCTTGAGTTCCCAAACATGATAGGAGGCAATGCCGTGCATAAATATGCCTAAAAACCCATGCCATGCATTGCTGGTCTGCTGCTGCTGCCAAACTGTCCCCTGCAGGAACTTTCTACCGACCGGCAGTATAATGTGCCGACCGGCACTATATTTGCAGCCGATGGCCTCCAGAGCAGCCGGTGGTCAATTTGAGCAGCCGGTGTCCATTTCCTTTAGCCGGTGGTGTACTGCAGTGCATTTGGAGGATGTCCTGGGACTTTGGCAGTATTTCAGGAAGGCAGGGCAGTGGAAAGAGAGGTAGCAGTGGTACGGTGTGGGCTTTTCGGGCAAGTCGGGTTCGAGCATGCATCATTCGCGCATCCCGAGGCGGGGCTGCGGCCTTGTCTATTATGCATTTAAATTATTAATTAAATTATAATTTTTTTGTAATAATTTATTTTGTATTTGGACTGTATTATTTGGGACTGTATTATTTGGGACTGTATATTCTTTTGATCCCTCCGTGTGAGGGCGTATTTGTAATAAGTGTGGGTGAGTGTCTGTATGTCTTCCTACCCCTATTTCTTTCTTCCCTTTTATCTACCTGCTTATGATGGTAGATTAGGGCATATTTATTTTAGCATACCTTATGCTATGCATGCGTGCATCCATGCATTTGTTGACATGCATCGGGCTCGGTACATCATACAAAATGCATTGTATTTTCAATTCCAAATTGAATACGTGCATCGAATAAAGTGCATTTCATATGCCATCTTTAGGGTTAGCTGAGCCTACTCTAAATTGCATCCTTGCCTGTGTTGCATTAGCCACTTAACATGAACTAGGTCATGCATGTTTGCTAACTAGTTTTTTGTTTTGGCAAGGAGTACGATGTAAGTATTTACACTTTAGCATACCACATGCGTGTGAATGTTGCCATGACAGTATGCTTACCATGCGGCTAAATACTTATGTGAGATAAACTGTTTGAATGCCTGTGGGTGGAGGTTGGATTGCTTGAGTTGGAAAAACTCATTGAAATCCGTGTTTTAGCCTACTTGCGAGTAGCAAATTCCAAAGCATTTTCAAAACAAACGGATATGCAATGTTTGTTTCCAAATTAGGCAATCTAGTCTATACTTGTTTGCTGTGCGCATAACATAGTAATTCTAGGCTAATAATTGGAATAAGAGCATGTAATGTTTTCAAAAACGGATATCACGGTTAGTAGAGGCCGGTCTTCGGACCGGGCGAAAGGGGGTGCTCATAGCTGACCTTCCCCGATCGTACCCGAGCTCCCGAGCCAAGACCACTTTGGTAATGACGGACACGTGGCCTTCGGCACCGAGTCAGGGTTTCCTAAATTTCCCATTTTAAAATATTTAGGTGGCGACTCTGTAATCTGGAAAAGCAGTCCATGTTTGGCACTACTTTTCAAAAATCTGTTTTCTTAAACGATTTGCCAGATTTGGACTCTTTGGTTCAGATTTAGAACCGCAACAAACAAAAGGGAGTCCGAACTGTAGAGCGAGGTCCCTCCGCGGGCGCGTCTACACATGCTTGAACTAAGCTACAAAAAGGTAGAAAAGCATGCTCATATCTTAGGCCATCTATACATGCAAACAAAATACAAGGAGAGGAGGCCACCCCCTCCTATTTTGGACCTCAAGACCAACTTTTTGCCACTGAAATTCCCCTGGAATTCAGTGGTTAAAAGGCCAAGAAAAGGGTTGTTTAAAAGCTTTAAAAGATGGCACAACCCTTAGCAAACAAGCTACAAAGGAGGGTGGACAACCCCTAACTCCAAAAAGGCCTTGAACAACCATTTTTAAGCCTTAAAAACAGAGGTTTTTGTAGTTGAAAACTAGGCCAAAAACACCATGCAAAGGTGGAGAAACTAGTGTACAAAACTAAGCTTATAAGGGGTAAGTGTTTACCTTTGAAGCACAGCAGCAAAACAACATCAATTCTGAGCTAAAACAAAGCTTAAGACCTCAAATAAGACCTCCAAGAACCTCAGATCCAAGATGAAGGTGTTTGGCTAAGGGTCTTAGTGCAAATGTGTTGAGAACACTCACTTTCATGCACAAAATAGGAAGAAAGAGAGAATTCTGGAGAGAGAGGCAGAAATTTTGCTCTGAAAATTTTGTAACCCCCTACATGCAAGAGGGTGGCTCCTATATATAGAGCATACAAGAAGCCTTCAAAGAAATCCAGCCATCCACGTGCAAGCAAATGGGTCAATCTGTGCAAATAGCTGTCAAAAATATCAGAAAAATATCTACTGATGCACTGGTGGCCGGCAGGGGCTCATTCATGGCCAGTAGGGCTCATCAATGGCTGGCAGGCCAAAGTGCATGGCCAGCAGTGCTCAAAAGTGGCCGGTAGTGCACCAAGAAAAGCATGCTGAAAGGACCAACACATGGTCCAAAAATGAAGCAAAATTGATACAGGGTTTGGAAAGCTCAAACCTGTGGCGTTCCGCTACGGAACTCGAGTGCTTGACAAGCAATCAAACTTGTCACTGGATGTACCTGCAAGAACATCCAAGTCTTGAGGACAGTCAAAAATGGGGTGTCTACACCAGCACTTACGGGTAGGCTAGTTCGTTGGTTGCTTATTCTCTCCGAATTTGATCTAAAGCATGTTACTTGCAAGTCTGTCAAAGGGAGAGCAGTAGCGGAGTTCCTGGCAGATCACCCAGTGGAAGGGGATGCGGTAGAATCCCTGTTTCTAGATGAAGCTATTTTGGAAGTTGAGGAAGAGGTTTGGACAATGTATTTTGACGGAGCGTCAAATCAGTATGGTTATGGGATAGGTGTGTTGCTGATAGCACCCGACAATTCCCATATACCTTTAGCCTTCAAACTCCAGTTGAAGGTATCTAATAACGAAGCAAAATATGAGGCGTGTATCGCTGGTTTGGAAGCCGCCCTAAAACTAGGGGCAAAAAGATTGGATGTCATTGGGGACTCGAACCTTGTTCTTTCTCAAGCAAAAGGAGACTGGAAAGGTCAATGAAGAAAAGACGAATATTTATCACCAGACCGTGGATGTTCTGATTCCTAGGTTTGAAAAGCTGACTTTCATGTATCTACTGAGAGAGAACAATAGGTTCACTGATGCTTTATCAACTCTATCTTCCATGATAGACATCCTGTTAGGAGATCAGATGTGTCCGATGATCATTGAGCAAAGATACATGTTGGCCTATGAAACTATTACCATAATAGCTGAAGCGCAAGATCAGAACCCTTGGTACTATGATATCTGGAACTTCTTGGAAAATGAGGTTTATCCACCAGGGGCAAATGCCAAAGACAAAAGGGCAATACTCTGAATGGCCGCTTAATTTATCATATGCGGAGGTAAATTGTACAAGAGAGGTCATCTGGGAATGCACAAGTTGTGTGTCGAAGTAGAGGAATCAAAACGCCTGATGGGGGCCATCTATGGGGAAGAGTGCGGAGCGCACATGAATGGAGTAATGTTAGCCCGAAAGATTCTCAGGCAAGGTTACTACTGGTCCACCATGGAAGATGATTGTATTGGTTTTGTTCGGCAATGTCACAAATGCCAAATTCATGCCAATCGCATGAATATTCTGCCATCAAAGCTATACAACATGACTTCGCCATGGCCTTTTTTAGTCTGGGGAATTGATGTTATCGGAGTGGTCACGCCGAAAGGGTCGAATGGGCATGAATACCTTCTGGTGGCAATTGATTACTTAACAAAGTGGGTGGAAGCTCAGTGTGTAGTGTTGAAAGTAGTGCATGTGGTTATCATCCCGAAACAACATCATTTGCTGATATGGAGTCCCAAATGAAATCATTTTAGATAATGGTTCCCATTTCAAGAAAGAAGTGATCGACTTGTTAGAGAAATACAATGTGGCTTTCCATACCGGCCGCAAACCAACGGAGCTGTTGAGGCCGCCAACAAGAACATCAAACATATTCTATAGAAGATGGTTGAGACCTACAAGGATTGGCTAGACAAATTGCCATTTGCACTCTAGGGTTATAAAACTTCAATCCAGACGTCTACAGGGGCAACTCCTTATTCTCTTATTTATGGTATGGAGGCTATTCTACCAATTGAAATAGAAATCCTGTTGCTGTGAGTCATGGCTGATTGTCAGATAGCAGAGGCAGACTGGCAACAGAGAAGGTTCGAAGAACTGATGTTATCTAATAAGAGGAGGTTGAAAGCATTGTACCATGTTCAGGGTTATCAACGCAAGATTTCTAGGGCTTCTAACAAGAAAGTTAAGTCTCAGAATCCTAAAGAAGGAGATTTGGTGCTGAAAGACAACCGAGCTCCCATCCATAACCTTAGGGGCAAGCTCAGACCCAATTGGACTGGCCCTTACATCATCAAAACTATTTGGTCGGGTGGAGCTGTCATTCTCATGGACTTGGATGGCCTAGAATTTTCCCAACCGATCAACATGGACAAGTTAAAAAAATATTATCCCTGAGAGTCTCATTAGGCCGAAAACCTGAAAGGGTGGCCTAGCTAAAAGTTAGATCACAAAAAAATTGGAAATAAAGAAAAACTGAGCTCGCAAGTTTGAAAACACTAAAGGGCGGCCTTGGCAAAATTTAGAGCACAAAAGGAGAGCGTTAATACTCGAGTGAACCAGAACCGAACTACGTAAGGCCTGATTCCCATCTTCGGGATACGTAGGCAACTTCATCCTGAAGTTCGACCGTAAACACCTCTAAATCAACTGTCCTGTCCATGTATTGATCAGGTCATCTTTGTTCGTTCTTTATCTGAGAGTTCGATTGTGATTTTTTACAGTGCTGAGCAGTGTTATTTAGTCAAAGGGCAATTTGTTATCTTTAGATTTGGGGTTGTACATCTTGAGGATTTACTCCGTGTGTGTCACGTGGTAATCCTTATCAAAATTGGTTTTGAAAAGTTTCAATAAAAGTTGATTTTTGTTCAAAATTTACCTTTTACAACTTAGACCATTTTTGGACCAAGAGGAAAATTTTCTGTGCGCACAACTTTAATTTCATTGATTTCAATACAAAGTTCTCTAACTCTCGATACAAATCAAAGTTTCTTTTATTACATTCATAAACCTTGAAAAGTAAGATCAAAGCAATAAATTAGGGGCATAGATGAGTCAGGTGCTCCTGCGTCCCCCACTTGTGCATGTGGAAACTCCTGATGCTAAAGTGGGCTCGGTTTGTGCCTCATCTTCGAGCCAAGTCAAACATTCACTAGAAAGAGCGCAACTGAAACTAAGGACAGGTGCCAGAAGTTCTCTCATTCTCTAAGTAGTGGGGTATCTAGCCAATTGTGAACATCAAATGGGAGATGAAACCGTGTACTCTACCCCCTCTTCTAGAAAGTCTGGTCGTGTCCAAACTGATGCCTGAACTAGAACGGAAAGTAGAATACACAGTGTGCCAGGCCAATCAGCTAAATTCCAGGATGCTGAGTCATGCTGTAACTCATTTCAGTCAGATTAAACCAGGGGCAATGCCAAGCAATGTCAGTAGCAGACCTGTTGCACATCTAGTGGCACCACCACCCTTCGTTGGGGAAATCCACTAGCTATTGGTGGAAGAAGCAGCCTCGAGCTGAGTATACAGGGCAAGAGTCCACTACCGTTAGCATGTCCATTAACCAAACTTGGAAAGGGATGAAAGAAAAGAGATATTAAAGAATAGAGAGATGTATGTTGAGAGGAGAGTGAGAAAAGGGCATTGTGAGAAAAACAGAGCATGAGTGCCGAGTGATATAAGAAACACATATTAGAAAGGGTGGGAAACATTACCTAAAGAAGTAGTTGACTCCCTACGAATTTGGCGGCCCCTCGCTGATGAAAGGCGTCTAAGCCCATCAAAGTCCCGGCCAGTACAAAGCCGATACAACTCTTGCCCTCTTTCAAACCTTGGGCTACTTTGACCAATCGAATGCTAGACCCGCCAGAGCTAGGGGCAAGAAGGAAATGTGCCAATATACACAAGCAAAGGGTGTGTTGCTGAAAATCCCGCCAAAGAAGATTACCTCGCTTGCCAACCTCAGAAAATCAATGAATCAAACGGAGAATGTCCAGCTCTCCGTTGTGAACCAAGGATCGGGCCTCACGTACAGTAAGCCCACACATCCTTCCCAAAGCTTGAATATAACCAAAACGGGCCTGAGGCATGATTTCCTCATCACGCTAGGATTCCATTAGTGCTTGGAGTTCTTCGATTGTCGGGCATATCTCTTGTCTCCCAAAGCTAAAGACGTGTGTGATTGGGTTCCAGCATCTAGCCGCGACATGAAGGAACAAAAACAAAGCAGAGAACGGTTCAGCGGGAAAAGTGTATTTATACCGAAACCCCAGAAATTCATCTTTTTCGAGCCATCTAAAGTCACAATCCAATCTGAGGGTTTTTCAGCGACAAATGGCTCCATTTGTGAAGAATTTGCAGCTGAAAAGAGGAAACTATGAAGTTTAACCTTTTGTAGAAGATAAGGTAGTGAGTGGAGGTTAGGTGTCAACAATTTGGAGGTCCTGCACATTGATGGCTGGCATGTGGCCGGAAATCTGCATTGATGGCTGGCAACAGGCATTGATGGCTGGCAGGCCTCCTCTCATGGCTGACATGTGGCCGGCAATCCCAGTTTGTGGCTGGTAGTCTCTCATTCTAACTTGCTGTCCTCCTTTGTGCTGAACAATGCTGAAGGCATGTGTTTTGTTCTGCTATTTATGTATCTTGAGATCTTGTTTTGAGTCCCTTTTGGTTTTTAGCAAGTTCATCGAGTTGTACTGGTTTTGTTTATCAAGTTGTATGTCATTTTGTTTATTGAGTTGTTTTGTTTATCAAGTTGTCTTTTATTTCACCTATTAATTTGAATATTTCTTTTATGTCAGTTGTTGGTCGGTTCATTACCCAATTAAGATTTTGTTTCTATCAAGAGTGCTCTTGGTCATTTCGATTCCATGTCCATTCCATGATGAGTGGTGCTCATGATGCAAAATACAACACTTTTTCATAAAGAAACAAAACACTAGTTTTCATTCCGATCATGGTTGTTTTTAGAAAAGTGCAGCACAAGTTTTTTAAAGCAAATAAAACCTGTCTGAAGCTATACAATGTGCTAAAACTATAAACAAAAGAAACTAATCAAAAATTCAAAAAAATCAACAATGGTTGCCTCAGGCTCGAGAAGCCCTCTTCGTCCTCTTCCTCGGAGGAGAGGACTCTGAGGCACTGTCTCCGTCAATGCCGTTGTCTGAATCTCCCTCTGAACCAGAGTCTAAGCCGGTGCCATCTCCGCTCTCTACACCAGAGCTCGCCTCGGTGTCGCCTCCATTCTCAAAATTCGAGCCGACGTTATCATCTCCACTCTCAGATGACTTTGAATGCTGACTCGCGACCTCCTTAGAGTCACTCGTCTTAGTATCGTCATCGCTCAGAATGGGCTCTAAAGGGCCACCCTCAGCTCGAGTGCCCCTAGCTTTACCTCGATCATGGACTGAAGCCTGTCTCTCTCTCCTCCCTGTCGCCGGAAAAGGTATTGCAGGTACAGGTGTAGGTGTTGCAGCTGTCACTGGTGCCATCAGTATGGATGGGACCTGAAAGGACAATTGTCATATGTTAGCCACAGTATGCATATCAGATGCAAGCATGGTGTGCAGAATGAGTATATACAGAAGTCAGATACAATATATGAATACAATATGTGAGTGTAGTATTTCAAATGCAGTGTGTCAGTGTAATGTGGGGAGGTTCTTAGTTGAAATGTCAGTTTCAGTGTGTCAGTGGAAATTTGATGACTGAAATGTAAAACTGAAGAAATTACCTGAATGTCGTGGAAACTGAGCAGTGCCTCCCTTCTCAATATCATACCCTTGAACGAGGCCAGTAGCTCGAGCAAGCCCTCAGTGTACTCTGGGGATGCCTACAAATGCATCGGGAATGATCAATGTCTAGAAGAAACAAATATCAAAAAGAAAACAAAAAGCTAAAAAAAATATAATACATACCGGAGGTGCGTCATGAGCTCCAACGTATCTATGCCCAGCTGCTGCAGGCTTAATCGTAATCTGGTATGCCTCCCCAGTATACTGCCAACATGTGAGTACAGTAGACAACTCTAGCCAACCGATCCTCTACCTCGCCTGAGAAGCCCTTCTGCCACGGGCTCTGCTGGTCTGGGTCACTTTGGGCCTCAATCTAGCGGCGGGAGCTCTCGCCTCCTCAGCTCCACGAACACCGGTCAGGGGCGGTATCAAGTGTGTCTGAATGAAAGTTGCATAGGCGCCCTCCACTTAGAAGAAGTCAGCATCCAGGCCCACCATGAATTGGATGACCTCCTCAATAGATAGATCGCATGGAGTCTGGTGGAGCCATCGGGACGATCAGGTCGGGCAAGCCCATGACTTGGTGCACAAAGCGCTCGCTTAAAAACCAAGCCCGGTAGACTGGGCCCTCGAGCAGAATATGGTAGCGAGAAATGGCCCAGGCCCTAACATACTGCTCCCGGACCTCATGGCATCAAGGCCCACAGCTGCCACGTGATCTGCAAACAGAATTGTACAAGTTATTAGTTACTGTAAGTTGCTAAATGTATGAATCGTAACAGTTTTGAAGCAAAATTGATTGTGTTTTGGATTACCTCATGGGCCACTACTGTGTCGAAGTATCGACGGAAGAATTTGTAAGGCTCACGGGTCTTACTACGAAGCTGACCATCATATATCCGCGAATAGGGGACTATTAACACAAGCTCCTCTACAGGCTCTGGAGCGAGAGTCAGAAAGTATACATATACCCATAGCTATAGGGAGAATGCAGTGGTATGTGATCAGTATAGTATCGAGCAGATGCAGAAAGTGCAAAACAGAAAACACAGTGTATGAACAGTGTTTGAGCAGATGCAGAAATGCGAAGCAAAAAGCATACAATGTCTAAGTAGAAGCACATGTGTGTAGACATCCCCGAACGTCCTAGGAGGGAATCCCGTTTTGTTCATTGGGCTCACCACAGTTCGGACTCAAAATGTCACAGTTCTGAATCTAATCCCGCAAAGTGCAATGCAAGACCAATAAGACACCAAAGAGTCTAAATCCGGCAAATCATTTTGGAAAATAGATTTTTAGAAAGAAGTGCCAAACATGGACTGCTTTGCCAGATACAGAGTCGCCACCTAAATATTTTATTTTGGGGAAATTTAGGAAACCCTGACTCATTGCCTAAGGCCACGTGTCCATCATCACCAAAGTTGCCTTGGCTCGGGAACTTGGGTACGATTGGGGAAGGTCAGCTATGAGCACCCCCGCTCACCTGATCAAAGATCGGCCTCTACTAACCATGATATCTAGTTTTGAAAACATTATGCGCTCTTATTCCGATTATTAGCCTAGAATTACTATGTGATGCACATAGCATGCAAGTATAGACTAGATCACCTAATTTGGAACCAAACATCACATATCTGTTTGTTTGGAAATGGTTTTGAATTTTGCTACTCGCAAGTAGGCTAAAACATGGATTTCGATGAATTATTCCAATTCAAGCAATCCAACCTTCGCCCACAGGCACTCAGGCAGTTGTATCACATAAGCAATTAGCCTCATGGTAAGCATGCTATCATGTTAACACTCACACACATGCAAGATGCTAAAGCATAAACACTTACAGTGTACTTCGAGCCAAAACAAGAAACTGGTCAGTAATCATGCATGATCCTAGTTCATGTTAGCAATGGCTAATGCAACACATTCGAAATGCAACTAGAATAGGCTTGGGTAGTCTAAGAATGGCATGTGAAATGCGACAACTTGATACACGTATTCAAGTTGGAATTGAAGTACAATGCGATTAGTATGATGCGCCAAGCCCGGTGCATGTAATACAAATGGATGAATGCAAACATGCATAGCATAAGGTATGCTAAATCAAATATGCCCTAAAACTAACCACCATAAGAAGGTAAGTAAAAGGGAGAAAGACGTGGGGTTGGAAGACATGCATCACACACACACACGCTTACTACACAACTGCACCCTCTCAAGGGAGGGGCCGAAAGAATAGTACAAATTAACTAACTAACAAGCTAACTAATTATTACAAGGCCACTTAACTAATTAAACGAATTAATTAAGCTAAGAAAGCAGTAAAGGGGCCTCAGAAGAGGGATGAATGCATGCATGCTTGGCTCTGCTTGGAAATCCATCACCATACTCATGTTGCCTCTTATTACACTACTCTGCATCTCTGAAGACTGCACAAGTCCCAAGGTTGCTTTTGAACTGCTCCCTAAACACTGTGGGACGTCATCAACCAAGAGATGAGGTCACCGGACATGGTAAACTGGTCATCGGCCACAAATTTGGCTCTCGGCCATGAATGTGTGGCCGGCCGGCACTGAAGATGGCCGACCGACCATCTCTTCCTGTAGAATCCTGTTTTGTTGCAGCAGAGGACAGACAAGGTATGGCAATGTATTTTCAAAGCGATGTTTGCACGACCACCCTCCCTATCATGTTATGAACTCAAGGGAGTGTAATCCTCGACCCTCGGATCATCTATCACGCATTCCAATGCATGATGATCAAAGAGGTCAAGTGTGCAATTTCAATGTCAAATGAAATGCACACAAACACACAATAGATCCTAACCTCTATCATGATTGATCAAGAGGCATGGGATGCAAATATGCAAGTTAAACATGCAAGCTAGACATGCAAGTAAACTAATGCAATGTGAGCATGTGAACAAGCATGCAAACATGCAAGCATGTGACAACATATCAAACACATGACAAAATGCAAGCTAACAAGTATGCTAAATGCAACTTAAGCATACAACAATATGCAATGGGCCAAGTATGCAACAACATACAAGGCAAGCATGCAACACCATGCGAATGATGGACTTACACCAAGATGGACAGCTCTCTAATAGGTCCAAAACTGTGGCCAAAATGCTGAGAAATGGTGGACAAATATACGTACAAACATGCATGCTAAATGATCCAATACTTAAGCACAAAAGGACAACTTTTAAGAACACTTAAAAGGAGAGAAACATGGACAAATGACAAACATGATAAACTCTGAAATCATGTTAAGGATGATGCCAAATCAACCAAACCATGCAAGCAAGGCATGCCATAAAGTCCAAAACTTGAAACTAGCCAAAGGGCTTAAACCGAGGCTACATGTAACACGCCCCAAAGGGCCAAGGGGGACCTAAAACAGTCCCAAGGTAGGTTTGAACAAGACCAAAAGTGAGCTCAAAACTAGCCAATACAAGGTAGATTAAAGGGGCAAAATCATGAGGCATGGAAGGCCACCGAAGAGGTGTTACACTACACCTAATACAACCAAACATGGCATAACTCAAGCAACAAAAATCAGAGATATGACATGTTAAAATGAGCCCAAAAACCCACTTAGATGGCATCTAAATGGTCTAAGCATGATGACATACACAATGACACATTCATGAGGCATACAACACAAACTCTTTAAAGCATTAAAGGAGTCAAAAGTGCAAGCATACAAGCATGTCATATGGACTGAAATAGCATTACAAGTGATGCCAAACCACTGAAATGAGCCAAATAGAGCATGCTAGCAACTTGGACACTCAAAGCTAACAAGCTTGATTACATGGTGGCTATACAAAGCCAGTCATGGATGACCAAGACAACCAAAATTAGACCTCAAGCATACCAAAACATGGATAAAAGCTTCTTGAAGTCGAGCCAAAATCATGCTAGAAAGACATGTTACAACATGATGCATGTTAGGCTATTTCATGGGATTAGAAGACAAGTGTATGAAGCATACATGGCATGTCTAAACCAACTCAAAACAGTGCTATATCATGGCAAAACAAAGCCTAATACATACTGAAATGAAGCTAAAATGAGCTAAAGACACATGCTACAACATAAGCCATTTATGCAAGCATTAAAGACAACAAGGAGAGGGGATGACCCTCTACTATTTAGGACCTCAAAACCACCTCTTCACCACTAAAAATTCCTGGATTTCAGTGGTAGAGAGGTCATGCTAGGACCAAAATAATGGCCAAAAGGGATGGCCTAAAACAAGGCCTAACAAGGCCTTGGAGGGGGGAGACAACCCCAAACCTCAAAGTGACCTTAAAAAAAGTTCTAAAACACACAAAATTAGAACTTTTATCAGTTATAGGTTAAACTTAAAAACAGATGCAAGATAGGCTAAAAGCTTAAACAAGAAAGGGGTATCTAAAGGCAAGAAGCTCACCCTTGTAGAACCTCTTCAAGAACACCACTCCAGCAGGTTTCTCTGATCAAAAACAACTCAAGAACCCTAACAACAACCCTCTAGTGCCTCAACAACTCAAGGATGGTGTAATGCTAGGTGTTCAAATGCAAAAGTAAGACAAAAACTCACTTTTGGGCACAAAATAGGATCAAACAAAGGAGTGTAGATACAAAACTATATCTCACTCTCTAACCCTAATTTTTCAGAACCCTGGAGGAGGGAGGAGGAGCTCCCTCTTTATAGAGGCTCAAGTTGCAAAGCTTCTAACATAAGCTAAACAAGAGGCAAATCCCCCCACGTGTATGGAGGGGGTGTATTGTGGATGCCAGCTGTGACAGCTGGCATAAAATATCTGCCAAAAGCAGATGGAAAGGGGTCGACCAGCAGAAATGGCCAATTGACCAACAAAGGTGGCTGACCGACCAACAAAGGTGTCGACCGGCCACAACTTTTGGCCGATGGCAGGAAAAAGGGGCCGGTGGCATCATGCCTTGGCCGGTGGGTTGAGGGGATGGCCAACAAGCCACCATCTTCCCTTAGAAGCAAAAACACAAGTGTTTGGTCGATGACCAAGCACAAAACAGATAATTTGAGAGATCTTGAGGCAAGGCGCGTAGTCGAGACCTTTGAGAACTCAAAACAAACATAAACATGGGTGATCATCGAGTGTTCAAACGATGACGTCCAAGTCTTGAGGACGGTCAAAAATGGGGTGTCGAAAGTGAAGGAAATAAAGAGGGTTTAGCGAATCAACTTCCCGTGGGGTGTCAAAAAATGCGTAAAAAGTGCAAATCTAGAGAGAGAAGGAGTGTCTAGAGAGAGGGAGGAAGATTTTGGACAAGAGGAAGTGAGGAAATGAGCCCTAGTGGCTCATATTTAAAGATCCGAGGCTAAATGACCAAAAAGCCCCAAATCTACCATCGATGGCTGGCAAGGCTCACCATTGGCCGGCACAACGGCCTTCCCTTGTGGCCGGCGGCTTCCCTTGGGGTCTTGATGCTGTGTTGTGCCCTTGGTTTCCAAGAAGTATATGAATTGTTCACTGTTGAGTTCAAAATGTCTCTGCGGAGGCTCAAAACTGTGTTTTTGGTGCGCGATGTTCATCACTTGTCAACATTAATGATGTGTATACTTTAAACATATTGTAACTTTTTCAAGAGGTGAATCGGAAGTTGCTACTGAGTTTGTTTTCGTCAAATCATGCTTTGGTTTCTTGCATAGAGCATGCATTTCTTATTCGTTGTTGCATGGAACATACACTTCACTTTGTGGCATAGAATATGCATTGCATATATGTTGTTGTAAGATGTGCATCTCATGGGAATTGCATGTGAGTCTTACGTTTGCTCTTGAATCATGCATGGAATATGCGTTTGTTTTGAATTATGCATAGAATGTGCATTCGCTTTTGAATTATGCATGGAATATGCATCCTCTTTTGAATCACGCATAGAATATGCTCCCGTTACGAATCATGCATAGAATACGCTTTTGTTTCTCGCATAGAACATGCCATTAATTGTATCTCGGTTGTTTGTATTGCTTAGAACATGCACTCCTATTGTATCGCATTTGTTAAGTCTCTTTCTTACACATGCATGATATTGTATGTACGGTTCATCAGTTCATTCACAGGCATGATATTGTATGTATGGTTCATTCAGAGGAGTTCCAGGTAAAATCATTTGTGCCCTTCGAATCGCATCCTTCCACCTCTCCTCCTATTGTGTGAGACGTGTTAGAATAACCATTTAGTTAAAAACATTCGGGTGCGTCCCGGTGTTCACACCAACCCTTCAGTTAAAAACATTCGGGTGCGTCCTGGTGTTCACACCAACCCTTCAATTAAAAATATTCGGGTGCATCCCGGTGGTCACACCAACCCTTCGGTTAAAAACATTCGGATACGTCCCAGTGTTCACACCACCCTTTCGGTTAAAAACACTCGGGTGTGTCCCAGAGTTCACACCACCCCTTCGGTTAAAAACATTCGGATGCATCCCGGTGTTCACACCACCCTTTCGATTAAAAACACTAAGTTGCATGCCGGTGTTCACACCACCCCCCTCGGTTAAAAACATTCGGGTGCGCCCGGTGTTCACACCACCCTTTCCCCCTTCCGCGTGCAATGCGTTAGGATCTCGGTTGAGCCCTTGGGTGTCCCTGGCGATTATATTGTTTTCTTTTCCTATGTGATGCGTAGTTTAGCTTGCATAATTTTCTTACATCCTTTCTGCATGAAATGTAGTTTGGCTCGCGATTCCCACGCGTGGGGTGTTTGTTTACTTACTTCTTTTCATGATTAAAGTTGTTGTACCTTGTTTCGGTTTCTTTAAATGTGGCATTTCTTTGCATTGCATTTCCATTCAAATGTTTCATTGCACAACCTCATTACATGATCATAAGTTATGTTCTTGCATCATGCATGCTATTTGCATCTTGCCCCAGAACTATGCTAGTTTGATTTCTTGCAAAGGGATACGTAGGCAGCCTGTAGGTGCAACCGTTTTGATTTCTATCTTGATTGTTTGTCTAAGTCTTACGGCCTTGTCAAAACGGGTCATCTCTGGGCTTTGACATTCACTCACGTCATTTCATGACTCCAAATTCTATCAAAGAGAGGCAACTGTAGACACCCCATTTTTGATGGCCCTTTAAGACTTGGATGTTCTTGTAGGTAGACCTGATGATGAGTCTGTTTGCTCGCCAAGCACTCAAAGTCCTCAGCAGAATGCCACTGCTTTGAGCCTTTCAAACCCTGCATCCATTTTGTCTCAATTTTGGACCATGCCTTGGTCCTTCCAGCCTGTACTCTCTGGTGGCCTGTTGGCCATCCTTGGAGGCTACCGGCAAGCACTTCTTGTTTGCCGACCATTGTTGTGCCTTGCCTGCCATCAATGATGCCATGCCGGCCATCAGTACCACTAGTGTTTTTTGTAGATATTTTATGCCAGCTGTGCCAGTTGTTTGCACAGAAGCTTGCATGTGTCCACACGTCGAGGGCTGGATCTCCTTGTATAGATTTCATTTTTTCTATATATAGGAACCCCATCTCACATGTTTTACGGTTAGAAAATCTTAGACTCAAAAAATTTCCTTTCTCTCTACCAATTCTCTACTCTTTTGTCTGCAATTCCTACACTCTTGAACATACTTCTTTAACCAAATTTGATCTCCTTTGAGCTGAGGTCCCTTGAGGTCTTCTTGGACCTCTAAAAGTTGGTTTTGGCTTGAATTGTTGCCTAGAATCACTCTTCTCTTCAAGAGGTATAATATTTGTTTTGTTAACTTACTTTGCATACTTATTTTCCTATCTTTTTCTCATTGTTTTTGACTTGTTTTTGGGCTATAAAAACTCTATTAAAGTGGGCTGAAATTTGTGGTTTGAAGCCATTTTAAGGCAGGGGGTGATTCACCCTTCTTTTTACCTTGTTTGTAAGGCTTTCCCACTTGTGTTTCCCACTTTCAAACTAACTTTTCTTGGACCTTTATCCACTGAATTTCAGAGCATTTTCAATGGAAAAAAACATGTTTTGAAGTCCAAATTTGGAGGGGTTAGCCTTACCTCCTTATGTCTTGTTTGGTAGCCTAGTTGGTGCCATGTGTTAGCTTATTTTTCTAGCTTTTTGTAGCTACATTCCAGCATGTTTTAGCCTTTGATTTAGGCTGTTTTAACTCTGTTTTGGGTTGCTTATTGCATTTGAGTCTTGTTTTGCATGGTTGTAGTGCAATAGTCCTCACAAGTTTGGTGTTTTAGGCCATTAGACATCACTTGTTTGAGTTGATTGCATGTTTTTAGTGCTTTTCATACTTAATTTCAGCACTAATCATCTCTGCAACCTCCCTCCTTTGTTGGCTTTTCATTTTGCTTTGAAACTGGTTCAAGTCATTTGTTTGCCTAAGTGTGAAATTAAGGTTTCATACTTAATGGTTTAATTCTTTCGGGGGTTCATTACCAACGATATGATACTTCTTTCATACCCAAAGCAACTTGTGTTTGAGCCTTCTTTCCATTAGAGGACTTTAATTCACCTTTGGACTTCATTTGAAAAAAGAAAGGTTGGTAAAGTTAAAATGAGTAACTAACAACTTGGGATTAAAAAAAATGAGCAAGATAACAACTTGTATGTTGTGTGTTCAATCGGATGTTAATTGAACAAAAGAAAAATTGGGACATTTCATACTCAAAGTGATGAAATGTGTCAAGTTTCCTAGGTCTCCATTGCCCTTGATCATGCATGATAGGGTGATGGTTCTTGTGTGTCTTGTGTTGCATTTATTAAGCTTGCGCATCTTGAGTCACAAGCCATCATCCAATGAAATTGCTTGGGTTGGTGGTTTGTGGCTTAAGTTCATCAATCCTTGGATTTATTCATGAAAAGGAGGGGTTAGTTATGCAAACAATCTGTGGAAATACCCTCTTTTCGCTCCGTTTGTTCTCTGCTGTAGCAAGTTGAACCAGTGCATTAGTGGTCGGCAGGCCACTATCCATGGCCGGCAGGTGGTCGGCAGAGCACCATTGATGGTCGACAGATGGCCGGCAGCTGTAACAATGCCTGCGGGAGGACCCCGCGCTACGCGCTACAGTTCGGACTCGATTTTGTGTTGCGGTTCTTAATCTTGAACCAAAAAGTACAAATTCGGCAAATCGTTTTGAGAAAACATATTTTTTGAAAGAAGTGCCAAACATGGACTGCTTTGCCAGATACAGAGTCGCCACCTAAATATTTTTTAATGGGGGAATTTAGGAAACCCTGACTTGGTGCCAAAAGCCACGTGTCCGTCATCACCAAAGTTGCCTCGGCTCGGGAGCTTGGGTACGATTGGGGAAGGTCAGCTATGAGCACCCCCTCTCGCCTGGTCTGAAGACCGGCCTCTACTAACCATGATATCCATTTTTGAAAATGTTATGTGTTCTTATTCCGGTTATTAGCCTAGAATTACTATGTTATGCGCACAGCAAACAAGTATAGACTAGATTGCCTAATTTGGAAATAAGCATTGCATATCCATTTGTTTTTGAAAACGCTTTGGAATTTGCTACTCGCAAGTAGGCTAAAATACGGATTTCAACGAGTTTCTCCAACTCAAACAATCCAACCTTCACCCACAGGCAATGAAGCAGTTTATCTCATATAAGCACTTAGCCACATGGTAAGCATACTGTCATGTTAACATTCACATGCATGCGGTATGCTAAAGCATGAAAATACTTACATCGTACTCCGTGCCAAAACAATAAACTAGTTAGCAAACATGCATCGTCCTAGTTTATGTCAAATTGACTAATGCAACATATACAGGATGCAATTAGAGTAGGCTCGGCTAACCTAAACATGGCATGTGAAATGCAATCGATAACACGTATTCAAGTTAGATTTGAAGTACAATGTAGTTAGCATGATGCGCCGAGCCCGGTGCATGTAAGGCAAATGTATGGATGCACGCATGCAGTCATACTGTATGCTAATTTAAACGTACCCTAATCTACCATCATAAGCGGGTAAATAAAAGGGAAGAAAGAAGTGGGGGATTGGAAGACATGCACACACTCACCCACACTTATTACAGATTCGCCCTCACTCGGAGAGACCCAAAAGAATATACAGATAATTAACCTACAAGCTAATTAAATATTACAGATCACCTAATTAATTAACAAATTAACTAAGCTAGAAGAAACAGTAAACTGCCTCGGGAAGAGAGCCCAATGCAATGCATGCTCGGTCTTGCTCGGAAATGCACTGTCATGCGCAAGCTGCCTTTGTTTTCCCTGCTATACTCCTTTGAAGACTGCCAAAGTCTCAGGATGTGCTTACTGGATGTTGAGGAGTGCCACCGGCTGGAGGGAATCATCACCGGCTGTGAGTTGGTGTCCATCGGCACAAAATGAATCCATCGGCCATAGATTGATTGCCAGTCGGCACTCTGTGCAGTCGATCAGCAAAAAGTTCCTGCAGAACCTGTTTGACAGCAGCAGAGGACAGACCTTTGCATGGCAATGCAACTCAAGCCATATATGCACCAACCAATCTCCTGATCATGCGTATGACTCAAAGGGACATGGTCCTTGGTTCTCGGACCACAAATTGTGCATTTCTATGCATGATGGCCCAAGAAACCAAGTGTGCACATTTTGATGTCAAATGCAATGCAAACCAATCAAACAAAAGGCCCAATTCCTATCACTAAATCAAGGAATAAGGCATGCATGCTAGATGGAGTGCGACCTAGGTATATGAACTAGCATGCAACATGAGCATACAAGGTGTACATGCAAGCATGCAAACAAACATGCAAGGTAAGCATGCAAGCAAGCAAAAGATGGACTTAAACATGATTTGGACAGCCCTAATTAGGCCCAAAATAGTGGCCAAAATGCTAAGTAGATGAAGGCAAATGTACATACAAGCATGCATGGATACATGGTTCAAGACTTAAGCATAATGAAGCAACTTTCAAGCACACTCGAAAGCGAGAAACATGGACTTATGGCAAGCATACTAAGCTCTGAAAATCATGCTATAAGAGGTGCCAAACCAACTAAACAAAGCAAGCATATCATGCAACTAAGCCCAAAGCCTAAGGCTCACCAAAGAGGCATTGGACTACACTTATCAAGACCAAACATGGCATGATTTAGATGACCAAAAACAGAATTCTAACATGCTAAAACAAAACCAAAAGGCTACTTAGATGGCATCCAAGAAGACTACACATGATGGTATATGCAATGGCATATTAATGGAGCATGAAACATGAACTCTTGAAGCATCAAAGAGCCATGAAATGAAAGCATACAAGCATGCTAAGTGGACTGAAATGTCATGAAAAATGGTCCTAACCCACTAAATCAAAGCAAGTAATGCATGCTACACACTCACACACTTAAGGCTAGCAAGCCAAAATACAAAGGAGCTATGCAATGCATATTATGGCTGACCAAAACAACCAAAAACAGACCTTAATCATGGTGAAATAAACACAAAAGCTTCACAAAGCCAAGCCTAAAACATGTTAGAACAATGGTTTACAACCTAAGGCATGTTATGGCAACTAAGAGGCATTACATGGCATGTATGCTAAGCAAGCATGGTGTACCAAAACCAACATACAACAATGCTATTTCATGGCATAATAAGCATAAAAAACAGTTAGAACATGGTCAACATGAGCCTAAGCTAGGTGCTCCCTCAAGAGGCAAAAATGGCCCTTTTCAAGGACAACAAGGAGAGGGGGTGACCCTCTCCTTCTTGGGACTTCAAGGCACCATCCTTACCACTGAAATCCCTCAAGATTTCAGTGGTGAGGAGGCCCAAACACCAAAGTCCCGGAGCTCACTCAAAATGGCACAAAATAGGGCTCTCAAGGCTTAGGAGGGGTCAAACACCTCCAAATCACAAAATACTCTTAACAAACTATTTAGAGCAATGAAAAAAAAGACTTTTATATGTTATACTCAAAGCCAAAAAAAAGTTCTAAGATAGGAAAAAATAGTATGCAAGAAAGGGGTAAAAAGGGGTAAGATTGTTACCCTTGTAGCCCTTCTTCACAAATGGTGGACCAGCTGCCTCCTTGAGCTTAAACCAGCCCTAAAACCTCAATATCAGACCTCTGGCCCTCCAAGAACCAAGAAAAGGTGTAACACTATGTGTTTGTGTGCAATAGTAAGCTTAAACACACACAAGAACACATAAGAGGGAGATATAGAGATAGGAAGTATGTATAGTCCTAACCCTAATCCAGAGCTTCTCTCACAATGTTTCTAACCTTTTTGTCTAACCATAATGCCAAGAGAGGAGCCCTCTTCTTATAGGCAAACCAATCTTGTAAAGCTTACCAAGGAAGCTAACAAGAAGGCCATCCCTCCATACACGTGTATGGAGGGGAACAAAATGCAATACAGTTGTATTAAAATATCTGCAAAAGCAGATGAACAGTAGTCGGCCAGCCAAAAGTGTCATTTTGACAAAATGAACTGCCGACCAGCAACAAAGAATGCCGACTGGCAATATACATTGCCGATGGCAACAAAACACCAGCCGGTGGTCTCCAGCCACGGCCGGTGATGTGTGGGGATGCCTCACAAGGCATTCCCTTCCCCTCCAAGGAAACAAACAAGTGTTTGGTGCAAAACCAGACACTAAACAGTCGAGTTTGGAGATCCTGAGGCAAGGCGCGTAGCCGAGACCTCCGGGAACTCCAAACGAACACAAACATGGATGATCACCGGGTGTTCAAACGGTGACGTCCAAGTCTTGAGGACGGTCAAAAATGGGGTGTCTACAGTTGCCCCTCTTTGACAGAACTCGAAAGTCATAACAATGATGAGAGTGAATGTCAAAGCCCAGAGACGACCCATTTTTGACAAGGCCGAAGACTTAGACAAACATGCAAGACAAACAAGATATGCGCCCGAAGGTAGGAGCAAAATGCAAGACAATGTACGAAGCCGAGCATAACTTATGATCATGCAAAGAAAGCTGTAACGAAGCACGCATGCGATAGTTTTAAGCTAGCATACACCAAACTGCACTACAATGCAGAAAGGATGTAAGAGAATTATGCAATTCTCAATACGTCTCACGTGGAGGATACAATACCTATCCGGTTCGCCTGGTTCCACCAGCTGCAAATGAACCGTACATACAATATCGTGCCTGCAAAGAAAACAACATAACAGGTACGATGTTATTAGCAACATGCATGACAATGCAATGTGAATGCTAAATGATATGCAATATATACAAAATAATGTCTAGATAATGCAAATGAAAATGCAATGCAATTGAAACAATGCAAACTATATGCAAAGCAATTGAATCATGATCCAATCATGAGCGGTTCGAAACCACACAAATGTCAAATAGATTGATGGAGGTAACAAGTCCGTCTACCATAGAACGGTCCACTGAACTATGAGTAATGTAGACGGACACAAGAACGAGTATTGGGTGGAATGACATAAGTGGGGTGACGACCCGCTGGGGAAAGAATGATGATCCTAATGCCGGATGCAAAAATTACACTACAATGTAATATACTGGGAAAAATAGCAATGGATATGGCACGCGGGCCAAACCAAATCTTGCCTAGGAAAGGCATGTACGCATACGAGCTGTGTCTAACACAGAACGGTCATACAGAACTATGTTTCGACGTGAGAAGTACGGGCACATACCAGACCAAGCTCAACATGGAAAGGTGCAAGCCATAGATGGAGGTGATGCAATGAATGCATGCAAGCTATGATGCAATGGAAATGGATACAATGGATATGGCACGCGGGCCAAACCAAACCTTGCCTAGGAAAGGCATGTACGCATACGAACCGCGTCTAACACAGAAAAGGTGCCGCAACCCTCAAACCAATATACCAGCGTGGAATAGGCGCGTACACATGCAGAACTGTGCTTTAACGTGAAAAGTAAGGGCACATACCAGACCAAGCTCAACCTGGAAAGGCGCAAGCCATAGATGGAGGGTGATGCAGTGGATGCATGCAAACTACAATGCAATATCTACAAATATGCAATGGAATGCAGATGCGGTCTACTGGGGAAAATGCAATGGATGCAGGTGTAGTATTTACAGTGGATAAGGCTCGTGGCCAAACCTCGTTTTGCCTAAGAAAGGCATGTACACATACAAGCCACGTCTAACATAGAACGGTCATACAGGACTATGCTTCGACGTAAAGAGTACAGAAACATACCAATCCAAGCTCGACATGGAAAGGCGCAAGCCAAAGGCGGAGGTGATGCAGCAGATGCACGCAAACTACAATGCGATATATATAAATATGCAATGGAATGGATGTAAATGCAATACTTACAATGGAAATGCATGACGATGCATGTTTATTTTCTACGATGCAAGACAATGCAATATTTACCATGTATGCATGACAATGCACTATGATGCAACGGCTATGTTTGCAGCTTTCCCTATCCTCCCAACAGGGCGATAAACTAGGTTGGTTCAGTATCCAGAACTGAGGCGCAGACATGCTGCCTCAACCTATGGGGCTTCCATACAGATTTCAAGCCGAGGATATACCCCTGGGTATTTAAACCAGACTTTAGTCTCGGAAATCCCGAACCTTTCCGTTCTAGGTATAAGCCATTCAAACTTTAGTTTCCACCGTCCCAATTGGTCTCCTAGGAACTCACTGCAAACACAGGCGGGTGGCTTTACCAGACCACCGGAAGTCGTTTGGGCACGACAAACACCAAAGGAATTGCACCTTTAGAGGATTTAAGGTCTCCTAGACCGGGATGCAAAATGTATGCATGACAATGCATGTTTTTTTTGTTGTTTTTTTTTGAAAATGCAAATGATGCGTGAAATGCATGTTGCATGGAATGCGCGACAACGCAAATCGCTCGAAATGCATGACAATGCATGATTTTTGATGCGCGGCAACGCGCGGCTTGAGGAATGCATGACAATGCATGAACTGTGCACACCAAGGCATCGAAGGTCTTGCACTTTCTGAGGATTTAAGGTCTCCTAGACCATAACGCAAAATGCATGCATGACAATGCATTTTGAGATGCGCGACAACGCACAACTTGAGGAATGCATGATAATGCAAGTTGATGCGGGTGCGAAACAACGCACGTCTAATGCATATGAACCCGAATGCGCAACCTCACGCATCGTTTGAAATGCATGACAATGCAACCGAGCGGGTTTAAGGTCTCGCCAGACCATGCGTATTTTTGGTCCCGTCGGACCAAGGCTGCGTGATAATGCAAGCTGTGGGCGTTATAACGCGTGTGTGTGTGCATAAAGATGCAAGGGATGATGTGTGCTACAGTGCATGCCGACATGCCAACACCAACTGAGCGTGTTTAAAGTCTCGCTAGACCACGCATATTTAAGGTCTCGCTAGACCGGGCGTGTTTTTGGTCCCGCTGGACCATGGCGTGTTTTCGGTCCCGCCGGACCAGGGTGCACAAGACAATGCGAGTGAGGTGCGCAAAATAGCGCGAACAATGAATGCATGCCAAATGCACATGGGGGCAACTTTCGAGTTTTGTAAAAGTCGAAAGGATACGGAAAGGATACACCTTGCACGAATTCGAGTGTCACGTGCCGAAGATGCGGTCCGGGGTTAAAACAGAGGCCGGTTGAGCTTCGAAAGTGCACTGTCTTGCACTGTTTTGCGCAATGAAGGCCCTGAACCACACATATAACTCAAACAAGGATGTAGAAGGCTCAAAAACCACTTTAGGAGACCATTGGATGTCTACCGGCCATCAAAATGCATCACCGGCCGTCCATCGGCCCTCATACAATTCCATCGGCACAATAAATTGCCGACCGGCAAAGAATGTGGCCGACCGGCAAAGTGTTCCTGTATCGGGGCAGTTTTGTCAATTGGCCACGGGTCTTTTAAAATAGGGCTTCTGGCCCTATTTTCTCCACTTCCTCTTGCTCGAAAATCCTTCCCCCTCCCCTCTAGGGCGTTTTCCTCCTTTGATTTCCTCGTTTTCTTGCGTTCTAGCCCCCGTTTCGTCGTTCGATTCGCGATCTCCTTCGCGTTTCGGACATTTCCAACGAACGAAACTTCATTTTGGTGTCTTGTTTTTGATTTTCGCCACTCGGGGCTTGTTTCCCTCGAGTTTTTCTCGATATCTGTGCCTTTTCACATTCTCTTCGAGATGGCGGACGATCTTCCATAGGGTGGGACCCCTCCAGAGCTCGATATGGATCCCGAGGCTGAGCCCTTGCCGCTCCACATCCGGCCGTTCGATCCGGAGACCTACAGGCCAGCGGTTCACGTGATACTCCCCGATGGACTACGTCAGTTCCGGAGCTTCGAGAGGGGCGTGGCACCCGAGCTACTACTCCATGAGCCAGAGTCACATTTGTCACATGGCGCCTTGGAGGTACATTCTTTCCCCGGTTTCAATTTTCCGCAATGTAGAACACTTAAACTGCCATAGTTGATTCTGTTCTTTAATTGCTTAGTTTGAATGTACTGATGCACTGTACACTGTAGTTGATCGCAAACAAACTTAAAACCGATATCTATTTGAAACTTTCACGTGCACACATACTGCACTGACCTTGAACTGCTCAAACAGATCACACACTGTACTTCATTGTGAGCACACCGGCACCCGGTATCTGCTTGAATTCTGAAAAACGTGCACATATGCTACATCTGTACTGAACCACTCAAACACGCTGACACATCAAACGTCGTAGTTCACTGCTAGTACACTGACACCCAATGCCGGCTTTGCATTTGAAAACGCGCACACACACACCATATTTGTATGCTTCTCAAAACTGCATCTTGAATATTGCTTCGCAATTGTTGTTTTTGATTACAGGGGGACTCCCATACCATCTGTGGGTATGGGAACGTCGTCGCTCGAGACTGGTATGCGGAGTTGCCAGACGCGGTTCGCCAGATCGTCGACGAGGCGGGTTTTGGCATCTTCTGCAGGGGGCTCTCACAGCTTACCACTTGCAGGCCCTTGCTTGCTGCTCTAGTGGAGAGGTGGTGGGATACCACCAACTCCTTCCACTTCTCCGTCGCAGGGGACATGACGATGACCCCTTATGATTTCTCGATGCTTCGCATCGGGGGTGATCCGATCCTTCGACACCGATATGGATGAGTGGACGCCGCCACCAGACTGCTCGACACTCAGCCACCCCTTGCTCGGGCAGGGTTTGTCAGATACTCGTGGTTTGAGAGCCACTTCCGGATTCAGCCAGCTTTGGCAGAGGAGGCGCAGATGACCCCAGAGGAGGTGGATCAGTATGCGCGGGGCTTCATCATGTTTTTGCTCGGGACGACCCTTTTCGCCGACCGGGCGAACACCGTGCCTCTATGTCTGTTGAGCGCACTGGTGGAAGTCAGGCGGATCTGCCATATATCGGGTGGCGCAGTTCGCCACTTTGTATGGTTACATGAGTTTTCTTCCGCCTCGGCGGATAGCTTGGCTGCCATCAAGCTTGGGAGGTACATCTTCTTCCCCTTTTACATTTCTATTTTCTGCGTTACATTTTCTGTATTCTACACACTGGACACACTGTCTCTCACTGACTATATACTGCACACACGACACACATATACTCTGCTTTACATTGATCGTAATCGCATGCATCGTACACTCGCACGACGATACATCGCACAACACATGGCTCGCCATTTCGCTTATTCCAGATTCGCTTTATCTGATAAGCATACTGATATCTGTTCTACAGTTGTGGGTCTATGCCTACTTTCCCAGGCTTGCCCCAGTACCTGATGTGGAGATCCCGCTCGACGTCTCCTTTTCTCATCGCTTTGACGTGCGGTGTGTGCGGAGACCCCCGGAGTCATTTATCTTCTTCCGCCGCTACTTGACACCATCACTGCCGCAGAGGTATGTTCAAATTTAGAGCTTGTTTTAGCTTCGCTTTGCATTGTATTTTCAATAACAGATAGATAGCAAACTGCATTTGTACTCGCAGATCACTTGGCGGCCTTGGGCTCCATTGCCGGCCGTGGTGAGAGACCATTATGAAAGCGCAGAGGAGACTGCCCGTCGTCGGATTCTGTTGGAGGGACCGGTCTGTCGGGCTTGGTACCTGGGTGAGCGTTTCTTACGTCAGACCCTGGGTTTACCGGAGTAGATAGTTCTGGGTCCGCCTCCTACACATATGAGGCATACAGAGAGGCTTTCCCTCGCGCACCTGAGAGACTATACCATTGGTTGGGGCGAGGAGCATCACAGAGGCGAGGGCGACTATGCCAGGTACGTCCGGACCAACATTATGCGACCCTTGAGCGGTGGTCGCCGAGCTGAGAGGGAGAGGCCTGCAGCGCCGGCAGCTGGAGCGGGAGCGTCAAGGAGAGCTCGAGTCCGTGGCAGGGGTGGAGTTCAGAGAGGGCGGGGGACCGGCTGGCCTGCTCTGCCCACTTCACTGACATACAGAGGGCAAGGTGGGGCGACCTACCAGGTCCCCTTTGCTCCTCCCCCGGCTGATCACGAGTTGGTCGGTGTCCCTGATTTGCCTCCGGTATGTATTACTTCATTTCGCATCTTGCATTGGCATTTCATTTCGGTTTATTTGATATTTCGCAGAATGTTGATGCATCTGATATTTTTGCAGGCATCCTCCGAGTACACCCGGCAGTCCCTGGAGTTAAATGCCTCCATGATGGGGATGCTACAGCGGACCTTCGACCTCCTGGCCCTCTACAGTATTCCGGTATGTTCTTTATGACCGCAGTCTCAAACCATACATAAACTGACTCACATAATCTGTTGCACGATACAACACCCGATAAACCGCTCACAGCATTCATACATCATACATCGTGATTCTCGTGACCGATTCACTACTCACGGCACTCACACATCGTACTTTTACATCAGATTCTCGTGACGATTCACTACTCACGGCACACATATTCTGTACTGATTCACTGCTCACGACATTCACACACTGTACTCATACACTGTATTTTGTACTGATTCACTACTCACAGTATACTGATGCATTTGCCTTTTATGCTTTTCAGCCTCCTTTTCAGATCCCTCCGGTGGGTGGTGCTCCAGCTGGGCCCTCTATTTCTGCTCGAGGAGGGCGTGGAGACACTGGACATTCCCATGCTAGGGCGGGGCGTGCTCATGTCGGGAGTAGCTCTCGGGCACCCATTCCTGATGATGAGGATGATGAGTCCGAGTCTGAGTCCGAGTCCGGGGTAGAGGCAGAGGCAGAGGCGGGGTCATCTGATGAGGAGATCGGAGACAGTTCAGACTCGGGCTCGGATGATGGTGCCGACGACGATGCTCCTGGACCTTTGTCCAGGAAGAGGGCGAGGACAGATCCCCAGGCCCGAGACTACTGATGATGACCCAGATTTTTGTTGCTTTCTTCGCTTTTTTGTACTTTTTCTTTTTTTTCTCTTTTAGTTGGTAGCCCTAGTATCTTGTACTGCCGCAGGCAGATTTTTGTTTTCTTCAAAACTATGTACTTGAACAAGATTATATGAAATGAAACAAACTTTTTTGTCGAAAAAAAGTGTTATATCTGTACATTTCATACTTTGCACTGCATTGCATCATGCTGCATCACATCACAATGGGATTGATTTGTTGTCTGAAAATCAAATATTTGCATCGTAGTAACCAGGTAATGAACCAGTTAATAGCAACAACCCATGCAAACCACACAGCCCATACTCTGCTGAAGATAATCTATATACAGCTCACAACACAATACTTGGCTTACTCTGCACACGGCAAATCCTGACCAAACAGCCCAATCTGACAAGACGGACTACGAAGGTGAAATCGGCTGAAATTGAAGCACACTCAGATGCTCCAAATTTTCCTTTTCTTCTTTTACTCCGCTTAGATGTAGAGAATGGCACAGCACTCTGAGCATAAGCATTTTTTTTTTTGAAATTGAGAGAAGGGTTTTCCAAAACCGGGTGTGGACACCCCATTTTTGATCGTCCTCAAGACTTGGACGTCACCGTTTGAACACCCAGTGATCATCCATGTTTGTGATCGTGCCATGGCTGTGTTTTATGCTTATTATGCCATGATATAACATCGTTGTGTGTTGGTTTTGGTACACCATGTTAGTTTAACATACATGCCATGTAATGCCACTTTGAGGCCTTAACGTGCTTTAGGTTGTAAACCCTTATTCTAGCATGCTTTAGTCTTGGCTTTGTGAAGGTTTTGTGTTTATTTTGCCATGTTTAAGGTCTGTCCTTAGTTGTTTGGGTCGACTTTAGCATGCATTGCATAGCCCCTTTGCATTTTAGCTTGTAGGCTTCAAGTATGTGAGTGTGTAGCATGCATTACTTGCTTTGCTTTAGTGATCTAGAACTATTTTCCACGTCATTTTAGTCCACTTAGCATGCTCGTATGCTTGCATTCCATGGCTCTTTGATGCTCCAAGAGTTCATGTTTCATGCCCTATTAATGTGCCATTGCATATGCCCTCATGTGTAGTCTTCTTAGATGCCATCTAAGTAGTCTTTTGGCCTTGTTTTAACATGCTAAAAATCTGTTTTTAGTTGTTTAATGCATGCCATGTTTGTCTTGCTAAGTGTGGTCCAATACCCCTTTTAGCTTGCTTCGGATTTTGGATCTTCTATGCATGCCTTGCTTATCTTGTTTGCTTGGTTTGGCATCATATTCTTGCATGATTTTCAGAGCTTTCTATGCATGCTAGTCGTCCATACTTAGCCTCTTTTAAGTGTGCTTGAAAGTTGCTTGCTTAACGCTTAGGTTTGTGCCTTGACATGTGCATGTGTGTATGTGTGTTTGGCCTCATTTCCTTTGCATTTTGGCCATTTTTTTGGGCCTACTTAGGGCTGCCCAAGTCATGTTTAATTCCACCCCTTTGCTTAGTTTGCATGCTTGTCTTGTATGTGTGTTTGCATACTTGCATTCTTACATTACATTGTCCATGTTGCATGCTAGCTTGCATGCTCACACGCTTAGTAATTGCATTGCATTGTGCATGCTTGGCCTCTTGGAATGAGTGTGATAGAGGTTGGCCCTCTTATGTGATTATGTGGTTTGCATTGCATTTGACATCAAAATGTGCACACTTGGTCTCTTGGGCCATCACGCATTGAAATGCGTGATTGGTGGACTGAGAACCAAGGACCATACCCCTTTGAGTTGTACACATGATAAGGAGCTTGGTTGGTGCATACATTGTTTGGATTACATTGCCATGCAAAGTTTTGTCCTCTGCTGCTGTCAAACAGGTTCTGCAGGAACTTTTTGCCGATCGACTGCACAGAGTGCCGACCGGCAAACAATCCATGGCCGATGGAATCATTTTGTGCCGATGATCATACCCTGCGGCCGGTGGCCAATCCCCTCAGCCGGTAGTGATCCTCAGTGTCCAGAGAAGCATACCTGAGACTTTGGCAGTCTTCAGAGGTGTATAGCAGGGAAAATAGAAGCAGCTTGGGCATGGTAGTGTCCTTCCAAGCAAGACCGCACATGCATTGCATTGGGCCATTTTCCCGAGGCGGTTTACTATTTCTTCTATTTTAGTTAATTTTCTTAACTAATTAGATGGACTGTAATAATTAATTAGCTTGTAGGTTAATTATCTGTATATTCTTTTGGTCCCTCTGAGTGAGGGCAATGTTGTAATAAGTGTGCGTGGGTGTGTGTATGTCTTCCAACCCCACGTCTTTCTTCCCTTTTATTTACCTGCTTATGATGGTAGATTAGGGCATATTTAAATTAGCATACCTTATGCTATGCATGCGTGCATCCTTACATTTGTCTCACGTGCATCGGGCTCGGTACATCATACAAACTGCATTGTACTTCAATTCCAAATTGAATACGTGTTATTTGTAGCATTTCACATGCCATGTTTAGATTAGCCGAGCCTACTCTAATTGCATTAGTCAATTTAACATGAACTAGGACCATGCATGTTTGCTAACTAGTTTATTGTTTTGGCACGGAGTACGATGTAAGTATTTTCATGCTTTAGCATACCGCATGTGTGTGAGTGTTAACATGACAGTATGCTTACCATGCGGCTAAGTGCTTGCATGAGATAAACTGTTTGATTGCCTGTGGGTGAAGGTTGGATTGTTTGAGTTGGAAAAACTCGTTGAAATTCATGTTTTAGCCTACTTGTGAGTAGCAAATTCCAAAGCGTTTTCCAAACCAACGAATATGCAATGCTTATTTCCAAATTAGGCAATCTAGTCTATACTTGTTTGTTGTGCGCATAACATAGTAATTCTAGACTAATAACCGGAATAAGAACACATAGCGTTTTCAAAAACGGATATCACAGTTAGTAGAGGCTGGTCTTTGGACCGGGCGAGAGGGGGTGCTCATCGCTGACCTTCCCCAATCGTACCCAAGCTCCCGAGCCGAGGCAACTTTGGTGATGACGAACACGTGGCCTTTGGCATCGAGTCAGGATTTCCTAAATTTCCCCAAAATAAAATATTTAGGTGGCGACTCTGTATCTGGCAAAGCAGTCCATGTTTGGCACTTCTTTCAAAAATCTGTTTTCTCAAAACGATTTGCCAGATTTGGACTCTTTGGTTCAGATTAAGAACCGTAGCACAAAATCGAGTTCGAGTTGTAGCGAGGTCCCTCGCCGGGCGTTGTTACAATTTCTGGCGACTCTGCTAGGGAGTTTAGAGAGCTTGACTCGAACTCGTGATATCTTGTTTTGATTTCATTTATGTGTCTCTTTGCATTGCATGTGCATTGGTGCGCCTAGGACACCGTGTTTGCCATCTGCCATTCCTGAACGGTTTGCCGGAGGCTTGTCTTGTCAAGGCATGACCATAAGGCTGACCGGTTATGGGCTCTGACAGCATGGGAACACAAACCCCGATTTTACCGGGGCACCCTTTTTGACCATTCGACCTAGTGCATATTCGGAATCCATAGTGACCATTCCAAACTAGGACAGGTTGCTTACCCGATCATAGGTTGTTTGAAATTGCTGCGTGCGCAGTGAAACCCTAGCTCCTGACAAAAATAGGACAGGGAAATCCTACCCCAACATAGGGGTGTTTGGCTCTTTTACCTGTTATGTGCTTTTAGAGTGTATCTCTATAGGGAATGCATGTATCAGTTTGCGAGTCTGGGTATCAGGCCTGAGGGCACCAGTATCGGCTTTTGAGAATCAGTTATATTTGCGGGTATCAGATTCAGTGTTTTGGGCCAGTGATTTCTGGGGAACAGTGATCAGTAGTTGAGTACAGTCGTTCAGCTACACTCGTGATTGATCTGTTTGGGCTGAAATGCTGCTTGTTTTTCCTTTCAGTACAGAGAGTTTGATTCAGAACAGTCAGTGTTTCCCTTTTTCTGAGGCAAGATAGATATCTGATCCGTTAGTCGCCAGTCAGTATAGCAGACTTAGCATGACGCAGAATTCGGAAGAGATCGTGGTTATGACAGCTGCACTGGATCAAGGGATCACTCTACAAAGTGAGACCAACGTTGATATGCCGCATCCACCCAGGTCACCTGTTGCGCACCCGGTCTGGGTCCCCCAGCTATATCAGGCTCGCGAGCCTACTACATTTGAACTAATGGGATGATAGGTGATCTCCAGAGGTCTGTGGCAGACCTCGCCTATGGAATGTCAGCTTCACTGCCAGCCACACCATATGCCGGGAGTTTTGTACCCCAGGAGCCCCCGCTGTTGGGGCGGATTGTGATTGAACTTAGCCAACCGGAGATGGCCTCCAACTATGGAACCGATGTATCAACATCTACCCAAACCCTCGATCGGGCTGAGGCTAGGGGTAAGGACAAAATGAAGGCGGATGCCGATCCTATCGAACAGCTGCTGTGGGCAGTCGAGGCTTTGAAAGCTGCGGGGATGAACAAGCAACAGGTATCTGCAGTTGTGACAAAAGCTGTGGAGGATGCTTTCCCCACTCCATCCGAGGGTAGTTCTAGTCAATCAGAAAGTCGGGACAGGCCCCGTCATGTCGGAACAGTTCCTTCCATTCCCAACCCTGCACCCAGAAAAGATCTGAAAGCCAAGGCAGCACCTGCCGACCCGTTCGCTAGTGCGTCTAGGAAGACTGCTCAACCTTCGAAGTACCTGCCCCGAGGGCACGGGGTCTTCCATGCTCTCTACATGCCTTTGTCAAAGGCACTTCAGATCCTTGCCGAGAGGGGACATCTTAAACCCTTGGAGCCTCGACCTCTGCCGAAGAATCTCCTCACACATGATCTTTGCTCAGATGTCGCATTACCACAGAGACCGGGTCATGCTACCGACAATTGCTTCCGCCTTCGTCATGAGGTGCAAGACTTGATTGACAATGAGGTTATCCTCCCACCCACCTCAGCTAAGTCCGTTACCACCCAGTTGTTGGATTTTGAGGACACCTGCGAGTATCTGATCGGGAAGTGAACCACCTGTGGGAGACGTCTGGTATTTTTGATGTGGCGTCTGGCATGTATTTTTGAGCATTTGCGAATGCTAATTTTGTAAATTTTGACTTGGGTATCGAGTCAGTCTGTTGTTTTTGCTTTGAGTCTGTCTCATTATCTTGAGTCAGTCCTTTTTGCTTACGGGTCTGTCTTGTCATAGCGAGTCAATCCTCTTGTATAGAATACCAGGTGATTCCGGGGTTGTTGCCTCGAACACCGTTTTGTCTTGTAATTACCCGTTTTGCCTTCTTTTGAGTCTGTCTCTACTATGGAGCCAGTTGCACTGGGGAAATCTGAATGAAAGAAGCTGCGACTATCTTGTTTCCGTGTTTACTTCTTGTTTGCCTTGAGCCAGTCACGCTAGAGGATTTGAATGGAATGATAGTACGTTTTGTCTACTCTTTTGTGCCCTGGAAATCGTTGCAATGACCTAAGTTTTTCAAAAAAAAAAAAACTTTTTGAACACTGCGGTGATAAAAACAAAGAGGAAGGAATTCCTCGGGTTTTGCAAAATTTTGATCAAATTGAGAGAAAGAGAGGCATGTTGAGCCTTTTAATGAATGAAATCATGCCTGTCGGTGTGAGTACTGAGAAGGACCCTGGTTTGATCCAGACTGGTTCCACACTATCCTCAGCGCGAGCGATTTGTCGTTTTCTTAAAAATTTTCAAAAAAAATTGTTTTGCGCGGTCCTGTGAAGACTTGTGTGGAATCGCTCTTGAGATTGTGCAGCCTAGGATCGCTCTCAGCCTCAAGATTCAACCTATCTGTTTCGGACCTAGAATCCGTTCATAACGTTCAACAACCGACCGCCATGAAAGGTCCATGTAGCCTAATTTGAAGCAGCCCTCGAGCAAGAGGCACCAAAGTCAGATCAAGAAGATCAGATCTCATCGCAAGAAGCTGGTGAAGTAACCATGATGGATTCTTCTACAAATTGACACAACAGTCACTCTCCTGGATACGGAGAGGCTTCAATCTCAAAACCATTTGGCATGGGCTTGCTGCACTTTTACCCTTTGAGAGGCTCGCTGGGCTGAAAACCCGGAAGGGCAACCCAGGCAAAAGTTAGAGCAATGAAAAAGAAATACAAAATGAAGCAAAAAGAAGCAAAAAAAAAAAGGAAAAGAAAAAAAATGCAAAAACAAAAAAAGCAAAGAAAAGCAAAAAAGAAAAAGAGAAAGCAAAAGAAAGAAATGAAAAGAAGAAAGGAAGAAAAAGCTCGCAAGGTTAAAAACCTGCAACAGGCACCTTAGCAAAAGTTAGAGCCTGAAAAAGTGAAGGTTAATACCCGAGTGTACCTTGACCGGAACTACGTAAGGCTTGATTCCTATGTTTGGGATACGTAGGCAACTTCATCTTGAAGTCCAGCCCCCAACGCTTTCATAGCGTCTCAATCCATGTAATGGTCTTGATCATCGTCGCCTCCCCTTAATCCGATAGTTCGATTGTGACACCCAGAACTACCCAGCCAGCTTTCTCTTGAAGTCCAACCACCAACACCTTCCAGGTGACTATGTCCATATATTGATTCAGACCGCCTTCGTCTCCTCCATGTCCGAGGGTCCGATCGTCATCAAGGAGGACTGGCTTACAGCATGCCGCGGCATCATCCAAACAAGGGGCAACTTTCCGTTGCGATGCAGTGCCATAAGTTGCCCTGAGTTGCCGTCCAAACCAGGGGCAACTTTCCATTGCCTTATCCCTCTTTAAGCCAGGGGCAATTTTCCATTGCCCCCGATTCGAGGTTGCGCATCTCGAGGGTAAGTTCCATGTTCGTTAAGCATTGACTGTTTGCAAAAATAGTTTTTGAAAATTTTTACTGAGGTTGACTATTTTCTCAAAAACTATTTCATTTTCCAAAAATCGGACCATTTTCTTAGACCCAAAAAGAAAAAATTTTCAGTGCTCGTGGCCTAACTTGCATGATTTCAAATCAGAAAATTGAACAAGTATGTTAATCCAACTCTCATTTTGGTCAAAACTGTTTTAGGAAGAAAACAAAAAAAAATGGTCAAAGTGACGAACTAGGGGCACAATTGAGTCGGGTGTTTTGTCTTCTCCCCGCCATCAACATACTTGCCAGAAAGGCACCCTATTCGCCGGAAGAAGCGTTCCCTATCCGGAACCTCGACTGAACGCCGCCAGAAGGTATAGACGCGAGTTAATAGCATTGGGCGTGAACCCATGACTCCCTATTCATTCATTAACCACCCAGGGGAGGGATGAAAAATGAGAGAATAAAGAATAGAGAGGTGTAAGTTGAGAGAAAAGCGAGAAAAGGGTTTTTGTGAAAAAAAACCGAGCCTGTGGGCCGAGTGATGTGAGAATCACAAATTAGAAAGGGTGGGAACAAAACCCGGAGAAACTGGCTTCTCGTGATATGAGGTCTCTCATTCTCGTAAACACGTCCGTGTGTAGACACCCCATTTTTGACTGTCCTCAAGACCTGGACGTCACCGCTTAAACACTCGGTGATTATCCATGTTCGTGTTCGTTTGGAGTTCTCGGAGTTCTCGACCACGCGCCTTGCCTCAGGACCTCCGAACTTGACCGTTTTGTGTTTGGTTTTGCACCAAACACTTGTTCTTTGCCTTGGCAGGGCAGGGAATGCCTTGTGAGGCATCCCCACACACCACCGGCAGTGGCTAGAGGCCACCGGCTGGTTGATGTTGCCATCGGCACTATATTGTGCCGGTCGGCACTCTTTTGTGCCGGTCGGCAGTCAATTTTGTCAAAATGATAATTTTGCCCTGCCGACTACTGTGCAGTTGCTTTTTGAGATATTTTTAAGCAGCTGTATCACACTTGCTTCCCCTCCATACATGTGTATGGAGGGATGAGCCTCTTGTTTGCTTAGTGGCTAAGCTTACAATGTTGTCTCCTCTATAAGAGGAGGCCTTGTCTTCTTGGCTAAGGGTTGGCCATTGGAGAGACCAAAAAACCAGAGCTCATATATCTCTCTCTCTATATTTTCCATATCTCTCATCCTTATGTGTGTATTTTAGACCTAAATAGTGTGTTTTACCTTACTTTTACACCATTACACACACCATTACACCTAGCTCTGAGATTGAGGGACTTGGAGGGTTGTTTGTGGTGATTTTGGACCGACTTTGACCACTAGAGAGTGGCTGGACCACCTGTTCTTCAAGGGATCTTCAAGGGTAAACTCTTTACTTTAGTTTCCCCATTCTTGTAACTAGTTTCTACCCCTCTTGCTTTGTGTTTTGAGCTTTGCCTATAACTATAAAAACTCTTATTTTTACTTGCTCTTGAACCTTCATTAAGGTCATTTTGTGGTTTGAGTAAAGGCTCACCCTTTTAGGCTTTGTTTGGCCATTTCGGTGTTCTTTTAGTAAGGCTTTGTTTACTTGGTGTTTTGGTCTTCACCACCGAAAACCAAAGGGGTTTTCCAGTGGTGAGGAAGGTGTTTTAAAGTCTCATATAGGGGAGGGACACCCCTCTCCCCTTTGTCCCTTGCTTGCCTTTGTTTTGACCTAAAAAAAATAGCATGTGTGCATGGTTGGTTTTGGCTTCATTTCAAAGCATATTTGTGGTTAATATGATATGTTATGCCTCTGTTTTAGGTTGGATTTATGGCCCTTAACATGCCTCTCATACTTGCTTTGTAATGCTTTACTTTGCTTGGAAGTGTGCCATGCCATTAGCCTACCATATCCTCACGTTTTAACCTTGCATGTTATAGCATTTGATCTTGATTTGCCATGAAAAGGGGCTGTTAGCCACTGTTTTTGCCATGTTTGGCATGTTTGGTATTGTTGTCTTGCTTGTTGGCTTGTAAGCTTTGGGTGTGTGAGTCCTTAGCATGATTAGTCTACCTTAATTTTATGATTTGGCATCATTTTAGATCACATTTCAGTCCCTAATCCATGCCCTCATGCTTGCATTCATTTCCTCGTTCATGCTTTAAAGGTGTGCCTTTCTATGCTTAGGAATAGGCTTAATGCATGCTTGTTTTGTTTGGGGCATTTTGGGGCTGCCATATAAGGGGATTTGGGTGTATTTTTGCATGCTAAGAAACTATTTTTGGTTGTCCAATATGTGCCATGAGTGGTCATGTTAATGATAGTTAGATGCTCTCTTTGGTGCTCTTGGTTTTGGGCCCATTTACTTGTATGCTTGTATAGCATTTTGCTCATGTTTTGGGGCACTTTTTGCCGCTGTTTTGGGGAGGTTTGAGGTCTCCCCCATGGTGGTTAAGGTCACCATTGTATGCTTATTATATGCTCGTTGTATGCTTGGTTCATTAAGTGTTGTAGTAGGTTGGTCCCATTGCTTGGATTGTCCCTATAACTTGCATTACATTCGCATCTTGCATGCATGAGTTTCATACCTTTGTCATGATAGGTTGCATTGCATTGGGTATGCCTCGCATTTTTGCATTACTGTTGCATTGTTGAGCCTTGTTGCATACATGCATTCCATGTCTTGGTTTGGGGTGTCAAACCAAGTGTAAGGGTTGAGAGAAGTTCACACTACAAGTGGTGCAACTTATTTCAATTCTTGGTCACCAAGGCCCTTGACCAACGCATGATAAGGCTTTGGTTTCATTTGTGTGTTTGCATGCATTTTTACATTAAAATGCAAACTTAGTTCCTTAGGCTATCATGCACCAAGATGCATAATTGATGGCCCAAGAACCAAGGGTCATGCTTCCTTGAGTCCCACGCATGACAGGAAACATTGGCTATGCATAAATTTGCTCTAAAATCCATATCATGCACTGTTTGCCTGCTATTGCTGTCAAGCTGTCCTCTGCAGGAATTTTGTGCCGACCGGCAGTATAGAGTGCCGACCGGCACTTTATGAACAGCCGATAACTCCAAATGCAGCCGGTGGCCACACCCTTTAGCCGGTGGTGTTCCCTTTCAGCCGGTGGTGATCTTCAGTGTATGTAGAAGGTGTTCTGAGACTTTGGCAGTTTTCAGAAAGACAGGACAGTGAAAACAGAGGCAACAGTGGCATGGTGCGGACTTTCCGGGCAAGTCGGATTCGAGCATGCATCATTCGCGTATCCCGAGGCGGGGCTGCGGCCTTTTCTATTTTGCATTTATTTGTTTAAATAATTAGAAATTTTGTAATATTTAATTTATTTATTATTCGGACTGTAATATTTATTCGGTCCCTCTGTGCGAGGGCATAATTGTAATAAGTGTGGGTGAGTGTGATGTATGTCTTCCAACCCCACGTCTTTCTTCCCTTTTATTTAACCGCTTATGATGGTTAGATATAGGGCATATTTCAATTAGCATACAGTATGATAGCATGTTTGCATCACTCATCTATTTTGCATGCACCGGGCTCGACGCATCATACGAACTGCATTTGTATTTCAATTTCGAATTGAATACGTGTTAGTTGTAGCATTTCATACGCCATGTGTAGAATAGGCGAGCCTACTCTAAATTGCATCCTTGCCTGTGTTGCATTAGCCACTTAGCATGAACTAGGTCACGCATGTTTGCTAACTAGTTTCTTGTTTTGGCACGGAGTACGATGTAAGTATTTTACGCTTTAGCATGTCGCATGCGTGTGAATGTTGCCATGACAATATGCTTACCATGTGGCTAGATGCTTATGTGAGATAAACTGTTTGAATGCCTGTGGGTGGAGGTTGGATTGCTTGAGTTGGAATAACTCATTGAAATCCGTATTTTAGCCTACTTGCGAGTAGCAATTTCAAACTGTTTTCAAAACGAACGGATGTGCAATGTTTATTTCCAAATTAGGCAGTCTAGTCTATACTTGTTTGCCGTGCGCATAACATAGTAATTCTAGGCTAATAATTGGAATAAGAACACATAACGTTTTCAAAATCGGATATCACGGTTAGTAGAGGCCGGTCTTTGGACCGGGCAAAAGGGGGTGCTCATAGCTGACCTTCCCCGATTGTACCCAAGCTCCCGAGCCAAGACAACTTTGGTGATGACGGACACGTGGCCTTCGGCACCGAGTCAGGGTTTCCTAAATTTCCCAAAAATAAAACATTTAGGTGGCGACTCTGTATCTGGCAAGGTAGTCCATGTTTGGCACTTCTTTTCAAAATCTATTTTTTTCTCAAAACGATTTGCCAGAGTTGGACTCTTTGGTTCGAGATTAAGAACTACGACAAACAATTGAGTCCTTCGAACTGTAATGACCCAATAGCGAACCAGAACGGGACTCGACCTCCCGGATGCGTCGGGATGCTTCAGCGACTTCATCGGGATTTTAGAGAGCTTGACTCAACTCGTGATATCCTCGCTTCGACTATACTCATGTGTTTCTTTGCATTGATGTGCATTGTTGCGCCTAGGACACCGTGTTGGCCATCCGCTATTCCCGAGCGTTTGTCGGAGGCTTGTCTTGTCAAGGCATGACCATAAGGTCGACCGCTATGGCTCGCCAAGATGGGGAACACAAACCCCGGTTTTACTGGGGCACCCTTTTTGACCATTCGATCTAGTGCATATCGAAAGCCATAGTGACCATTCCAAACTAGGACAGGTTGCTCACCCGATATTAGGTTGTTTGAAACCACTGCGTGCATAGTGAAACCCTAGCTCCTGACAAAATAGGACAGGGAAACCCTACCCCAACATAATGGTGTATTGGCTCTCATTTACTTGCTATGTGTTTTTAGAGTGTATCTCTACAGCGAATGCGCACATCAGTTTGTGAGTTTTGATATCCAGCCTGAGGGCACCAGTAACAATATTTTGGGGAATTAGTTATCTGTGGGTACCAGATTCAGACATAGGGGCAATGATTCAGAAATAGTGATCAGTATTTGAGGAACAGTGTATCCAGTTCACGAGCAGTGCATGCTATGATATCAAAACTGTGTGTTGTATGTTTATTTTATGCCGTTGTGCTGTCCAATTGTCTGTTTATTTATACACTTTATTTATCTTTTTGCTAGGTAGTTGAGCACGATTGCTACCGACCCGATAGATATCCCCCAAGCACCCTGGGTTAGAGGCCGTCGACTCCTTCGATCTGAGGATCTGATAGACGGACAACCAGTGTACTACTCACTACCCCCGGTTACTAGACGGAGGTTAGTCAGGCAGAGGACATCAGTATAGCCGCTACCAGAGGGCTTTATCTACCCCAATTGTTCAAGAGGGATCAGATTCTCAGGTCACCAACAGAGAGAGAATACATACCAAGAATCCAACCAGAGCAGATAGCATGGCTAGTTTGGAGGAGATGGTGCGCCACCTTCAAGAAAGCATGAAAGCAATGCCGGAACAGATGTCAGTGTGTATTTCGCTGCAGACAATAGGCCACAGTTGTGAGGGAACAGGCAGAGACAATTGCCAGGCTAGAGCAGCAAACCGGAGCATCCGCTTCGTGTCAAACTCCTCTCCCACCAGGAGTTCCTAGTGTCGGGGAGACAGCCAATGTTCAGACTGATACAGAACTGCCCACAGGACCACCCCCACCTCCAACCCTACCTCAAATCCAACCTCAGCTATCAAAGACACCCACCAACCTACCGGACTCTCCCTTTGAGTTCGAGACTGATCCCACCGCACTAAAGTTGAGCAAGCTTGAAAAGTTGTTCAAGAGATCCCAAGGGGTCAAGACTATCCCCGACATTGAAGATGGTTACACCGACGCAGCCGTGACGCTGCCCGACAGATTCAAAATGCCTCATATTGATCGATTTGACGGGTCCGGGGACCCCATGGTGCATTTAAGACTGTTTTCAGATGTTCTAAGGCCAATGGGCCTCAGTAGGCTTCAGAAGTTGTCTTTGTTTGGCCGGACCCTGTCGGGTGTGGCGGCCATATGGTATGCTAAGCTAGAAGATGATGTCAAGAGGAATTGGGACGAAATGGTTGAGGCCTTCATCGCACAGTATTCGTATAATACACAGATTGAGATTACGACCCGTGATCTCGAGACGACTAGGCAAGAGCCTAAGGAGAGTTTTTCAGAGTTTGTAACCAGATGGAGGGCCAAGGCTTCGATGATGACCTTGAGGCCTACGGACAAAGACCAGATTCGAATGATTGTGCGCAATCTTCAGCCGAAGTTGATGCAAAAGATGATAGTACTCCCCTTTCCTACTTTTTCTGACCTACATGAAATGGGAGTGCAGATTGAAGATGCCTTGAAGCAAGGTTTGATTGATAATGACCGGGAGCAACCCCGACGAAATTTCAATCGTGGTAGCAATGCAGGCCCGAGTGGCACTACTACTACAAGAGCCACCGAAGTAAGCATGGTCACCGCCAACCCCCTTCCAAGAAATACGGCAACTGCACCATTCTCCGGTGCGTCCGGAAGTAACCCGCAAACAACCAAATACCCACCCAGAAACACCAGAACCTTCGCCCCACTATATATGCCCCTATCCAAAGCTCTGGGGGTTTTGATCAAAAAAGGGAACCTGAAGCCCCTGGAGCCGCGACCCCTACCAGAAAAACTCCCTCCTACCCATAACCCGGCCAAGTATTGTGCATTTCACCAACAGCACGGTCACGACACCGACCAGGCTCGACACGCCATGAAATTCAAGATCTCATCGACAATGGGGTGATTTTGCCTCCCGAAAAACCCAATGTTACTACAAATCCCCTCCCCGCACATAACCAAGCTCCACCACCTAAAAAACTCAATTTCATCCATACTGGGACCGTGTCCTACGACCCTAGTATCTATATCACACCTACCCACCTGCCTAAACCAGAGGTGTTCCTCCCCGATTACACCGAGTTCTGCATGATAGACATCTCCAAGACCCAATCTAAGCCAGCGGCGGTGACCACCAAGAACAGGGGAAGGGAGATTCTAGAGGAGAAACAGGTTGTTGAGTCAGAGTCTGTGGAATCTGGGAGTTACGTTGGGAAGACGTACAGTCCGAGTGACTATATTTTATCAAAAGGCCAAGATGGACCCGGAGTAGAATTGCCAACAGAGGGGGAGTGGTGTGTGATCCAAGGAGATAGTCTGGGACAGGGAACAGATGATGTAACAGCTGTAGGGGAGGACTTGGCCTATCTCCAATTTTACAGTGACCAATACCCAGAGGACGCGACAGTTGCGTGGTTCGATTATGAGGATTCAGCGGAAGTTACCGGGTGGTTGGACGATCAGCCCGATGTGGTAGGAGAATTTCAGGCAGAGCAGAGTTCAGCAGGAATGAGAATATCAGCGATGGCCGGAAGGGTCAAAGAGCAGAACACCTCGCCGGGGGACGCCGGCGTCAAGAATTTCGCCCGAGATTGGAATATTTTGAGTACGGAGATGATTGAACAGTCAGTCGTGTCAGAACAAGCAAGTTTTGAAGATTCCGAGAGAATCAGGAAGGCGAAGGCCCATGTGGAAGTTGAAACTACTGTGTGCACAGGAATCGAGAATGCTAAGGGCATGGGGTGGAAGGTGTCATGCGAAGAACAAATATACGAGCCGACAGTGTGTCCGGTTTCACGATGGAGTGTGGTGGGAAGATGAGGCCCTATGTCTTGCTCACACGGATGAAGATTGGGAGAATAACCAACCTGATAACACTTGGTACCTTGGAGAGGTCGACCACATGACGAGGAGTGGGCGATATTTCAAACCCCCACACTTGGATCAATCAGAGGCCTCAGGGAAGGATAGGGAAGCCGAGAAGCAAAAGAAGAAGCAACTTGAAGAGGAAGTCAGACTCAAACAAATTAAAAAGATACAAGTAGACATCTCCATTTGGGATCGCCATGGCCTCATGAGTACACAGCAGTCGCTTTTGATGCCATGGATAAGGCAAAACTCTCCATAGAGACTACACCAGAGTAGCTGGTTGGACTGGTCTTCCCGGGAGGAGGTTCCCCTACATTGACCTTTTTGGCTAAAGAACTTCCACCTGAGGGCGTAAATCACAATAAACCCCTCTACATCTCCGTGGAATGTAGAGATAAGTGGATACCGGTGGTACTTGTTGATACCGTTCCGCCATCAACGTCGCCAAAGAAGGACGGCGTATGCAATTGGCTTGAAAACTGCAGATTTCACACCAACAGCCCAAGTCATCCGGGCATATGACAACACAAGTAGAGAAGTAATGGGAACAGTTAAAGTTCAAGCAAAGGTTGGGCCAGGGCAGCACGAGGTAGATTTCCATGTTCTAGAAGTTCCCGCAACTTTCAATTTGCTTTTAGGGCGGCCGTGGCTGCATCAGGCAAAGGCAGTATCATCTACTTTACATCAAATGGTGAAATACCCCTACGGGAAGGGAGTAGCCATTGTCTTTGGGAATTCATCAATCCACCCACCACCGGAAGCATCCACGCCGGTTCTAGAGATCGAGCACGGCATGGAAGATGTGTTCATATCAGGTTTTACCTTGGCCGAGGCTCAGGTTGTACAGAATATCATGGCCGCTAACGGCGAATATACGCCGCTGCTCAAGCAAGGTACCTCATGAACAAGCTCCAATACATCCCCGGATGGGATTAGGGAAGAGCGCCGTAAGGGCATTGCGTCAAGTGTCAAGACAACCCTCTTACCTTCTTGGGTTATTCGCCCACCAAGGAAGATTGGGTAAGAAAAGGAAAAGAGATGGCAGAAGAGCCAAAGCAAAACAAATGGGAAACCTTTTGAATTGATGCATCGCCCATCCAGTATTCGAACGGACGTCATTCCGGATGGGGAAGACTTTCCATTCTCTCGTTTTCCGAGCCATGGTCAATGAAGAAAAGAAGCGCATGCCGGTTCAAATTTTTGACCTACGCTTATCCGGGATGATGTTGTTGAAAAGCGTATGCACTCCAACAAATTGAGATCGAGCATAGCAAGGAAGTGGAATCATGGGCACGAGTTTGAAATTGGGGTAGCGCCGCATGTCTACTTTCAGATCCTTTGATCAACCAAGTGTGCTTGGGGATGACTCCTGTCCATGATCGGAGATGAAACGCAAGGGCCTACCATCGCCTATTTTGGATGCATCCATCGACCCTCCCTCACCGGCAAGACGAGGAGGATTTTTGTCAAACAAAGACGGGTAGTGAGCCGGAATCTGATTCCACCGAGTCTTGTGAGTCTAATCAGTTCCTTTTTGTCTGAGTCCGAGTCCCAGATTCTGGGGTGATAACCCGGATGCCACTTCCGCCTGTGTCATCTTTTTTTTCTTTTGAGTCTATCAGAATGTAAGAATTGGACGGTTCGGAAGTATCTAATGAGAATGAGGTGATTGTGGTTTTAGTATTTTTTGTGCCTTTGGTTTATTGCTTAAATCAGGACTTTCAAAATTTTGATGCAAACGACGAGGACGACATCCCTCCGGTTTTGCAATGACTAATTGAACAAGAGCAGGAGAGGTTTGTTAAACCCTTAATGGATGAAATAACGACCGTGAACATTAGTCTCGAGAAGGACCCGCCGGGTCCAGACGGGTCCACGTTGTCTTCGAGGAACGCGAGCGCTTAGTCGCTTATTAAAAGATTTCAAAGATGTTTTCGTGGTCCTATGAAGACATGCTCGAATCGATCCCGAGATTGTACAAAGACCGGATCCTCTTGACCCCGAGGCCCGACTCCAAACAGAAATTGAAGGATCCGCCTGATTGGGCCATTAAGATCAAGGAAGAGGTCACTACAGATTGACGCAGCTTCTTTGGTATCCGAATACCCGACTTGGTTGGCCAACATTGTTCCAAGATCAAGAAGGATGGCGTAATCGGTATGTGTGGATTTCGTGGATTTGAACAGGCGGTCAAGGATGACTTTCCTTGCCACATATCGACGAATTTGGTAGATTTCACAATGGGCATGCTTTGCTTTCATTCATGGATGGCTTCTCGTGTTATAATCGATAGTAATGGCACCAAGACCGGAGAAGATCGCTTTACCACCCCGTAAGTACATATTGTTACAGAGTAATCCCGTCTGGACTGAAGAATGCTGGGGCTACATATCAACGGGCTGCAACCACAATATTACATGACATGATCCATAAAGAGGTCGAGGTGTATGTGGACGACATGATTGTCAAGTCCAAAGAAAGAGAGGGCCACTACACCGCCTTGCAAAAGTTTTTCCAAAGGATCAGAGAATTTCGGCTGCGGTTGAATCCTCAGAAGTGTACATTTGGTGTTACAGCGGGGAAAATGTTGGGATTTCTGATTACACAAAGGGGCATCGAGGTCGACCCTTCCAAAATCAAGGCCATCTTAGAAATGCCCTCACCAATGACTGAAAATGAGGTGCGAGGCTTTCTAGGTAAAGTGCAATTCATAAGGCGGTTTATTTCAAAACTAACCTTAACTTGTGAACCACTTTTTGGTCTTCTAAAGAAAGGAAAGAAGTTCCAATGGGACGGCCGATGCCAAGCTGCATTTGAACAGATTAAAGAGTATCTACAGAATCCGCCCGTGTTGTCACCACCAAAGCCAGGGAAGCCGTTGATATTGTATCTGTCAGTAACCGAGACTACAATGGGCTGTATGCTCGCACAAGAGTTGGAAGATAAAGTGGAAAGGGCCATTTACTATCTGAGCAAGAAGATGCTGGATTACGAGACCCGCTACACTCCGCTGGAGAAGGCTTGTTTGGCCTTGGTATGGGCTATTAGGAAGCTGCGGCACTACCTGTTAGCTCACTCTGTAATGTTGGTTTCACGGCTTGATCCCATCAAATATCTTTTCGAGAAACCAGCACTTACGGGTTGGCTAGCTCGTTGGCTGCTGTTGCTCTCCGAATTTGATCTCAAGTATGTGACGCGCAAGTCGGTAAAAGGAAGAGCGGTAGCAGAGTTCCTTGCCAACCACCTGGTTGAAGGGGATGAAGCGTTTGAGTACCTATTCCCAGATGAAGCTATTCTGCATATCGAAGATGAAACTTGGACGATGTACTTTGACGGAGTGTCAAATCAATACGGGTATGGGATAGGAGTGTTGCTGATAGCACCTGACGATTCCCGTATCCCTTTAGCATTTAAGCTTCGATTCAAAGTCTCGAACAATGAGGCAGAGTATGAGGCATGTATTGCCGGTCTAGAAGCTGCCCTAGAACTAGGGGCAAGGCGATTGGACGTCGTTGGGGATTCGAACCTAGTTGTGTCTCAAGCTAAAGGAGATTGGAAAGTAAAAGAGGAAAAGATGATAATTTACCACCAGACCTTGGATTTGTTAATTCCTCGGTTTGAAAAGCTAAATTTCGCTCACCTAGTAAGAGAGAACAATAGGTTTGCAGATTCGCTAGCAACTCTATCTTCCATGATAGACATCCCATCTGGGGTCCGGATGCGTCCAGTCATTATTGACCAGAAATTTGCACCTGCCTACGAGTCAATCTCTGCCATAGATGAAGTGTAGGATAATAACCCTTGGTATCATGATATATGGAACTTCTTGAAAAAAGAGGCATATCCACCAGGGGCAAATGCCAAGGACAAGAGGGCAATCAGAAGAATGGCTGTTCAGTTTGTCATCTGTGGGGGTAAGTTGTACAAAAGAGGCCATCTGGGAATGCACAAGCTGTGTGTGGAAGCCGAAGAGTCGAAGCGCCTAATGGAGGCCATCCATGGAGGAGAATGTGGGGCACATAAGAATGGGGTAATGCTGGCACGAAAGATCCTCAGACAAGGCTACTACTGGTCTACCATGGAGGAAGATTGTATCGGCTTTGTTCGACAATGCCACAAATGCCAGATTCACGCAAACCGCATGAACATCCCACCGTCAAAGTTGTACAACATGACGTCGCCATGGCCATTTTCAGTTTGGGGGATCGATGTGATTGGAGCTGTTACTTCGAAGGGGTCGAATGGGCATCAGTTTATCTTGGTAGCAATAGATTACTTTACGAAGTGGGTCGAGGCCCAATCTTATGTCGTATTGAAGGCTTCGCAAGTCGCAAAGTTTATCAGAAACAACATTATCTGCCGTTATGGAGTCCCGAATGAGATCATTTCGGACAATGGTTCTCACTTCAAGAAGGAGGTGATTGATTTGTTGGAGAAGTATAATGTGGCTTTTCATAAGTCATCCACGTATCGGCCATAGACCAACGGAGCAGTTGAGGCCGCCAACAAAAATATCAAACACATACTGCAGAAGATGGTGGAGACCTATCGGGACTGGCTAGATAAGTTGCCGTTTGCTCTGTGGGGCTACCGAACGTCAATTAGAACTTCTACCGGGGCGACACCGTATTCCTTGGTGTATGGGATGGAGGCCGTTCTACCTATAGAGATTGAGGTTCCGTCTTTACGAGTATTGGCTGAGTGTCAGATAGCCGAGGCAGATTGGCAACAGAGCAGATTCGAGGAACTCATGCTCTTTGATGAAAGGAGATTAAAAGCACTGTACCATGTCCAAGGATATCAACGCAGAATCGCCCGGGCTTTTAACAAGAAAGTTAAGTCTAGGAATTTGAAGGAAGGAGATTTGGTGCTCAAAGACAACCGAGCTCCCATCCACGACCCAAGGGGCAAATTCAGACCTAATTGGACGGGTCCCTATATCATCAAGTCTATCTGGTCAGGTGGAGCTGTGGTTCTGATGGACCTAGATGGCCTAGAGTTCTCCTAACCGATCAATATGGACAAGTTGAAGAAATATTACCCCTGAGAGGCTCGCTAGGCCGAAAACCCGAAAGGGCGACCTAGGCAAAATTCAGAGCACAAAAAAATAGAAAGTATAAAACCGAGCTCAAGAAGGTTGAAAACCCGAAAGGGCGGCCTCGGCAAAAGTTAGAGCAAAAGGAGAGTGAAAATACTCGAGTGAACCCAAGCCCGAACTACGAAGGCTTGATTCCCATCATTGGGATACGAGGCGCTTCATCCCGAAGTTCAAATAAACTCTTCCCCATCAACTTTGTCCATTTGATCATCTTGGTCATCTTTGCCCATCAAGATTTATCGCAATCTCCGCATAAGGTCGTTTCGGACTAGGGGCAACTTTCCGCTGTCGCATGGTCATGGGTACCATTCAAACAAGGGCAACTTTCCGGTTGCTAGGATCCGGTTGTGCATCTCAAAGGATGATCTCAAGCGTGTCTAGTTCTCGATCCATATCGAAAATAGTTTTGAAAAGTTTTAATAAAGATGACTTTGTTCAAATAAATCTTTTACAACTAAGACCATTTCTGGACCAAAACGGAAAATTTTCAGTATCACAACCTTCAATTTCATTGATTTCAAATAGAGTTCTCTTGCTCTTGCATACAATTGAAGTTGCTTTTTATTACATTCATAAAGAAAACTTGAAAGTACTAATAAAGCAATAAATCCGGGGCGTGGTCAAATCAAATATCCTCGCGCCTCCCGTGAGCCGGGTCGAAGCCTCGATGCCAAAGTGGGCCCCTCTGCCTCTTCATTAAGCCAATCCAAGCACTCATCGACAAAGTGCAATCGAAAGCGGAGCGGGGCCAGGAGTTCTCTCGCCCTCCATGCTGTGGCATACCGGGCCAGCTGTGCGCCACGAATTGGGAATGTAACCGGTACTCTATCCTTCCGGACAAGTCCGATTATGACCAAACCGGGCGCAGATACGGAATGGGAAGTAGAAGACACAGTGAGTCAAGCCAATCAATTGGATCCCGTTGACGGGTCATCTCAGAACTCATCATTGGGAGATTGAGCCAAGGGCACCGCCAAGTAATGCGGTTCATGGACAAACCGCACATCCATTCAAACCACCAACCTCTCATCAAGGGCGCTAACTAGGCGTTGTTCAAGAAGTAGCCATGAAATGAATATGCTGGGCAAGAGTCCACAACCTTCAATTTATCCATTAACCACACCTGGGGAGGGACGAGAATGAGAGAAAAAAGAAAAGAGAGGTGTCCGAGGAGAGAAAAAGTGAGAAGGGGGTTTTTGTGAGAAAAACTGAGCCTGGGGGCCGAGTGATGTGAGCAAACATAGATGTGAGATTGGGTGGGAAACATTACTTGCGTAATAGTGGACTCGCTAATCCGATCGCCTCGACGATAAAAGGCGTCTAAGCCCAGCAATGTCTCAGCCAGGATCATGGCGATGCAGCTTTTGCCCTCCCTCAAGCCTTGGGCAACCTCAATCAACCGAACACTAGGCCCTCCGGAACCAGAGATGAACAGAAAATGAGATAGCATGCATAGACAGAGGGCGTGTCGTTGAAAACCTTGCCAGTAATGGTCGTCGCGATCACTAGTCTCAGAAAAACGACAAACCAAGCTCGGAACATCTAATGTCCCGTCACAAATCAGAGAACGAGCATCGGGCATTGAGAGCCCACACATTTGTCCTAAGGCTTGAGCATGGCCAAAACGAAGTTGGGGCAGGATCTCCTCGTTGCGCCCAAATTCCATTAGAGCTTGGAAATCTTCAAAAGTGGGACACACCTCCTGCCCGCTAAAGCTAAAGACATGTGTTACCGGGTTCCAGAACCTTGCCGCGGCAAGGAGAAATGGAGAATGCAGCGGGGTACGGCGCAAAGTGAATAGTGCGTTTATGCCGAAAGCCCGAAAATTCAGCTTTTCCGAGCCATCCAAGTTGTTAATCCAAGTTGCGAGATTTTGGGCAAGAAACTCTTCCATTTGGAACAAATCAATGTGGAAATGAAGAGAACCACGAAGTTGAGACCCTTTTTGAAGAAGATAAGGTTGAGTGAAGGACAGATGTCAACCTTCTGCTGGTGCTGACAGTTTAGTGCCGACCGGTCAATAATAGTGCCGACCGCCTATATGTTTTGGCCGGTGGATCACCATTTCGGCCGATGGCCATTCCTCAAGGCCGGTAGGCTTTCTGCTCGGCCGGTGGTTCTCTACCTTGTCCTCTGAGCAGTTTATGCTAGTAATTTGGAAAATCCCACCACTTTCGATACCCTCTAGTGATCAATTCTTACGAGGGCGCGCCCATTTGCTTATCGAGTTGTTGCATATTTGCTTATCGAGTTGCATTTCACTCTCTTTGAGTCTTTGTAATGTCTATCAAGGTGTACTCGCATTTGGCTAGTTTGCTGAGTCCCCCTGTTTTGCTTATCGAGTTGTAATTGGTTTACTACCTGATTATTACGATGCGATGCTTTGTTTTCAAAACACAGTTTCAATTTCAGTCACATTGTTGTGTGATGCCTTGCGATGCGATGCATAGAACACGCAAATGTAACACATTTTGAACAAACAGCTGTTTCATTTCCATCATATGTTTTGCAAAAAACACACGCTTTTGAGAAATAAAACCTGCCCGAGGCAGTGCAATGTGCTTAAACTCCTAGTAAAAAGGAAAGTAAAGCAGAAGAATAGCAGGGTAGTAGAGTGCTGGGTTTGGCACCGGTAACCTCCCCTTTTCGGTCATCGTACCTTTTGCGCCCTTGTTCGGGTCAGTCATGTGATTTGGCACCTTCATCACTTAAGGCAGTCCAAGAAACTGCGCCTTCAGAACATAAGTGGAGCTTCGAGTTGACCTCGTACCACAACTTTTGTGAGCGATGCTCGGGACATCCGAAGGACGTCCCTTCCCGTATCCTTTTATATCTTGTGAATTCTCTAAATCACTTCAATCATATTGAGTTGCAGCACGTTGCATTCCAGCATCATGTTTACCATGATCAGTTTCAAATTCCCTTTTATACACATTGCATTGTATGCGTGCATTGCTTTACTGATATGTGTTCAAGTTTCTTTATATACACATTGCATTGTACGCGTGCATTGCTTTACTGATCTGTGTTCAAATTCCTTTATATACACATTGCATTGTACGCGTGCATTGCTTTACTGATATGTGTTCAAGTTCCTTTATATATACATTGCATTGTACGCGTGCATTGCTTTACTGATATGTGTTCAAGTTCCTTTATATACACATTGCATTGTACGCGTGCATTGCTTTACTGATATGTGTTCAAGTTCCTTTATATACACATTGCATTGTATGCGCACATTGCTTTACTGATATGTGTTCAAGTTTCTCTATATACACATTGCATTGTATGCGTGCATTGCTTTACTGATATGTGTTCAAGTTTCTCTATATACACATTGCATTGTATGCGTGCATTGCTTTACTGATATGTGTTCAAGTTTCTCTCTATACACATTGCATTGTATGCGTGCTTTGCTTTACTGATATGTGTTCAAGTTCCCTCTATATACACATTGCATTGTATGCGTGCATTACTTTACTGATATGTGTTCAAGTTTCTCTATATACACATTGCATTGTATGCGTGCTTTGCTTTACTGATACGTGTTCAAGTTCCCCCTATATACACATTGCATTGTATGCGTGCATTGCTTTACTGATATGTGTTCAAGTTTCTCTATATACACATTGCATTGTATGCATGCATTGCTTTACTGATATGTGTTCAAATCCCCTTTTATACACATTGCATTGTATGCGTGCTTTGCTTTACTGATATGTGTTCAAGTTTCTCTATATACACATTGCATTGTGTACCTGCATTGCTTTACTGATATGTGTTCAAGTTCCTTTATATACACATTGCGTGCACGTGTGCATTGCTTTACTCACATGTGTTCAAGTTCTCTTTCCATACACATTGCGTGCATACGTGCATTGCTTTACTCACATGTGTTCAATCCTGCTATCTTGCTGTATACATTGCATGCATTGTCATGCACTTTTGACTGCATTGTCATGCATATTGCTAAACAACTCTGTACCTGTTAAGTTTGCTTTCTTTGCAGGCACGATATTGTATGTACGGCTCATTTGAGGCCGGTGCAACCGGACAAGCCGCACAGTGTAGACACCCCATTTTTGACCGTCCTCAAGACTTGGACGTCACCGCTTGAACACTCGGTGATTACCCATGTTCGTGTTCGTTTGGAGTTCCCGGAGTCCTCGGCTACGTGCCTTGCCTCAGGACCTCCGAACTTGACCGTTTTGTGTCTAGTTTTGCACCAAACACTTGTTCTTTGCCTTGGAGGGGCAGGGAATGCCTTCTGAGGCATCCCCACACACCACCGGCAGTGGCTAGAGGCCACCGGCTGGTTGATGTTGTCATCGGCACTATTTTTGGCAAAATGACCATTTTGCCCTGCCGATCACTTTACAGCTATTTTTGGAGATATTTTTAGACAGCTTTGTAGCACTTGCTTCCCCTCCATACACGTGTATGGAGGGATGAGCCTTTGATTGACTTAGCTTGTAAGCTTTGTCCTCTATAAGAGAAGACTCTCTTCTCTTAGCTCAAAGGTTGAAGAGTTAGACATTTTAGAGAGAAAAGACAGAGAAGAAGCTCTGGTTTTAGGGTTTGAATTCTATATCTATCCTATCTCTCTTTTTCTCTCTTGTTTTGTACACTAGGGGTTTGTGTCTCACTATTGCACATCAACACCTAGTGTTTCACCTTCCCTTGGCTACTGAGGTCCCAAGTGGTTGTTCTTGCTGTTCTTGACTGGTTTGGAGCTCAAGGAGGCAACAAAGTCAACATTTGTGAAGAGGGTCAACAAGGGTGAGAAACTTGCTTTATTTACCCCATTCTTGCACTCCATTTTGACCTATCCTTGAACTGTTTTTAAGCTTAGTGTTTAATACAAAAAAGTTCTATTTTTTAGTCCTCTTGATAGTTTATTAAGGGTACTTTGTGCTTTGGGGAGGTTTGACCCCTCTTAGGCCTTGAAAAGGCCTCATTTTGTGCTATTTTGTTGAGATCCGAGACTTTGGTGCTTGGGCCTCTTCACCATTGAAATCTTGAGGGATTTCAGTGATGAAGATGGTGCCTTGAAGTCCCAAGAAGGAGAGGGCCACCCCCTCTCCTTGATGTCCTTGAAAAGGGCAAGTTTTGCCTCTTGAGGGAGCATTATGATTGAGTGTGTGTTGAGCATGTATGGACTGTTTTTCATGCTTAGAATATCATGATTTAACATTGCTATGTGTTGGTTTTGGTCCCTTATGCATGCTTAGCATAGTTGCCATGTAATGCCTTGTATTGCCTTAACATGCCTTAGGTTGTTAGCCCTAACTTGAGCATGCTTTAGGCTTAGATTTGTGAATGTTTTGTGCTTATTTTGACATGTTCTAGCTCTGTCCATAGTCATTTGGGTTGATCTTGGCATGCATTATATAGCCCCTTTGCATTTTAGGCTTGCTAGCCTTTGAGCATGCATAGGTAGCATGTGTTGCTTACCTTATTTTGATGGTTTGGAACCATTTAGCATGTCATTTCAGTCCCTTTGGTGTGCTTGTATGCTTGCCTTAGTTGCCTCTTTAATGCTTTAAAAGCATGTGTTGTATGCCTCATGTTTTAGCATTTGTGCATGCCTTTGGATTCATGCCATTTAGATGCCGTCTAAGTGGTCTTTTCGGCTTAGTTTTATGTGTTAAAACTCTGTTTTTAATTGGTTAAGTGTTACCATGTGTGGTTGTAATATGTGTGGTTCAATGCCTCATTGGTTTGCCTTAAGTACTTGGGCCACTTGTTGCATCCTTAGCCTACTTTGTTGCTTGGTTTAGCATCATATTTAGCATGATTTCAGAGCCTAAATTGCATGCTAATGGTCCATGTTTGTGCCTCTTAAATGTGTTTAAGAGTTGCTCTTAAGTGTTGGTGCTTTAACATGTGCATGTGTGTATATGTGTTTGGCCCTCATGTCTTAGCATTTTGGCCACTGATTTTAGGCCTAGTTAGAGTTGCCTAGATCATGTTTAAGTCCACCTTTTATTTGGTTTGCATGCTTGCCTTACATGTTTGCTTGTATGCTTACATAAGCGCCTTGTATTGTCCATATTGCATGCTAGCCAACATGCTTAGGATTTCATTGCATTCACGTGCATGCTAGGCCTCTTGAGATAAACATGATAGAGGTTCGGCGCCCTTGTTTGTTTATATGGTTTGCATGCATTTGAAATTGAAAGTGCACATTTGGTTCCTTGGGCCATCATGTATGGAAATGCGTGATTGGTGGTCCGAGAATCGAGGCACACCTTCCTTTGAGTCATTAGTATGATAAGGAGTGTGTTTAGTGCATATATGCTTTGAATTGCATTGCCATGCCAGTATTTGCCCTCTGCTGCTGTGAGTTGCAGGTTCTGCAGGCATTCAGTGCCGGCCGGCAGTGTTTAGTGCTGACCGGCAGTCAATTTGCAGCCGATGGATCAATTCAGTGCCGATGAGCTCAATCCACTGCCGGTGGAAGTTTTGTGCAGCCGGTAGTGATCTTCAGTACCTAAGGAAGTATTCCTAGGGCTGTGGCAGTCTTCTGAGGAGTAAAACAGAGAAAACAGAGGCAAGTTAGGCATGGCAGTGCAATTCCGAGCGGAATCCGAGCGCGCGTGCATTGAGCCCTCGCCCTGAGGCGATTTACTGTTTTGCTTAGATTAATTATTTTGTTAATTTAATTAATCTGTAATATTTAATTAGCTTGCGTAGTTAATTAATTTGTATTATTCTTTTGATCCCTCCGAGCGAGGGCGAATCTGTAATAAGTGTGGGTGCGTGTGTGTGCATGTCTTCCAATCCCCACTTCTTTCTTCCCTTTTATTTACCTGCTTATGATGGTAGATTAAGGCACGTCTAAATTAGCATACCTTATGCTACGCATGCGTGCATCCATGCATTTGTTGACATGCATCGGGCTCGGTACATCATACAAACTGCATTGTATTTTCAATTCCAAATTGAATACATGTGTCAAATGATTGCATTTCACATGCCATGCTTAGGATAGCCGCGCCTGTCTAGATTGCATCTTCGCCTGTGTTGCATTAGCCACTTAACATGAACTAGGTCATGCATGTTGGCTAACTAGTTTCTTGTTTTGGCACAGAGTACGACGTAAGTATTTATGCTTTAGCATATCACATGTGTGTGAGTGTTGCCATGACAGTATGCTTACCATGCGGCTAAGTGCTTATGTGAGATAAACTGTTTGAATGCCTGTGGGTGGAGGTTGGATTGCTTGAGTTGGGAAAACTCATTGAAATCCGTGTTTTAGCCTACTTGCGAGTAGCAAATTCCAAAGCATTTTCAAAACAAACGGATATGCATTGTTTATTTCCAAATTAGGCAATCTAGTCTATACTTGTTTGCTGCGCGTATAACATAGTAATTCTAGGCTAACAATTGGAATAAGAGCATGTAATGTTTTCAAAAACGGATATCATGGTTAGTAGAGGCTGGTCTTCGGACCGGGCGAAAGGGGGTGCTCATAGCTGACCTTCCCCGATCGTACCCAAGCTCCCGAGCCAAGATATTTGGTGATGACGGACACGTGGCCTTCGGCACCGAGTCAGGGTTTCCTAAATTTCCCATTTAAAAATATTTAGGTGGCGACTCTGTAATCTGGCAAAGCAGTCCATGTTTGGTACTACTTTTCAAAATCTGTTTTTCTCAAAACGATTTGCCAAAGTTGGACTCTTTGGTTCAGATTTAGAACCGCAACAAACAAAAAAGAGGAGTCCGAACTATAACCCGTGAGTCCCCTCGCGGACATGTTACACACAGGTATCGTATCCTCTGCGTGAGACGTTTTGAGAATTACATAATTCTCTTACATCCTTTCTGCATTGTAGTGTAGATTGGCGTATGCTAGCTTATAACTGTTGCATGTGTGCTTCATTACAGCTCTCTTTGCATGATCATAAGTTATGCTCGGCTTCTTACATTATCTTGCATTTTGCCCCTGCCTTCGGGCGCATACCTTGTTTGTCTTGCATGTTTGTCCAAGTCTTCGGCCTTGTCAAAAATCGGTCGTCTCTGGGCTTTGACATTCACTCCCGTCATTGTTATGACTTCCGAGTTCTGTCAAAGAGGGGCAACTGTAGACACCCCATTTTTGACCGTCCTCAAGATACTTGCCATCAACATACTTGCCAGAAAGGCACCCTATTCGCCGGAAGAAGCGTTCCCTATCCGGAACCTCGACTGAACGCCGCCAGAAGGTATAGACGCGAGTTAATAGCATTGGGCGTGAACCCATGACTCCCTATTCATTCATTAACCACCCAGGGGAGGGATGAAAAATGAGAGAATAAAGAATAGAGAGGTGTAAGTTGAGAGAAAAGCGAGAAAAGGGTTTTTGTGAAAAAAAACCGAGCTCAGGCCGAAAGTGATGTGAGAATCACAAATTAGAAAGGGTGGGAACAAAACCCGGAGAAACTGGCTTCTCGTGATATGAGGTCTCTCATTCTCGTAAACACGTCCGTGTGTAGACACCCCATTTTTGACTGTCCTCAAGACCTGGACGTCACCGCTTAAACACTCGGTGATTATCCATGTTCGTGTTCGTTTGGAGTTCTCGGAGTTCTCGACCACGCGCCTTGCCTCAGGACCTCCGAACTTGACCGTTTTGTGTTTGGTTTTTCACCAAACACTTGTTCTTCCTGGCGAGGCGGGAATGCCTTGTGAGGCATCCCCACACCACCGGTGGCTAGAGGCCACCGTGGTTGATGTTGCCATCGGCACTATATTGTGCCGGTCGGCACTCTTTTGTGCCGGTCGGCAGTCAATTTTGTCAAAATGATAATTTTGCCCTGCCGACTACTGTGCAGTTGCTTTTTGAGATATTTTTAAGCAGCTGTATCACACTTGCTTCCCCTCCATACATGTGTATGGAGGGATGAGCCTCTTGTTTGCTTAGTGGCTAAGCTTACAATGTTGTCTCCTCTATAAGAGGAGGCCTTGTCTTCTTGGCTAAGGGTTGGCCATTGGAGAGACCAAAAAACCAGAGCTCATATATCTCTCTCTCTATATTTTCCATATCTCTCATCCTTATGTGTGTATTTTAGACCTAAATAGTGTGTTTTACCTTACTTTTACACCATTACACACACCATTACACCTAGCTCTGAGATTGAGGGACTTGGAGGGTTGTTTGTGGTGATTTTGGACCGACTTTGACCACTAGAGAGTGGCTGGACCACCTGTTCTTCAAGGGATCTTCAAGGGTAAACTCTTTACTTTAGTTTCCCCATTCTTGTAACTAGTTTCTACCCCTCTTGCTTTGTGTTTTGAGCTTTGCCTATAACTAAAAAAAATCTTATTTTTACTTGCTCTTGAACCTTCATTAAGGTCATTTTGTGGTTTGAGTAAAGGCTCACCCTTTTAGGCTTTGTTTGGCCATTTCGGTGTTCTTTTAGTAAGGCTTTGTTTACTTGGTGTTTTTGGTCTTCTCACCACTGAAAACCAGTGGGTTTTCAGTGGTGAGGAAGGTGTTTTAAAGTCTCATATAGGGGAGGGACACCCCTCTCCCCTTTGTCCCTTGCTTGCCTTTGTTTTGACCTAAAAAAAATAGCATGTGTGCATGGTTGGTTTTGGCTTCATTTCAAAGCATATTTGTGGTTAATATGATATGTTATGCCTCTGTTTTAGGTTGGATTTATGGCCCTTAACATGCCTCTCATACTTGCTTTGTAATGCTTTACTTTGCTTGGAAGTGTGCCATGCCATTAGCCTACCATATCCTCACGTTTTAACCTTGCATGTTATAGCATTTGATCTTGATTTGCCATGAAAAGGGGCTGTTAGCCACTGTTTTTGCCATGTTTGGCATGTTTGGTATTGTTGTCTTGCTTGTTGGCTTGTAAGCTTTGGGTGTGTGAGTCCTTAGCATGATTAGTCTACCTTAATTTTATGATTTGGCATCATTTTAGATCACATTTCAGTCCCTAATCCATGCCCTCATGCTTGCATTCATTTCCTCGTTCATGCTTTAAAGGTGTGCCTTTCTATGCTTAGGAATAGGCTTAATGCATGCTTGTTTTGTTTGGGGCATTTTGGGGCTGCCATATAAGGGGATTTGGGTGTATTTTTGCATGCTAAGAAACTATTTTTGGTTGTCCAATATGTGCCATGAGTGGTCATGTTAATGATAGTTAGATGCTCTCTTTGGTGCTCTTGGTTTTGGGCCCATTTACTTGTATGCTTGTATAGCATTTTGCTCATGTTTTGGGGCACTTTTGTCATTGCTTTTGGGGAGGTTTGAGGTCTCCCCCATGGTGGTTAAGGTCACCATTGTATGCTTATTATATGCTCGTTGTATGCTTGGTTCATTAAGTGTTGTAGTAGGTTGGTCCCATTGCTTGGATTGTCCCTATAACTTGCATTACATTCGCATCTTGCATGCATGAGTTTCATACCTTTGTCATGATAGGTTGCATTGCATTGGGTATGCCTCGCATTTTTGCATTACTGTTGCATTGTTGAGCCTTGTTGCATACATGCATTCCATGTCTTGGTTTGGGGTGTCAAACCAAGTGTAAGGGTTGAGAGAAGTTCACACTACAAGTGGTGCAACTTATTTCAATTCTTGGTCACCAAGGCCCTTGACCAACGCATGATAAGGCTTTGGTTTCATTTGTGTGTTTGCATGCATTTTTACATTAAAATGCAAACTTAGTTCCTTAGGCTATCATGCACCAAGATGCATAATTGATGGCCCAAGAACCAAGGGTCATGCTTCCTTGAGTCCCACGCATGACAGGAAACATTGGCTATGCATAAATTTGCTCTAAAATCCATATCATGCACTGTTTGCCTGTTGTTGCTGTCAAACTGTCCTCTGCAGGAATTTTGTGCCGACCGGCAGTATAGAGTGCCGACCTGCACTTTATGAACAGCCGATAACTCCAAATGCAGCCGGTGGCCACACCCTTTAGCCGGTGGTGTTCCCCTTCAGCCGGTGGTGATCTTCAGTGTATGTAGAAGGTGTTCTGAGACTTTGGCATTTCAGAAAGACAGGACAGTGAAAACAGAGGCAACAGTGGCATGGTGCGGACTTTCCGGGCAAGTCGGATTCGAGCATGCATCATTCGCGTATCCCGAGGCGGGGCTGCGGCCTTTTCTATTTTGCATTTACTTGTTTAAATAATTAGAAATTTTGTAATATTTAATTTATTTATTATTCGGACTGTAATATTTATTCGGTCCCTCTGTGCGAGGGCATAATTGTAATAAGTGTGGGTGAGTGTGATGTATGTCTTCCAACCCCACGTCTTTTTTCCCTTTTATTTACTAGCTTATGATGGTTAGATATAGGGCATATTTCAATTAGCATACAGTATGATAGCATGTTTGCATCACTCATCTGTTTTTCACGCACCGGGCTCGGCGCATCATACGAACTGCATTTGTATTTCAATTTCGAATTGAATACGTGTTAGTTGTAGCATTTCATATGCCATGTTTAGAATAGCCGAGCCTACTCTAAATTGCATCCTTGCCTGTGTTGCATTAGCCACTTAGCATGAACTAGGTCACGCATGTTTGCTAACTAGTTTCTTGTTTTGGCACGGAGTACGATGTAAGTATTTTACGCTTTAGCATGTCGCATGCGTGTGAATGTTGCCATGACAGTATGCTTACCATGTGGCTAGATGCTTATGTGAGATAACCTGTTTGAATGCCTGTGGGTGGAGGTTGGATTGCTTGAGTTGGAATAACTCATTGAAATCCGTATTTTAGCCTACTTGCGAGTAGCAATTTCAAACTGTTTTCAAAACGAACGGATGTGCAATGTTTATTTCCAAATTAGGCAGTCTAGTCTATACTTGTTTGCCGTGCGCATAACATAGTAATTCTAGGCTAATAATTGGAATAAGAACACATAACGTTTTCAAAATCGGATATCACGGTTAGTAGAGGCCGGTCTTCGGACCGGGCGAAAGGGGGTGCTCATAGTTGACCTTCCCCGATCGTACCCAAGCTCCCGAGCCAAGACAACTTTGGTGATGACGGACACGTGGCCTTCGGCACCGAGTCAAGGTTTCCTAAATTTTCCAAAAATAAAACATTTAGGTGGCGACTCTGTATCTGGCAAGGCAGTCCATGTTTGGCACTTCTTTTCAAAATCTATTTTTTTCTCAAAACGATTTGCCACAGTTGGACTCTTTGGTTCGAGATTAAGAACTGCGACAAACAATTGAGTCCTTCGAACTATAATGACCCAATAGCGAACCAGAACGGGAGGGACTCGCACTCCTCGTCCGGGATGCGTTCGAGGACGTCTACACCGTGTGTCATTTTTTTTTTTTTTACTTTTGTTTTGAGTCTTTTCCAAGTGCGTCTCGCTGTGTTTAGGTCGTGTGCCTTTTGTTTCCTTCAATTGAGTCCTTCTCGCTGTGTTCAGTTTCAGACTCTATACCCCGGTTGAAAACCCTTCTTTATTTCAAAAAAATCATCCGTGCTCAGAATGCTGTGCCATTCTCCACATCTATGAGAAGCAAAAGAGGAAAGGGAAGACTTGGGGCGTCTGAGTGTGTTCCAGATTCAACAGGTTTAATTTTTTTTTTTTGGGTGGTCCGTCTTGTTAGATTAGGCTGTTTGTTCAGGATTTGCCATGTGCAGGATGAACCGAAAGCTGTGTTATGGGTTGTATGCAGACTAATCCCCAGTAGAGTATGGGCTGTGTGTTCAGATCAAGCAGTGGTTTGCTTGGGTTGTTTGCTATTGGCTGGTTAGTTATCTGATTATTACAGTGCAAGTGTTCAATTTTCAGACAACAGATCAATTTCACTTACATTAAGATGTAATATGATATAATATGATGCAATGCAGGGCAAAGTATGAGATACACAAATGTAACACCTTTTGGACAAAAAGTTTGTTTCATTTCATATCATCTTTTCAAGTACAAAGTTTTGAAGAAAACAAAAACTTGCCTGCGGCAGTACAAGGTACTCGAGTTACCAACCAAAAAGAAAAAAAATACAAAAGAAGAAAAGCAGCAAAAATCTGAAGCAGCATCAGTGGTCTCAGGCCTGAAGGTCTGTCCTCGCCCTCTTCCTGGGCAAAAGTCCAGGAGCATTGTCGTCAGCACCATCATCTGAGCCTGAGTCGGAACCGTCTCCGGTCTCCTCCTCAGATGACTCTGACTCCGCCTCCGCCTCAGCCTCGGACTCGGACTCATCATCATCATCGTCAGGGACGGGTGCTCGAGAGCTACTCCCGACATGAGCACGCCCTCCCTGGTACGAGGATGTATAGTGCCTCCTCTTCCTCCTCGAGCAGGAAAAGATGGCCCAGCCGGAGCGCCTCCTACAACAGGAATCTGGAACGGGGCCTGAAAAACATAAATTGTAGACGCATCAGTATACTATGCAAAGCAAGATGTGAGCAGTATATCGATACGAATCACGGTGTATAAATGCAGTGTGGATCTTGTGAGCGATATCGAGACAAAATGCACGCAGTATGAGTGCGATTAGTGTGAACACCGTTAGCGGTATATCAGTGCAGAATGCAATATATAAGTACTGTCTATCAAGTGTCAGTAAGGGCCGTATATCAAGTTTTGTATTGTGCATTAGATTATGTGAACAGTGTATGGTGTGAGGCTGCGGTCAGAAGAACATACCGGGATACTGTAAAAGGCCAGGAGGTTGAAAGTCCGATGTAGCATCCCCATCGGGGAGGCACTCAACTCCAATGCTTGTCGAGTGTACTCGAAGGAAGCCTGCAAAATGTTAGATACATCAGTATTCTGCAGAATATGAAATGAAATGAAATGATCAATGCAAGATGCAAAATGTAGTAATGCATACCGGAGGCAAGCCGTAGAATCCGACTAACTCGTGACCAGCCGGAGGAGGAGCGATGGGGATCTGATAAGTCTCCCCACCCTGCCCTCTGCATGTCATCGTGGTGGGGAGTGCTGGCCAGCTAGCCCCCTATCCCCTCCGAACTCCACTCCTGCCATGGACTCGGGCCGTCCTCGACCCTCCCGTCCTTGCTCCTGTCCCAGCTGCCGGCGCCGCTGGCCTCTCCCTCTCAGCTCGCCGATCACTGCTCAAGGGTTGCATAATGTAGGTCCGGACGTACTCGGCGTAGTCGCCCTCACCTCTGTGACGCTCCTCGCCCTAGCCAGCGATATACTCTCTTAGGTGCTCGAGGGAAAACCTCTCTGTATGCCTCATATGTGCAGGAGGCGGACCCGGAACTATCTGCTCCGGTAAACCCAGGGTCTGACGCAAGAAACGCTCACCCAGGTACCAAGCCCGACAGGCCGGGCCCTCCAATAGAATCCGAAGACGGGAAGTCTCCTCTGCGCCCTCATAGTGATCCCTCACCACGGCCGGCAAAGGAGCCCAGGGCTGCCCGGTGATCTGTGGGTAAATGTGCAGTTTGTTATCTGTCTATTATCAAAAATACAGTGCAAAGCGAAGCTAAAACAAACTCTGAAATTGAACATACCTCTGTGGCAGTGATGGTGTCGAAGTAACGGCGGAAAAAGATGAAAGACTCCCGAGGTCTCCGCACGCACCTCACATCAAAGCGATGCGAAAAGGAGACGTCAAGTGGGATCTCCACATCAGGTACTGGGGCAAGCCTGGGAAAGTAGGCATACACCCACAACTGCAGAGCAAATATCAGTATGCTTATCAGATAAAGCAGAATACAGAATAAAGCAGAAATGGCAGAATCGTGTGTTTTGCAGTGTATTATGCAGAGTGTACAGTGTGTGCAGTGTACAGTCAGTGTAAAGCAGAGTATATGTAATAACCCCATCACGTATAATGATTAGTACTTGATTAATTAAGAGGATTTGAAATTTAATTGCCACGTATTATAATTTATTTGGGATTTATGAGAATTGTGGAATTTGACTCGTATATGATTTTAACGAAGGTTTATTTTGGAATTAGAAATTAAGGGTCCAAATGGCTTAAGGAAGTGAAATTGAGAAGTTAATCAATTTAATTTTAATTACGGACCCATTTGGGTGTTTAATTAAATATTCGATTCAGTTTAGTGAAATTGAGATTCGATTAATTTGGTTCTAATTGGAGTTGATTAAATTATGAGGATTGAGAATTGTGATTATTGTGAATTAAATTTAGTTATGATGTGCCCAATTTGAATATGTAAATTAATTGACGGAGATTTGAAGTCCAATCAGAAATTGAAGGCCTAAATGATTTGGGAAATCAAAATTGATGATGGCAATAAGTTCGATTTATTATTTGGAGCATTTTGGGAGTCTGATTAAAAATCTTATTCGTACCGATAAATTTAAATATAATTAATTGGACCCTAATGAAAGTCAAATAGATTAACTTAATTATGAGAGATTTATGATTTATTATAATTAATTTGATCATATGTTGATTAAGATTAATTAAAATTAAGTGGTACTTAATTAAATTATTCCTAGACATAAGTTAAATTAGACCAAATTAATATTGGGGGTGTAAATGGGTGTGGGTGTAGTGAGAAATCTGTGCATGTGTGTGTATGTGTTAGAAATCAAGTGTGTGCATGTGTGCACATGTGCACATGTCCTGTTCTTGGCCAAGAAGTGAAGTGGTGTGTGTGTGGGTGTATGCACCGTATAATTCCCTGCTAGAGCCTATCCAACTATTTGACACTCCTATCCAATTCCTTATATTCTGATAAAGAGAGAAACAAGAGAGAGAGGAAGGAAAACTGTAGGAAGAAGAGAAGAAAAGAACTCAAGCCCTGTGTTGAAATTGAAGGAAAAGCTTAGGACAACAAATTCAAGGTCTAGGTAAGAAAGTTTAAGCTTGACTCTTATAGATTAATCATTTAGCAATTGAAATCAAGGGATAATTGTGTTTAATTTCATAACATAAGAAAAGGAGGTAGAAGATTTGAGTTAAGTTTAGTAATGAAGAAATTGATGTTGTGATTTAATATTTGGGTTCAATTAGAGAATTATTCTTGGATTAAGTCCTATAAAATTACATGCAACAAGGTTTATTAAAGATTTGGTCCATGCAAATGGGTTAGGTTGGTGATTATGGAAATTAAATTAGAAATTAATTATTTTTATAGGAATTTGAATCTTATGGTTGCATGCATGTAATTTAGAGAAATTAAAGAATTAATTCATGAACATTTGAGCTTAATTTTGAATAAAAAGGATTTTGATGATGGTTGGATTTTGATTATGTTTTCACCCATGCAAATATTTTTCTAGGAGTTTTATAATTTCAATTTCATAATTTAAGGAGATAGAAAATAGTTAGGAATCAATTTTAGGGGATTAGAAGGAAATTGATAAGGAAATGATGATTTGGGAACTAATCCTAATGTTTTGATTTTAAATGAAAACAAGGAATTTATTTAATCCATGCATGTAATTGAATTGAAAAGTTTTATTCAATTTAAATACATTTTAGAACACCCATGATTATGAATTATATATTTGGTTAGAAATTGAGTTAAGTTGATTTTCTAAGAGATCGATTTGTGTAATTCATAATTAAGTTGATTTTGTTATTACTAATAAAATTGGACCTATTTGTATTGTATACATCATGGATTTTGAAAGATTTGGATTAATTCAATCTCATATTTTGAAGAGAAAAATGAAATGTTTTATAAACATCAAGTTTATGGAAAATTAGAATTAATCCTAATATTAGGTAAAGTGTTGATTTTATAATTAGATTTTAATCCATACTCGTAATTTGAGATTAAACACATTTTGGGACATCTATAGTTATGAATTAAATTGAGGTTATGAATTAAGTTAAGATTAAGATTAAGATTATGGAAGTTAATTGGAGAATTTATAAGAATATAAAACTAGTAATTTTGATGTCAATTTCATACATGTGAATAATTTTCTAAGGAATTTATGACTTTAATTTCATGCTTGGTAGGAAAGTAGAAAGGGCTTGAAATCAATTTTATGTAACTAAAAAGAAAATGAGAGTTTGGAGCCATGTTTAATATATGGAGATTAAGTTAGAAGTTAATCATTTTGAGTTGGGATTTGGCTTGATATGGAGAAAATGATTTCAAACTAAATTTGGCAATTGGGGCATGATTTTGAATAAATGATTTAGCAATTTATGACTCAATAAAGAATAATAAGCTACTAATCAACATAGATGAGTTAGTTAAAGAATGAATCATTGATCTTGTGGTAATTATTTAAGAAGCTAAGTAAAGGATCAACCTATTTGGAAAAGAGGGACTTAGTAACGAATGAATATGTGAAATAAGAACCCAGTTTATTTAATTGAGAGAGAATAAACGTAGTAGAACTTCGGACTATAAAGACTAGAGACTTGAAAGGACAAGTTTAATCAAGGGAGTAATGTTGTATTTCAATGTGTATATGTTATGTGCTTGTGTAGGTCGCGCGCCATTGTCTGCCTGGTTTATCTGATATGTCCAGTCTGTCTGATTTGCTTCTGTAGCCATCTGTGAGTAATAACTTTGTAAAGTTATGTTCAATGTTATGTATTTTCAGTATACTATGATACGAAATGATTGATTCTTGAAAAGCTATGATATGTTGGAAATGAATGAATGAATGTCCAGTTTTCTGAAAAGTATTTGTGGCACCCTTAGTTCCTATGGCCCTCGCCCGGGGAAAACAATACCGTGGCCTATGGCCCTCGCCCGGGGGAAACAATACCGTGGCCCATGGCCCTCGCCTGGGGGAAACAATACCGTGGCCTATGGCCCTCGCCCGGGGGAAACAATACCGTGGCTACTTGCGTGCAAGATATGGACCTTTATGGTTGTTGGTAACAACTCTGTTTGTGGTCTCTAGACCAATTTGATCTGTTAGCTAATGGGTGTACCACATATGATCTTATGCAAAATCTGAATATGAATGTGAATATGAGTATGTATCTGAACCTATATCTGATTTGAAATTCTGAATATGCATAAGACTCTGTTTCTGATAAGATTGTGTTTCTGATATAACTCTGTGATGGACATCATTCATTAAAACCCTTTACTCTGTTATTATTCACTGGGCTTTGGCTTACTATATTATTTATGTATGTAGGTGATCAAGCGCGTGACCAGGCTTAGAGGCATCTGTCTAGAATCTGTTCTGTCAGCCAACCTATGTGCCTCCCGTGGAGGTTCCAGATACGTTAAGTGTTGTCGTTATGTAATTTAAAGGTTAAGCTATGTTTTTGGTTCAGCAAGTCATGTGTAGTTTGAAAAAGGGACTAAGTCCCTTTCTGCCTAATCCGTATATATATTATGACGTGAGGATGATGTGTATATATGTATATAAAAAGTTTAAAATTTTTCTGTCTCATATAAGTCTGCACAGCTCAATGGACGTTGTATATTCTTATTTGCTTCCGCTAGCCCCTATTATTATGTTAATCTGTCTCAGAGGCCTTCGGTAATCCCAGGATTACTGGCCGGTTACGATGCTAAACCTATGGGGGCGGGTTTGGGTCGTGACAGTATATGTGTGCCGTGTGTGCAGTATATCGTCAGTATGACGCAGACCGTGGTGTGTGCAGTATACAGAACACAGAAAATGTGAAAACGGAAATGAAAAAGGGGAAGAAGATGTACCTCCCAAGCTCGCCAGTAGCCGCCAAGAAGCTGTCCGCTGAGGCGGGAAGAGGAGCTCATGTAGCCGTACAAAGTGGCCAAACTTGCGCCACCCCAGTCGTAGTGGCGGATCCGCCTGACGTCCACCAGTGCGCTCAACAGACATAGAGGCACGGTGTTCGCCCGATCGGCGAAAAGGGTCGTCCCGAGCAGAAACATGATAAAGCCCCGCGCATACTGATCCACCTCCTCTGGGGTCATCTGCGGCTCCTCCGCCAAGGGTGGCTGAATCCAGAAGTGGCTCTCAAACCAAGAGTATCTGACAAAACCTGCCCGAACAAGGGGTGGCTAAGTGCCGAGCAGGTACAGCTGGGCGGCGTCCCACTCACCCATATCTGTGTCAAAGGGAATCGGATCCCCCCTACCCCGATGCCGGTAAGCATCGAGAAGTCATAAGGGGTCATCGTCATAACCCCTGTGACGGAGAAGTGGAAGGAGTTGGTGGTATCCCACCACCTCTCCACTAAAGCAGCAAGCAAGGGCTTGCAGGTAGTGAGTCGGGAAAGCCCCCTGCAGAAGATGCCGAAACCCACCTCGTCGATGATCTGACGGACCGCACCGGGGAGCTCCAGATACCAGTCCTGAGCAATGACGTTCCCATACTCACGGATGGTATGGGAGTCTCCCTGTAATCAAAAACAACAATTGCGAAGCAATATTCAAGATGCAGTTTTGAGAAGCATACAGATATGGTGCACGTGTACACATTTTTCAGATTCAAGCAGATATCAGGTTTCAGTGTGCTAGTAGGTGAACTACGGCCCGTGATGTGTCAGTGTTCCTGTGAGGATCAGTGCAAATATGGTGCAAGTGTGCACATTTTCAGATTCAAGCAGATATCAGGTTTCAGTGTGCTAGTAGGTGAACTACGGCCCGTGATGTGTCAGTGTTCCTGTGAGGATCAGTGCAGATATGGTGCATGTGTGCGCATTTTTAGATTTGAGCAGATATCGGGTTTCAGTGTGCTCGCAGTGAAATTACGGTATATGGTGTGTCAGGTCGACTAAGTAATTCAGGGCAAGTGCAGTGTGTGTGCACGTGTCAGATGCAAACAGATATCAGTTGCAAGTGTGTTCACAGTCAACTGTAGTGTATCAGTGCATCAGTGCATTAAGGTTAGCAATTAAAGAACAGAATCAACTATGGCAGTTAAGTGTCCTACATTGCGGAAAATGAAACAGGGGAAAGAATGTACCTCGGAAGCGCTGTGCGACAGGTGTGACTCCGGCTCACGTAGTAGTAGCTCGCGTGCCATGCCCCTCTCGAAACTCCGGAACTGGCGTAGTCCATCCGGGACCATCACGTGGACCACTGGCCTGTAGGTCTCTGGATCGAACGGCCGGATGTGGAGTGGTAAGGGCTCGGCCTCATGATCCATCTCGTGCTCTGGAGGAGCCCTGCCCTATGGAAGATCATCCGCCATCTCGAAGAGAATGTGAAAATGACCGAAAGAGGGAAAACTGGGGCGAGAATGTGAAGAGTCAACAAAAAGGTCAACCCCGAGAGGGCCGGAAAAGTCGGGTAGCGAAAGAGACACAAGGATCAAGGAAAATCCAGGGGAAACAAGCCCCGAGTGGCGAAAATCAAGAAAGAGACACCGAAACGAAGTTCCGTTCCGTTCAAAACACTCGAAATGCGAAGGTATTCGCGAATCGAACAACGAAATCAAGGCTAGAACGCAACAAAACGAAGAGATCGAAGGACGAAAATAGCCTAGAGAGAGAGCGGGGGGATTTTCGACCAAGAACAAGTGAAGAAAATAGAACCCTATTTTCCAGTGGTCTCCTACAGTGGTGTTTGAGCCTCCTACACCTTTTCTTGGGTTTTATGAGCGATGCAAAGCCTTCATTGCTTAAAATAGTGCAAACAGTGCATTTCCGACGCTCAACCGGCTTTCGTTTTGGCCTCGGATCGTGTCTCCTGTGCGTGGCACTCGAATTCGTGCAAGGTGTATCCTTCTCGTATCCTTTTGGCTTTTACAAGACTCAAAAGTTGCCCCATGTGCATTGCATTTTACTCGCACTGTCTTGTGCATCGCATTTCAATCGCACTGTTTTGTGCATTGCATTTCAATCGCACCATCTTGTGCATTGCATTTCAATCGCATTGTTCGTCCCGGTTTGGCGAGACCTTAAACACGCACGGTCTAGGAGACCTAAAATCCTTGGGAGGTGCAAGACCTTCCCTCGCGTTGTCTAACGCACCGCGCTGTTTTGCGCATCTCATCACATTTAGCATGTATTCCATCGCGCGATCTTGCGCATCACACTGTCTTGTGCACCGCATCTCAAATTCATGCATTGCCCCAAAGTGGGTCCGGCGGGACCGAAAACACGCCACGGTCCGGCGGGACCAAAAACACGTGCAGTCTGGCGAGACCATAAACCCGCTCGGTTGCATTGTCATGCGTCTCAATAGCTGAGCATTGTCACGCATCTCGAGATCATACATCTTCATGCATTCTCAGTTTATTTGCATTGTCATGCATCTAAAGCTGCGCGTCGCCACGCATCAAATTTTCATGCATTGTCATGCATTTCAAGTAAACTTGCGTTGTCGCGCACTTCAACATCATGCATCATTTGCATTCCAAAAAAAAAACAAAAAAATGCATTGTCATGCATACATTTTGCATCCTGGTCTAGGAGACCTTAAATCCTCTGAAGGTGCAAGTCCTTCGGTGTTTGTCATGCCCGAATGACTTCCGGTGGTCTGGTAAAGCCACCTGCCTGTGTTTGCGGTGAGTTCCTGGGAGACCAACTGGGACGGTGGAAACTAGAGTTCGAACGGCTTATGCCTAGAACGCAAAGGTTCGGGATCTCCGAGACTAAAGTCTAGTTTAAATACCCAGGGGGTGTACCCTCGGCTTGAAATCTGTATGGAAGCCCCATAGGTTGAGGCAGCATGTCTGCACCTCAGTCCTGGATACTGAACCAACCTAGTATATCGCCCAGTTGGGAGAATAGGGAAAGCTGCAATCGTAGCTATTGCATCATATTGCATTTCACTGTAAATATTGCATTTACATCCATTCCATTGCATATTTGTAGATATTGCATCGTAGCTTGCATGCATTCATTGCATCACCCTCCATCCATGGCTTGTGCCTTTCCATGTTGAGCTTGGTCTAGTATATGCCCTTACCTTTCACGTCAAAACACAGTTCTGCATGTGTATGCACCTATTCCACGCTAGTATGTTGGTTTGAGGGTTGCAGCACCTTTTCGGTGTTAGATGTGGCTTGTATGCGTACATGCCTTTCCTAGGCAAGATACGGTTTGGCCCGCGTGCCATATCCATTGTATCCACTTCCATTCCATTGCATATGGTAGATGTCGCATTGTAGATTGCATGCATTCACTGCATCACCTTCCATCTATGGCTCGCACCTTTCCAGGTTGAGCTTGGTCTGGTATGTGCTCATACTTTTCACGTCGAAGCACAGTTTTTTTGTGTACGCGCCTATTCCTTGATGAACTTGGTTTGAGGGTTGCGACACCTTTTCTGTGTTAGACATGGTTTGTACGAGTCCATGCCTTTCCTAGGCAAGATTTGGTTTGGCCCGCGCGCCATATCCATTGTATATATTACATTGTAGTGTAAGTTTTGCATCCTGCATTAGGATCATTGTTCTTTCCCCAGCGGGTCGTTACCCCACTTATGTCATTCCACCCAATACTTGTTATTGTGTCCGTCTGCATCACTCATAGTTCAGACATCGTTCTATGGTAGACGGACTTGTTACTTCCACCAATCTATTTGACATTTGTGTGGTTTTGAACCGCTCATGATTGAATCATGATTCAATTGCACTGCATACTATTTGCATTAGTTTATATTTGTTTTGTAGTTTTGCATATCATTTACATTACATTAGATTCAATTGCATATCATCGCGCTATCTTGCGCACCTCATTTGCACTTGTCAGTGCATTGCACCTCATTTTACATTCACATTACATTGTCATGCATGTTGCTAACAATATCCTACCTGTTAAGTTTGTTTTCTTTGCAAGCACGATATTGTATGTACGGTTCATTTGAGGCTGGTGCAACCAGACGAACCGGATAGGTATTGTATCCTCCGCGTGTGACGTATCGAGAATTGCTTAATTCTCTTACATCCTTTCTGCATTGTAGTGTAGTTTGGTGTATGCTAGCTTAAAACTGTTGCATTGTTATGCTTCGTTACAGCTTTCTTTACATAATCATAAGTTATGCTCGGCTTCTTGCATTTTCAGTTGCATTTTGCCCCTGCCTTCGGGCGCGTACCTTGTTTGTCTTGCATGTTTGTCTAAGTCTTCGGCCTTGTCAAAAATGGGTCGTCTCTGGGCTTTGACATTCACTCCCGTCATTGTTATGACTTTCGAGTTTCACAAAGAGGGCAAATCAGACACCCCATTTTTGACCGTCCTCAAGACTTGGACGTCATCGTTTGAACACCCGGTGATCATCCATGTTTGTGTTCGTTTGGAGTTCCCGGAGGTCTCGGCTACGCACCTTGCCTCAGGATCTCTGAACTTGACTCTTTAGTATTTGGTTTTGCACCAAACACTTGTGTTTTGCCTTTGAGGGGCAGGGAATGCCTTGTGAGGCATCCCCACACATCACCAGCTGTAGCTAGAGGCCACCGGCTGGTGTTTTGTTGCCATCGGCAATGTATATTGCCGGTCGGCATTCTTTGTTGCCGGTCGGCAGTTCATTTTGTCAAAATGGAAATTTTGAGCGGCCGACTACTGTTCATCTGCTTTTGCAGATATTTTAGAACAGCTGTCTTGGATTTTGTTCCCCTCCATACACGTGTATGGAGGGATGGCCTTCTTGTTAGCTTACCTTGTAAGCTTTACAAGATTGGCTTGTCTTAGAGAAGCCCTCCTCTCTTGGCATTAGGGTTGGAGACTTTGGTTAGAAAAAGTTCAGAGAGAGCTTTGAATTAGGGTTAGGGTTTATACATATTTCCTATCTCTATATCTCTCTTGTGTGTTCTAGTGTGTGTTGTAGCCTTAGGATTGCACACAAACACCCACCATCACACTATCTTCTTGGAACTGAGGTTCTTGAGGCCTGTTTTTGGAGCTTTGAAGCTGATTTGGAGCTCAAGAAGGGGCTGGTTCATCATGGTTGAAGAGGTTCTTCAAGGGTAAGAAACTAGTCCTTTTTACCCCTTTCTTGCATTACTTTTTTTGCCTATCTTAGAACTGTTTTTGAGCTTAGTGTATAATACAAAAAAGTTTTATTTTTGGGCCCTCTAAATAGTTTGTTTAGAGTGTTTTGTGGTTTGGAGGTGTTTGACCCCTCTTAAGCCTTGAGAGGCCCCATTTTGTGCCACTTTGTGTGAGCTCTGGGACTTTGGTGTTTGGGCCTCCTCACCACTGAAATCTTGAGGGATTTCAGTGGTAAGGATGGTGCCTTGAAGTCCCAAGAAGGAGAGGGCCACCCCCTCTCCTTGTTGTCCTTGAAAAGGACCCATTTTGGCCTCTTGAGGGAGCATCATGTTTGGGGGTTTGTTGATCGTGCCATGGCTGTGTTTTATGCTTATTATGCCATGATATAACATCGTTGTGTGTTGGTTTTGGTACACCATGTTAGTTTAACATACATGCCATGTAATGCCACTTTGAGGCCTTAACGTGCTTTAGGTTGTAAACTCTTATTCTAGCATGCTTTAGGCTTGGCTTTGTGAAGGTTTTGTGTTTATTTTGCCATGTTTAATGTCTGTCCTTAGTTGTTTGGGTCGACTTTAGCATGCATTGCATAGCCCCTTTGCATTTTAGCTTGTTGGCTTCAAGTATGTGAGTGTGTAGCATGCATTACTTGCTTTGATTTAGTGGTCTAGAACTATTTTCCATGTCATTTCAGTCCACTTAGCATGCTCGTATGCTTGCATTCCATGGCTCTTTGATGCTCCAAGAGTTCATGTTTCATGCCCTATTAATGTGCCATTGCATATGCCCTCATGTGTAGTCTTCTTAGATGCCATCTAAGTAGTCTTTTGGCCTTGTTTTAACATGCTAAAAATCTATTTTTAGTTGTTTAATGCATGCCATGTTTGTCTTGCTAAGTGTTGTTCAATACCCCTTCTAGCTTGCTTCGGATTTTGGATCTTCTATGCATGCCTTGCTTATCTTGTTTGCTTGGTTTGGCATCATATTCTTGCAAGATTTTCAGAGCTTTCAATGCATGCTAGTCGTCCATACTTAGCCTCTTTTAAGTGTGCTTGAAAGTTGCTTGCTTAATGCTTAGGTTTGTGCCTTGACATGTGCATGTGTGTATGTGTGTTTGGCCTCATTTCCTTTGCATTTTGGCCACTGTTTTGGCCCTACTTAGGGCTGCCCAAGTCATGTTTAAGTCCACCCCTTTGCTTAGTTTGCATGCTTGTCTTGTATGTATGTTTGCATACTTGCATTCTTACATTGCATTGTCCATGTTGCATGCTAGCTCGCATGCTCACACGCTTAGTAATTGCATTGCATTGCGCAAGCTTGGCCTCTTGAAAAGAGTGTGATAGAGGTTGGCCCTCTTATGTGATTATGTGGTTTGCATTGCATTTGACATCAAAATGTGCACACTCGGTCTCTTGGGCCATCACACATTGAAATGCGCGATTAGTGGTCCGAGAACCAAGGACCATACCCCTTTGAGTTGTACACATGATAAGGAGCTTGGTTGGTGCATACATTGTTTGGATTACATTGCCATGCAAAGTTCTGTCCTCTGCTGCTGTCAAACAGGCTCTGCAGGAACTTTTTGCCGATCGACTGCACAGAGTGTCGACCGACAAACAATCCATGGCCGATGGAATCATTTTGTGCCAATGATCATACCCTACGGCCGGTGGCCAATCCCCTCAGCCGGTAGTGATCCTCAGTGTCCAGAGAAGCATACCTGAGACTTTGGCAGTCTTCAGAGGTGTATAGCAGGGAAAACAGAGGCAGCTTGCGCATGGCAGTGTCCTTCCGAGCAAGACCGCGCATGCATTGCATTGGGCCCTTTTCCCGAGGCGGTTTACTGTTTCTTCTAGTTTAGTTAATTTGCTTAACTAATTAGATGGACTATAATATTTAATTAGCTTGTAGGTTAATTATCTGTATATTCTTTTGGTCCCTCCGAGTGAGGGCAATGTTGTAATAAGTGTGCGTGGGTGTGTGTATGTCTTCCAACCCCACGTCTTTCTTCCCTTTTATTTACCTGCTTATGATGGTAGATTAGGGCATATTTAAATTAGCATACCTTATGCTATGCATGCGTGCATCCTTACATTTGTCTCACGTGCATCGGGCTCGGTACATCATATAAACTGCATTGTACTTCAATTCCAAATTGAATATGTGTTATTTGTAGCATTTCACATGCCGTGTTTAGATTAGCCGAGCCTACTCTAATTGCATCTCGCATGTGTTGCATTAGTCAATTTAACATGAACTAGGACCATGCATGTTTGCTAACTAGTTTATTGTTTTGGCACGAAGTACGATGTAAGTATTTTCATGCTTTAGCATACCGCATGTGTGTGAGTGTTAACATGACAGTATGCTTACCATGCGGCTAAGTGCTTACATGAGATAAACTGTTTGATTGCCTGTGGGTGAAGGTTGGATTGTTTGATTTGGAAAAACTCGTTGAAATCCGTGTTTTAGCCTACTTGTGAGTAGCAAATTCCAAAGCGTTTTCCAAACCAACGGATATGCAATGCTTATTTCCAAATTAGGCAATCTAGTCTATACTTGTTTGCTGTGCGCATAACATAGTAATTCTAGACTAATAACTGGAATAAGAACACATAACGTTTTCAAAAACGGATATCACGGTTAGTAGAGGCTGGTCTTCGGACCGGGCGAGAAGGGGTGCTCATAGCTGACCTTCCCCAATTGTACCCAAGCTCCCGAGCCGAGGCAACTTTGGTGATGACGGACACGTGGCCTTTGGCACTGAGTCGGGGTTTCCTAAATTTCCCCAAAATAAAATATTTAGGTGGCGACTCTGTATCTGGCAGAGCAGTCCATGTTTGGCACTTCTTTCAAAAATCTGTTTTCTCAAAACGATTTGTCAGATTTGGACTCTTTGGTTCAGATTAAGAACCGTAGCACAAAATCGAGTCCGAGCTGTAGCGAGGTCCCTCGCCGGGCTTTGTTACACCGGGGTATCGAGCCTGTAACTGAACACAGCGGGAAAGACTCAAACAAAAGGTACACAACCCAAACACAACGAGACACGCCCGGAAAAGACACACGACAAGAATTGCAACAAAACAAAGCGAAAGAGAAGACTCACGGACGCGTTTACAAGAATGAGAGACCTCAGATCACGAGGAGCCAGTTCCTCCGGGTATATGTTTCCCACCCTTTCTAATTTGTGATTCTCACATCGCTCGGCCCTCAGGCTCGGTTTTTCTCTCAAAACCCTCTTGCTCACTTCTCTCTTCGCTCACACCTCTCTATTCTTTATTCTCTCATTTTTTCATCCCTCCCCAGGGTAATTGATGGATGAATAGGAAGTTGTGGGTTCACGCCCAACACTGCTAGCTCGCGGCTATTTCTTCCGGTGACGTTCAGTCGATGTTCCGGACGGGGAATGGAGTATTTTGATTTACTTTGATTTGTGCTTCGCACGTGGCTTGACACCTCGCTGCTTGGAGGATTTCGAGAGCTTTCAGCCCTTTAGTTGTGCCTTCTTCTGGCGAATAGGATGCTCTTCTGGCAAGTATGTTGACGGCTGGGAAAAGACAGAACACCTGCCTCAATTGTGCCCTTAGTTCGTCACTTTGACCATTTTTTTTTGTTTTCTTCTTAAAAGAGTTTTGACCAAATTGCGAGTTGGATTAACATACTTGTTCGATTTTTGATTTGAAAATTATGCAAGTCAGGCTATGAGCACTGAAAATTTTCCCTTTTGGGTCCAAGAAGATGGTCCGGTTTTGGAAAATGAAATAGTTTTCGAGAAAATAGTCAACTTCAGTAAAAATTTTCAAAAACTATTTTTTTGCAAACAGTCAATGCTCAACGAGCACGAAACTTACTCTTGAGATGCATAACCTCGGATCGGAGGCAATGGAAAATTGCCCCTTGTTTGGGAGGACTGCATGGCAACGGAAAGTTGCCCCTTGTCTGGATGGTGTCGTAGCATGCTGTAAACTATCCGCATTAATGATTGATCACGACCGAGCTCTCAGGCACGGAGAGGACGGGGACGGTCACAACCAATATATGGACACAATCACCTTGAAAGTGTTGGTGATTGGACTTCAAGATGAAGTTGATTGCGTAGCTCTGATCATCACAACCGAACTATCAGATTTAGAGGAGGCAAGGATGATCAGAACCATTACATGGATTGGGGCGCTGTGAAAGCGTTGGGGGCTGGACTTCAAGATGAAGTTGCCTACGTATCCCAAACATGGGAATCAAGCCTTACGTAGTTCCGGTTAAGGTACACTCGGGTATTTTAACCTTCACTTTTTAGGCTCTAACTTTTGCCAAGGCGCCTATTGCAGGTTTTCGACCTTGCGAGCTTCTTTTTCTTCTTTTCATTTTCATTTTTGTACATATTTTTTCCTTCTTTTTTTGTTCTTTTTTTTTTTTTGGTTCTTTTTCTGCTTCATTTCTTTTTTTTTCACATTTGTTTTTTTTTTTCTCTTCTTTTCTTTTTCTCGCTCTAAATTTTGCTTGGGCCGCTCTTCCGGGTTTTCAGCCCAGCGAGCCTCTCAAAGGGTAAAAGTGTAGCAAGTCCATGCCAAATGGTTTTGAAATCGTGGCCCTCTGTATACAGGAGAGTGACTGTTGCGTTGATTTGCAGAAGAATCCATCACGGTTGCTTCACGAGCCTCTTCCGGTGAGATCTGATCTTATTGATCTTAGTTTGGTGCCTCTTACTCGAGGGCTGCTTCAAATTGGGCCACACGGGCTTTTCATGGCAGTTGGCTGTTGAACGTTTTGAACGGATTCCAGGTTCGAAACAAATAGATTGAATCTCGAGGCTGAGAGCGATCCTAGGCTGCACAATCTCAAGAGCAATTCCACACAAGTCTTCACAGGACCACGCAAAATATTTTGTTTTTTGAAAGTTTTTAAGAAAGCGACAAATCGCTTGCGCAGAAGATAGTGTGAAACCAGTCTGGATCAAGTCAGGATCCTTCTCAGTACTCATGCTGACAGGCATGATTTCATTCATTAAAAGGTTAGCATGCCTATCTTTCTCTTAAATATGATCAAATTTTGCAAAACCCGAGGAATTCCTTCCTCTTCGTTTTCATCACTGCAGTGTTTAAAAAAGGCTTTTGAAAAACTTAGGTCATTACAACGATGTTCATGGCACAAGAGAGTAGATAGAATGTACTGTCGTTCCATTCACATCCTCTGGCACAACTAGCTCAAATAGCAACAAGTACGGAAACATGATAGCCACAACTGTTTCATTCAGATTTGTTGGTATAACTAGCTCCTCGGCAGGAACAGACTTAAAAACAAAAATGGGTAATTATGAGACAAAACGGTGTTCGAGGCAACAACCTCGGAATCACCTGGCATTCTATACAAAAGGGGGGGGTTGACTATAGCAAAATAGACCTATAAGCAAAAGGACTGACTCAAGACAATGAGACAGACTCAAAAATAAAAACGAAAGACTGACTCGACACCCAAGCCAGAATTTACAAAACCATCATTCACAGATGCTCAAAAATGCGTGCCAGACGCTACATCCAAAATGCACTGGGCATCGCCTGCAGGTGGTTCACTCTCTGATTACATACTCGCAGTATCTGTGTCCTCAAAATCCAATAACTGGGTGGTAACGGACTTGGCTGAGGTGGGTGGGAGGATAACCTCGTTGTCAATCAAATCCTGCACCTCATGACAGAGGCGGAAGCAATTATCGGTAGCATGACCAGTTTGCTGGTGGTACGCACAGTACAAAGCAGCATCATGCGTAGCAGGGAGATTCTTCGGCAGAGGTCGAGGCTCCAAGGGTTTAAGATGTCCCCTCTCAGCAAGGATCTGGAGTGCCTTGGACAACGGCATGTAGAGAGCATGGAAGACCCTGCGCCCTCGGGGCAGGTACTTCGAAGGTTGAGTATTCTTGCTAGACGCACTAGCGAACGGGTCGGCAGGTGCCGCCTTGGCTTTCAGATCTTTCCTGGGTGCAGGGTTGGGAACGGGAGGAGCTGTTCTGGCATGACGGGGCCTATCTCGGCTTTCTAACTGACTTGAACTACCCTCAGGTGGGGTGGGGAAAGCATCCTCCACAGCTTTTGACACAACTGTAGATATCTGTTGCTTGTTCATCCCTGCGGCTTTCAAAGCCTCGACTGCCCACAACAGCTGTTCGACAGGGTCGGCATCTGCCTTCATTTTGTCTTTACCTCTGGCCTCAGCCTGATCAAGGATTTGGGTTGATGTTGATACGTCATTGCCATAGCTGGAGGCCATCTCCGGTTGGCTAAGCTCAATCACAATCCGTCCCAATAGCGGGGGCTCTTGGGGTACAAAACTCCCGGCATATGGTGCGGCTGGTGGCGAAGCTGACTTTCCGTAGGCGAGATCCGCCACGGACCTCTGGAGATCACTTATCATTCCCATTAGTTCAAATGTAGTAGGTTCGCGAGCCTGATATAGCTGGGGGGTCCAGACTGGGTACGCAACAAGCGACCTGGGTGGATGCAGCATATCAACATTGGTCTCACTTTGCAAAGTGATTCCTTGATCTAACGCGGCTGTCATAACCACGATCTCTTCCGAATTCTGCGTCATCATAAGTCCTGCCTCAGCAAGGGGGAACACTAGCTATTCTGTACCAGCTCTCCGAACTGAAAGAAACAACAAGCAGCATTTCAGCCCAAACGGATCAAACACAGGTGTAGTTGAACAACTGTAGTCTACTACTGATCACTGTTCCCCAGAATCACTGCATTACTGTCCCAAAATACTGAATCTGACATCCACGGATATAACTGATTCTCACAAACTAATACCAGTGCCCTCAGGTTTGATACTCAAACTTGCAGACTGATGTGCGCATTCCATGTAGAGATACACTCTAAAAGCACATAGCAAGTAAATGAGAGCCAATACACCCCTATGTTGGGGTAGGGTTTCCCTGTCCTATTTTGTCAGGAGCTAGCATTTCACTACGCACGCAACGGTTTCAAACAACCTAACATCGGGTAAGCAACCTGTCCTAGTTTGGAATGGTCACTATGGATTCTGAATATGCACTAGGTCGAATTGTCGAAAAGGGGTGCCCCGGTAAAATCGGGGTTTGTGTTCCCATGCTGTCAGAGCCCATAACCGGTCAGCCTTATGGTCATGCCTTGACAAGACAAGCCTCCGGCAGACCGTTCAGGAATGGCAGATGGCAAACACGGTGTCCTAGGCGCACCAATGCACATGCAATGCAAAGAGACACATGAATGAAATCAAAACAGGATATCACGAGTTCGAGTCAAGCTCTCTAAAATCCCAGTGAGTCGCGAACGTAACAACGCTGGAGGACCCGCGCTCCAGCGCTCTGATTCGGACTCGATTTTGTGTTGCGCTTCTTAATCTTGAACCAAAGAGTCCAAATCCGGCAAATCGTTTTGAGAAAACAGATTTTTTGAAAGAAGTGCCAAACATGGACTGCTTTGCTAGATACAGAGTCGCCACCTAAATATTTTTTAATGGGGGAATTTAGGAAACCCTGACTCGGTGCCAAAGGCCACGTGTCTGTCATCACCAAAGTTGCCTCGGCTCGGCAGCTTGGGTACGATTGGGGAAGGTCAGCTATGAGCACCCCCTCTAGCCCGGTCCAAAGACCGGCCTCTACTAACCATGATATCCATTTTTGAAAACGTTATGTGTTCTTATTCCGGTTATTAGCCTAGAATTACTATGTTATGCGCACAGCAAACAAGTATAGACTAGATTGCCTAATTTGGAAATAAGCATTGCATATCCGTTTGTTGTGGAAAACGCTTTGGAATTTGCTACTCGCAAGTAGGCTAAAATACGGATTTCAACGAGTTTCTCCAACTCAAACAATCCAACCTTCACCCACGGGCAATCAAGCAGTTTATCTCATATAAGCACTTAGCCACATGGTAAGCATATTGTCATGTTAACATTCACACGCATGTGGTATGCTAAAGCATGAAAATACTTACATCGTACTCCGTGCCAAAACAATAAACTAGTTAGCAAACATGCATGGTCCTAGTTTATGTCAAATTGACTAATGCAACATATACAGGATGCAATTAGAGTAGGCTCGGCTAACCTAAACATGGCATGTGAAATGCAATCGATAACACGTATTCAAGTTAGATTTGAAGTACAATGCAGTTAGCATCATGCGCCGAGCCCGGTGCATGTAAGGCAAATGTATGGATGCACGCATGCAGTCATACTGTATGCTAATTTAAACGTGCCCTAATCTACCATCATAAGCGGGTAAATAAAAGGGAAGAAAGAAGTGGGGGATTGGAAGACATGCATACACTCATCCACACTTATTACAGATTCGCCCTCACTCGGTGAGACCCAAAAGAATATACAGATAATTAACCTACAAGCTAATTAAATATTACAGATCACCTAATTAATTAACAAATTAACTACGCTAGAAGAAACAGTAAACCACCTCGGGAAGAGAGCCCAATGCAATGCATGCTTGGTCTTGCTCGGAAATGCACTGTCATGCGCAAGCTGCCTCTGTTTTCCCTGCTATACTCTTTTGAAGACTGCCAAAGTCTCAGGATGTGCTTACTGGATGTTGAGGAGTGCCACCGGCTGGAGGGAATCATCACCGGCTATGAGTTGGTGTCCATCGGCACAAAATGAATCCATCGGCCATAGATTGATTGCCGGTCGGCACTCAGGTCGATCGACAAAAAAGTTCTCAGAGAACTTTGTTGACAAAGAAGAAAGGATGAGATTTGTATGGCAATGCAACTCAAGCCATATATGCACCAACCAATCTCCTCATCATGCGTATGACTCAAGGGGACATGGTCCTTGGTTCTCGGACCACCAATCGTGCATTTCTATGCATGATGGCCCAAGAAACCAAGTGTGCACATTTTGATGTCAAATGCAATGCAAACCAATCAAACAAAAGGCCCAATTCCTAACACTAAATCAAGGAATAAGGCATGCATGCTAGATGGAGTGCAACCTGGGTATATGAACTAGCATGCAACATGAGCATACAAGGTGTACATGCAAGCATGCAAACAAACATGCAAGGTAAGCATGCAAGCAAGCAAAGGATGGACTTAAACATGATTTGGGCATCCCTAATTAGGCCCAAAACAGTGGCCAAAATGCTAAGTACATGAAGGCAAATGTACATACAAGCATGCATGGATACATGGTTCAAGACTTAAGCATAATGAAGCAACTTTCAAGCACACTCGAAAGGGAGAAACATGGACTTATGGCATGCATACTGTAGACACCCCATTTTTGACCGCCCTAAAGACTTGGGCACTACTGATGGTTTGCCCGGTGATGAAAGATGTGTAGGGCAAAGGTTCAATTTCTTCGGCAAGGAGAGAGACAAATCTCAACTTCACACCCCATTTTGGACCAAAGCTATTTTGAATGGTTTTTAGACTATAAAACCCTCTCTTTCAAAACTTTTTTGAAACAAAGTTTCTGCGATGTTCCAAGGCTCGCATTTTGTCAAACGTTGTACTTTTTGGTAAACCGAGCAAGGACAAAGTGGAAATGAATGAAAGAGAGATGAAATCTTTGAAAAATCTTTATAAACACCTTGCTTAGGGGTTTGAAGTTGAAGAAAAGGGGAAAGGAGAGAAGAAACCAAGTTGGAGAAGAAGTTCGGCGTGAATCCGGGTAGAAGAGGGTCGAGCAGCCCTCGCTGAATTGGGCTTATTCATCTTGATGCTTGGATTTTAGCTATGAGGACACCACCGTTGGAAAGTTTACTTCCGAAGCTTCATTTTGCACTCAAGAATCTCCTAAAGCCAAATCCAGGAGGGAGAGATATGATTGGTTGAAGTTGGGCATCATCCCGGTTGGATCGAATCTGCGCGGCTTCACCAAAAAGGGCATAACTTTTTGCACAGGAGGAATTTTAATGCAAGGTTTGCGGCATTGGAAAGCTAACTTCCGGGGATTCAATTTGGACACCCACCGGCCACTTTTTGACCTTACCGGCCACCTACCGGCCATCCATTTAGTCGACCGGCCAAATATTGTGCCGGCTGGCCAAAAGTGCCCAAAACCCAGATTTTTGACAGATATTTATCATCCAGCTGTTATACACTGCATCAGATATTTTCAATTGGGATATTTTGACCAAAAGCTCTTATTTTGCAATATATAGAGCCTTATATCTCATATTTGAGGGGTGAGAACAAAAAGCAAGTTTTCGGAGCTTCTCACTCTAAAAAACCCCTCCCTCTCTCTCTAGAAATTCCACAGCCAAATCTCAGCCCACTCTCTCTTCCTATATTGTGTGTATAGAAGCATGTAAGTGCCCAAAAGTGAGTGTTCTTCCCATTTCTTGAGCCTCCACCCTTGATCAAACTTGCCTATCTTGAAAAGGTGATCCTTGGAGGTGTATTTGGAGCTCCTAAGGCTGACTTTGGTCCAAGAAGGACCTGTTTTGGTGCAGAGCTTCAAGGGTAAGCTCCTACTTTTCTCAAGCTTGATTTTGTGCACTTGTATAGCTACCTTTGCATGCTTCTTTTGGTCTGGTTTTCAACTGTCAAAATCTCTGTTTTTATGTGTTAAAAGTGGTGGATTAAAGTCTTTGTGAGTTAAGGGGCGTCCTCCCTTTGTTTGCTCCTTGTTTTGTGAGATTGTGATCCATCTTTGAGCTCTTTTAAGCAAACCTCTTTTGGGCCTAAAAACAACTTTTTTTTTCAGAGGTTTTTCAGTGATCAAAAACCAGTTTTGAGGTCTCAAATAGGAGGGGTTAGCCCCTCCTCCTTGTTGCTAGTTGTTATGCCTTGTTAGGCTTGTAAAGTAGCATCTTTTTGTGGCTTGTTTTAGCTTAAGCCAAGCATGTTTTAGGCTCTATTTTGCCATGTTTCAGATCTGTTTTGGTCTGGTTGGGGGCTTGGTTGCTTGCTTCATACACTTGTAGTGTAATTTTGCTCCCTAGCCTAGCTTGTTTCATGCTTTAGCCTATCTTCCTAACATGTGCTAGCTTAACTTTGGCCTGCAATAGTCCATATTTTGCTATGATTAAGCTCTGTTTTGAGGTGTTAAGGTAGCTTGTGCATTGCTTTGCATGGTTGTGGTTTAAATGCTTAGAATGGCCTAAAGGAGAGCATGCTTTTCTAGTTTGTCTTGGCCATTTTCCAGCATGTTTTAGGCCCTAAATTAACATGTAAAAATTCTGTTTTGGGTTGGATAAAACTCTCATGCATTGCATTACATAGTTGTAGTTCATGTGCTTCAAGAGCCCATTGTTTGGGCATATCATTTGAGCTTGTTTTGGTGCATGATCATGGCATTTTCAGCATGGTTTTGGCATGTAGAAACACTGTTTTGAGGTGGTTGAGACCTGCATGCATTGTACCGTATAGCTATGGTTTATGTGCTTCATTGGCCTCTTACATGAGCATGCTTCATTGACTTGTTTTGGCCTTTGTTCCATGCACTTTAGCCACTATTTTGAGGCTGCATAACTCTGTTTCGGGTTGATTTTGTTGCATAAGGCTTGCCTTGTGTGGTTATGGTGTAATGCTCTTGCATGCCTAGTTGATTAGTCCATTTGAGCATGAGTGCTTGAACCATTTGCATGTTGTAGTAGTGTCTTGCACACAATTTCAGAGCGTACTTCATGCCATTCATGCCACTTCCTTGCATGTTTCACTTTCATTGCTTTGAAAGTAGCCTTGAGCCTCTTGTCGGTTTGAGCATGAAGTTGAGATGTTCATGCTTAATGGCTTTAATCCTCTTGAGGGTTTCTACTAGCCAACGACATGAGGTCTTCTTCATGCTCAAGGCACTTGAGGCTCAGGCCCTCTTTCCCATTAGAGGACTCTCATTTGGACTTAATCAATTAAAGGATGAATTGGTAATGCTAAAATGAATAAATAAAATTGACTAAGTAAAACAGCAAGATAAGCATAACATGTGTTTGCATTGCATGTGTCAAGTGTTTGATCGGACGTAATATCAAACACAAAGCGGATTAGTCCATTTTATACTCAAAGTGATCAAATGAGCTAATCCCCTTTGTCGCCAACACACTTGATCATGCATGATAGGGTGGTGGCACTTTGTGTGTATTTGTGCATTCATGTCATATTAAAACGTGCAATTCGACTCCTCGGCCATCATGCATTGAAATGCGTGATTGATGGCCCGAGGGTCGAGGGCCATGCTCCCTTGAGTCCATAACATGATAGGGAGGGTGGTCGTGCACACATTGCTTTGAATTTCCTTGCCATACACTGCTTGCCCCCCTGTTGCTGTCAACTGCAGGTTTCAGCAGGAAGATTTGGCCGGCCGGCAGTGTTGAGTGCCGACCGGCAGAACATATTTGGCCGAGAGCACCAGATTTGGCCGATGATCCCATTCCCATGGCCGGTGGTACTTTGCTCTGGCCGGTGACAATCCGGGGGACTCAGGGAGTGATTCAAAGCAGTTCTGGAAATTTTTGTGATCCTTAGAGGGGCAGGATAGTGTAAACAGAGGCAACAGTGGCATGGTATGGATTTCCAAGCAAAACCAAGCGCACACTACATTGGGCCTTCATCTCGAGACTATTTATTGCTTAAATTAGATTAGTTAATTTGCTTAACTAGTTTAGTTGATCTGTAATAATTAATTAGCTAGGATAGTTGATTCATTATTCAGACTGTATTATTCTTTCGGTCCCTCCGTGTGAGGGCGTAATTGTAATAAGTATGCGTGGGTGTGTGTATGTCTTCCAATCCCCACCTCTTTCTCCCTTTTACTTACTTGCTTCAATGGTTAGTATTAGGGCATATTTAAATTAGCATCCTTATGCTATGCATGCGTGCATTCATTCATTTGTCTTGCATGCACCGGGCTCGGTACATCATGCTAACTGCACTTGTATTTCAATTCCAAGTTGAGTACTTGTTAGTTGCAGCATTTCACATGCCATCTTTAGGATAGCCGAGCCTATCATAGTTGCATTTTGCTTGTGTTGCATTAGCCACTTAACATGAACTAGGACCATGCATGTTTGCTAACTAGTTTATTGTTTTGGCACGGAGTACGATGTAAGTATTTTCATGCTTTAGCATACCGCATGCGTGTGAGTGTTAACATGATAGTATGCTTACCATGCGGCTAAGTGCTTATATGAGATAAACTGTTTGAATGCCTGTGGGTGGAGGTTGGATTGTTTGAGTTGGAATAACTCGTTGAAATCCGTATTTTAGCCTACTTGTGAGTAGCAAAATCCAAAGTATTTTTCAAGGCAAACGAATATACAATGCTTATTTCCAAATTAGGCAATCTAGTCTATACTTGTTTGCTGTGCGCATAACATAGTAATTCTAGGCTAATAACTGGAATAAGAACACATAACGTTTTCAAAAACGGATATCATGGTTAGTAGAGGCTAATCTTCGGATCGGGCGAGAGGGGGTGCTCACAGCTGACCTTCCCTAATCGTACCCAAGTTCCCGAGCTGAGGCAACTTTGGTGATGACGGACACGTGGCCTTTGGCACCGAGTCAGGGTTTCCTAAATTGCCCCATTAAAAAATATTTAGGTGGCGACTTTGTATCTGGCAAAGCAGTCCTTGTTTGGCACTTCTTTTCAAAAAATTTGTTTTCTCAAAACGATTTGCCAGATTTGGACTCTTTGGTTCAAGATTAAGAACCGTGACACAAATCGAGTCCGAGCTGTAGCGAGGTCCCCCGCGGGCCTGTCTACACATACTAAGCTCCGAAAATCATGCTATAAGAGGTGCCAAACCAACTAAACAAAGCAAGCATATCATGCAACTAAGCCCAAAGCCTAAGGCTCACCAAAGAGGCATTGGACTACACTTATCAAGACCAAACATGGCATGATTTAGATGACCAAAAATAGAATTCTAACATGCTAAAACAAAACCAAAAGGCTACTTAGATGGCATCCAAGAAGACTACACATGATGGCATATGCAATGGCATATTAATGGAGCATGAAACATGAACTCTTGAAGCATCAAAGAGCCATGAAATGCAAGCATACAAGCATGCTAAGTGGACTGAAATGTCATGAAAAATGGTCCCAACCCACTAAATCAAAGCAAGTAATGCATGCTACACACTCACACACTTAAGGCTAGCAAGCCAAAATACAAAGGAGCTATGCAATGCATATTATGGCTGACCAAAACAACCAAAAACAGACCTTAATCATGGTGAAATAAACACAAAAGCTTCACAAAGCCAAGCCTAAAACATGCTAGAACAATGGTTTAGAACCTAAGGCATGTTAAGGCAACAAAGAGGCATTACATGGCATGTATGCTAAGCAAGCATGGTGTACCAAAACCAACATACAACAATGCTATTTCATGGCATAATGAGCATAAAAAACAGTTAGAACATGGTCAACATGAGCCTAAGCTAGGTGCTCCCTCAAGAGGCAAAAATGGCCCTTTTCAAGGACAACAAGGAGAGGGGGTGACCCTCTCTTTCTTGGGACTTCAAGGCACCATCCATACCACTGAAATCCCTTAAGATTTTAGTGGTGAGGAGGCCCAAACACCAAAGTCCCGAAGCTCACTCAAAATGGCACAAAATGGGGCCTCTCAAGGCTTAGGAGGGGTCAAGCACCTCCAAATCAGAAAACACTCTTAACAAACTATTTAGAGCAATGAAAAAAAAGACTTTTATATGTTATACTCAAAGCCAAAAAACAATTCTAAGATAGGAAAAAATAGTATGCAAGAAAGGGGTAAAAAGGGGTAAGATTGTTACCCTTGTAGCCCTTCTTCACAAATGGTGGACCAGCTGCCTCCTTGAGCTTAAACCAGCCCTAAAACCTCAATATCAGACCTCTGGCCCTCCAGGAACCAAGAAAAGGTGTAACACTATGTGTTTGTGTGCAATAGTAAGCTTAAACACACACAAGAACACACAAGAGGGAGATATAGAGATAGGAAATATGTATAGCCCTAACCCTAATCCAGAGCTTCTCTCACAATGTTTCTAACCTTTTTGTCTAACCCTAATGCCAAGAGAGGAGCCCTCTTATTATAGGCAAACCAATCTTGTAAAGCTTACCAAGGAAGCTAGCAAGAAGGCCATCCCTCCATACACGTGTATGGAGGGGAACAAAATGCAATACAGCTGTATTAAAATATCTGCAAAAGCAGATGAACAGTAGTCGGCCAGCCAAAAGTGTCATTTTGACAAAATGAACTGCCGACCGGCAATAAAGAATGCCGACCGGCAATATACATTGCCGATGGCAACAAAACACCAATCGGTGGCCTCTAGCCACGGCCGGTGATGTGTGGGGATGCCTCACAAGGCATTCCCTGCCCCTCCAAGGCAACAAACAAGTGTTTGGTGCAAAACCAGATACTAAACAGTCGAGTTCGGAGATCCTGAGGCAAGGTACGTAGCCGAGACCTCCGAGAACTCCAAACGAACACAAACATGGATGATCACCGGGTGTTCAAACGGTGACGTCCAAGTCTTGAGGACGGTCAAAAATGGGGTGTCTATAGTTGCCCCTCTTTGACAGAACTCGAAAGTCATAACAATGACGGGAGTGAATGTCAAAGCCCAGAGACGACTCATTTTTGACAAGGCCGAAGACTTAAACAAACATGCAAGACAAATAAGATATGCGCCCGAAGGCAAGGGCAAAATGCAAGACAATGCACGAAGCCGAGCATAACTTATGATCATGCAAAGAAAGCTGTAACGAAGCACGCATGCGACAGTTTTAAGCTAGCATACACCAAACTACACTACAATGCAGAAAGGATGTAAGAGAATTATGCAATTCTCAATATGTCTCACGCGGAGGATACAATACCTATCCGGTTCGCCTGGCTCCACCAGCTGCAAATGAACCGTACATACAATATCGTGCCTGCAAAGAAAACAACTTAACAGGTACGATGTTATTAGCAACATGCATGACAATGCAATGTGAATGCTAAATGATATGCAATATATACAAAACAATGTATAGATAATGCAAATGAAAATGCAATGCAATTGAAACAATGCAAACTATATGCAAAGCAATTGAATCATGATCCAATCATGAGCGGTTCGAAACCACACAAATGTCAAATAGATTGATTGAGGTAACAAGTCTGTCTACCATAGAACGGTCCACTGAACTATGAGTAATGTAGACGGACACAAGAACGAGTATTGGGCGGAATGACATAAGTGGGGTGACGACCCGCTGGGGAAAGAATGATGATCCTAATGCCGGATGCAAAAATTACACTACAATGTAATATACTGGGAAAAATGGCAATGGATATGGCACGCGGGCCAAACCAAATCTTGCCTAGGAAAGGCATGTACGCATACGAGCCGCGTCTAACACAGAATGGTCATACAAAACTATGCTTCGACGTGAGAAGTACGGGCACATACCAGACCAAGCTCAACATGGAAAGGCGCAAGCCATAGATGGAGGTGATGCAATGAATGCATGCAAGCTATGATGCAATGGAAATGGATACAATGGATATGGCACGCGGGCCAAACCAAATCTTGCCTAGGAAAGGCATGTACGCATACGAACCATGTCTAACACAGAAAAGGTGCCGCAACCCTTAAACCAATATACCAGCGTGGAATAGGGGCGTACACATGCAGAACTGTGCTTTGACGTGAAAAGTAAGGGCACATACCAGACCACGCTCAACCTGGAAAGGCGCAAGCCATAGATGGAGGGCGATGTAGTGGATGCATGCAAACTACAATGCAATATCTACAAATATGCAATGGAATGCAGATGCGGTCTGCTGGGGAAAATGCAATGGATGCAGGTGTAGTATTTACAGCGGATAAGGCTCACGGCCAAACCTCGTTTTGCCTAAGAAAGGGATGTACACATACAAGCCACGTCTAACATAGAACGGTCATACAGGACTATGCTTCGACGTAAATAGTACAGAAACATACCAATCCAAGCTTGACATGGAAAGGCGCAAGCCATAGGCGGAGGTAATGCAGCAAATGCACGCAAACTACAATGCTATATATATAAATATGCAATGGAATGGATGTAAATGCAATACTTACAATGGAAATGCATGACGATGCATGTTTATTTTCTACGATGCAAGACAATGCAATATTTACCATGTATGCATGACAATGCACTATTTACAATGGATGCATGACAATGCACTATGATGCAACAGCTATGATTGCAGCTTTCCCTATCCTCCCAACAGGGCGATAAACTAGGTTGGTTCAGTATCCAGAACTGAGGCGCAGACATGCTGCCTCAACCTATGGGGCTTCCATACAGATTTCAAGCCAAGGATACACCCCTGGGTATTTAAACCAGACTTTAGTCTCGGAAATCCCGAACCTTTGCGTTCTAGGCATAAGCCATTCAAACTCTAGTTTCCACCGTCCCAATTGGTCTCCTAGGAACTCACCGCAAACACAGGCGGGTGGCTTTACCAGACCACCGGAAGTCGTTTGGGCACGACAAACACCAAAGGAATTGCACCTTTAGAGGATTTAAGGTCTCCTAGACCGGGATGCAAAATGTATGCATGACAATGCATGTTTTTTTTGTTTTTTTTTTTGAAAATGCAAATGATGCGTGAAATGCATGTTGCATGGAATGCGCGACAACGCAAGTCGCTCGAAATGCATGACAATGCATTATTTTTGATGCGCGGCAACGCGCAGCTTGAGGAATGCATGACAATGCATGAACTGTGCACACCAAGGCATCGAAGGTCTTGCACCTTCCAAGGATTTAAGGTCTCCTAGACCGTAACGCAAAATGCATGCATGACAATGCATTTTGAGATGCGTGACAACGCGCGACTTGAGGAATGCATAATGCAAGTTGATGCGGATGCGAAATAACGCACGTCTAATGCATATGAGCCCGAATGCGCAACCTCGCGCATCGTTTGAAATGCATGACAATGCAACCGAGCGGGTTTAAGGTCTCGCCAGACCATGCGTATTTTTGGTCTCGCCGGACCGGGGGTGCGTGATAATGCAAGCTGTGTGCGTTATAACGTGTGTGTGTGTGCATAAAGATGAAAGGGATGATGTGTGCTACAGTGCATGCCGACATGCCAACACCAACTGAGCGTGTTTAAAGTCTCGCTAGACCACGCATATTTAAGGTCTCGCTAGACCGGGTGTGTTTTCGGTCCCGCCAGACCAGGGTGTACATGACAATGCGAGTGAGGTGCGCAAAATAGCGCAAACAATGAATGCATGCCAAATGCACATGGGGGCAACTTTCGAGTTTTGTAAAAGTCAGAAGGATACGGAAAGGATACACCTTGGACAAATTCGAGCGCCACGCGCCGAAGATGCGGTCTGGGGTTAAAACAGAGGTCAGTTGAGCTTCGAAAGTGCACTGTCTTGCACTGTTTTGAGCAATGAAGGCCCTGAACCACACATATAACCCAAACAAGGATGTAGAAGGCTCAAAAACCACTTTAGGAGACCACCGGATGTCCACCGGCCATCAAAATGCATCACCGGCCGTCCATCGGCCCTCATACAATTCCATCGGCACAATATATTGCTGACCGGCAAAGAATGTGGCCGACCGGCAAAGTGTTCCTGTATCAGGGCAGTTTTGTCAATTGGCCACGGGTCTTTTAAAATAGGGCTTCTAGCCCTATTTTCTCCACTTCCTCTTGCTCAAAAATCCTTCCCCCTCCCCTCTAGGGCGCTTTCCTCCTTTGATTTCTTCATTTTCTTGCGTTCTAGCCCCCGTTTCGTCGTTCGATTCGCGATCTCCTTCACGTTTCGGACATTTCCAACTGAACGAAACTTCGTTTTGGTGTCTTGTTTTTGATTTTTGCCACTCGGGGCTTGTTTCCCTCGAGTTTTTCTCGATATCTGTGCCTTTTCCACACTTCGGCTTTCACGACCGTTTCCGGCCCTCTTGGGGTTGACTTTTTTGTTGACTCTTCATATTCTTGCTCGGTTTTCCCTCTTCCGGCCATTTTCACATTCTCTTCGAGATGGCGGACGATCTTCCACAGGGTGGGACCCCTCCAAAGCTCGATATGGATCCCGAGGCTGAGCCCTTGCCGCTCCACATTCGGCTGTTCGATCCGGAGACCTACAGGGCAGCGGTTTACGTGATGCTCCCCGATGGACTACGTCAGTTCCGGAGCTTCGAGAGGGGCGTGGCACCCGAGCTACTACTCCGTGAGCCAGAGTCACATCTGTCACATGGTGCCTCGGAGGTACATTCTTTTCCCAGTTTCAATTTTTCGCAATGTAGAACACTTAAACTGCCATAGTTGATTCTATTCTTTAATTGCTTAGTTTGAATGTACTGATGCACTGTACACTGTAGTTGATCGCAAACAAACTTACAACCGATATCTGTTTGAAACTTTCACGTGCACACACACTGCACTGACCCTGAACTGCTCAAACTCATCACACACTGTACTTCACTGTGAGCACACCGGCACCCGGTATCTGCTTGAATTCTGAAAAACGTGCACACATGCTACATCTGTACTGAACCACTGAAACACGCTGACACATCACACGTCGTAGTTCATTGCTAGCACACTGACACCCAATGCCGGCTTTGCATTTGAAAATGCACACACACACACACACACACACTATATCTGTATGCTTCTCAAAACTGCATCTTGAATATTGCTTCGCAATTGTTGTTTTTGATTACAGGGGGACTCCTATACAATCTGTGGGTATGGGAACGTTGTCGCCCGAGACTGGTACGCGAAGTTGCCAGACGCGGTTCGCCAGATCGTCGACGAGGCGGGTTTCGTCATCTTCTGTAGGGGGCTCTCACAGCTTACCACTTGCAGGCGCTTGCTTGCTGCTCTAGTGGAGAGGTGGTGGGATACCACCAACTCCTTCCACTTCTCCGTCGCAGGGGACATGACGATGACCCCTTATGATTTCTCGATGCTTACTGGCATCGGGGTAGGGGGTGATCTGATCCCCTTCGACACTGATATAGATGAGTGACGCCGCCACCAGTACTGCTTAAGACTCACCACCCTTTTCGGCGGGTTTGTCAGATACTCGTGGTTTGAGAGCCACCGGATTCAAAGACTTTGGCGAGGAGGTGCAGATGACCCCAGAAGAGGTGGATCAAGATGCTGGGCTTCATCATGTTTTTTTCGGGATGACCTTTTCACGACGGGCGAACACCGTGCCTCTATGTGCATTGAGCGCCTTTGGTGGATGTCGCGCGATCCGCTGCTATGATCGGGTGGCGCAGTTCGCCACTTTGTATGGTTACATGAGCTCTTCTTCCCGCCTCAGCGGACAGCTTCTTGGTGGCTACTGGCGAGCTTGGGAGGTACATCTTCTTCCCCTTTTACATTTCTATTTTCTGCTTTACATTTTCTGTATTCTACACACTGCACACACTGTCTCTCATTGACTATATACTGCACACACGACACACATATACTCTGCTTTACATTGACTGTACACTGCATGCACTGTACACTCTGCACGATACACTGCACAACACATGGCTCTGCCATTTCTGCTTTATTCTGTATTCTGTTTTATCTAATAAGCATACTGATATCTGTTTTGCAGTTGTGGGTCTATGCCTACTTTCCCAGGCTTGCCCCAGTACCTGATGTGGAGATCCCGCTCGACGTCTCCTTTTCTCATCGCTTTGACGTGTGGTGTGTGCGGAGACCCCAGGAGTCTTTTATCTTCTTCTGCCGCTACTTCGATACCGTCACTGCCGTAGAGGTATGTTCAAATTTAGAGTTTGTTTAAGCTTCGCTTTGCGCTGTATTTTCAATAACAGATAGATAACAAACTGCATTTGTACCCGCAGATCACTTGGCGGCCTTGGGCTCCATTGCCGGCCGTGGTGAGAGACCATTATGGGAGCATAGAGGAGACTGCCCGTCGTTGGATTCTGTTGGAGGGACCGGTCTGTCGGGCTTGGTACCTGGGTGAGCGTTTCTTAAGTCAGACCCTGGGTTTACCGGAGCAGATAGTTCCGGGTCTGCCTCCTACACATATGAGGCATACAGAGAGGCTTTCCCTCGCGCACCTGAGAGACTATACCGTTGGCTGGGGCGAGAAGCATCACAGAGGCGAGGGCGACTATGCCGGGTATGTCCGGACCTACATTATGCGACCCTTGAGCGGTGGTCGTCAAGCTGAGAGGGAGAGGCCTGCAGCGCCGGCAGCTGGAGTGGGAGCGTCGAGGAGAGCTCGAGTCCGTGGCAGGGGTGGAGTTCAGAGAGGGCGGGGGACCGGCTGGCCTGCTCTGCCCACTTCACTGACATACAGAGGGCAAGGTGGGGCGACCTACCAGGTCCCCTTTGCTCCTCCCCCAGCTGATCACGAGTTGGTCGGTGTCCCTGATTTGCCTCCGGTATGTATTACTTCATTTCGCATCTTGCATTGGCATTTCATTTCGGTTTATTTGATATTCCGCAGAATGTTGATGCATCTGATATTTTTGTAAGCGTCCTTCGAGTACACCCGGCAGTCCCTGGAGTTGAATGCCTCCATGATGGGGATGCTACAGCGGACCTTCGACCTCCTGGCCCTCTACAGTATTCCGGTATGTTCTTTTTGACCGCAGTCTCAAACCATTCATTTGGACTCTCCTTCATGAGAGTGTGATATAATAATGTGTATGTCTTCCAATCCCACATCTTTCTCTCTTTTACTTAACCGCTTTCGATGGTTAGATTAGGGACATGTTTCAATTAGCATACCTTATGGTTGCATCCATTCATCTTGTATTGCATGCACTGGGGCTCGGTGCATCATTTAAACTGCATTGTCGTTTCAGTACTTCTTTGAATATGTGTTTAGACCACATGTCTCAAAATCGACCCATATGCCATATTAGTAGCCGAGCCTATTAGTTGCATATTGCATGTGTTGCATTAGACATTTTGTATAGTTAGGAATCATGCATTATTTTTCTAACTCATATCTTCTTTGCTTAGAGTACTTGGTGAGTTTTTAAAGCTTTAGCATACTTGCATGAGTGTGAGTGATTGCCATGTCTAGCATGCTTTCCATGAGGCTAAATGCGTATTTGTTAAAATGTTTGAATGCCTGTGGATGAAGGCTTATTGTTTGAATTGGAACGATTCAACGAATGTAAGTTTAAAGCCCACTATGTCTAGTGGCAAATTCACAGTTTTGAGCCCATTTTGTTGAGTGGCAAATTCGCCAACTTTAAGCCCACTTGAGGTGGCAAATTCAAACCCCTTTTCGCAAAACAAACATGAAATTGAATTGTTCCAATTTGAGGAAACTAGTCTATACTTGCTTGTGCGCATCACATAGTAAAGCTAGCCTAATAACCAGAACAAGAGCATATAATGTTGATAAAAATGATATCATGATTAGTAGAGACCAATCTTTGATCGGGCGAGCGAAGGTGCTCAATTCATGACCTTCCCTTCTCGTACCTAAGTTCCCGAGCCGAGGCAACTTTGGTGATGACAGACACGTGGCCTTTGGCATGAGTCATGGGTTTCCTAAATTTCCCGAAAATAAAAAATATTTAGGTGGTGAAGTTGTATCTGGCAAAACAGTCCAATTTTGGCATTTTTGATTCAAAATTGATTTTCCAAAACGATTTGCCAGATTTGGACTCTTTGGTGTTTATCAGTTCCACATTGCACTTGTGAGATTAGATTCAGAACCACAGGAGTTCGAACTGTAGGGCTTCTTTTCAAACTTCCAAAAGGGAGCACGAAAAAGGCGAGCTACAGTTTTTGAAAGAGATTTTGGAAATTCTTGTGTTATGTGTAAGAGCATTTGTTTCATTTTGAAAATCATATTTTGGGTCACATGTATTGTGCTATTTGGAAAGAGTAAATAAAATGGTAAATCTGAGAAATGATTGTCATTGAATATGACTGTGTGTTTTAATACATTGTATATGTATAATGTTTGGGAGGAGAAAGGGGATGTACTCCATTGTTGGGAGGAGAAAGGGGATGGACTCCATTGAATTAAGTTGGCTTGTGTGTCCAGGGTGAAAGTCCCAAAAACTGCGCATATACATGGGTGCTGATCCCGCGGACGAAATTTCTGTAAAATGGCAATTGTAGTGCTTGTATAGCCTAAGTTGACATGGGTCTCGTTTGACAGTTTCCCGCGAACGAAATTTCCGTGAAAGGTAATATTGGTTTGGAGATTTAACCATTTTATTTATTATCATTTTGGTTTTGGAAAGAAATGATTTTTAAATGGATTTTAGGAATGTATTTGCTGTTGATTAACGATGTATTCATATTGGAATTTGGCAATGAAATTGCTAGTTGGCATTGAGATACCTGGATTGACTTGTGGAAATGGATTTTATATCAAACTAATGTATTGAATTTGAAAAAATGTTTTGAATAAACAAAAGGTTTGAAAGACTGGAAAGAAATGATTTTTATTGAGAAACCAAGTGGATTTGAGAATGCATTGAGCATATTACATATGTATATATTGCATTCATGATCATTTACACTGGTGGAGCATTGTAACGCCCCCAAAATAATACAATAACTATAGCCCAAAGCATAAATAAGAATTACATAAATCAGAGTGTAAAGTCCTTTCATTTCATAACATTAATAGTACAAAAGAGTTTAACATAAATAAATGCCCTATAGGCTTACACCTTTCCAAGCCTTGACTTAGTTACAACAAAAGTGAGACTAGCTCATACAATTTTAGCCCTAGGCTATACAAAAAATAAATAAAAAAAAAAACAAGAAACTCTTGCTTCCCAAAAGTCTTTCCAATGCTATTGTCTTGGTGGAGGCATGCCATCGATACCTGGAAAGGTTTTTCCCAAATAGGGTGAGCCACAGCCCAGTAGGAACAATCTAACACAATATATGAGGTTTAACGAAGAGATAAGTGCAATGTGCATATACAATGCTAGGGATAAAACATTCACATCTTTATATAGTCGTAGAATGCCAAGTTCGTATTTCATTTCATTTTCTTTCAATCCATTTCAATACATAATGCCATTATTTTTCAATAACACAAATGAGACTACAACTCAATGGTTTAACAATTACATAATCAACACACAAACACTTCAAACTGCCATTTTACGGATATTTCGTCCGTGGGATCGGCACCCATGTATAAATTTTGGGACTTTCACCTAGGACACTCTGGCCAACTTAATTATAATGGAGTCCATCCCCTTTCTCCTCTCAAACAATCATACGTATACAATGTATTTAAAAACATAATCACACATGGAGTACATCCCCTTTCTCCTCCCAAACAACCATACATATACAATGTATTCAAACTTAATCATATTCAATGATAATCAACCATGGATTAGTTTCAATTTACCTAATCCTCATGCAAATTCTACAACAATCAAAACATCCTCTACCAATAGCCCAATACAGATATTTCTAAACAGATATATATACTCAAGATAGATAATCTATTCAAAATTTCCAAAGATGAGACATATCATCTACTCAATTCCACCGTTAGTTTCAATACTCGTTCAATTTCATGTTTACAACACCAATTTCATTTATTTATACAAAATAAATATCATAATCATTTTAGGGCAAACCCCCTCTCTTTTCCTAAATATGAACCAAGCACCCAAACCAACAATTTTAATCCCATACAACATCATTCAAAACCCCACAACCATTTATCCCTCATTCATCAAAAACCCTCTTTCCATTTACACCCAAACCCTAGGTTTGTTCAAAATGCCCCCAAAACCCACCATTGTTACACATCCACAAATAACTAGGTTAAAAACCATAACAAAGTGTAGAAAATCCCTACCTTAAGTCTAGAAGATCAATGGAACAAGGATGAAACTTCAATGATGCCGAAACCCAACTCCAATCAGATCAAAATAGAGCTTTCAAGATGCTCTACCCTTTTTCCAAAGGCACTAGAGTCAAGAGATCAAAGGATCTAGGCCAAAATGTTGAAAGAGAGAGTATTTTAGAGAGAGAGTGTGTGATAATCCTGTTCCATATTATGCTAATTGATCTTTATTATGAATATGATTATGTGTTTGATATGATTTTGAGTGCCATTTATATGAATATATGTGAATTTCTATCTGTTCGCTGTAGGAAAATCTGTTTGACTTTCTTTTTTGGAATTTAAATTGAAGGCCCTATCGGCCACAGAAACCGAAATTGACTACGCCATTGTAATTGGCGCAATTTTTAGAGCCTACGGTGAAATTTAATTGAAAATTAATTCGGATTAAAATAATCAGATTCAAAATGACTAATTAAAGCACCATTATTTAATTTTAAGTGATTTGATTAAGAGAGCCTATAAATAGGCTCATTTACACTCAATTCCTCTCTTTTTAATTCATTTGGCTGAAATTAGCTCTCTAGATAGTGAGAGAACCGAATTTAGAGAGAGCGAGTGAGGGCAATTGAAGGTTTGATCAAGAAGCTTGGGAATCTTGAAGATAAACTCAAGAATTAACCATAATTTGGAAGATTTGAGCTTCTAGGTGAGTAATTGGTTCTGAATCCATAAGTTGAGGTTGTAATTTTGTGAATTCAAGTTAGATGATCACCTAGAACTTGAATTGAAGTTGGTATGTTCATGCATGCATAAAATCGCCATGAATTTGCATAAGCTAGCATGTAATATGTTGATTATGAAAAGTTGAGCATTGAAGCATACATGCAAGCATGGTTTTGTTTAGTTTCATGGTTATAGGCATCATTGGTGCTATTTGAAATGGAATTGGGGTCAAAGACTAACATGCATGTTGAACTGGTAGAGATATCAATTTTGGATGAAGTTTGAATGCATGGGTTTGATCATACAAAAGAAATGAGGATTTATGTGAGACTTGGATTATGATTTTGAGCAATTGGCCTCATATTGTTTGTATACTCATGTTATATAATGTGTTTCCCTATTTTTGGTGCCTTAATTCGAGCTTTAAAGCCTTTGAATGTTGAATTTGAGCCTCAAGAACAGTTCTGGAAAACACAGATTTTGGCACGTCCGTTCGAGTAGGGAAAGTGCCGCTCGAGCGTGAAATGTGAGCTCCCAGAACTTTTTGCAGACATTGATGTCCGCTCGAGCAGGGAAGCTCACGCTCGAGCGGGGAGCTATGTAGAATGACTTTCGGCTTGAGCGTCTGAAATCAGACTTGAGCGTAAAAATGAGGCAGCTAGTATTTTTGCAGACCCACGGGGTTCGCTCGAGCGGCGGAACCCACGCTCGAGCGGGGACCCCTATTTTGGAAATTTTGTAAAAGTGTTCTGTGTTTCATTTTCCGTTCTGTTTCACTTCTAACCACTCTTAGGCGTGCATTGAACATTATAAATGAGTTAAAAGGATAAGAAAGAAGCCTAAGAGGGATGTATGAATTAAGAATGGATTGAGTCGTTTGTGACCCATATGTGTTATGTAATGTGTAGGGTCGGGCTTAAGGGTGAATCCACCGGCAGAACACTGTGAGTAATATCTTTGTAAAGATATTTTGAAGTATGTTATTTGTCCAATTGCTTATTTCCCTATAAGTCTTATAAGTTTGTTGATTTGAATTGTGGACAAATGTTTGCTATGCCATATGGTTGGGCCAAAGGCCGTTGGATACAATTGAATGGGCCAAAGGCCGTTGGATACAATTGAATGGGCCAAAGGCCGTATGACATGAGTGAATGGGCCAAAGGCCGTATGACATGAGTGAGTGGGGCCAAAGGCCGTACGACATGAGTGAATGGGCAAAAGGCCGTATGACATGAATGAATGGGCCAAAGGCCGTATGACATGAATGAATGGGCCAAAGGCCGTTTGACATGAATGAATGGGCCAAAGGCCGTTTGACATGAATGAATGGGCCAAAGGCCGTTTGACGCGAATGAATGGGCCAAAGGCCATTTGACGCGAATGATTGGGCCAAAAGCCGTCGGACAGGAATGATTGGGCCAAAGGCCGTCGGATATGAATGAATTGGGCCCGAGGCCGTTTGATGTGTTTGGAACAGCAGTCACTTGACCTATATATATATATATACTAGATAGAAATATGAATTGGGCCCAAGGCCGTTTGCCGTATGTTGTTCTAAATACCGTTAGTGTATCTTCTTTATTTGATATTATTCACTGGGCTTTCGCTCACGCTCGTTCATGTGTCTGTAGGTGAGCCAAGGGAGGTCCAAACCCAGCCTCAGTGAAGTTTGTGTGAAAAAGTCAAGGTTTTGAAGAGTCAGCCCCTACGTCTCACGCACGAGACTTGTTTTCGCCCTTTTGCTAGTTTGTTATATTTTGTCATGTTGGTGAGAACTTTGGATTACGATTGTATATAGTTTTGATTGGCTGACCATGACTTGAATGATCCTGTTGTATATAGTTGATATGTTAACTTTTCTTGATGTGAGTTATTAATGTATATTTGTGAAATGTTATGACGTGCCATGTAAGCACAGCTCTATGGACAAAAGTTTTGAATTGCTTCCGTTTGGCCCCCTTAACTCTGTTAAAATATATCTGATTTGGTTTAAGGCTGTAGGTGATCTCGTGATTATTGGCCGGTTATGTCCTTAACCCATGGGGGCAGGTTCAGGTCATGACAGAGTGGTATCAGAGCACGAGGTAATAACTCATACACTTGTCCAAAGAAGCAATAAGCATCTAGAAAAGATCTAGGCTGCATTCATGTGAGAAATAGGAATTTGTAAACATTGAGACTATGTTTAAATGCTCTGAAATAAATGATTATGTGCTATATGTTTGTGAACTACTTGCATTATAAATTATGTGAATATGTATGCTCTTTATTATATGCATACTTGTGAAACTTTTGTATAAGGAATAATGCAATTCTAATCAGATGGTGAGAATAAGAGGTGATGAGATAAAAGAGTCCTCTATTGCCAGGATGGATAGGATGGAAAGATTAATCCAAGAAATGACAGAAACATTGAGGCAACAACAACAGTGGCAACAACCACATCCTTTGCCTCCTCCTCCAGTGCCACATGTGCCAGATAATCATAATGATGACCGAATAATAGCTCTCACCAAAGAGTTTAAGAAAATGAAACCACCACAGTTCCATGGGGGATTAGACTTGTTAAAGGCCGAAGCATGGGTCCTCGACATCGAAAAGTTATTTGAGGTGTTTCCTTGTTCAGAAACACAGAAAGTGCTCCTAGCCACCTTTACTCTTGAAGATGAGGCTAGAAGGTGGTGGATGTTAATGCGTGAAAACAATAAAGGTGTTGGTTGGGCACGGTTCTTGGAAATTTTCTATGACAAGTACTTTCCACAGTGTGTCCGTGATAGGAAGGTGTCGGAATTCATGGAACTCAAATAGAACAGCATGACTGTAGCTGAGTATGAAGCCAAGTTCACTGAATTGGCTAGGTTTGCACCACATGTGGTTGACACCGACTATAAGAAGGCAAGACATTTTGAAGAGGGACTCCGGGATGATATTCTAGAAAAGGTAAATGTTCTCAAATTGGAGACCTATATTGAGGTGTTTGACCGAGCCATAATATCATAAGCTAACATAGCCAGACAAGCTAAACCAACGACAGACTGGAAAGGTAGTAAAAGACAAGGCTTCTTTTCGAAAAGAAATTTTTGAAGAAGCAGAATACGGGCTCCTCGAGTACTTCTAATTCTTCCTGAGATACATCCCCAATGTGTAATATTTGTAGTAAAAGGCATTGTGGGGTTTGTTATTGTGTGTCAGGAGTTTGTTTTAAATGTGGAAAAATAGGGCATATGGCCAGGGAATGTAATCAAAACAGTGGGAAGATAGCTGCTAGTTCCACTGCATCGATCCCAAAACGGGAAATACTATGAGATCTACTACCACCGGAGATACCGTAAGGCAAGGGAGAGTTTTCGCGCTTGTTCCAGGCGATACACAGAATGCTAACGTAGTTGTCTCAGGTACCATTTCTATATGTAATCAGGATGCTTTTGTGTTAATTGACTCCGGATCAACACACTCTTTTGTAACATGTGCATTTGCATCTAGACTGAGTAGACCTCTAGAATTAATGCCATATCTGCTATGTGTATCTGCTCCATCTGGGGAATTTGTATTGTGTGAATCTATATATCAATTTTGTGACATGCGTATTGAGGATGCTATCCTATATGTAGATTTGTTGCCCTTGAACTTTAGACATTTCGATGTAATTTTGGGCATGGATTGGTTAACTAAATATTGTGTCACTATTGATTGTGTGACAAAACGCATTGTATTTAAACCACAAGAACATAAAGAAATTGTGTTTGTGGGTAATGGGGTAGTGCCTCCACCTTACTTAATATTTGCAATGAAGGCATGCAAATTAATTAGGAAAAGGTGCCAGGGTTATTTGTGTTGTGTGCTATCTGAACAATCTGTGAATGTTGAATTGAACAATATCCCTATTGTTAGAGAATTTTCAGATGTGTTTCCAAATGAATTGCCAAGGGAATTGGTGGACAGGGAAATAGAGTTTATGATTGAGATTATGCCAGGCACCCAGCCTATTTCTAAAACTCCTTATAGAATGGCTACTGCTGAAATGAAAGAACTGAAAGAACAGTTGCAAGACCTGCTTGACAAAGGGTTTATCCGACCTAGCACTTCACCATGGGGTGCACCAGTGTTGTTTGTGAAAAAGAAAGATGGAACCTTGCGTTTGTGTATCGACTATCGAGAATTGAACAAGGTAACAATAAAGAATAAATATCCCCTACCTCGTATTGATGACCTGTTTGACCAGTTGCAGAGATCACAAGTGTTTTCCAAAATTGATTTGAGATCTGGGTATCATCAGTTGAAAGTGAAAGCAGAAGATGTTGAGAAAATCGCATTTCGGACAAGATATGGCCATTATGAATTTCTTGTTATGCCATTTGGGGTAACTAATGCTCCAGCAACAGTTATGGACCTAATGAACCGAATTTTTAAAACCTACCTTGATGAATTTGTTGTGGTTTTTATTGATGACATTTTGATATACTCCAAGAATAGACTTGAACATGAACAACATTTGAGGACTGTGTTACAGATACATAGAGAAAAGAAGTTATTTGCTAAACTAAAGAAATGTGAATTTTGGTTGGATGAAGTCATATTTTTAGGACATGTGATCTACAAAGAGGGAATTTCAGTGGACCCACAGAAGATAGAGGCAAGTGTGAATTGGCCTACACTGACTAATGTGACAGAAGTCTGCAGTTTCATGGGCTAGCTGGGTACTACAGGAGATTTGTGAAGGATTTATCAAAAATAGTTGTACCTCTTACCCAACTGACACACAAAGGGCAACCGTTTGAATGGGATGACGAAAGGGAAACTGCCTTTCATGAACTGAAAACAAGATTGACCACTACACCAGTTTTGACACTACCATCAAGTACGGAAATTTTTTTGATTTTCAGTGATGCATCTTATAAAGGTTTGGGTTGTGTGTTAATGCAGAATGGGCGAGTAATTGCTTATGCCTCCCAACAATTGAGACCACATGAGAAAAACTACTTAACACATGATTTAGAATTGGCCGCAGTTGTATTCGCTTTGAAAATCTGGCGGGATTACTTGTATGGGGCGAAGTGTGAAGTCTACATGGACCACAAAAGTCTGAAGTACTTCTTTACACAGAAAGAGCTAAATATGCGGCAGAGGAGATGGCTTGAATTGATAAGGGATTATGAACTTGAAATTCAGTATCACCCCCGGGAAAGCTAATATAGTTGCTGATGCCTTAAGCAGAAAATCGATGGGGAGTATGGCTTGTTTTCTTACTGAACAGAACGAAATCTTGTAAGATTTTGAGAAGTCGGAGATTGAAGTGGTATTGTGTGAACAGGGCAGATTCATAGCCGCTATTTTAGCTGAACTGACAATTATTGATGAGATTAAACAGAAACAAAAAGAGGATGAATTCCTCAAGAAAGTGATTGATGAATTTGAGACAAGTCCAAAAGTAGAGTTTAGTGTTGAAAATGAAGTGTTAAGGTTTCAAAACCGAATGTGTGTCCCTGATATTCCGGAGCTAAAGAAAAGAGCTCTGGATGAAGCTCACAAGTCACTATTTTCTATGCATCCAGGTGTAGACACCCCATTTTTGACTGACCTTAAGACTCAGACGTCATCGATTGAGCGCTCGGTGATGGTGCATGTTGTGCTCGTTCTGAAGTTTCGGAGTTTTGGCTGGGAGCCTTACCTTCCGAGCCTCGGAACTTTTTGTGCCTTGACTCGGTCTATGGACCAAGTCTTTTTTTCTCTTCCCGAAGGGAGGGAGAGGTCTTGTAGACCATCTCTCAATGGTCGTAGGCTACTTTTCGTGGTCGTAGGCCACTGTTCCTGTTTGGAGACTAGTTTTCGTTTTTCGGGGCTGTCGGTCGTGCGTCTCGGTTCGGGACCGCTTAACATTCTCCGTTTGCCATGATTGTTGGAACACACCTTGTTTCCTCTGTCTAGAGGCACACTGTGGTCCGGGAGACCACTTTTGTGGCCGTACGCCACTTTTGGTGCTCAACAACCAGTTTTCGGGGCACCCGACCACGCGCTTTGCCCCCCGAACTCTCGTTTTGCATCCGTGTTGGTTCATTTTTGGCGTGAACCTTGTTTTCCTTGTTTGGAAGGTGGTACAAGGGTGGGAGACCACCTTTTCTCCTTGGAGACCACTTTCTCCCAGCCAGCTGATTTTCTTGCCGGGAAGCTGGTTTTCTTGGTCTTTGGGCCACATTTGCTGGTCTCCCACCACACCACTAGCTTGCTTTTAAAGTGGAGACCACCAATACCCTTGGCCGACCACCTTTTATCTGGGAGACCACTTGCCCTGGTCGGCCGACCAAGGGAAGTGGTCGGCCGACCACCTTAACTGGTCGGCTAGCTTCCTCTTATTTTGTCTGTCTGTGTGGATGCCAGCTGGAATGCACAGATTGTATCCTCCATACATGTGTATGGAGGATCTTGAGCCTTGTTTTTAGCTTCTTGGAGAAGCTTTGGCTTTGCAACTCTATAAGAGAGGCCCTCCCGCTCCTTATACCAGGTTGAAAAATTGCTCTAAGGAAAAGCTTATATCTCTCTCTGTCTCTATATTTTAGGCTTAGAAAGTGCTTTGTTCTTGACCTATTGCACACAACCTCATAACCATACACCTCCACCATTGTTACTGAGTTCTTGGAGGGTCTTGAGAGGTCTCAAAGGTTGAGTTTTTTTGGTCCATAAGTTGCTGGTTTTCCTGAGCTTCAAGGGTAATCACTTTTTCCTCTTTTAAGCATTATTTTGATCCTTCTCTTAGCCTCATTTTCATGCTTATTTGAGCTTTGTTGTCAACTGAAAAAAGGTTCATATTTAAGTGATTTTCATGTTTGTTTAAGCCTCTTTTGGTGTTGGGGGTCATCTACGCTCTTGCATGCTCTATTTAGTTTTGTTTTGAGCCATGCCATGAGACCTTTGTATTAAGATTTGCTTGGCCCTTTAGCCACTAAAATCCAGTGGATTTTCAGTGGTTGGAATGTGGTTTTGAGGGCCAAGATCAGAGAGGGGTGACCCTCTCTCTTGTTGTCTTGTTTACTAGCATTTTTGGCCTACCAAAGGAGCATATGTTTATACCATTTGGAGGCCTAGTTTAGGCACTTTTTGGTTACTTCTAGGACCTTCCTAGGCTCTGACCATAGCTGGTTTGGTCCCCTTTTGCTTGCTTCTTGCATGTGTAGAGTAATCCCTTTCATGGCTTATCAAAGGAGCATGTCATTCTTGCATGTATTGGTCTTGTTTCAGTGGGTTTGTGGTCATCATTTGGCATTCCATGAATCTGTTTTTTCCTGGTTTGGTAGCCTCTGATATGCTTCACATGCTTGTAGTGTAAATCATGTTCACTAGCTTATAATGCATGTTGTTTTGGCCCTCTATGTTAGCATATTTTGGCCATGCTCCAAACTGATTTTGTTCATATTTTGGGCTGCCTTAGCTCTGTTTTGAGGTCCCTTGGTCGAATGATGCTTTGCATGTATGGTTGTAGTGTAATAGCCTTGCTTAGCCTTGAGTTTTGAAGCCCATTGCATGCTTAACTTGAGGTGTTTGCATGTTTTGGCATCATTGAACATGATATTTTAGAGCTTATACCTGTGCCATATTCTCATGTTTGTCACTTCTTCAATGTGTTTGAGAGTTGCATCCTTATGCCCTATTTATGAGCCATTGTATGAGCTTCATTTTTGTGCCTTTCAAGCCACCATCTAGGCTCATTTTGCCACTGTTTTGGGCCTGCTTAAGGTCTGTTTGGAGTTGGTTTTGTCATTTGAGCATCGCCTTGCATGCCTCTAGTGTAATGTGCTTCACTAGTTTCGGTACTTGAGCCTTTCAACATGCATTGTGTGAGTTGTTTACATGATTCGGAGCCAATTTGTATGTCATTTCAGAGTTGGAACATGTGTCATTGTATGCCATATTTCATCCTTTCAATGCTTTTGTAGAGTTGCATTTTGTGCCCTTGGGCTTAGGTCCTTGCGTTGTGTATGCTAGCATGAGTTTTGGAGTCTTGTTTTCATCATGTTTGGCCACTAATTTGGGTGTGGCTGAGGCCCATTCATTTTGATTTAAGTCCATTTTTGCATTGAGTATGCCATTGTATTCCATAGCATTGAGTATGCCACATTGTCGCATGATTGATCATTGCATTGTGCATGCCTTGTTCATCTCATTGTGTATGTTAGTTCTTAGGTGCATTGTGTATGCTAAGTACCACGTGCATTGAGTATGCCATTGTTAGTTCATAGCATTGTGTATGCTAGTTGCATGTTTGCATGTCATCCCTTGCTTGTTTGCGTCACTTAGTTGCATAGCATTTAGGTTGCATACTTAAAGTCACATTGTGCATGCCTTTGTTTGTTGCATTGTTTTCGGAATAGGAGTTAGTCCGAACACAAGAAATGAGGGATGTTTCGTACTCAAAGTGACAAAACGTGCCTCGATTCCTGGTCGCCGACATTCTTGACTACCAATGATGGAGTTGTTGGCTTTACGTGCTTACTTGTGCATTCATTTCCATATTGAGTTGCGTAATTCGGCCCCTCGGCCATCATGCATCGAGATGCATGATTGGTGGCCCGAGGGTTGAGACATACACTCCCTTGAGCCTATGCAATGATGTGGAGAGTGGTCGTGCACACATGTGTTGCAAATACTTTGTCGTGCCCCTCTCTTTCTCTTTGTTGCAGAAAACCAGAATCCAGGAGAGGAAACTGGTCGGCCGACCAGATTTACTGGCAGGCCGACCACCCTTTTTGGTTTCCACCACCAAAGGTGGTCGGTAGTTGGTCTCCCATGCCCATAAGTTGGTTGGCAGCCTTCCTCCAGATCCCCAGGGTGGAGTTTCATCTCTCTGGAGCTTTGTGCAAGTTTCTGAGATCAATTGCAAACAAAGGCAAGTCGGGGCGTCGCGAGGGTTTTCTGAGTAAGGCAATTTGAGCATGCATGCATCCTTCATCATCCGAGGTAGAGCTGAGGCAGCCCACTTTACATACTTTGCATGCTTATTTACTTGCTTACGTAGTTAATTTGTTAACTAGTTAGTGTTGTGTAATAATTAGCTATAGCTTGTTATTCATTCTGTTGTGTAATAACTAGTTTAATTAGATTAGCTTAGATTAGCTAGCTGGTTCTATACTATTTATTTGGACCCTCCGTCGAGAGGGCGAATTTTGTAATAAGTGTGCGTGTGTGTGATGCATGTCTTCTAACCCTACGTCTTTCTCCCCTACTTTCGATGGTTAGTTTTAGGGCATGTTTCAATTAGCATCCTTATGCTTCGCATGATTGCATCCATTCATCTGTCTTGTATGCACTGGGCTCGGCGCATCATACTAACTGCATTGTATTTCAATTCCAAGTTGAATACATGTTATCTGTAGCCTCTCATATGTCATCTTAGAATAGCCAAGCCTATTTTAGTTGAATTTTGCATGTGTTGCATTAGGCATTCTTAACATAGCTAGGATCATGCATTGATTTCTAACATAGCTTTTGTTTTGGCTCGGAGTACTCGGTAAGTGTTTATGCTTTAGCATCCTTGCATGTGTGTGAGTGACTGCCATGATAGCATGCTTGCCATGAGGCTAACTGCTTATGTGATATAACTGCCGGAATGCCTGTGGGTGAAGGTTGGATTACTTGAGTTGGAACAATTCATCGATTGCGAGTTTTAAGCCCACTTGAGAGTGGCAAATCACCATATTTTCTAAGCCCACTTGAGGGTGGCAAAATCCACATTTTAGCCTACTTGCGAGTAGCAAACTGCTTTAAAAAACAAACATGAGATGTTTTGTTCCAACTTAGGCGATCCAGTCTATACTTGTTTGTTGTGCGCATAACATAGTAATTCTAGGCTAATAAACCGAAATAAGAGCACATATGTTTTCAAAAAAAAGATATCATGTTTAGCAGTGGCCGATCTTTGATCGGGCGAGCGGGGGTGCTCATTACATGACCTTCCCCAATCGTACCCAAGTTCCCAAACCGAGGCAACTTTGGTGATGACGGGCACGTGGCCTTAGGCGCGAGTCAAGGTTTCCTAGATTTCCCACAAATAAAATATTTAGGTGGCGACTCTATATCTGGCAAAGCAGTCTATGTTTGGCACTTCTTTCTAAAAATTAGTTTTTCAAAACGATTTGCCAGATTTGGACTCTTTGGTGATTTATCCGCCTCGCATTGCACTTTGTGGGATTAAATTCAGAACCGTGACATTTGAGTCCAAATTGTAGTAAGCCCAATGAACAAAACGGGATTTTCCCGGGGCGTTTGGGGATGTCTACACTGGGCAATAACAAAATGTATCGGGATTTGAAACAAAGTTGTTGGTGGCCTAAAATGAAGAAAGAAATTGCAGAATATGTGTCCAAATGTCTTCAATGTCAGCAAGTAAAAGCTGAACATCAGAAGCTAGGCAGTCTACTTCAACCTCTCCCTATTCTTGAATGGAAGTGGAAGCATGTGATTATGTGTTTTGTTGTTGGTCTACCTTGGACTCCTCGAGGTATGGATTTTATTTGGGTTGTAGTTGATTGACTAACTAAATCTGCACATTTTCTACCTGTCAGAACTACATTTGATGCTCATAAATTAGCTATTATAGATATTGATGAGATTGTCCGTTTACACGGAGTCCCGGTATCCATTGTCTCGGATAGAGATCCGAAATTTGTATCCAAATTGTGGAAGAGTTTGCAGAAAGCTATGGGGACAGAACTGAGGTTTAGTACCGCATTCCACCCACAGACAGATGGGCAATCGGAACGGACTATACAGACGTTATAAGATATGCTCAAAATGTGTGCTTTAGATTTTCAAGGGAGTTGGGAAGATTATTTGCCACTCGCAGAGTTTGCATACAATAACAGCTTCCAGTCCAGCATCGGTATGGCACCATACGAGGCTTTGTATGGTAGAAGGTGTAGATCACCAATTTGTTGGACAGAAGTCGGGGATAGAGCTTTACTTGGGCCTGAAATTGTGCAAGACACTTCTGAGAAGATCAAAATAATCCAACAGAGGCTCAAAACAGTTAGGACCGACAAAAGAATTATGCAGACGTTCGAAGAAGACCTCTTGAGTTTGAGGTTGGTGACCATGTGTTCATCCGTGTGACTCCGATGAAAGGCCAAGTCAGATTTGGAAAGAAAGGCAAGTTGTCGCGCCGTTACATTGGGCCGTTTCAAATTCTAGAAAGGCTTGGTCCAGTTGCTTATAGAGTTGGTTTGCCACCGGGATTCGAGCAAATCCATGATGTGTTTCATGTGTCAATGTAAAGGGGTTATCTTCGAGACCTGTTTCATGAGATTGATTATCACCGGGTAGCTCTTGATGAAAATATGGAGTATGCCGAATGGTCGGAACGAATCATTGACCGACAAGTGAAACAATTGAGAAGCAAGTCCATCCCGATGGTGAAAGTGGAATGGAAAGAACACTATGGGATAGATGCCACATGGGAAAAAGAGGATGAAATGCGACTACACTATCCGCATTTGTTTCCCGACGAAGGTAAAATAAGTTTGGAGAACCAAACTTCCTAAAGGGGGGAAGACTCTGATAACCCATTCCATATTATGCTAATTGATCTTTATTATGAATATGATTATGTGTTTGATATGATTTTGAGTGCCATTTATATGAATATATGTGGTTTTGAATTTCTATCTGTTCACCGTAGGAATATCTGTTTGACTATCTGCTTTGGAATTTAAATTGAAGGCCTTATCGGCTATGAAAGCCGAAATTGATTACGCCATTGTGATTAGCGTGATTTTTAAAGCTTACGGTGAAATTTAATTGAAAATTGATTTAGATTGAATCAAATAGATTTAATTAATGACTTAGTGCTCAAATATGTAGTATTGATAATTGTAATTAAGGGAAATTGTATATAAAGGGGCACTAGGCACTCAACCTCTCTCTCCTTATACATTTTGGCTGGAATTATCCTAAGGAAAGAGAGAGAGGGTTGGCTAGAGAGAAAGCAAGAGAAGAATTGTGCAATTTTGGCTTAAGGTTTGGAAATCTTAAAGATTAAACTCAAGAATTGGCTAGAGCTTGGGTGTTTGAAGCTCCTAGGTGAGTGAATTTATGAATACTAACTTGTAACCTTGTGAATTCAAAGTTGAATGATGATAAAGAACATAAAATGAGTTGGTCTTGAAGATTTGGAAGTCATAGAACACATGCATGTAAGAAACTGCTATGAATTTCCATATTTGAGCATAAAGTGTGTAATCCATGTTGAATTTTGATTAAAGTCCATGTATTTGATCATCTCTTCACCAACTAAATTAAGAATATTGTATATATCCCACATGCAAGTACAAATCATGAAGGTGTTAGTCTTAAATGTTTGAATTTAGCATGTTGGTGATGAGTTTGGGACAATTTGAGTCATGCATGTAATTGATTCATGAAATTGAGCTTCATAATGTAATGAATTTGGTGTTGAATCGTGTTAGTACATGTATATGTGAAGTTTGAGCCATAATATGCAAGAATATGCAAGATGTTTTGATTTGAATGTTGAATTTGAGCTCAAGAACAATTCTGGATTTTCTAGAATTTATGATGTTCGCTCGAGCGTGGGAACCGCCGCTCGAGCGGGAAATACGGGCTCCCAGAACTTTTTGCAGACATGGTGTTTGCTCGAGCGGAGAAGTTCACGCTCGAGCGGGGAGTTGAGTAGGATGACCTTCCGCTCGAGTGTTCGAGTTCGTGCTCGAGCGTGAAAATGACATAACCAGTACTTTTGTAGACCTCATGGGTCCGCTCGAGTGGGGAAGTCCACGCTCGAGCGGGGACCCTTGTTTCTGAAATTTTGAAAATGCATTATGTGTTTCGTTTTTCGTTCTCTTTCACTTCTAAGTACTCTTAGGCATGCATTGAGCATTGTAAATGAGTTAAAAGGATAAGAATGAAGCCTAAAGAGGAATATGTGAATTAAGAACAGATTGAATTGTTTGTGACCCATTGTGTTCATGGAATGTGTAGGGTCAAGCTCCAGGGCAAATCATCCAGCCGATCACTGTGAGTAATATCTCAATAAAGATATCTGAAATATGCTATTTGTCCAAATTGCTTATCTGCCCATAAGTCTATTAATTTGATTCGTGGACAGACGTTTGCTATGCCGAAAGAACGAATGAATGAATGGGCCCAAGGTCAGTTTGACATGAGTGATGGAATGAATGGGCCAGAGGCCAGTCGGATACGAGTGAAAGTATGAATGGGCCAAAGGCCAGTCTGACATGAATGAAAGGTTGGGCCACAGGCCAGTCTGACATGGATGAATGATTGGGCCAAAGGCCAGTCTGACATGAAAGAGTGGTTGTGCCAAAGGCCAGTTTGACATGAACGAAAGATAAATGGGCCAAAGGCCAGTTTGACATGAATAGATTGGGCCCAAGGCCGTCTGATGTATATTGTTCCAATGCATCTCCTTGATTTGATATTATTCACTGGGCTTTCGCTTACATTCATTCATGTGTTTGTAGGTGAGCCAAGAGAGGTCCAAACCTAGCCTCAGTAAAGTTTGTGTGGAACAACCAAGGTTTTGAAGAGTCAGCCCTAGCGGCTCACGCACGAGACTTGTCTTCGCCCTTTTGCTATCTTGTTTTATTTTGTCATGTCGGCGAGGTCTTTGGTTTGTACTTGTGTATATAGTTTTGATTGGTTGACCTAGACTTGAAAGATCCCGTATGTACCGAGTTTTGTATTAGTACATATTTTGATGTGAGTTATTAACATGTATATGTATGGATTGCAATGATGTGCCATGTAAGCACAGCTCTATGGACAAAGTTTCAAATTCTGCTTTCGTTTGGCTCCTTTACTCTGATGAGTTATGTCTGGTTTGGTTTGAGGCCGTAGGTAATCCCTAGATTACTGACCGGTTATGTCCTTAATCCATAGGGGCAGGTTCGAGTCATGACACCTACAGTGAAATTTAATTGAAAATTGATTCGAATCAAAATAATCAGATTCAGAATGACTAATTAAAGCACCATTACTTAATTTTAAGTGATTTGATTAAGAGAGCCTATAAATAGGCTCATTCACACTCAATTCCTCTCTTTTTAATTCATTTGGCTGAAATTAGCTCTCTAGAAAGTGAGAGAACCAAATTTAGAGAGAGCGAGTGAGGGCAATTGAAGGTTTGATCAAGAAGCTTGGGAATCTTGAAGATAAACTCAAGAATTAACCATAATTTGGAAGATTTGAGCTTCTAGGTGAGTAATTGGTTCTGAATCCATAAGTTTGAGGTTGTAATTTTGTGAATTCAAGTTAGATGATCACCTAGAACTTGAATTGAAGTTGGTATGTTCATGCATGCATAAAATCGCCATGAATTTGCATAAGCTAGCATGTAATATGTTGATTATGAAAAGTTGAGCATTGAAGCATACATGCAAGGATGGTTTTATTGAGTTTCATGGTTATAAGCATCATTGGTGCTATTTGAAATGGAATTGGGGTCAAAGACTAACATGCATGTTGAATTGGTAGAGATATCAATTTTGGATGAAGTTTGAATGCATGGGTTTGATCATACAAAAGAAATGAGGATTTATTTGAGACTTGGATTATGATTTTGAGTAATTGGCCTCATATTGTTTGTATACTCATGTTATATAATGTGTTTCCCTATTTTTGGTGCCTTAATTCGAGCTTTAAAGCCTTTGAATGTTGAATTTGAGCCTCAAGAACAGTTCTGGAAAACCTAGAATTTGGCATGTCTGCTCGAGCGGGGAAAGCGCCGCTCGAGCGTGAAATGCGAGCTCCCAGAACTTTTTGCAGACATTGATGTCCACTCGAGTAGGGAAGTTCACCCTCGAGCGGGGAGCTATGTAGAATCACTGTCAGCTCAAGCGTCCGAAATCACGCTCGAGCGTAAAAATGAGGCAACCGGTATTTTTGCAGACCCACGGGGTACGCTCGAGCAGGGGAACCTACGCTCGAGCGGGGACCCCTGTTTCGGAAATTTTGTAAAAGTATTCTGTGTTTCATTTTCCGTTCGCTTTCACTTCTAACCACTCTTAGGCATGCATTGAACATTATAAATGAGTTAAAAGGATAAGAAAGAAGCCTAAGAGGGATGTATGAATTAAGAACGGATTGAGTCGTTTGTGACCCATATGTGTTATGTAATGTGTAGGGTCGAGCTCAAGGGGGAATCCAACTGCAGAATACTGTGAGTAATATCTTAGTAAAGATATTTTGAAGTATGTTATTTGTCCAATTGCTTATTTCCCTATAAGTCTTATAAGTTTGTTGATTTGAATTGTGGACAAATGTTTGCTATGCCATATGGTTGGGCCAAAGGCCGTTGGATACAATTGAATGGGCCAAAGGCCATATGACATGAATGAATATGGTCGGGCCAAAGGCCGTTGGATACAATTGAATGGATGTAGACGCGCCCTTGGGGCTTCATGCTATAGTTCGGACTCAAATGTCACTGTTCTAAATCTAATCCCGCAAAGTGCAATGCGAGACCGATAAATCACCAAAGAGTCCAAATCTGGCAAATCGTTTTGGAAAACTAATTTTTAAGAAAGAAGTGCCAAACATGGACTGCTTTGCCAGATACAGAGTCGCCACCTAAATATTTTATTTTGGGGGAATTTAGAAAACCCTGACTCGTGCCTAAGGCCACGTGTCCGTCATCACCAAAGTTGCCTCGGCTCGGAAACTTGGGTACGATTGGAGAAGGTCAGCTATGAGCACCCCCGCTCGCCCGATCGAAGATCGGCCACTACTAAACATGATATCTTGTTTTTGAAAACACATGCGTTCTTATTCTGATTAATTAGCTAGAATCACTAGGTGATGCGCACAGGACACAAGTATGGACTAGATCGCTTAATTTGGAACAAAGCATTTGCATATCCGTTTGTTTGGAAAGCGGTTTGAAAGTTTGCTACTCGCAAGTAGGCTAAATCACGGATTTCAATGAATTATCCCAATTCAAGCAACCCAACCTTCATTCATAGGCATTCAGGCAGTTATATCACATAAGCAATTAGCCTCTTGGTAAGCATGTTGTCATGTTAACACTTACACTTATGCAAGATGCTAAAGCATAAACATCTACAGTGTACTCCGAGCTAAAACAAGAAACTAGTTAGAAATTATGCATGATCCTAGTTCATGTTAAGATGGCTAATGCAACGCATATAGAATGCAACTAGAATAGGCTCGGCTAATCTAAGAATGGCATATGAAATGCGACAACTCGATACACGTATTCAAGTTGGATTTGAGATACCATGCAATTAGTATGATGCGCTGAGCCCGGTGCTTGCAATATGAATGAATGTATGCAAACATGCTGACATAAGTATGATAATTGAAACATGACCTAAAACTAACCATTGAAAGCAGGTAAGTAAAAGGGAGAAAGACGTGGGGTTGGAAGACATTCACATACGCATGCACACTTAATACAAATTCGCCCTCTCGACGGAGGGTCCGAATAAATAATACAAATCGAATAATTAATCAACTACCCTAGCTAATTAAGTATTACAAATCCTTTAATCAATTGACAAATTAATTACAAAACAATCTAAGTGTGAAATTAAAGAGGCCGCCGCAGCTCCGCCTTGAAATGATTGGATGATGCATGCCCGATTCGCCTCGCTTGGAAACCCGTTGCCATGCCACATGTTGCCTCTGTTTGCACTGTTTTATGCCTCTGAAAGCTGCACAAGTCCCAAGGTTGCTTCTGAACCACTCCCTGAGCACTGAGGGATGTCACCGGCCAAGAAATGGGACCACCGGCCATGGAAACATGGTCATCGACCAAAAGTGGGGCCATCGGCCAACAATACATAGCCAGCCGACACTGAAGATGGCCGACCGACCATCTCTTCCAACAAAATCCCGTTGTTGCTGCAGCAGAGGACAGACAGTGCATGGCAAGGCATTTACAAGATAATGTGAGCACAACCACTTTCCCTATCATGCTATGAACTCAAGGGAGTGTGGCTCTCGACCCTTGAGCCACCAATCACGCACTTCCATGCATGATGGCCAAAGGTGCCAAGTGTGCAAATTAATGCGGAATGAATGCAACAAAACATATGAATGCCTAGAACTCTATCATGCTTGGATCAAGAGCGTCGACGACTAAGGATTGAGGGACGTTTCGTCACTTCAAGTACGAACGTTCTTCGCTCCTCGTGTTTGGTTTGACACCCCAAACTGAACACAATGCAATGCATGTAACCAAGCATAATGCAACAAGGGGATGTAACAAGTATGCAACAATACTATGCAACCTAGACATGCAAACATGCAATGTGATGAGCATGCAACAACAATGCCAACAACAAACATGCGATAACATGCAATCTAGCAAACATGCAACAACATGCAATATGACAAGCATGCAACAATACACAAATGCATGATCCGAGGACTTACACTAAAGATGGATAGACCTCAGCCGTACCAAAACTGTGGCCAAGGTGCCAAGAAATGATGGACAAAACACACCCAAACATGTGCATGTAAAGGTCCAACACTTAGGCACAAGAATGGTCGACTCTTAAGCATATTCAAAAGAGACAAGTATGGACAAATGACAAGCATGATAAGCTCTAAAAATATGCAAGGGATGATGCCAAATCAACCAAGCCATGCAAGTAAAGCATACAAAGGAGCCTAAACTCGAGACTAACCAAGGAGTTCAAGCCATGGCTATGTGAAGCAAGCCCCAAAGGGCCAAGGGGACCTAAAATAGTCCCGAGGCGGGTCCAAGCAAGACCATAAGTGAGCTCAAAGCTAGCTGAAACTAGCTAGAATACAATGCCAAAATAATGGGGCATGCAATGCTATCAAAGAGGTGTTATACTACGCCTAACACAACCAAACATGGCATGATTTAAGCAATGGAAAACAGAGTTATGGCATGTTGAAACAAACTCAAAAACCCACTTAGATGGTATCTAAATGGTCTAAGCATGGAAGCATGCACAATGGCCCCATCTTGAAGCATAAAACACAAACCTTCTAATGCATGGAAAATGTTATGAATGTGAATGCATAGCCACATTATATGGACTGAAATCTCATGTGAAATGATGCCAAACCATGAAAATGAGCCAAGTAATGCAATCATGCGACGTAGGCCTTCAAAGCTAACAAGCTAGGATGAACTAAGGCTATACAAAACATGACCTATATGATCAAAACGACACCAAACAGAGCTTTAACATGCTGAAATATGACTAAAAGTTCTTTTGGGTCGAGTCAAAATATGCAAGCATACTAGCCCAAATGCAAGATACATGTTATGGCAAATGAGAGGATTGTGAGACAAGTGTATGGTGTGTGCATGAGGCCATCAAACCAACATGAATCTGAGGTACAACATGACCAAAAAACAGCAAATACTTGCTAAAATAGAGTTAAAACAAACTAGGTAAATATGCTACCATTATGAACCCTTAAGGTAAGCAAATGAGACCGAAGGAGAGAGGGGTGTCCCTCCCCTATGCAAGACCTCAAAACCACTTCTCTACCACTGAAAATCCTTTGGATTTCAGTGGTGAGAAGGTTGAAACAAGAAAGGTTCCAAAGCCAAAAGGAAGAGGCACAAAAAGAGGCCAAACAAGGCCTAAGGGAGGGTAGACAACCCCTAACACAAAAGTGTCCTTAATGAAACATCTCAAGCATGAAAATATAGAAATTTTTTCAGTAGGACACTAAGCTCAAAACAGCATTCAAGTATGTGTAAAAGCTTAAGCCAAAATGGGGTATCAAAAGCAAGTTTGACTCACCCTTGAAGAACACTCCAAGAACACCAACTTCAGCACCCTTCTTGGATCAAAACCAACTCAAAAATTCTGAAATCAACCTTGTAGTGCCCCATCAACCAAGGATGGTGTAGTGCTAGGTGTTTATGTGCAATAGTAAGAACAAAACACACTTTTGAGCTCAAACACACACACAAATCTAGAGAGAGGGAGATATATAGAGAGAGATATATCTAACTTCTATATCAGTTGGCTGAACCTCTGGAAAGGGAGGGGAGGGCCTTCTCTTATAGAAAATCCAATTCCAAGCTTCTAAGAGAAGCTAAGCTCAAGGATGAAATCCCTCCATACACGTGTATGGAGGGTAGAGTCTGTGCTCACCAACTGGCACAGCTGACATGCACAATGCCTGAAAAGGGCAAAGAAAAGGCCTCAGCCAGAAAAAGTGGCCGATCGACCAAAGAAAAGGCCGGTTGACCAACTACAGTGCCGATCGGCCTACATTATTAGCCGATATCAAGAAAAACAAGATCGGTGGCCTTAGACCATGGCCGGTGGGTTGAGAAAATGGCCAACAAGCCACCCTCTTCCCTCAGAAGCAAAAACACAGGTGTTTGGTCCACAACCAAGCACAAAACAGACAAGTTGAGAGATCTTCAGGCAAGGCGCACGGCCGAGACCTCCGGGAACTCAAAACGAACACGAACATGGATGATCATTGAGTGTTGAAACGATGATGTCTAAGTCTTGAGGGCAGTAAAAAATGGGGTGTCTACAATGGGCCAAAGGTCGTTGGATACAATTGAATGGGCCAAAGGCCATATGACATGAATGAATGGGCCAAAGGCCGTATGACATGAATGAATGAGCCAAAGGCTGTGTGACATGAGTGAGTGGGCCAAAGGCCGTATGACATGAGTGAATGGGCCAAAGGCCGTGTGATATGAATGAATGGGCCAAAGGCTGTATGACATGAATGAATGGGCTAAAGGTCGTATGACATAAATGAATGGGCCAAAGGCCGTTTGACATGAATGAATGGGCCGAAGGCCGTTTGACGTGAATGATTGGGCCAAAGGCCATCAGACAGGAACGATTGGGCCAAAGGTCGTCAAATATGAATGAATTGGGCCTGAGGCCGTTTGATGTGTTTGGAATTGCAGTCACTTGACCTATATGTGTATATATATATACTAGATAGAAATATGAAATGGGCCTAAGGCTGTCTGACGTATGTTGTTCTAAATACCGTTCGTGTATCTTCTTTATTTAATATTATTCATTGGGCTTTCGCTCATGCTCATTTATGTGTCTGTAGGTGAGCCAAGGGAGGTCCAAACCCAGCCTCAGCGAAGTTTGTGTGAAATAGTCAAGGTTTTGAAGAGTCAGCCCCTACGTCTCACGAACGAGACTTGTTTTCGCCCTTTTGCTATTTTGTTATATTTTGCCATGTTGGCGAGAACATTGGATTGCGGTTGTATATAGTTTTGATTGGCTAACCATGACTTGAGTGATCCTGTTGTATAAAGCTTATATATTAACTTTCTTTGATGTGAGTTATGAATGTATGTTTGTGAAATGATATGACATGCCATGTAAGCACAACTCTATGGACAAAAGTTTTAAATTGCTTCCGTTTGGCCCCCTTAACTCTGTTAAAATATATCTGATTTGGTTTAAGGCCGTAGGTAATCTTGTGATTACTGGCTGGTTATGTCCTTAACCCATGTGGATGGGTTCGGGTCATGACAGAGAGTCAAGATCTAAGTTTTTGGAAAGTTTTAGAGAGAGAGAAAAGAATGAAAAAGTGATATAAAATGTACTTTCGTAATCTGATATACGCACAGTCTGCCAGAGCGGAAGAGTTGATGCTCGAGAATCAGACATAATAAGTTGTTTCGCCCGAGCGCAGAATACACACCTCCAATATTTTGCAGACAACAGACAAACCGCTCGAGCGCAAAAAGGGCCACTCAAGCGCCAACCCGCTCGAGCGTAGGAAAAGCCGCTTGAGCATAGAAAATCCCCTCCCAATAGTTCTGCAGACCTGTAAAGTACTGAGAGTTCGCAAATCCTGCTTGAGCACAAGAAGTGCCACTGGAGCGAAGGAGCAAAATTTTCAAAGCCCGCTCGAGCATAAGAATGGCCGCTCGAGCGGAGAAGCAAAAATTTGGGCAACAAAGGTTTGGAAAGAAAAAGCAACCAAAATGTTCCAAATGCACGACTACAATCCAATAACCAAAATAGAAGGGAGGCAAGGGAAAGAAGATATGAACCATCATTCAAAACCATACAAACCCAAGCCCAGAGTACAACAAATGACGAGTCAAAACTGGAATCGTTATAAGCATATTTAGTTTTTGAAATATTTCCTACTGGGCTTTTTGCTCACCCTAGTGGCTAAAAATATTTTTCAGGTATGCTTATACAGACGTGGACTGACACGTCGAAGTTGTGTTTCGAACTGTGTAGGGTTATTCCTTTGTTTGTCGGCCAAGGGCCATTTATGTATTTGTTGGCCGTGTGCCATTCTTGTAAGGGTTACACCCTTTGTATATGATATAAGCCTTTGGGCATCTTAATTTGATTTATAACATCTTTGTATGTCTTTGTTACAAAGCATCCATTTGACTTACATGTCGTATCTAAGAATGTATAAAATTGGAATAACACATGTACTGTGTGCTTATATTATAAACATCTACATGATTGTTTTTAGTGATCATCTATTGTTGGGTGGTTTACTCATGCGGGCCGGACCTCGTAAATCTGGGGCGCGACAGGGGGCCAAAATGCGGAAGCAAAATTTGCAAAGATTGTCCAATGAGTTGTGCGTAAATGGCCCAACCAAAACATTCTCATATATGAAATAACTCACACTATACAAACATCCATATTATGTATGTATTACATAAGTCCAGGATCATTCAAGCCAGTACTAACAAAAACCAAGGTTATACACAAGGTTGGTCATACATAACCACAAAAGAACAAAAGGAAAAGCAAAACAAAAGTAAGGCCTCTGGCGTGAGGCGACCTTGGTTGACTCCTCAAAACTTGGATTCTCATTGCTCACTGGGGTTAAGGCTGGACATCCGCTACTCACCTACATACATATAGATAAGGAGTGAGCTAACGCCTAGTGAATAATACCAAAGCAAAGGAGTTCATGAACAAAATTGTTACAACCATAGTTCACTATTACACTTGCAATTCAATAATAAAACAAAACGACCTCAGGTCTTTTCTATCATTTCTCAACACGAAACAACCTGGGGTCCATGTAGCATGCAAAATGACCTTGGGTCCAACTTACGCACAGAACGACCTTAGGTCCAATTCATATACACAATTGTGTGCACACATTTAAATCCATGGTCATATATGTATTCATTCTTGTGTCCAAAACGACCTTAGGTCCATTCAATTCCTTATCTCGAACAGCCTTCGGTCCATTTAACAATTACACAGAATGCCCTTACGCCCAATCCACATCCTTACTGAATATACTGAACCATCTTAGGCCCATTTCATACCCGTACGTCGATCACTTCGCATATTTCATTCCGAATTAAGTGATTAGAATACTCATTCAAAATATCACTTCAAAGGTTTAGAACCTTACCACATATGCATTGTGGGAGCCGAATAAATAGTAGAATCAAGTGTACATTCTAGAAGATAGACATTACTCGGCTCTAACCTGCATGATCAGGAGGCCGAATACAATAAATAGGCCAAGTAACTATTGAACTATGGGGCCGAATAAATAAGCGGTTAGTGAGAAAAAAGTGGACCAGGCCCCGAGGCCCTAGAAATGAGTATAAATAAAGGAACAACAGTCCAAGAAAGGTATGTGAGAACCATTGCGCTTAACTTAAAATACAAATAATCTTGAGTGCAGAGACTGACTTGTCTGTCGAAGTGCTAATTCCGACACCCCCGTGTAGACACCCTCTTTTTGACCGACCTTAAGACTTAGACGTCATCGATTGAGCGCTCGGTGATGGTGCATGTTGTGCTCGTTTTGAAGTTTCGGAGTTTTGGCTGGGAGCCTTACCCTCCGAGCCTCGAAACTTTTTGTGCCTTGACTCGGTCTGCGGACCAGGTCTTGTTTTGTCTTCCCGAAGGGAGGGAGAGGTCTTGTAGACCATTTCTCAGTGGTCGTAGGCTACTTTTCGTGGTTGTAGGCCACTGTTTCCGTTTGGAGACTAGTTTTCGATTTTCGGGGCCGTCAGCCGTGCGCCTCGGTTCGGGACCGCTTAACATTCTTCGTTTGGCACGATTTTTGGAACACACCTTTTTTCCTCTATCTAGAGGGACACTGTGGTTTGGGAGACCACTTTTGTGGCCGTACGCCACTTTTGGTGCTCAACAGCCAGTTTTCGGGGCACCCGGTCGCGCACTTTGCCCCCCGAACTCTCGTTTTGCATCCGTGTTGGTTAATTTTTGGCATGAACCTTGTTTTCCTTGTTTGGGAGGTGGTACAAGGGTGGGAGAGAACCTTTTCTCCTTGGAGACCACTTTCTCCCCGCCAGCCGATTTTCTTGTCGTGAAGCTGGTTTTCTTGGTCTTTGGGCCACATTTGCTGGTCTCCCACCACACCACTAGCTTGCTTTCAAAGTGGAGACCACCAATACCCTTAGCCGACCACCTTTTATCTGGGAGATCACTTGCCCTGGTTGGCCAACCAGGGGAAGTAGTCGGCCGACGACCTTAACTGGTCGGCCAGCTTCCTCCTATTTTCTCTGTCTCTGTGGATGCCAGCTGTGCCAGCTGGAAGGCACAGACTGTATCCTCCATACACGTGTATGGAGGATCTTGAGCCTTGTTTTCAGCTTCTTAGAGAAGCTTTGGCTTTGCAACTTTATAAGAGAGGCCCTCCCTCTCCTTATACTAGGTTGAAAAATTGCTCTAAGGCAAAGCTTATATCTCTCTCTTTGTCTCTATATTTTAGGCATAGAAAGTGCTTTGTTCTTGACCTACTGCACACCACCTCATAGCCATACACCTCCACCATTGTTACTGAGTTCTTGGAGGGTCTTGAGATGTCTCAAAGGTTGAGTTTTTTTGGTCCATAAGTTGTTGGTTTTGCTGAGCTTCAAGGGTAATCACTTTTCCCTCTTTTAAGCATTATTTTGATCCTTCTCTTAGCCTCATTTGCATGCTGATTTGAGCTTTGTTGTCAATTGAAAAAAGGTTCATATTTAAGTGATTTTCATGTTTGTTTAAGGCTCTTTTGGTGTTGGGGGTCATCTACCCTCTTGCATGCTCTATTTAGCCTTGTTTTGAGCCATGCCATGAGACGTTTGTATTGAGCTTTGCTTGGCCCTTTAGCCACTGAAATCCAGCAGATTTTTAGTGGTTGGAATGTGGTTTTGAGGGCCAAAATTAGAGAGGGGTGACCCTCTCTCTTGTTGTCTTGTTTACTAGCATTTTTGGCCTACCAAAGGAGCATATGTTTATACCATTTGGAGGCCTAGTTTAGGCACTTTTTGGTGACTTATAGGACCTTCCTAGGCTCTGACCATGGCTGGTTTGGTCCCCTTTTGCTTGCTTCTTGCATGTGTAGAGTAATCCCTTTCACGGCTTATCAAAGGAGCATGTCATTCTTGCATGTATTGGTCTTGATTCAGTGGGTTTTTGGCCATCATTTCACGTGCCATGACTCTATTTTTGCTTGGTTTGGTAGTCCTTCACATGCTTCATATCCTTGTCTTGTAATTGATGTTCACTAGCTCACAATGCATGTTGTTTTGGCCCTCTATTCTGGCATATTTTGGCCATACTTGAAACTGATTTTGTTCACATTTTAGGCTTTCTTAGCTCTATCTTGAGGCCTCTTGGTCAAAAAATGCTAGCCATACGTGTAATAGCATTGACTAGCTTTGAGTTTGGAGATCCCTTGCATGCTTAACTTGAGCTATTTACATGTTTTGGCATCATTGGGTATGATATTTTAGAGCTTTTAGGGGTGCTACACTTCCATAGTTCCCATGCTTTAAGTGCTCTTTAGAGTTGTGCATTTATGCCCTATTTGTGAGCCATTGCATGAGCTTCACTTTTGTGCCTTTCAAGCCATCATCCCAACCCATTTCGCTACTATTTTGGGCCTGCAGAGGGTCTGTTTGGGGTTGGTTTCATCATTTGAGCATCACTTTGCACTTCACCAGTTTCAATGCTTGAGCCATTCAACATGCGTTGTGTGAGTTGTTTGCATGATTCGAGTCATTTTGGAGTCATGTTATATGCCATTTTAGAGCTGGAATATATGCCATTGTACTCCATGTTTAGTCCTTTCAATGCATGTGCAAAGTTGTGTTTTTGTGCCTTAGGCTTGGGGCCATTGCATTGTGCATGATCGTATGTGTTTTGATGCCTTATTTCCATCATCTAATGGCCACTGATTTGGGTGTGGCTGAGGCCCATCCATTTTGGTTTAAGTCCATTTTACATTGAGTATGCCATTGTAGTTCATGGCATTGAGTATGCCATGTTGTCGCAGGATTGATCATTGCATTGTGCATGCCTTGTTCATCTCATTGCGTATGTTAGTTTCTACGTGCATTGTGCATGCTAAGTGTCATGTGCATTGAGTATGCCATTGTTAGGTCATAGCATTGTGTATGCTAGTTGCATGTTTGCATGTTATCCCTTGCATGTTTGCATGACTTAGTTGCATTGCATTAAGATTGCATGCTAGAGTTGGATTGGTGCATGCCTTGTTTGTTGCATTGTGTTTGGGATAGGAGTTAGCCCAAACATAGGAAACGAGGAGTGTTTCATACTCGAAGTGATGAAACGCGCCTCGATTCCCGGTCGCCGACACTTTTGACCACCTATGGTGGAGTTGTTGGCTTTAGGTGCTTGCATGTGCATTCATTTCACATTAAGTCGTGCAATTCGGCTCCTCGGCCATCATGCATCGAAATGCGTGATTGGTGGCCCGAGGGTCAAGGACTACACTTCCTAGAGCTTATGCAATGACAGGGAGAGTGGTCATGCACACATGTGTTGCAAATACTTTGTCGTGCCTCTCTCTTTCCCTTTGTTGCAGAAAACTAGAAACCAGGAGAGGAAACTGGTCGGCCGACTAGATTTACTGGCGGGCCGACCACCCTTTTTGGTTTCCACCCCCAAAGGTGGTCGGTAGTTGGTCTCCCATGCCCATAAGCTGGTCGGCAGCCTTCACCCAGTTCCCCAGGGTGAAGTTTCATCTCTCTGGAGCTTTGTGCAAGTTTTTGTGATCAATTGCAAACAAAGGTAAGTCGGGGCATCGCGAGGGATTTCCGAGATAGGCAATTCAAGCATGCATGCATCCTTCATCATCCGAGGCAGAGCTGAGGCAGCCCACTTTACATACTTTGCATGCTTATTTACTTGCTTACTTAGTTGATTTGTTAATTAGTTAGTGTTGTGTAATAATTCGCTGTAATTTATTATTCATTTTCGTCGTGTAATAATTAGTTTAAATTAGATTAGCTTAGATTAGCTAGCTGGTTCTGTACTATTTATTCAGACCCTCCGCCGAGAGGGCCAACTGTTGTAATAAGTGTGCGTGTGGGTGATGCATGTCTTCTAACCCCACGTCTTTCTCCCTTTTACTTACTTGTTTTCGATGGTTAGTTTTAGGGCATGTTTCAATTAGCATCCTTATGCTTCGCATGATTGCATCCATTCATCTGTTTTGCATGCACTGGGCTCGGTGCATCATACTAACTGCATTGTATTTCAATTCCAAATTGAATACATGCTATCTGTAACATCTTATATGCCATTTTAGAATAGCTGAGCCTATCTTAGTTGCATCCTGCATGTGTTGCATTAGGCATCTGAGCATAGTTAGGATTCATGCGTGATTTCTAATTAGCTTTTTTCTTTGGCTCGGAGTACTCGGTAGGTGTTTATGCTTTAGCATCCTTGCATGTGTGTGAGTGACTGCCATGATAGCATGCTTGCCATGAGGCTAACTGATTATGTGATATACCTACTTGAATGCCTATGGGTGAAGGTTGGATAATTCAATCGATTGCGAGTTTTAAGCCCAATTGAGAGTGGCAAATCACCCTGTTTTCTAAGCCCACTTGAGGGTGGCAAATCCATGTCTTAGCCTACTTGCGAGTAGCACCATCAAACCATTTTCAAATAAACAAACATGAAATGTTTTGTTCCAACTCAGGCAATCTAGTCTATACTTGTATGCTGTGTGCATTACATTGTAATCCTAGGCTAATAAACCGGAATAAGAATGCATGTGTTTTCAAAAACTTGATATCATGTTTAGTAGTGGCTGATCTTTGATTGGGCGAGCGCGGGTGCTCATTGCATGACCTTCCCCAATCGTACCCAAGTTCTTGAGCCGAGGCAACTTTGGTGATGATGGACACGTGGCCTTAGGCATGAGTAAGGGTTTCCTAAATTCCCCCAAAATAAAATATTTAGGTGGCGACTATGTATCTGGCAAAGCAGTCCATGTTTGGCACTTCTTTCTAAAAATCAAATTTTCAAAATGATTTGCTAGATTTGGACTCTTTGGTGATTTATTGGCCTCGCATTGCACTTTGCGGGATTAGATTCAGAACCGTGACATTTGAGTCCGAACTGTAGTAAGCCCAATGAACAAAATGGGATTTTCTCGGGACGTTCGGGGATGTCTACGCCTCGACCGGAGTGTTTATTCCTTTTCAGGTGACTAGCAGAGAATCACGAGTGTCCCCAAGATCAGAAGAGTATTTCCAAACCACTTCCCTACAACTGGCACCGTCTGTGGGAATACTCGAGCACATCCATGGCAGGCATGACGGAAGATCCTCCGGTAGTCGCTATGGACCCTACGACCCAAGATGAAACCACTCCAAGCAATATGCTTGGGCCAGACAACATTACCGCAAGAAGGGCCTTGAACTTCGGTTCACCCTCGACATTAGCTCATGATGCAATGCAAGCGCTTATAGAGCAAGCAAAGCAAAACGAACAGAGGTTGGAGAACATGATTACTGAGAACGAACGTCTCCGTCAGGATTTGGCGTTGGAAGTGGCGAAGTCCAAACAAGCTGTACACTAGGATCCGGAATGATCCCTGAGGGCAAGTGGTCGACGACCCCGAATTCGGAAACAACACAGTAGCAGTGATTCTGACTCGTCCTCCCCAGATTCCAAAAAGAAGGGATGAGTAGCAGTCTCCAGCTCTTCCGAAGGGAGCCCACGTCCAAGGTGTAAATGAAGACGAGATGACTCGGACGACGAGGATCAACATGACCCCTTTGTGCGACGGATCGCAAGGGTGGCTCTTCCCAAAAATTTCAAAGCCACGTCATTCACTCTCTATGACGGAAAGTCAGACCCCACCGATCACATCCATCCCTACATGCAAGCCATGACATTGCATGCAGACGACGAGGCCCTGATGTGCCGAATATTTCCCAGCAGTTTGGGACCATTGGCTATCAGGTGGTATTATAAACTGGAGCCGGCTTTGATCAAAAGCTTCCACCAACTCCAAAAATCCTTCCAGGCAAGGTTCATCACTAATGAGGTCCAACCGAAGCAAACCGATTCTCTGTGGGCAATACCGATTCAACCGGGGGAAACCTTACGTGCTTATTCGGCACAGTATTGGGACTGTTTTAATCTGGTAGATAATGCTTGCAGTGACTCCATGGCCATCACCGTCTTCAAAATGGGGCTACATCCAGACAGTGCCCTCCGCAGTTCCCTGACTAGAAGACCCCCCAAAACAGTCTGGGCGTTGATGAAGAAAGTGGAGGAATACTGCAAAGTGGAGGATGACGCCTTGCGGGTTAAAGCCGGACTCATGGCCAACAAAACAGCCCCTCCTGAAATTGCTCATCCGATAAGTTCCGTACCACCTCAGAGCCCTGAACCGCGGTAGCGGGCTAAACGAGACAAGCGACGAGATTCTCGCCGATCAAGCGATTAATGCTCCCACCGAGCAAATGAACAACTGCAAGTCGATAGTAGCCGTACAAAGTGCGCTGACAAGAAATATACAGAGTTGTCAGAGCCAATCAGCTCAGTTATGTCCAAAGCCCAACACCTTTCATTCTTCAAATGGACGTCCAAAATGGTGGGACCTCCCGACACGAGAAGACAGGATAGGTGGTGTGAATATCACAAAGATCACGGTCATGATACATACAGTTGCTATGCTTTGAAAGACCACCTTGAGGAGTTGGTGCAAGATGGTTGGCTCCAGCAACATGTCTGAAAGAGCGCAACCAAAACAGTTGCCCTTCGGCAGGATTCACCTCCGCTCGGCGTCATCCATATGATCTACAGCCTGCCAACGCCCCCAACAGTGCATGCAATTTAGTCACATCCAGTCCCCCAAAAGCAACTTACACCAGCAAAACGGCCCATGAAGCTCCGAATATTACCTTCAACGATTCTGATCTGATCGGCATAACACTCCCCCACATTGATCCATTGGTCATTGAACTACGTGTAAACCTATTTACCATTGAACGTGTTCTCATAGACTAGGGGAGTACTTTGGAGGTTATGTATTACAAGACCTTCATCAAACTCGGCTTCAACGAATCAGACCTGTCTCTGGCTCCTTATCTATTATTCAGCTTCAACGCAAATCCAGAGTACCCGTTGGGGAAAATCACACTACCCGTTCGAGCGGGCTCCTGAATAGTGGACGTGGAATTCTTGGTCGTCAAGCTTCCTTCGCCGTATAATCTCATCATGGGGGGAACTTGGTTGCATACTATGCAGGCCGTGCCAAGCATCTATCATCAGCTGCTACGCTTCCCGATAGAACACGTCATTAAGCAAATTCGTGGCTCCTAGCAATCAGCACAAGCATGTTATCTCCTTTCTAAAAAAAGGCCAAAGGAATTGCAAGTGAACTCTATTGAAGTGACGGATAAGGAGATCCTCGACAATGTTGGGCAACTCCCTAATGAAAAGGCCACGGAAGCCCTAGATCGAGTTGAAATCAACAGTAACCCAAATAGGTTCTTCATGGTCGGCGCCTCCCTAAATCAAGCCAACAGACAGCAGCTAATATCCTTCCTGCTCGGCAATCTTGATGTATTTACGTGGACTCCATATGAGATGCCGGGTGTAGACCTATCTGTTTCGTAGCACCGTTTGAATGTTGACCTTAAATACAAGCCGATCATTCAGAAGAGCCGGCGATCAGCCACAGAGCACACTGCCGTTGTCGTTGAAGAGGTTGACTGGTTGCTTGATGTCGGAGCAATCAGGGAAGTGACCTACCCTAAATGGCTCTCTAATGCTATGGTTGTGAAGAAGAAAAATGGGACTTGGCGAGTCTGCGTCGATTTCACGGACCTAAACAAAGCCTGCCCCAAAGACTGTTTTCCTCTCCCCAGGATAGACCAACTTGTAGATGCTATGGCACGTCATGAGCGTATGAGCTTCCTCGATTCCTACAGAGGCTATCATCAAATCACTATGCATCCGGAGGACCAAGACAAAACTGCATTCCTCACCCCAAGAGGAACCTATTGCCATAAGGTTATGTCTTTTGGGTTGAAGAATGCAGGGGCAACTTACCAGAGACTAGTCACCACCATGTTCAAAGAGCAACTCGGCCACACTATGGAAGTGTACATTGACGATATGGTGGTCAAGTCCAAGGAAGAGCAGAATCATATAGACGATCTGGAAGAGACATTCGGCATCCTACGCGAGTATGGAATGAAGCTAAACGCTTCCAAATGTGCGTTTGGTATCAGCTCTGGCAAATTCTTGGGTTACATTGTCAACCACCGAGGAATCGAAGCCAACCCTAGGCAAATCACAGCAATCCTGGAGCTCGGATCCCCTCGTTCAGTAAAAGAGGTTCAAAAGTTGATAGGGATGGCCGCCGCACTCAACAAGTTCATCAGTCGGTCCACAGATCGCGACCGACAATTCTTTCATATACTACGGTAGGGCAAGGCTTTTGAAAGGTCCCCCGAATGCGAAGCCGCTTTCAACGGCCTCAAGACCTATCTCCGCTCAGTACCACTCTTGACAACACCCTCTGCTGGTGACCCGCTCATTTTGTATCTGGCAGTTTCCGATCGGGCCGTCAGCGCCGTACTGATAAAGGAAGAGCTGAGGGAGCAGCGGCCAGTGTATTATGTGAGCAAAGCAATGGTTGACTCCAAAACACGTTACCTTCCGCTGGAAAAACTTATCCTAGCCCTAGTCATGGCGGCAAGGAAACTGATGCATTACTTCTACGGGTATAGCATTGGGGTCTAACAGATTATCCCCTCCGATCAGTACTATGCAGTGCAAAACCATTAGGACGTGTTTCAAAGTGGGCTCTTGAACTCGGCCAATATGATATTCAGTTTCTACCTAGAACCTCAATCAACGGACAGGTGCATGCCGACTTTGTTGCCGAATTCACTGAGGGCCTTGCCAACTTCAGGTCTGAAGAAATTCGACCGAAGCCGAACTGGAGAATTTATGTTGGGGACATCTAGCAGTTGTATTGTGATGGATCGTCCAATCAGCGGGCTAGTGGAGCCGGAGTTGTAATCATGGCTCCTGACGGCGCAATAATTGAGCAGGCCGTCAAGCTCGGCTTCGAAGCATCAAATAACGAAGCCGAATACGAAGCCCTTCTAGCCAGTTTGTGGAATGCGCATATTACAAGTCTCCGAATTCGGAGCCACACTGGTGCATGACACCTTTGGACCGATTGATTGGCCGAATACGACTCCGGACTCGGAGCCCCGCTGCTGCATGACACCTTTGGGCCGATTAAGCCTTCAAATTCGGAGCACCCTTCGTGGATATCATGATTGGCCAATACAAGTCTCCGGATTCGGAGCGCTGCTGGTGCATGACACCTTAAGCCTCTGGATTCAGAGCGCCGTTCATGGATATCACGATTGGCCGATTAAGCCTCCGGATTCGGAGCACCCTTCGTGGATATCACGATTGGCTAATACAAGTCTCCAGATTCGGAGCCCCACTGGTGCATGACACTTTTGGGCCGATTAAGCCTCTGGATTCAGAGTGCCCTTCGTAGATATCACGATTGGCCAATACAAGTCTCCGGATTCGGAGCCTCGTTGGTGCATGACACCTTTGGGCCGATTAAGCCTCCGGATTCGGAGCGCCTTTCGTGGATATCATGATTGGCCAATACAAGTCTTCGGATTCAGAGCCCTACTGGTGCAAGATACGTTTGGGCCGATTAAGCCTCTGGATTTGGAGCACCCTCGTGGATATGACAATTGGCCAATACAAGTCTTCGGATTTAGAGCCCTGCTGGTGCATGACACCTTTGGACCGATTAAGCCTCCGGATTCGGAGCGCCCTTCATGGATATCACGATTGGCCGATTAAGCCTCCGGATTCGGAGTGCCCTTAGTGGATATCACGATTGGCCAGTACAAGTCTCCGGATTCGGAGCCCCGCTGGTGCAGGACACTTTTCGACCAATTAAGCCTTCGGATTCGGAGTGCCCTTCGTGGATATCACGATTGGCTGATTAAGCCTTCGGATTCGGAGCGCCCTTCGTGTATATCACGATTGGCCAATATAAGTCTCTGGATTCGGAGCCCCGTTGGTGCAGGACACCTTTGGGCTGATTAAGCCTCCGGATTCGGAGTGCCCTTCGTGGATATCACGATTGGCCAATACAAGTCTTCGGATTCGGAGCCCTGCTGGTGCACGACACCTTTGGACCGATTGATTGGCCGAATACGACTCCGGATTCGGAGCCCTACTGGTGCATGACACCTTTGGGCCGATTAAGCCTCTGGATTCGGAACGCCCTTCGTGGATATCACGATTGGCCAATACAAGTCTCCGGATTTGGAGCCCCGTTGGTGCATGACACCTTTGGGCCGATTAAGCCTCCAGATTCAGAGCGCCCTTTGTGGATATCACGATTGGCCAATACACGACTCCGGATTCGGAGCCCTGCTGGTGCATGACACCTTTGGACCGATTAAGCCTCCGGATTCGGAGCGCCCTTCGTAGATATCATGATTGGCCAATACAAGTCTCCGGATTCGGAGCCTCGCTGGTGCACGACACCTTTGGGCCGATCGATTGGCTGAATAAGACTCCGAATTCGAAGCCCCATCGGCGCGTGACGCATTTGGGCTGATAATGCCTTCGGATTTGGAGCGCCCTTTATGGATATCACGATTGGCCAAATAAATATTTTATGTAGAGCGCTCTCTTACGTCGAGCTGGCAAAACCTGTTTACACATTAAAGTTAAACATTCGAAATGAAATGCTTAGTTAACTTGGGCCGGTCAATGTTTATTTAAACATCTAAGATACATTTACTCAAACATTTATACAATGAAACACAAAACATGCCAATATTCGAAATGAGACGCTTAATTAAGCATATAAAAATTCAAAATGAAATACAAACATTTAAAATAAAACATTTTATTCAATTAGACAATAATTTCATAATCTTGCATGCAATCTGCATTTGCGCATTACAAAGTCTATTTTTGTTCGGCGTCATCCTTGTCGTCGGTCTTCTCGATTTCTAAGGTGGAATAGGGGAAGTGCTCACGATGGTACAGCGGCAACGCCGAATCAACGCCCGCTGCTCGGAGAGCTTCCTCGGCTTGAAGTGCCTTGATCCAACTGTGCTTAAATCCACGATTTTCATATCGGCAAACTTCCTTGATTTTCCTTGGTTTTTTGTATCCCTACTTTCCGGCCTTCGTGGAAGCCTTTTTCATAGGCCCTCTTCTTCGCGGACTCCATTGCGAACATGCTCACCGTATCACGATCGGCAAGCGTGGTACTGATAAGCTGCTGGGTGACCCTTTCTTCCATGATAGGGTTAGCTTTGCTCAAGTTATGTCCGAATGACCTTGACCTTCCTCACCAAGGCTACTTCCTCACGAGCCTCTAAGCTTCGAATGCGTTCATCCTTCTTCTCTATTTCTCGGCGGGCAGCACGAAGATGCATGCCGATTTCGTAGGCGGTGTACAGCCCCTTCACCGCCCCATGAACGCTTTCACGAAACACTTCGAAGTCCTGCTGACCTACCATTGACTGTTGGACCTCGGGTGGAAAAATCTGTCAAGCAAACTCGACTGCCACATTTGAATCTCAAAAGATCGAATCCGCCTCTGTCATGGGTCTATTCCCCACAAAGAGCGCAAAACTCAATGGGCGTGGATTTGCACCGGATTCCCTTCCAGAACGGGGTTGTGGAGATTTGCCCTGTGGCTGCTTGTCCCTCTTGGGCGACCTACTTCGACGACGAGGAGATTGGTGTCTCTCTCAATCCCTCAAAGTCCTACTTCCTGTGTGCGAAGGTTCACCACTTCGATTCATATCTCCTCCCAACTCAGCTAGCGTCCTCGCTTCCGCTTTATTGTTGAAAAAAAGTCTATTCGACATTCGCACTTGTTTAATCTTCCTTAAAGAGCTAGACTGAGTTGCTGACTGAGCACATAAATAGGACCTTCGTTCACGAACCACACGCCCATTTATTCCCTACGAGGGCATTACCTTCGAGGGAATCTCATTAATATTGATACCTCAATAGCCTGGCGCCGACTGAGTCTTATTCCCCCATCAAACACTGTTATTCGGCGTTTAATGTTCATGAACTAGCTGGGACAATGGCAGATTCATCAATCTAGTCAGCTTGAGTGCCCCAGCCGCTCCATGAAAAGATTCATCAATATTCATAAGTTCACTATTATTCGGCGTTCAATGTTCATGAACCAGTTGGGACAAGGGTAGATTCATCAATCTAGTCGGCTTGAGTGCCCCAGTTGCTTCATGAATCGATTCATCAATATTCATAAGTTCACGTTATTCGGCGTTTAATGTTCATGAACCAGCTGGGGCAAGGGCAGATTCATCAATCTATTCGGCTTGACTATCACAGCCGCTCCATGAATCGATTTATCAGTACAATACCCATGAATCAGTCTTATTCGGCACCAAGAGTTCATACATTGGCTGGGGCAAGGGTATACGACGGGGCCCTGAGTCGATTTACTTGTTCGGATAAATTAAGGTTAAATTAATATAACTGCCAAGTTACACTGTTATCGAATCGGCAGCTATGTAGTGGGATATTTAATCTACTCATCTCATGATCTTACTTCCTATTGGATCTATAGTTAGCAAGCACAACTGTAATAACCCGACCCTCGTACATGTTTCTGGTATACTTCCAGTCCCTTATTCTGGGCATTATATATGCTTGTTGTGAAATTCCATGCGAAATTAAATTTAATTAAGTGAAACTTATGGTTATGGGTTTCTATCTGTCTAATAGGAGAAAAAAAACTATTACAATTGAGATGATTAGAACAGGAATTGAAGGCTTCAGAAGCATAATAATTTGAAATTGATTTTACATTTGAGATCAGCATGATTTTTAGGTCATAATATGATTTCCTGTGAAATTTTGATTTGGAATGATTAAACTGGTTGATTTTTGTCCTTACTCACCTTCTATATAAATATCTATACGCTTTGAATATTTGACTAAGAGCCATTACAAGAAAATCTCTTGAGAGAGAGAGTAATTAGGGAAGAAGAGGGTTTGAGAGGAAGTTCTTCAAGGAGGAGATTGGAAAACAAAATTGAGAAGGTTCATAGAGATTCCAACTCAAGGTGTGTTTAACTTATTCTAATTGACCCCTCTCTTTGACTTGGGTAGGAATTCCTCTACATTTTGTAAGTTAGGGTTCATCATATAGGTCAAGCATGTATTATTAGGATGATGACTCTTATGCATGGTTGATTTGGGAATTATATTGAATACTTAATGAAAAATTTCCTTAATTGCTAAGTTGAGCTCATCTATGTGAACAATAGCTTTATGTATATATATAGGTGTGAGGAAATTGGGAATATTATGGAATTAGGTATGTTTATGAGTTTAAGATTAATGATCTAATGCATATTTAGATTGATATATGTATGTACCTCCTATTTACATGATTTTTTAACCATGTTTTAGCAATTAATGAGTCTATTTTGAGCCTTGTAACTACTCACCAAAAATTGGATTTTGCTTGAATTTTAAACTGCTCTCACAGGGGAAATCGACGCACGTGCGGGGGTCATGGTCACACGTGCGGGAGCACTGTCGCACGTGCGGGAGTCATGGCCACACGTGCGGGAAATGGTGAATTTTAGGACTTTGGCTACTGCTAAAAAGGCACGTGCGGGGCTTCACTGCCGCACGTGTGGGAACCCTTGCCGTATGTGCGGGGCTCACAGCCGCACGTGTGGCCCATGTTGAAAAAAATGGTCTGCTCCGTTTTACGTGCTTGACCCTCTGATATTTTTGAAATTCATATTCGATGCCTTTTTAATATCTGTAAATTCATTCGAAGCAAAGTAAGTCCAAAAATGACTTAACAAGGAAAAGGAACTAATTTGCAAGTTGTGTATATATATAGGTGACAATTCGGGAGGAACAAACGCTCCACTACAGCACAGTGAGTAATAGTATCGTAGATGTACATTTACTTACTGTTAATAATTATTGTTAATAACGCTCTGTTCTTCACAAGTAATTACGTTAACACTTCTATTGATTGGAAACCGGTGTGAACTTATGTGAACATTAAAAGAATCTGTGTACATCTGTATTACTCTGGAATTACTTTGCTCTGTTGATATCTGGGCCAGAGGCCAATCTGTGAAATCTGTTAGGCCAGAGGCCGTTCTGTATAATCTGTTAGGCCAGAGGCCGATCTATAAAATCTATTAGGCCTAAGGCCGTTCTGTATATTACTGGGCTTAAAGCCACTCTGTTTAAAGACTAGGCCCAAGGTCATTTTGGAAATAATTACAGGATAAAGTTAACCATAAGTTTTCTACACTTTTATACATCGTAGTTCAAGTTAACCATTGAATTGTTACGTATTATTATTCACTGAGCTTGTCTCACTCTGTGGTATGTCTATTTCTGTAGGTGATAAACCTGGAGGTCAGTCTTAACCCTGATGCTCGTTCCTCTTTTGTCAACCGCAGTTTGTCCAGGCACTTAGATGAAGCCGTTCATTTTTATGGAGTTTTGCCAAGCTTTTGGCTTTGTACTCTAATTGCCTGCCTTAGGTTGAAATGTATATAACCCCTTCCTTACTAATGCTTTTGCTATACGCCCAAATCATGGGGCTGGGTCTGTATATGTGTATGTCTATTACTGATGCTCAGGTGTATGTTTACTGTATATTATCTACCTAATGCGATGTTTGGGATCCTGACATATTAGTAGCAGCTCAATGGATATTCTTTTATGTTCTTAAATGCTTCTGTTCAGGCCCCTATATTATACATATCGAGATTGGTGTATGTTTCTGAAATGTTCATGCCCGAACTTTTAGGGGTGGGTTTGGGGTGTGACAACAACAGACAGTAATCATTCTATCCAAAGTAGTGAAAAGCAAAACTCTTCATTAATATCAAAAACCGCGTACAACTAATAGTGAAATGAGAAGGAAATTTGCATTCATAAATTGAGCGTAGATAGTAACTAATTTATAAATGAAAATTACCTTGAACTAACAGAAATCTACTAAACAAAAACATATATTGAAATTGAAAATACTTAATAAAGCTAGAATGTCTCCCAGATCAATCCTCGGGATCAAACTCAAGTGGCTCAACGTCCACTTGCTCGTATGGAATTGGCATGGCCCATGTAACTCCAGCGGCAGCAAGGGCTTTGAGCCACCTATGTTTGAATCCCCGATTCTCGAATTTGGGGACTTCTTCTACATAGTCCTTAAGGGCGGTGCTCTTTCCAGCCTCGAACGCCGCAAAAGCCTCAGAGTCGGCTTTTTCCTTGGCCTTCTTCAACTCTTCTAACTCGGCCTCCACCTTGGCAAGCACCTCCTTGGCGAACTTGAGCGATTTCTCGCTCGCGTTTGCCCTCTCCTCGGCGTCGAATCTGAGCTGGTCAGCAATCCGAGCCCTCTCCTTCTTAGCTTTAGCTCGAGCACTTTCCATTGCAGCTGTCATCGCCTCGAACTCGGCCCTGCTCCTTTCACCTTTAGCTTCCGACTTCAAGCGGCCAATTCTTTGAATGGCATCGCGCTAGCGGCGGCCTAGTTCGGCTATCCTTCCAACCGTCTGCAAAACAAGGAGTTGGGATCATCACTATGGGGAAGTGGTTTGGAAATACTCTTCAGATCCTGGGAGACGCTAATGATCCTCAGTTAGTCACCTACAAAGACACAAACACTCCAGTCGGGGGTGCCGGGATTGGCACTCCGATGGGCAAGTCAGTTCTTCTATTCAAGAAAGCTTGTTTACTAAGTTAAGTGAAGTGATTCTTACATACCTTTCCAAGTTCGTTGTTCCTGTATTTATATTTGTTCCTTTTGGGCCTCGGGGCCAGGGCCTACTTTTCAATCATTACCCGTTCTTCTATTCGGCTCCAAGGAACTTTCCTTATTCAGCATACGTATTATATTCAGCCCCTCCTACTCTTGCAGGATGCAGCCGGTTAATGTCTGCCATCTAAAGTATGCCCCTCCGACTTAGCCAAATATTCAGATCCCACAATTACCCCCCAAACTCCCCATTGACGGTAGTTAATCGGTGTGTTTCGTTTGGAATTCGAAAAGCTTGAAATAGGTCAGGCGGCTTCGCGTACCCCAATATAGATGTCAGAAGGTGTACACCTTTTTGTTTATCATTACACTTTCCCGCTTCATTCATACGTCTCACATTTATTGCAATTTGAAATTTCAGTCCTTTCAGGTGCACATTTCGTCGACTATCTGAGACTTTTGGACCGCCAGTGCGTATCCCTTTTCTGACTCGCATTTTCTGCAACTTTTGTCCGTCTACCTTTGTCTCATCTGCTCCTCGTAAGTCTTCTTCCCTTTTCTTTGTAATCCTACTTTCTGTTTGTTAGTTTTACTTTCGGCAAATCCTTGGATCCCCATAAAAATGGCTAAACACTTGAAAGACCTCCTTTCTGAGGGTCGCATTTCGGATTCCAGCGACATTTTTCCATTCTTGATGACATCTATTTATCTGTTGTAACGGACAGTACTCTCGATATGGAGAGGGAGGATCAAAATACGATCGTATTTCCCCTCTTATCCATTGCGGAGGGCAGAGTACATTTTTCCCTACATCCATTGCTTAGGGCCGTCCTTCGCTATTGGAGTTTAATTCCCTCTCAACCCAATGTAAATTTCTTTTGAATCATTATGGAGGTTATAGAATTAAATCGATGCCTTGGGATCAATCTCGGAATTTCGGCCATTCGGCACTACTATGCTTTAGCCAAATCCTCTGGTCGGCTGGGGCGATACTTTTTCAGGGCCAAGGATACTAACTATCACTTGGTGACTATGCTTGCCATCTCTGGTAAGAGGGTTGACGATGTAATGGTCAATGTCCGAGGTAACTGGGAGTTCGCTGAAGGTGAAGATCGCCTAGACCCCATTCCCAGACATAAGGGTGATCCAGGTTGCCACGTAATATCTTATGTTTGTTGATTTGTCTTTTAATCGGTTTTCTTTCCTTAATCACTCATCTTTTGCATGTAACAAATTGAAGAAGATTCTGACTTGAATTGACAATGTAGTCCTTGGGGAAATCAAGACTGCACTCGAATACTTCGGCTGCCCAAACGTGCAAAAGCAAGGGAGAGCCGCTCATATTCTCCTTCGGTACGAACCCACTTATACTACATTCTCGGTTGCGGACAACATTCCAATGTCATCCGGTGATCAACACCTTTCAGCTCTTATCTTCCCCAGCTACAAGAACCATAGGCAAATTGGTCTCGAAGCTTCTGATTCGGGGCAAGACGCAGAGCTGGTGGTAGAGGTGGTTGCCCATCCAGCCAGAGAATTCGCAGAGGAGGCCGAATAGGTCGACGAGGCCGTGCACTCGGCATTTGAGTCTGCCGGACTTAACCAGCCTTCCTCACCATCCGCTTCGGGTTGAGCAGAGTTTTCTTTCGGAGATATTTTCGTGAATTTGGGAGATCTACCTGGCGATTTCTTCGAAGGTATGGCAAAGGAAAGCCTTACGCAGATGGTGCATAAGAGAAATGCCGAGCGGATGGTTGCTCGAAAAAAGGCCGAGGCTGCCGGCTCTGATATGATAGCTTGACTAAGTCTTTTGTACCCATTGTTGAAGGGACGGTTCAAGTTGCTACGGCCAAAATGGAAGAAAAGGGTAAACAACAGGCCGGTGAAGAACAGCTGATTTCGGAGGAGTGGGGCCAAAAGCGTAGCGCCGAGGGAGAAGCTAGTTCAGAGATTAGTCCTGCTGACAAACGGTCTCGCCTCAAAGAATCGGGCGTGATTGCTCCTTTTATCATTCAGCCAAAGATCAGAGATATGTTGATTTCTTCCAATGCTTCGGCCATTAAGGATCTGGCCGTGGCGTTGAGCCTGGCGGCTTCAATTTCTTTGCTGGCTGACAACGCAGCCTTTTGCGCCGTACTAGATATTATGGCTGTAGCCCTATCTGCGCAGCTGGCACTCCTGGTAGGTGCCTCAAATTCGCTTAAATTTGTTTTGTTGCTGTTGTTTGTTTTTTTATAAAGGTATCTAATGATCCCGACTTGTTTTGCAGACGGTTGGCAGGATCGCCGACTTGGGTCGCCATCTGCATGATGCCCTTGGAAGAATTGACCGTTTGCAAACAGAAGTGCATGGTCAGAAGAGTAGGGCTGAGTTCGAAATAATGAGAGCCGCAATGGAGAGTGTGCGAGCCGAAGCGGAGAAGGAGAGGGCTTGCACTGCTGAACAGCTTCGTTTTGATGCTGAGGATAGGGCGAATGTGAGCGAAGAATCACTCCAGTTCTTCAAGGACGCACTTGCCAAGGCGGAGGCTTAGTTGGAGGAGCTCAAGGCGGCTAAGGAAAAAGCCGAATCTGATGCTTTTGAGGCAGGAAAAAGCGCCGCCTTCAGGGAATACGTAGATGAAGTCCAATATTTGAGAATCGGGGGTTTAAACATGGGTGTCTCAAAGCCCTTGCTGCCGCTGGAGTTACATTGGCTTTGCCAATTCCTTACGAGCAAGTTGATGTTGAGCCACTCGAATCTAATGCCGAGGAGTGATCTGGGAGATATTTCCTACTTTATTAAGTTTTTGTGTAAGTTTTTATTTTTTATTTTTATTTTTTAAATTTTTTTATATTTTTGTTTGGTAGTGTTTTGTTGGTTCAGGGTAGTTTTCATGTATAAATTGGTTACTATCTGCATGCAATTTATTAATGAAAATTTCCTTGTAATTTCACTACTACTTGCACACAGTTTGTGTGATCATGTTAATGAAGAAGTTTTATGCCTTTCACTACTTTGGGTAAATTTGTTGCTGAGTTTTAGCCTTTAGAGATTGAATATCATGTGGCAATATTGATTCTACTGGATTAGAATCCTAGTCGATTCATGATCCGAATAGATTGATGAATCTATTCGTGAGCCGGCTGGGGTACTAGAGCTGAATATATTGATGAATCTGCCCTTGCCCCAGGTGGTTCATGATACGAATTTTAAGCAGTTTGAAGAATCGATTCGTGAGTCGGCTGGGGTACTATAGCCGAATAGATTGTTGAATCTGCCCTTGCCCCAGGCGGTTCATGATATGAATTTTAAGCGGTTTGAAGAATCGATTCGTGAGCCGGCTGGGGTACTTGAGCCGAATAGATTGATGAATCTGCCCTTGCCCTAGGCGCTTGATGATACGAACTTTAAGTGGTTTGAAGAATCATTTCGTGAGTTGGCTGGGGTACTAGAGCTGAATAGATTGATGAATCCGCCCTTGCCCCAGGCGCTCGATGATACGAACTTAAACGGTTTGAAGAATTGATTCGTGAGTTGGCTGGGGTACTTGAGTCGAAAAGATTGATGAATCTGCCCTTGCCCCAGCCGCTCGATGATACGAACTTGAGCCGAATATCTTGATGAATCGATTCGTGAGCCGGCTGGGGTACTAGAGCCGAATAGATTGATGAATCTGTCCTTGCCCCAGGCGGTTAATGATACAAATTTTAAGCGGTTTGAAGAATCGATTCGTGAGCCGGTTGGGGTACTAGAGCCGAATAGATTGATGAATCTGCCCTTGCCCCAGGCGGTTCATGATACAAATTTTAAGCGGTTTGAAGAATCGATTCGTGAGCCGGTTGGGGTACTTGAGCCAAATAGATTGATGAATCTGCCCTTGCCCTAGGCGCTCGATGATACGAACTTTAAGCGGTTTGAAGAATCGATTCGTGAGCCGGCTGGGGTACTAGAGCCGAATAGATTGATGAATCTGCCATTGCCCCAGACGCTCAATGATATGAACTTAAACGGTTTGAAGAATCGATTCGTGAGCCGGCTGGGGTACTTGAGTCGAAAAGATTGATGAATCTGCCCTTGCCCCAGGCGCTCGATGATACGAACTTGAGCCGAATATCTTGATGAATCGATTCGTGAGCCAGCTGGGGTACTAGAGCCGAATAGATTGATGAATCTGCCCTTGCCCCAGGCGGTTCGTGATCGTTCGGGCACTCGATGATTCGAGCTTGAGCCGAATATATTGATGAATTTGCCCTTGCCGTCGATTCAGTCAATGCCGGGCGATTCAGGTTTTCACAATTAATGAGATTTCCTCGATCGTGCTGCCTCTGTGAAGGATAAATGAACAAAGGTACAACTTTTATGAGCTTGGTAAACAAATGACTCGAGCTCTTGGAGGAAGACTTATCGCGCGAATGTTGAACCGACTCTTTTTTAACAGTAAAGGGGAAGCGAAGACGCTAGCTGAGTTGGGCGGAGACATGAATTGAGGTGGTGAACCCTTGTGCACAGGAAGTAGGAGTTCTAGGGGTTGAGAGAGGCGTCAGTCTCCTTGACGTCGCAGCAGGTCACCCAGGCAAGACAAGCAGTCGTAGGGCAGATCTCCACAATCCCGAGTCGAGAGGAGGTCTGACGCGAATCCGTGCCCATTAAGCTTTGCGGTGTTTGTGAAGAACAGACCCATGATGGAGGCGGACTCGATCGTACGAGACCCAGATGTAACGGTCGAGTTTGCTTGACAAATATTTCCTCTTGAGGTTCAACAATCAATGGTGAGTCGACAGGACTACGAGGTGTTTTGCGAGGCATTCACGGGGCGGTGAAGGGGCTTTACACTGCTTACGAAGTCAGCATGTGACTGCGCGCTGCCCGTCGTGAGATGGAGAAGAAGGAGGAACACATTCGAAGTTTGGAGGCTCGCCTGGAGGCAGCTGAGCGTGAGTTAAGGAAGACCAAGACGGCTCAGGCACAATCCGCCGGGCAGGCGAACCTAACTATGGAAGAGAGGGTTACTAGTCGGCTCATCTGTTCTGCGCTTGCCGATCGTGAGACGGCAATTATGTTCGCAATGGAGAGCGCGAAGGGGAGGGCCTATGAGAAAGCTTTCCATGAAGGCCAAAAAGTTGGAATCGAAAAAACCAAGGAAAAATTGGCCGAAGAAGTGTGCTGATGTGAAAATCGTGGATTTAGGCACGGTTGGATCAAGGCATCCCAAGCCGTAGAAGCTCTTCGAGCGTCGGGGATTGATTCGGCATCACCACTCTACAACAGTAAAGATTTTCCATTTTCTACTGTTGAAGTCGAGAAGAGTGAGGATGAGGGTGACGCCGTATGAGTTTAATCATTGTAAAGTTGAAACGTAGGTTACGTTTGAAACCATGTAACTTATTACTTTATTGAATAAAAAACGTTTGATTTTAAATACTTCATTGCTGCTCGTATTTAGCGTATACATGTTTCGTTTTGTTGCATAAATGTTTGAATGAATGTATAAACATTGATCGAACCTAGTATCTGTTAAATGTTAGCGATGCGCCGGTTTATGGGCAGGGTTGGCCCATTCGTGACGGCCGTTTAGCTTTGAATGAGGCCATTATAACTGGGCCATTTATCATTGTAACTTGAAGAAGCCGAAAACGAATAAGTGGAGTGGTTGCGGCAAATTTGACTTGGCTTAGGGCCTAGATGCCTAACTAGTTGGACTAGTCGGCTGGCTGAGGCATAGATTGAACGGCGTTTGCACTTGAACACTTGGCTGATCAGATCAATGAATCTGCCCTTGCCTTAGCTAGGGTGCGGGCCTGAGAAGCCGAATGATTCTTACTCGGGTTGGCTGAGGCACAGAGTGATCGGCGCGTTAAAACTTGGCCGACCGGATTGATGAATCTATTTTTCCCTTGCCTAGCCGGTGCATGTGTTTCGGCCAGCCGTTGGGATAATTAGGTCGTGGCGAATGTCAATCGACGTTCGTCTCATTCGTCTCATCAGGTTTAGCGTTAATAAAATCGCCTTGGGATTGGGGCCTCGAGATCGCGGTCATTGTTGAGAATAAAAGGAGTAGGCGCTTCGTGCCAAGAAACGCACTTAACTCATCACTCGTGTGGGGTGAGATACATGGTGATGCTAGTTATAGGAGCTCGAACTTCGGCCAAGCTTGGTGTTGAAATGGTTTGCAACAGAGAACCTACCCGTGCGGGAGTTAGGTCGTCTAAAGAGTGGGAGATTCATGAGTCTCCAAGTCGTCGAAGCAGATCACCCCGAAAGGAGAGTCAACGACTGTTGAGTTTATTCTTTCTTGTCCTGGATCTTTGTCTTGACATTGTCAATGGAATCAGGGGAAGTTTGGCATTGTGCAAGTCATGGGCTTGGGCACAATTGGCTCAAGGTATTGCACGCTGTGGACGGACTTGGGGCGACAGTCGTTGATCCGGCGATGCCGCTTTACCAACGCGTCTTGTCCCCTTTTTTGCTTTCGATATTGTAATGCTCAAATGCGGGTTATGTTTATGTAAAAACTGTTTGATCAAATAAATAATTTTATTTCAAATATTTGCATCTTATTCTGAATTCTGTTTATATGCTTAAGCACATTACTTCGAATGTATGATCTGTACTAGTGTGTTACATAGGATCAAGTAACAATTCCTTTGTTTTGTTCGTGCCGAAGTGTGCTCCGCATTCGGAGATATGATTAGCACTGTGCATTCGGAGCCTTAATCGGCCCAAGGACATCCTGCGCCGATGGGGCTACGTAACCGGCGTCTAGTATGTTTTCGATCGGCTTACTTCGGACCAATCGGTAGTGGCCTGGCTTGAAAATATGGCCGAACATATCAACGCAATAAATCTGTCTTAATTTGGCCGATTGTCAACGAAGGGCGGTCCGAATCCGGAGACTTAATCGGCCCAAAGGTGTCGAACTAGGGGCGCTCCGAATCCGGAGACTTGATTTGGCCGATTGTGACATCCACGAAGGGCGCTCCGAATCCGGAGACTTGATTTGGCCGATTGTGACATCCACGAAGGGCGCTCCGAATCCGGAGACTTATTCGGCCCTAAAGTGTCATGCACCAAAGGAAGGGCGCTCCGAATCCGAAGACTTGATTTGGCCGATCGTGACATCCACGAAGGGCGCAACGAATCCAGAGACTTACTTGGCCCTAAGGTGTCATGGACCAAAGGGGGCTCCGAATCCGGAGACTTGATTTGGCCGATCGTGACATCCACGAAGGGCGCTCCGAATCTGGAGAATTATTCGGCCCTAAGGTGTCATGCACCAAAGGGGGCTCTGAATCCGGAGACTTGATTCGGCCAATCGTGACATCCACAAAGGGCGCTCTGAATCCGGAGACTTGTTCGGCCCTAAGGTGTCATGCACCAAAGGGGGCTCCGAATCTGGAGACTTGATTTCGCCGATCGTGACATCCACGAAGGGCGCTCCGAATCCAGAGACTTATTTGGCCCTAAGGTGTCATGCACCAAAGGGGGCTCCGAATCCGAAGACTTGATTTGGCCAATCGTGACATCCACGAAGGTCACTCCGAATCCGAAGACTTGATTTGGCCGATCGTGACATCCACGAAGGGCGCTCCGAATCCAGAGACTTATTCGGCCCTAAGGTGTCATGCACCAAAGGGGGTTCCGAATCCGGAGACTATTCAGCCCTAAGGTGTCATGCGCCAAAGAGGGCTCTGAATCCGAAGACTTGATTTGGCCGATCGTGACATCCACGAAGGGCGCTTGGAATCCGGAGAATTATTCGGCCCTAAGGTGTCATGCACCAAAGGGGGCTCCGAATCCGGAGACTTGATTCAGCCAATCGTGACATCCACGAAGGGCGCTCCGAATCCGGAGACTTATTCGGCCCTAAGGTGTCATGAACCAAAGGGGGCTCCGAATCCGGAGACTTGATTTGGCCAATCGTGACATGCACGAAGGGCGCTCCGAATCCGGAGACTTGATTTGGTCGATCATGACATTCACAAAGGGCGCTCCGAATCTAGAGACTTATTCGGCCCTAAGGTGTCATGCACCAAAGGGGGCTCCGAATCCAGAGACTTGATTTGGCTGATGGTGACATCCACGAAGGGCGATCCGAATCCAGAGAATTATTCGGCCCTAAGGTGTCATGCACCAAAGGGGGCTCCGAATCCGGAGACTTGATTCGGCCAATCGTGACATCCACGAAGGGCGCTCCGAATTTGGAGACTTGTTCGGCCCTAAGGTGTCATGCACCAAAGGGGGCTCCGAATCTGGAGACTTGATTTAGCCGATCGTGACATTCACGAAGGGCGCTCCGAATCCGGAGACTGGATTTGGCCAATCGTGACATCCACGAAGGGCGCTCCGAATCCGGAGACTTGATTTGGCCGATCGTGACATCCACGAAGGGTGCTCCAAATTCGGAGACTTAGTCGGCCCTAAGGTTTCATGCACCAAAGGGGGCTTCGAATCCGGATACTTGATTTGGCCAATTGTGACATCCACGAAGGGCGCTCCGAATCCGGAGACTTGATTTGGCCGATCGTGACATCCACGAAGGGCGCTCTGAATCCGGAGACTTGATTTAGCCGATCGTGACATCCACGAAGGGTGCTCTGAATCCAGAGACTTATTCGGCCCTAAGGTGTCATGCACCAAAGGGGGCTCCAAATTCGGAGACTTGATTTGGCCAATCGTGACATCCACGAAGGTGCTCTGAATCTGGAAACTTGATTTGGCCGATCGTGACATCCACGAAGGGCGCTCCGAATCCGTAGACTTGATTTGGCTGATCGTGACATCCACGAAGGGCGCTCCGAATCCGGAGACTTGATTTGGCCGATCGTGACATTCACGAAGGGCGCTCTGAATCCGGAGACTTATTCGGCCCTAAGGTGTCATGCACCAAAGGGAGCTCCGAATCTGGGGACTTGTGTCTGTTTCTTGACGAGCGCCCCACTGGGAATTGGCAAATGATTTTGAACGACGAAGAAAAATAGTTCGTGTTGCAGGGGCGAAATATATTTACAAGTATCAGAGCCCACAGGTCGGGTCAGTGATAGGGTTTTCATCAAAGCTCTGCTTGTGCCGGTTGAGGGGAGCCATGTATTTCTTCAATGCTGTGAGCTGTCGGGAAGCACACAATTTGATGGTAGGTGCTTGAGACGGCCTTCATGATATGTAACCAGGTTCGCCCCATGATGGCATTATACGGCGAAGGGAGCTTTACGACCAGGAATTTCACTTCGACTGTTCTGGAGCCCGCTCGAACAGGTAATGTGATCTTCCCTAATGGGTACTCAGCATTCGTGTTAAAGCCGAACAAAGGGTGAGGCGCCGGAGACAGATCCGACTCATTGAAGCCGAGCTTTACGAAAGTTTTGTAATATATGACCTCTGAAGTACTCCCTGGATCAATGAGAATGCGTTCAATAGTGAACCGATTTACACGTAGTCTGATGACCAAAGGATCGATGTGGGAAGCTGTTGTGCCGCTGAGGTCAGAGTCATTGAACGTAATTGTCGGAGCTCCGCTGGGCCGTCTGGTCTGAGTATATTGCTTTTGAGGGATTGGACGCGACTGAACTGTGTGCACGGTCGGGCGTGCCGGCAGGCTGTAGATTATATGGATTACGCCAAGCGGAGGGGAATCCTGTCTCAAGGCAAGTGCCTTGATTGGCTTGTCCTTGCTCACGTACTGTTACAGTCGACCGTCTTGCACCAGTTCTTCCAGATGATCCTTTAATGGGTAACAGCTCTCAGTTTCATGGCCGTGATCTTTGTGATACTGGCACTGCCTATCCCTTCTTCGCGTGTCAGGAGGTCCCACCATTTTTGACGGCCATTTGAAGAATGGAAGGTGCTGGATTTTGGTCATTATCGCGGTGATTGGTTCTGACAGTTTTGTGTACTTCTTGTCGGCACGCCTCGAGTGTCTACTGTCGACTTGCAGTTGTTCATTCGTCCGGCGGGAGCATTGATCGTTCGATCGGCGAGAGTCCCGCCTTTTGTCTCGTTTAGCACGTTGTCGTGGCTCAGGGCTCGGAGGTGGCACGAAACTTATTGGTTGAGCAATTTCAGGAGGTGCCGTTTTGGTGGACACTTGTCTGGCTTTAATCCTCAAGGCATCATCTTCTACTTTGCAATACTCTTCGACTTTCTTCATCAACGCCCAGACTGTTTTGGGGGGTCTTTTGGTCAGGGAGTTGCGAAGAGCACTATCAGGATGCAGTCCCATTTTGAAGGCGGTGATGGCCATGGAGTCGTTGCAAGCGTCGTCAACGAGATTGAAGCACTCGCAATATCGCGCCGAATACGCTCTGAGTGTTTCTCCTGACTGGATCTACATAGCCCAGAGAGAGTCGGCCTGTTTTGGCTGTACCTCGTTGGTGATGAACCTGGCCCTGAAGGATTTTTGTAATTGATGGAAGCTTCTGATTGAAGCCGGCTCCAGCTTGTAATACCATCTGACAGCTAATGGCCCCAGGCTGCTGGGGAATATTCGTCACATGAGGGCTTCGTTGTCTGCATGCAACGTCATGGCCTGCTTGTAGTGATGTACATGATCAGTGGGGTCTGATTTTCTGTCGTAGAGAGTAAATGACGGAGCATTGAATTTCTTGGGCAAGGCCGCCCTTGCAATCCGTCGGATAAAAGGATCATGCCGGTCCTCTTTGTCTGAACCGCTTATTCTACGCTTGTTCCTTGTATGTAGACTCTTTTCAGAGGTGCTGGAAGTGTCAGATCGTCTCTTCTTGTTGTGCACCGTGGATAATGAGTTGGAGTCGCTATCTGTTTCCCTTGGTCGGGCTCGAGGTCGTTGTCCACCTGTCCTCAAAGGTCGTTCGGTGTCTGGGCGCGCGGCTTCTTTGGATTTTGCTACCTCTTGGGCCAAATCTTGACGGAGACGTTTATTTTCTGCGATCATATTTTCCAGCCTTTGTTCATTCTGCTTAGCTTGTTCCATGATGGCTTGCATTGTCTCCTGGGCTGAAGTCATTGGTGAATCAAAATTCAAGGCGCGTCTTGCGGCGATGGTTTCCTTCCCGAACATATTTGCCGGAGTGAGGTCGGCTATCTGTGTGGTCTCGTCAATGGCTATCGAAGGATCTTGAGTCACGCCTGCCATGGATGTATTTGAGTATTCCCACAAACGGCGCCAATTGTGGGGAAGTGGTTTGGAAATACTCTTCAGATCCTGGGAGACGCTAATGATCCTTAGTTAGTCACCTGCAAAGACACAAACACTCCGGTCGGGGGTGCCGGGATTAGCACTCGGACAGGCAAGTCAGTTCTTCTATTCAAGAAAGCTTGTTTACTAAGTTAAGTAAGTGATTATTACATACCTTTCCAAGTTTGTTGTTCCTGTATTTATATCTGTTCCTTTTGGGCCTCGGTGCTTGGGCCTACTTTTCAATCATTACCTGTTCTTCCATTCGGCTCCAAGGAACTTTCCTTATTCGGCATACATATTATATTCGGCCCCTCCTACTCTTGCAGGATGCAGCCGGTTAATGTCAACCTTCTAAAATATGCCCCTTCCGACTTAGCCAAATATTCGGCTTCCACAATCACGTACCAAGAAATATTGTATGCAAACCAAACCAAACAGGGAGTAAAGAAATACCAAGTCACTCACTAGAAGGGCCGACTGGGCAGCTAACGTTATAGCTACCAAATCCGACTTTGCTCGAAAGGTGGCCTTGTCAGTCGGCAATGAGACTGATGCAGCCAAGCTCAATGCTACAACTGGATCCTTCAAGGCAGATGCGCCAGTGGAGATCGGTGTGTTTTTGATCTTTGGTTAAACAACGAAAGGAACCACATCCGACTCCTCTAAGCGAGGCCGTTTGTCAGTAGGGCTCTCCTCTGAGCTAGCTTCTCCCTCGATGGTACGTTTTTCTCCCTGCTCTAGGATCGGCCGTTCTCCTAAAATCTGCTATTCGGCTTCATTCTCCGTCTCGGCCACAACAACTTGAGCTACTTCTTCTACAATAACGGGTTGTGAAGATTCAATCGGGGTAGGTCCAGAATAAGTGGCCTCAGCTTTTCGTCGGGCGGCCATGCTTTCGACATTTCTCTTTCGCGCCATCTGCGTGAGATTTTCCCCAGCCATACCCTTAGAATAAACATTGGGTTGGTCTCCCAAATTTGTAACAATATCTCCGAAGGAAAACTCCACCCGACCCAAAGTGGATGGTGAGTCAGGCTGGTTAAGACCGAATGCCTCAAATGTTGAGTTTAGAGCCTCGTCGACCTCTCCGGCCTCCGCAACGAACTCTCTCGTTGGTTCAACAATTATCTTGACCACCGGCTCTACGTCTTGCTCCAAATCAGAAGCTTCGAAACCAATTTTCCTAAGGGTCTTGAAGCTGGGGAAGATAAGAGCCGTAAGATGTTGTTCGCCGGATGGGATCGGAATGTCATCCGCGGCCGAGAATGTAGTATAAGTAGGTTCGTACCGTAGGAGTATATGGGTGGCTCTCCCTTGCTTCTGTATGTTTGGATGGCCAAAATACTTGAGTGCAGTCTTAATTTCCGCAAGGACTGCGTCGTTAGCCGAGGTCAGAATCTTCTTCAACTTATTGCCTACAAAAACAGAGGATTAGACTTGAAGAAAAAGGCAAATAAAAGAAAGATCAATAAACACAAGGAGTTACACGGCAACCTAGTTCGCCCCTCTTTCTGGGAATAGGGTCTAGGCGATCTTCGCCTTCGCCGAATTCCCAGTTGCCTCGGACATTGACCATTACATCGTCAACTCATTTGCCAGAGCTCGCAAGCATGGTCACCAAGTGATGGTCGGTGTCCTTGGCCCTAAGAAAGTAGTGCTTGAGCCGACCGGAGGATTTGGCTAAAGCGTAGCAGTGCCAAATCGCCGAAATGCCAAGGTTGATCCTAAGGCGCCGGTTCAACTCTACGATTCCCATTATGATTCGAAAAAAATTCACATTGGGTTGGAAAGGAATCAGACCCCAATGGCAGAGGACGGCCCTAAGAAATGGGAGTAGGGAAAAGTGAACTCCGCCCTCCGCAATGGACAGGAGAGGAAAGACGATTGTATTTTGGTCATCCCTCTCCATATCAAGAGTATTGTCCGTCACTAGAGATAGATGGACATCATCGGGGATAGAAAAATGTCGTCGGAACCCAGAAATGCGACCCTCGGAAAGGAGGTCTTTCAAATGCTTAGCCATTCTAGTAAGGACTCAAGGGTATTCTAAATAAAAAATGAACACGGAAAATAAGATTAAAAAGAGAAGAGAAAAAAACTTACGAAAGGCGAAGGAGACAAGGAGAGACGGGAAGAAGTTGCAGAAGATGCAAGACAAAGGAGAGATACCGGCTGGCAACCCACAAGGCTCAACTATTCAAAGAAGCATACATTCGAAGAGACTGGAGTTTCAAATCACAATGTAGATGTGCCCTCGGGGGCCTCATGCTACAGTTTGGACTCAAATGTCATGGTTCTAAATCTGATCTTGCAAAGTGCAATGCAAGACCGATAAATCACCAAAGAGTCCAAATCCGGCAAATCATTTTGAAAAATTGATTTTTGTAAAGAAGTGCCAAACATGGACTGCTTTGCCAAATACATAGTCGCCACCTAAATATTTTATTTTGGGAGAATTTAGGAAACCCTGACTCGTGCCTAAGGTTACGTGTCCATCATCACCAAAGTGGCCTCAGCTCGGGAACTTGGGTACGATTGGGGAAGGTCATCTATGAGCATCCCCGCTCGCCCGATCAAAGATCGGCCACTACTAAGCATGATATCTTGTTTTTGAAAACACATGCGTTCTTATTCCGGTTATTAGCTAGTATTACTAAGTGATGCGCACAACACACAAGTATAGACTAGATCGCTTAATTTGGAACAAAGCATCGCATATCCATTTGTTTGGAAAACGGTTTGAAGTTTGCTACTCGTAAGTAGGCTAAAATGCAGATTTGATGAATTGTTCCAATTCAAGTAATCCATCCTTCACCCACAGGCATTCAGGCAGTTTATATCAACTAAGCAGTTAGCCTCATGGTAAGCATGTTTTCATGTCAACACTCACACACATGCAAGGATGCTAAAGCATAAAAGCTTACCTAGTACTCCGAGCCAAAACAACAACTAGTTAGTAATCAATGCATGATCCTGGTTCATGTCAAGATGGCTAATGCAAAACATGCAAAATGCAACTAGAAATAGGCTCGGCTATTCTAAGATGGCATATGAGATGCGATTTAGATAACATGTATTCAACTTGGAATTTGAAATACAATGCAATTAGTATGATGCGCCGCGCCTGGTGGATGCAATATAGATGAATGATGCAAACATGCAAGCATAAGTATGCTAATTGAAAATGACCTAAAACTAACCATTGAAAGCAGGTAAGTAAAAGGGAGAATGACATGGGGTTGGAAGGCATGCACACACTCACGCACACTTATTACAAAAATTGGCCCTCTCGATGGAGGGTCCGAATGAATAATCCAAACCAACTAATTAACTAACTAACAAGCTAATTAATTATTACATAACCAAAAAATGAATAACTAGCTACAACTAATTATTACAAAACTTTAACTAATTAACAAATTAATTAAGTTACAAAACCGAATGCTAACTAACAAGTAAAGCATTAAAATATGTAGACTAGGCTGCCTCAGCTCTGCCTTGAAGAAGTTAAAGATGCATGCTCGATTCTTGTCCCGAAAACTCTCCGGTTGCTCTCTAGAGGCTATGTCTGCAGGGTGTCCTTGAAAACTTGCTGCTGGAACTTACCAAAAACATACTGGGGAGTGCATCAGTGGCCTGCCGACCATGGGGAGATGCTATCGACCACCTGCCGGCCAAAAATGGATGTCTGCCGGCAATCTTCAAGGCATTGCCGGCCACTGATGTGCTGGGACACCAAGCTATAGTAAAGCACAAAATAGAGAAAAGGGAGGGCCTCCCAAGGGTATGTACGCACTACGCCACCCCATATCAACTCAAAACACCAAGGGGGAGGCATAATTGGATCCACGACCATCAATCACGCATCCTGATGCATGATGGCCAAAGATCCAACATGTGCAAATGAATGAGAAATGAATGCACAAATAAACACATAAATGCCTAGAACTCTATCATGGATAATCAAGAGCGTTGGCGACCAAGAATTGAGGCGCGTTTCATTACTTGAAGTATGAAACGTCCCTCGTTTCTTGTGCTCGGATTAATACTTAATCCAAACAACAATGCAACACTAGCATCGCAAACATGCAATATGTCCTAAGCATGCAAACATGCAACTACATGGCATACTCAATGTAAGGTAGTATGATTAACTTAACAAATCTAATGGCATGCATAATGCTAATGTTTACAACAACTAGCATACTCAATGCAAAAGTCAATTAGCGTACTCAATGCAATGGTGGCATACTCAATGCAATATACATAGCATACACAATGGACTTAAACCAAAAGAGTAGACCTTAGTCATGCTCCAAATCAGTGGCCAAAAGCATTGGAATGAGGGCACAAAAGCAAGGTATGCATGCACAATGCATTAGCCCAAGAATTAAAGCATAAGGACACAACTCTCAAACATGAGCAAAGAGTGATAATCATGATAATGTGGCAATGAGGTAATCTCTGAAATCATGCAAGGAGTGATGCCAAACCACCCAAACAAGTCAAACATAGCAGGCAAGAAAGCTCAAAGTACGAAGCCAACAAAGGGACTTAAACCATGGCCATGCAAGGCAAGCCCCGAAGGACTAAGGGCATATAAAACAGTCCCAAGGTAGGTCAAGGTGAGAATAAAAACATGTTTGAACCTAGCCAATACAAGCTAGAACAAAGGTCAAAAACAAAGAGCATGCAAGGCTACAAAAGGGGTATTACATTACACCTATTAAAACCAAATATGGCATGACTTGGACAGAATAAAACAGAGTTACATCATAGTATAACAAGACCAAAAATGCACTGATATGATGACCCAAAGGCCTAGGCTTAATGGCATGCACAATGATCCATTCATGAGGCATAAAACACAAACTCTTCAAGGCATTTAAAGAATGTCAAATGTAGGTGTATGACGTCATTTCATGGACTGAAATAACATTCGAAATGATGCCAAATCATGGAAACATCACATGTATGGCATGGTAGGGGCCTCCAAATCCAAGGCTAGCCAAAGTATTTACACTATAGCTATATAAAACATGAGTGATATGACCATGGCAGCCCAAAATAGTCCTAGAACAGCCCAAAATAAGAATAAAATCATGCTGGAGCAAAGCCAAAACAAGCTGGAATGATGAGTCAAAACATCATGCACATAAAGCTAGTAAGCAAGATTTGTTCTACAAGTATATGGAGCATGCAAAAGATGACCAAACCAACTTTAGACAGAGTTATGTCATGGCAAAACATCACCAAAAACATACTGAAATGGACTCAACATAAGCTAGGCAAACATGCTACTTTGATGAGCCACAAATGGGATTATACCACACATATAAGAAGCATGCAAAATATGACCAAACCAGCCATGGACAGAGTCAAGGAAGGTCCTAAAAGTTACAAAAAAGGCCTGAACCAAGTCTCAAAAGTAAAGGGATACATGCTCCTTTGATAGGCCAACAACTCAAGCAAACAAAACAAAAAAGGAGGGGGGTCACCCCCTCTGATTTGAGGCCTCAAAACCACATGCCTACCACTAAAAATATACTGGATTTTAGTGGCTAAAAGGCCAAACCAAGACTACCTCGAAGGCCTTAAAGCATCGTACAAAACAAGGCCAAACAAGGCATACAAGAGGGTTGTACACCCATAACACCAAAAAGACCTCAAACAATCATCAAAAACACTTAAAAACAAGACTTTTCTCAGCTGAAAGTAAGGCCTAAAACAATATGCAAGGATGGCCAAAATGAGGTACAAATAAATGCTAAAAAGGGGAATATACTCACCCTTGAAGATCACCTTCGAAACCAGCAACTTCAGAGGCTAGAAACCAAGTTTCAGAGCTCAAGTAACACCCCCAAGAACCTCAGCCCAAAGATGGTGGTGTATCTCTATGTGTTGTAGTGCAAAAGTGCAAGAAAAATGGACTTTAGAGCATAAACAAACACAATATATAGAGAGAGAATGAGAAATATAGAGAGAGAGAGAGAGAGAGATACAACTCCTTCAAAACTTTCTTCAACCTCTGATATAGAGGAAGGTCTCTTCGTTATATAGAAGAATGCAAGAATAAGTTTGTTAAACAAGCTTGGCAAGAGCTTCATCCCTCCATACACGTGTATGGAGGGGAAAGGAGTGAAAACCAGCTGGCTCAAAAGATCTGACATGAAACCTGCTGAGACAAGGGGTCTGCCAGCCATCAGTTGTGGCCGGCAGTGGCTCATTGATGGCTGGTAGGCTCTATCAATGGCTGGCAGGGCAAAGTTGATGGCTAGCAGGGCCAAAAGGTGGTCGGCAGTGCTTCCAAAAAAGCATGCAGAAAGGGCCAACACATGGTCCAAAAATGGGGCAGGAGGGATACAGGGTTTGGAAAACTCAAACCTGTGACGTTCTGTCGCGGCAGTCGAGTACTCGGCGAGCAATCGAACTAGTTGTTGGGTGTACCTGCAAGCACAACCAAGTCTTGAGGACAGTCAAAAATGGGGTGTCTACACATAATAAATGCAGAAGATGCACGAATGAGGCGGGAACGCACAATGATGACCGAGAGGCATGTGCGTTTTGACATTCACATTGGGATAGGTGAAGCCACCTAACTTATGTTTCTCTTGGCTTTTCAAATTCGAAACCAAACACACCAATTAACTGCCGTCAATGAGGAGTTTGGGGGGCAATTGTGGGAGCCGAATAAATAGTAGAATCAAGCGTACGCTCTAGAAGATAGACATTACTCAGCTTTAACCTGCACGATCAGGAGGCCGAATACAATAAATAGACCGAGTAACAATTGAACTATGGGGCCGAATAAATAAGCGATTAGTGAGCGAAAAGTGGACCAGGCCTTTAGGCCTTGGAAACGAGTATAAATAAAGGAACAACAGTCTAAGAAAGGTATGTGAGAACCATTACGCTTAACATAAAATACAAGTAATCTTGAGTGCAGAGACTGACTTGTCCGTTCGAGTGCTAATTCCGGCACCCCCGACCGGAGTGTTTATTCCGTTTTAGGTGACTAACAGAGAAACACGAACGCCCCCCAGGATCAGAAAAGTATTTCCAAACCACTTCCCCACAGGAATCATTTAGAAAATAATGCATATACAAAAATATCATTGCTAAGATATCACTCACAGTGTTCCGGTGCTTGATTCGTCCTTGCACTTGACCCTACATAATTCATAGCACATTGGGTCATAATACCATTCAATCCGTTTTTTAGTTTGCTTAATGTTCTTAGGCTTCTTTCGTGACCTTTAATTCATTTACAATGTTCAATGCATGCCTAAGAGTACTTAGAAACGAAAGAGAACGGAAAACGAAACATCAAACAACTTTTCAAAATTTCTAAAACAGGGCTCTCCGCTCGAGCGCAGCTTTTCTCGCTCGAGCAGACCCCTTTGGTCTGCAAAAGTACTGGTTGCCTCATTTTTGCACTCAAGCGTGACTTTGGTCAATCAAGCCAAGAGTCAAAACATATGAATGGGCGCTCGAGTGCAATTCTTCTCGCTCAAGTGGACATCAATGTCTGCAAAACTTTTGGGAGGTAGTATTTTACGCTCGAGCGACACTTTTCTTGCTCGAGCGGACAAGTCGAATTCTGGAATTTCCAAAACTATGTTTGAAGTTCAAAACTTAATTCCAAAGGCTTAAAACTCATATTTTTGGTACAAAAACATGGAAAACATCATATGACATGGGAACACTTCTAATTTTGAAACCAATTACTTGAAATCATGGGCCAATTTCCAAAATCAAGCTCAAATCATTCCATTTCATGTTCATAACTTTGAGACTCATGCATGTATGATCTTACATGAATTCTTCATCTTCAAAACATGTAATTAAGCCTCACAACCTCATTATTCATGGATGCATGTGTCAAATGACTACCAATTCAACTTATTTAACATGTCTTATACACAAGCATGAAGATTCATAGCAATTTGTTACATGCATGTACATATTGATCTCAATTTCATATTCCAACTCAAATCTTGTTCTTAACTTCATATCCTCTTTGAATTCACTTAGCTATGAATTTAAGTTCATGAATGTGAGTTCAATTACTCACCTAGAGGCTTCAACCTTGCAAATTTTAGCTAATTCTTGAGCTAATTCTCCCAATTCTTGAATTCTCTAGCAAACTCTTCAAGGATGCTCTCTTTCTCTCTCTAGAATCGGCTCACTTTCTCTCTAGAGTGTTTATTTTCAGATTTTGAGCTCATGTAATGAGCTTAAGCACATTTAGCTTATATATATATACATTCCCCTAATCAACCTTAATTATAACTAATTAATTGTGCTTAATTTAATCAATTTAATCTAATTAATTCAATCCGAATCAATTTTTAATTAAATTTCACCGTAGGCTCTAAAAATTAGGCTAATTGCAATAACACAGTCAATTTCGGTTTCTGTCGCCTCTACGGCCTTCAATTTAAATTTTATAACTGAAAATCGAACAGATTTTTCCTACGGTGAATAGATAGAAATTCAAAAACACATATAATCATATAATTAGCATTCAAAATCATATCAAGCTTATAATCGTAAGTATAATTAAGATTAATTAGCATAACAGAGATTAATTAGCATAACACAGAGTAAGGTTGTCACATTCTTCCTCCCTTTAGGAAGTTTAGTCCCACAAACTTATGTTACCTTTCGTTGGAAATAAATATGGGTATTGTTGTTGCATTTCTTCTTCCTTCTCCCACATGGCATCCTTACCATAATGTTCCTTCCATTCCACTTTCACCATTGGAATGGTTTTGTTTCTCAGTTGCTTTACTTGTCGGTCAATGATCCGTTCTGGCCATTCCTTATACTCTATATTTTTGTCAAGTGCTATTCAGTGATAGTCAATTACATGGAATGGATCACGGAGATAGCCCCTTAACATTAATACGTGAAATACATTGTGCATTTGTTCCATTCCCGGCGGTAAGACAACTCTATAAGCAATTGGACCAAGCTTTTCTAAAATTTGAAACGGTCCAATGTAACGGGGCGATAATTTACCCTTCTTGCCGAACCTTAATTGGCCTTTTATTGGATTTACACAGATGAACACATGATCACCAACTTCACACTCAAGAGGCCTTCTCCTAACATCTACATAACTCTTTTGTTGGCTCTGAGCTGTCTTAAGCCTTTGTTGGATGACTTTGATTTTATTAGTAGTTGTCTGCACAAGCTCTGGTCCAAGCAAGACCCTATCGCCGACTTCAGTCCAGCATATCGAAGATCTACATTTTTGGCCATACAAAGCTTCTCATGGCGCCATGCCAATGGTAGAGTGGAAACTGTTATCATACGCAAATTCAGCCAACGGTAGGTAAGTCTCCTAACTTCCTTGAAAATCCAAAGCACACATTTTGAGCATATCTTCTAGAGTCTGCATAGTCCATTTCGATTGTCCATCAGTTTGTGGATGGAATGCTTTACTAAGCCTCAATTCCGTCCCCATTGTCGCTTGTAGACATTTCCAGAATCTAGACAAAAAATTTTGTGACTGTATTTGACACAATAGACATCGGAACTCCATGTAAACGAACAATGTCATCAACATAAATAGTGGCTAATCGGTATGCATCATATGTAGTTTTCACAGGCAAAAAGCGTGCTGATTTAGTCAGTCTATCAATTATAACCCAAATAGAATCCATACCTCTAGGTGACCGACGTAGGCCAACAACAAAATCCATGGTTATGTGCTCCCACTTCCATTCCGGAATAGGGAGAGGTTGAAGTAGACCGCCCGTTTTTGGTGTTCAGCCTTAACTTGCTGATACAGCAGACATTTAGATACATATTTTGCAATCTCATGTTTCATATTTAGCCACCAATAACTCTGCTTTAAGTCCTAATACATCTTGTGGTTACTCGGATGCATAGCAAACATTGATTTGTGAGCTTCATCAAGGATTTTGCTCTTCAACTCGGTGAGGTTTGGAATACACAATCTATCTTGGAATTTCAACACTTCATTTACCACACTATATCTCGGTTTCGGATTTTCCTCAAATTCATCAACTATCTTCTTGAGGAATTCATCCTCCTTTTGCCTTTGTTTGATTTCATCTATGATTGCTGGTTCAACCGAAATGGAGGGTATCAACCCACTTTGCTTATGTAATATTACCTTAATTTTGGAGTTCTCAAAATCTTACAGGATTTCCTTATGTTCAGTCAGTAAGCAAGCTAAACTCCCCGTTGATTTCTTACTCAAGGTGTTAACCACTGTGTTGGCTTTCCCGGGATGATATTGAATCTGAAGGTCATAGTCTTTTATTAGCTCAAGCCGTCTCCTTTGGTGCATATCCTTTTGAGTAAAGAAATACTTCAAACTTTTGTGATCTATGTAAACTTCGCATTTTGCCCCATACAAGAAGTGCCGCCAAATTTTTAAAGCAAATACAACTGCGGCCAATTCTAGGTCATGTGTTGGGTAGTTTTTCTCATGTGGTCTCAATTGCTGGGAGGCATAAGCAATTACCCGTCCTTCCTGCATTAACACACAACCCATACCCTTATAAGATGCATCACTGTAAATCACAAATTTTTCCGTACCTGTAGGCAATGTCAACACTGGTGCAGTGGTTAGTCTCGTTTTTAGTTCTTGAAAGGCAAATTCTCTTTTGTCATTCCATTCAAATAGTTGTCCCTTGTGTGTAGGTTGGGTAAGAAGTACAGCTATTTTTGAAAAATCTTTCACAACCCGTCTGTAGCACCTAGCTAAGCCCATGAAACTGCGAATTTTTGTTACATTTGTCGATGTAGGCCAGTTTACAATCGCCCCCATCTTCTGTGGGTCTATCGAAATTCCATCTCTGTTGATAACATGCCCTAAGAAAACAACCTCATCCAACCAAAATTCACATTTCGTAAGTTTAGCAAATAATTTCTTTTCTCTAAGTGATTGCAAGATAGTTCTCAGATGTTGTTCGTGTTCAAATCTATTCTTTGAATATATCAAAATATCATCGATAAAAACCACAACAAATTCATCAAGATAAGGTTTGATAATCTAGTTCATAAGATCCATGAATGTTGCAGGTGCGTTAGTTACTCCAAACGGCATAACAAGAAATTTGTAGTTACCATACCTCATTCTAAATGCAGTTTTCTCAACATCTTCTGCCTTCACCTTTAGCTGGTGGTAGCCGGATCTGAAATCAGTTTTTGAAAAGACTTGTGAACCCTGTAACTGATCAAATAAATCATCAATTCGGGGTAATGGATATTTATTTTTGATTGTTACCTTGTTTAGTTCCCGGTAGTCAATGCACAAACGTAAGGTTTCATCTTTCTTCTTTACAAACAATACAGGGGCGCCCCATGGCGAAGTGCTTGGTCGAATAAACACTTTATCTAGTAAGTCTTGCAACTGTTCTTTTAGTTCTTTCATTTCAGTAGTGGACATTCTATAGGGAGTTTTTGAGATAGGTTGGGTGCCCAGGACAACGTCAATGGTAAACTCTATCTCTCTGTCCACCAATCCCCCTGGCAGTTTATCAGGAAACACATTCGGAAATTCTCAGACAACAAAAATATTATTCAATTCAACATTCGTAGATTGTTCGGATAATACACTACACAAATAACCCCGGCACCCTTTCCTGATCAATTTACATGCTTTCATTGCAGATATCAAATAAGATGGAGGCATTACCCTATTACCCACAAACATAATTTCTTCCTGCCCTGGTGGTCTAAATACAACTTGTTGCATTACACAATCGATGGTGGCACAGTATTTAGATAACCAGTCCATACCCAGAATTACATCAAAATGTCTAAAGTTCAACGGTAACAAATCTACATACAAAGTAGCACTCCCAATTCGCATATCACAAAATCGGCACACAGATGTACACAACACATATTCCCTAGATGGAGCAAATACACACAACAAATATGGCAATGGTTCTAGGGGTAATCTAGATGCAAATATAGTAGACACAAAGGAATGCGTTGAGCTGGAATCAATTAATACAAAAGCATCTTGGTTGCATATAGAGATAGTATCTGAGACAACCGCTTTAGTATTCCGCGTGTCACCTGGGACTAGTGCAAAGACTCTCCCTTGCCTCATGGTGTCTTTGGTGGTAGTAGGCTTTGTGGTGTTTCCTAGTTTTGGAATGGATCCAGTCGAACTAGTAGCACGTTTCCCACTTCTTCGTTGCTCAATTTGGGTGCAATCCCTTGCCATATGCCCCATTTCACCATATTTATAGCAAGCTCTGGAAATACGGTAGCAAACCCCATGATGCTTCTTACCACATTGAGTACATGTCGGTGCCATATTTCTAGTGGAGCCCGAAGAACATGGAGATCCCAGATTTTGCTTCTTTGACAATCTCTTTTTTGAGAAGAAGCCTGTCTCTTGACCTTCCAATCAACTGGTGGTTTACTTTGATTGGCCATGTTCATTTCGGACATCAAGGCTTGATCTAGCATGTCAACATAAGTGGGTAGTTTCAACACATTCACCCTTTCCAAAATGTCATTGCGGAGACCATTCTCAAACTTCCTTGCCTTTTTATACTCGGTGTCGACCATATGCAAAGCAAACCTAGCCAATTCAGTGAACTTGGCCTCGTACTCAGCTACAGTCATATTGCCTTGCTTCAGCCCTTCAAATTAAGACACCTTTCTATCATGGACACACTGTGGGAAATATTTATCATAGAAGAGTGCAAGGAACTGTGTCCAGTCTAAACCCTTGTTATCTTCTCGAACTAGCATCTACCATCTCCTTGCTTCATCTTCCAATGTAAAGGTAGCCAATTGTACTTTCTGTGTCTCAAGGCATGGAAATACTTCAAATAACTTCTCAATACCAAGGACCCAAGCTTTGGCCTTCAATGGGTCCACACCTCCGTGGAATGATGGTGGCTTCATTTTCTTGAATTCTTTAGTGAGGGCTGTTGTTCGGTCATCATTTGGCAAATCCGATATAGGTTGTACCGGAGGTGGAGGTTGTGGGTGTTGCCATTGTTGTTGCCACTACTATTGTTGCCTTAGTGTTTCTGCCATGTCTTGCATCATTCTCTCCATTCGGTCTAGTCGAGTAATGGAGGACTCTTCTAGCTCATCGGCTCTTGTTCTCACCATTATCTAATGAGACTTGCATTATAATTCATACAAAAGATATACACAATATTCATGTACAGAAGAGCACAGCCATACAACTACACAACAATTTTATATCATATAGGAACATATTTCAATCCACTTCGCAAGTTCTCAATGCATTTCCCACATATACTTATCATATGAATGCAACTTAAATCATTTCTAGACACTCTATTGCTCATTTGGACAAGTGTGTGAGTTATTACTCGTGCTCTGATACATTTTGTCATGACCCAAACCCGCTCCTATCGGTTAGAGTCACAACCGGCCAGTAATCATGAGATTACCAACGGCCTCAGTCAGAAATCAAATCAGATGTAATAATAGGAGGCCAAAATTCAGAAGTGAAATTTACAAAGATTGTCCAATGATCTGTGCATACATAGCTCAACCAAAACATTCTCATATATGAAATAACTCACACTATACAAACATCCATATTATGTATGTATTACATAATTCCAGGATCATTCAAGCCAGTATTAACAAAAACCAAGGTTATACACAGGGTTGGTCATACATGACCACAGAAGAACAAAAGGAAAAGAAAAACAAAAGTAAGGCCTCTTGCGTGAGGCGACCTTGGTTGACTCCTCAAAACTTGGTTTCTCATTGCTCACTGGCGTTGAGGCTGGACATCCTGCCACTTAGTTACATACATATAGATAAGGAGTGAACTAATGCCCAGTGAATAATACCAATGCAAAGGAGTTCATGAACAAAATTCTTACAACCATAGTTCACTATTACGCTTGGAAATCAATAATAAAGCAAAACGACCTCAGGTCCTTTCTATCATTTCTCAACACGAAATGACCTCGGGTCCATGTAGCATTAAAAATGACCTTGAGTCCATCATGGGCAGAATGACCTTGGGTTAAACTTACGCACAGTTCGACCTTAGGTCCAATTCACACAAAACGACCTTAGGTCCAATTCATATACACAATTGTGTGCACACATTTAAATCCATGGTCATATACGTATTCATTCTTGTGTCCAAAATGACCTTAGGTCCATTCAATTCCTTATCCCAACGGCCTTTAGCACATTTAACAATTATATGGAACGGCCTTAGGCCGAATCCACATCCTTATTGAATATACTGAATGGCATTAGGCCCATCTCATACCCATACGTCGATCACTTCGTATATTTCATTCCTAATTGAGTGATTAGAATACTCATTCAAAATATCACTTCAAAGGTTTAGAACCTTACCACATAAGCATCGTTTAGAAAATAATGCATATACAAAAATATCTTTGCTAAGATATCACTCACAGTGTTCCAGTGCTTGATTCGTCCTTGCACTTGACCCTACATAATTCATAGCACATTGGGTCATAATACCATTCAATCCGTTCTTTAGTTTGCTTAATGTTCTTCGGCTTCTTTCGTGTCCTTTAATTCATTTACAATGTTCAATGCATGCCTAAGAGTGCTTAGAAATGAAAGAGAACGGAAAACGAAACATCAAACAACTTTTCAAAATTTCTAAAACAGGGCTCTCCGCTCGAGCGCAGTTTTTCTCGCTCAAGCAGACCCCTTTGGTCTGCAAAAGTACTGGTTGCCTTTTTTTTGCGCTCGAGCATGACTTTGGTCGCTCGAGCGCATTTTTTCTCGCTCGAGCGGACATCAAAGTCTGCAAAACTTCTGGGAGCTAGTATTTTACGCTCGAGCCACACTTTTCTTGCTTGAGCAGACAAGTAGAATTCTGGAATTTCCAGAACTGTGTTTGAAGTTCAAAACTTGATTCGAAAGGCTTAAAACTCATATTTTTTGTACAAAAACATGGAAAACATCATATGACATGGGAACACTTCTAATTTTGAAACAAATTACTTGAAATCAAGGACCAATTTCCAAAATCTAGCTCAAATCATTCCGTTTCATGTTTATAACATTGAGACTCATGCATGTGTGATCTTATTGTAGACCGCCTGGAACTTTGCTCTGCACGCGAGGGCGTGAATTGTTTGTTCTTAGCTACTATAGTTCGGACTCCTGTCACGGTTCTGAATCTAATCTCACAAAGTGCAATGTAAGACTGATAAATCACCAAAGAGTCCAAATCCGGCAAATCATTTTGAAAAACTGATTTTAATCAAGAAGTGCCAAACATGGACTGCTTTGCCAGATTTCAGAGTCGCCACCTAAATATTTTGGTTTGGGAAATCTAGGAAACTCTGACTCGTGCCTAAGGCCACATGTCTGTCATCACCAAAGTTGCCTCGGCTCGGGAACTTGGGTACGAGAGGGGCATGAAAACACATGCGTTCTTATTCTGGTTTATTAGCTAGCTTACTATGTGATATGCACAGTATATAAGTATAGACTCAATCACGCAAATTGGAATAAAACATTTCATGTTTGTTTGTTTGAAAACAATTTAGAGGTGCTACTCGCAAGTAGGCTAAGTCGTGGATTTTGCCACCCTCAAGTAGGCTTAGAAAACATGATTTTGCCACTCTCGAGTGGCTTAAAACACACATTTTGATGAATTGTTCCAATTCAAGCAATCCAACCTTCACACACAGGCATTCAAGTAGTTAATCACTTAAACAGTTAGCCTCATGGCAAGCATGCTAGCAGGGCAACATACACATCTCATGCAGTATGCTAAAGCGTAACCATTCACAGTGTACTCTGGGCCAAAATAGAGAACTAGTTAGAAATCATGCATGATCCTAGTTCGTGTTAAGATAGCTAATGCAACACATGCAAAAATGCAACTAAGATAGGCTCGGCTATTCTAAGATGTCATGTGAATGCAACTTGATAACATGTATTCAAATTGGTATTGAAATACAATGCAACTAGTATGATGCGCTGAGACCGATGCATGTAATACAGATGAATGGGTGCACGCATGCGACGCATAAGTATGCTAATTGAAACATGCCCTAAACTAACCATTAAAAGCTGGTAAATAAAAAGGAGAAAGAAATGGAGGTTGGAAGACATGCATCGCACATACGCACGCTTATTACAATAGTTGTGCCCTCTCGACGGAGGGTCCGAATGAATCAAATAACTAGCTACGCTAAGCTAATTAATTACAAACCAAAAATTAACTAACTAACAAGTTAATTAATTGTTACACAACCAAATCGAAACAAATAATTATTCTAAGTTATCAAAAGCACTAAAATGGCCTCGTGACGAGGGATGCATGTGTGCTCGGTCGGCTTCGCTCGGAAATCCACTGCCGTGCCTCATGATGCCTCTGTTTGCACTGTTTTGGACTTCTGAAAATTGTGCCAACTTCAAAGATGATTCTGATCCACCTTAGGACCATGCTGAGAGGTGGTCGGCCAAGTGGAATGGCCATCAGCCAGTGTTTATGGCTATTGACTAATTTTGATAGCTGATCAGCAGACTAATTAGTCGATCGGCAGCTCTGATGGCCGGTCGGCCACTAATTCCTGCAGATTCTCCTTTTGCTGTAACAGAGCACTAACAGAGGCATGACAGTGTATCTACAAGAAAATGTGCGTGCAACCACACTCCTTATCATGTCACATGCTCAAAGGAGTGTAGTGCTCGGCTCTCGAGCCATCAATCACGCATCTCAATGCATGATGGCCAAAGAGGCCGAGTTGTACAAATCAGTGTCAACGAATGCACACAAATACCACATGAGACTCGATGAACCTCCACCTTATCATGCATGATCAAAGGTGTCGGTGACCGGGAAATGAGGCACGTTTCATCACTTCAAGTAAGAAAAATCCCTCGTTTCCCATGTTTGGATTAATACCCTATCCAAACACAATGCAATGCATGCACAAGATTCTAAACACAATGCAACATATGCACACACAATGCAATGAAACATATGCAACCTATCAATGCTAATGGCATGCAACTACCATGCAATGCAACAAGCATGTAAACTTAATCTAATGCAACAACATTCAAACAACATGCTCAATGGACTTAAACCAAATATGGACAGACCTCAATCATGCCCAAAACAGTGGCCAAAATGTTGAAATGAAGACATGAAATGGAAGATAATGCATACACATGTAATGGCTCATCGACTAAGCATAAGTGGACAACTCTCAAACATGACCAAAAAGTGACAAATATGGAGGTGTGACAACACTATATGCACTGAAATATCATGTGAAATGATGCCAAATCATCCAAACAATACAAGCATGGCATGCTAAGAGGCTCAAAGCTTGAAAGTAGCATAGGCACTTGCACTATAGCTATGCAATACATGAAGCATATAGCCAAGGCAACCCAAAATAGTCCTAAAACATGCCAAAGTGAGGCTAAAACATGCATGGAGTGTTGCCAAAACAAGCTAGCGTGAAGGGCATGAAGCATGGAATGTGCAAAGCCAATAAGGAAGGTTACACTACACCTACCAAGACCAAGTATGAGATGACTTTGCTAACAAAAATCAGAGTTATATCGTGGCAAAATAACACCAAAAACACACTGAATTGATAGCTCGCAAGCTTAGGCATGGTGGCATACACAATGACTCATGTTTAAGGCATAAAGAACCAACCTCCCAAAGCATGGAGAGTGAAAGATGTGAGTGCATGACCATGAAATATGCTCTGAAATCACCTAACAAATGATGCCAAATCATGAAAATAGTCCTAGTAATGCATGTTAGTAGACTCAATACACAGAGCTAGTAAACAAGATTGAACCATAGCTATACAAAGCAATGCATGCATGACCAAAACGACACAAATCAGAGCTTGAGTATGGTAAAATATGAACAAAATCTTCTCATAGATGAGCCAAAAGCATGCTAGAATGATGGCCAAAAAGCATGATGCATGTTAGGCTATTGAATGGAATTGCACTACAAGTGCAAGGAGTATGCAAGAGGCTATCAAGCTAACCCAAAATAGAGTCATGGCATGCTAAATAAGGACCAAAAACATGCTGAAATGGAACCAATACATGCTTAACAAACATGCTACTTCATGAGGCATATAAGCCTTGTTTGCAAGAATTACACTACAAGTGTATAAAGCATGCATGAGGTGATCAAACCAAGCCAAAATAGTGATATGCCATACTGAAATAAGGCCAAATACATGCTAAGATGGAGCCAAAACAAGCTTAACAAACATGCAACTTTGATGAGCCATCTATACAAGCGTACAAGACACAAGGAGAGGGGATGGCCCTCTCTTATTTAAGACCCCAAAACACAATTTCCACCATTGAAATTCCTCTAGAATTCAGTGGTAGAAAGGTCATGCAAGGGCTAAAACAAAAGCCTAAAGTGATGGCTCAAAACAAGGCCAAACAAGGCCCCAAAGGGGGTAGACCACCCCCAACACCAACAAGGCCTCAATCAAACATTCTTAATACAAAAAATGAAGCTTTTCACAATTGAAAGTTAAGGCTAAAACAACATGCAAATGGGGCCCAAAGCATAATAAAAAATAAGGTTTTGTGAGGTTAGAAGCTTACCCTTGGAGAACAACTTTAGAGCAACTACTCCAGCAGCCTTTTTTGATCAAAACCAGTCCAAAAACACCAAAACCAACTTCAAAGTGCCTCAGCAACAAGAGTGGTATTTCACTAGGTGTTTGTGTGCAAAAGTGTGAAGAAAAGGCACTTTTGAGCAGAAACAAGCACAAATATAGAGAGAGAAGATGAAATATAGGGAGAGATATATGTTTTGTATATAAACTTTTCAGAACCTCTGGAAAGGCAGAGGCGTCTCCCTTCTTATAGAAAATCAAATCCTAAGCTTGTTGGACAAGCTAAGGGTTTGATTCAATCCCTCCATACACGTGTATAGAGGATGAAATCTGTGCTCACCAGCTGTCACAGCTGGCACAAAAATATTTTCAAAAGCACATAAAAAGGCCTCGGCCAAAAGATATGGCCGATAGTCCAAAAAGAGTGTCGATCGGCCAAAAAGAGTGTCGATCGACCATCACTGATGGCCGATGACAAGAAAACATGGCAGATAAGCACAAGGCTTGGCCAATGGGTTATAGTGCTGTCCAACAAGCCACCCTCTTCCCTCAGAAACAAAACCACAAATCCTTGGTCCACAACCAAGCACAAAACAGACAAGTTGAGAGGTTCTAAGGCAAGGCGTGCAGCCGAGACCTATGGGAACTCAAATTGAACACGAGCATGGATGATCATCGAGTGTTCAAACGATGACGTCCAAGTCTTGAGGGCGGTCAAAAATGGGGTGTCTACAGTTGCCCCTCTTTGACAGAACTCGAAAGTCATAAGATGATGGGAGTGAATGTCAAAGCCCAGAGAGAACCCATTTTTGACAAGGCCGAAGACTTAGGCAAACATACAAGATAACAAAGAGATGCGCCCGTAGGCAGGGGCAAGACCCAAATGACATGCACAATGCCGAACATAACTTATGATCATGCAAAGAAAGCTGTAATGAAGTATTTATGCAAAGTAAATACAACAGTTTAAGCGAATAAGAAACAACAGTTTCACACATTCCAACAGAAAGGATGTAAGAAAATTATGCAATTCTCACTGCGTCTCACGTGGAGAAGGCTAAAAGCGACTATCGAGAATACTCGGAGTCTCAAACACAACATCTCTCAGCATATCACACGCGGGAGAGGAAAGAGCAACACTTCTCAGCGTATCACACGCGGGAGAGGGAAAGAAAGCATCTCTCAGCGTATCACACACAAGAGAGGAAAGAAAGCATCTCTCAGCGTATCACACACAAGAGAGGAAAAGAGCATCTCTCAGCGTATCACACGCAAGAGAGGAAAGAAAGCATCTCTCAGCGTATCACACACAAGAGAGGAAAGAAAGCATCTCTCAGCGTATCACACACAAGAGAGGAAAAGAGCATCTCTCAGCGTATCACACGCAAGAGAGGAAAAAAAGCAGTGCTAGCACTGAGGAGTTGCATAAACATCGGAGTGAGTCTGAATGCTTCTAACAAGGGTACAGCGAGAACACTAAGCACACCCAGGTATTCCTAACCGAAACAAAATGAACTCAAAGGACAGGAAAGGTCTTACCTGGAATTACTCTGAATAAACCGTACACACAATACCGTCTGGTTGTACTAGCCTCAAATGAACCGTACATACAATATCGTGCTTACATAAGAAAGAAACTCAACAGGTACAAGATAGTAGCAACACATGTTCAACATCACGTCAAGATACAATTCCAATATGAAATAAACGCGTGCATACACAATGCAAGTGAAAAGATGCATAGCAACGCAAGTGAAAAGTGCGTAGCAATGCAAGTGAAAATTGCATAACAATGCACATAAAAAGTGCATAACAATGCAATGAGTGGTGATGTATACTGCATGCAATATTATGGTGCATATTCTATACAAGAGGGAGAAATGCATATTCTATGCAAAGCAACAAAGATGCATGTTCAATGCAACATGTGTACCCTACGCCATGTAATTATGGATACGTATCTGACACAACATGCATATGCTAGGCGAGCGTGATGATGCATATTCTAAGCGACAACGCAACACGCATGTTCCATGCAACGACATAGAGATGCCATATTCAATGTAAGCATGGTAAAGGCATGTTATCCACAATGTTGGGATACAACTTCAAAACGAGATGAGGCATGCTCGATGTGAGAGTGAAAAGGCGTAAAACAAATGTGCACCTTGCAAACATGAAAAAACACTGTAATGCAACATATTCAAAGCAATTTTTGAATCTTGTAATATACAAAAGGATACGAAAAATGATACACCTCACGCGTATCGAGTGCCACACATAGAAGACATGGTTCGAGGTCGCCACGGAGACCGCTTTAGCTTCAAAAGTGTATTTTCTTGCACTTTCTTGAGAGATGAGGGTACCAAACAACAGAACTACCCCAAACAAGGGCATTACAGGTCCATCGGCCACAAGAGGGGGCCGTCGACCATTCATCGGCCATCAAAAGAGTTTATCGGCCAACAATTTAGCCGATCGGCCAAAAATGTTAGATTCGGGGCAATTTTGTCCATTTGCCTTGGGTCTTTAAGTATAGGGTTCCAAACCCTATTTCCTCACTTCTCCCTAGCCGAAATTCATTCTCCTCTCTCTCTAGGTTGTTTTCCATCCTTCGATCTAAGCTTTTCCCCCGTTTTCAAGCCTCCTACAACGTTCGATTCGCAAAACCTTCATTATTCTCAACTTTTTGAACCGATTGAATCGTGAGTTCGGTGTTCCTTTCTTGATTTCCATCACTTGGGGTTTGTTTCCCTCGAGTTACCTTTGGTTTCCATGCCTTCTTCCGCACTTCGACCTTTTCTTCCATTTTCCACCCCTCGGGGTTGACTTTTGGTTGACTTTTGGCATTCTTGCCCATTTTCCATACCTTCGCCCATTTTTTCACTCTTCGCAAGATAGCGGATGATATTCCACAAGGTGGGGCTCCTCCAAGGATGGAGATGGATCCCGAGTTCAAGCTTTTGCTGCTCAGTGTTCGGCCATTCGACCCGGCGACGTACCAGCCCAAGGTACATGTGTTGCCTTCCGACAGTATTCGCCAGTTTAGGAACTTCGCACGAGGTGCGCCATTGGAGCTCCTGCTACGCGAGCCAGAGTTACACTTGTCCTTTGGCGCCGCTGAGGTATACTCTTCTCCTCTACTTTCTGCAATGTAGGTTGTATATCTTGGATAGCCGATACTGCCCTTTATCTGATCATCACAAACACACTTGTTGATCACATGCTTAGTTCACGCTGAGTACATTCATACACGATATCCGTGCCAACTCGAGCACATGCATACACACTGCATTTTTATCAATTCTGAACACATTCAAACGCTGTATTTCTGACATTGCTTCGCATCTGTTTGTCTTGAACACAGAGAGATTCCTATGCCTTCCGGGGGTATGGGAATACCATTGCACGCGACTGGTACATGGAGCTACTCGATGAGGTCCGCCACATCGTTGATCAGGCCAGTTTTGGCACATTCTGCATGGGACTCTCGCGCCTCACTGCGAGTCGGCCTCTCTTAGGCGTGCTAGTGGAAAGGTGGTGGGACACCACTGATTCCTTCCACCTTTCTGTTGCAGGGGAGATGACGATGACTCACTTCGACTTCTCCATGCTCACTGGCATTGGAGTAGGGGGTGATCCAATCCCTTTCGACACCGACATGGGCAAGTGGGATGTTGCCCAGATCTTCTTGCTCGGCGTTCGCCCACCTCTCTCTCGACGGGGGTTCGTGAGATATTCATGGTTCGAGGACCAGTTCAGGATACAGATATCAACGACCCGAGAGGAGGTCAAGCGCTACGCCCAGGGGTTCCTCATGTTCATGCTGGGCACCACTCTCTTCGCCGACCGGGCGAACACCATTGGCCTCTATCTGTTGAGCGCGTTGGTGGATGTGACTCGGATCCGGCGCTATGACTGGGGTGGCCTAGGATTGGCCACACTGTACAGATATATGAGCTTCTCATCATGCCAGAGTGGGCATCCGTTAGGAGGCTTTGGCGAGCCTGGGAGGTACACCTTTCCTTTCTGCTTTTATAGTTTTGCTTTACACTATCTGTACACCATACACACTGCATACACACAATCTACTTTACACTGGCTATACACCGCACGTACTGCATACACGCACTCTACTTTACACTGGCTATACACCACACCTACTGTACAATACACTGCACACCCTTCTCTGATTTCTGCTTTATCTGCATACCGCTTCATTGATAAACATACTCATGATTACCGTGTTACATTCTGTAGTTGTGGGTGTATGCCTACTTTCTGAGGCTTGTTCCAGAGTCAGAGGTGGAGATGCCCCTCGTTGTTCCCTATTCTCACAGATATGATGTGAGGTGTGAGTGGAGACCACGAGATTCTTTCTTGTTCTTCCGTAGATATTTTGGCACCATAGCTGCAGCAGACGTATTTCAAAGCTTACAGTTCATTTGATTTTTGCTTTATATTGTACTTCCAATAGCAGATAACAAACTGTCTATCCTGTCATTTGCAGATCACCTGGCATACAGGCGGTCTTTGATGATGAGAGACGATACATGGGTGCTCGGAGCTGCCGATTCGGGTTTTGCTAGAGGATCCGGTCTGTCGAGCATGGTATTTGGGAGAGCGCTTCCTACGTCAGACCCTTGGTTTACCCGAGCAGATAGTCCCGAGGCCACCTCTCACCCACATAAGGCATACAAAGAGGTACACCCCATAAGAGATGATTGATTTCACGATAGGTTGGGATGCCGACTTTTTTAGAGATGATGGCGACTACACCGACTTTATCCAGACTTATCTCATGCGACCTTTGACCAGCACTCACCCAGCTGAGAGAGAGAGAGGCCTGCAGCCCCAGTAAGAGGAGCGGGAGCATTGAGGGCAACTCATGCCCATAGCGGGAGGGGTTCCCGGAGGGGACGGAGAGCAGAGTGGCCAGACTTGCCCACCACTATGACATGCCACGGGCAGGTGTAGACACCCCATTTTTTACTATCCTCAAGACTTGGACGTCATCATTTGAACACTTGATGATCATCTATGCTCGTGTTCGTTTTGAGTTCCCAAAGGTCTCGGCTGTGCGCCTTGCCTTATGATCTCTCAACTTGTTTGTTTTGTGCTTGGTTGTGGACTAAGGACTTGTGGTTTTTTCTTTTGAGGGAAGAGAGTGGCTTGTTGGCCATCCCTACAACCCATCAGCTAAGGCCTTGTACCATCGGCCTTGTTTTCTTGCCATCGGCCATAAGTGGTGGCCGATCAGCACTCCTTTTGGTCGATCGGCACTCTTTTGGGTCGATCGGCCATATTTCTTCACCGAGACCTTTCTATTTTCTTTTTTAGATATTTTTGTGCTAGCTGTGCCAACTGGTGAGCAGAATTTTCATCCTCCATACACGTGTATGGAGGGATTGAATCATGACTCAAGCTTGTTCAACAAGCTTGAGAATTAAATTTCTATAAGAAGGGAGACCCCTCTCCCTTTCTAGGGGTTCTGAAAGTTGATATACAAAACATATATCACTCTTTCTCTATATTTTACCTCTCTCTCCATATTTACCCTAGTTTGTGCTCAAAAGTGTATTTTCTTCACACTTTTGCACTAAAGCACCTACTAGAACACCATCGTTTTGTTGCTGAGGTACTTAGGAGCTGGTGTTAGTGTTTGTGGACTAGTTTTGGTCAGAAAAGAGTGTTGGAGTCGTGTTCTTGAAGGTGTTCTTCAAGGGTGAGTCAACTAGCCTTTAAACCCTTGTTTTGGTTTAAGCTTTTGGACCTATTTGCATGCTGATTTAAGCTTAACTTTATACTGTAAAAAGTTCTATTTTTCAGTCCTTGTGATGTTTGTTTAAGGTCACTTTTGTGTTGGGGGTTGTCTACCCTCTCTTAGGCCTTGTTTGGTCTTGTTCTTGTCCCTTTCTTTTAAGCTATTGGGACCACCTTGTTTTGGCCTTCTCACCACTAAAATTGAGAGCATTTTCAGTGGTGGAAATGGTGTTTTGAGGTTCCAATAGGAGAGGGTCATCCCCTCTCCATATGTCTCATATGCTTGTATTGATGGCTCATAAAAGTAACATGTTTGTTAAGCTTGTTTTGGCTCCATCTTAGCATGTATTAGACCTTATTTCAGCATGATATACCTCTGTCTAAGGTTGGTTTGATAGCCTCTTACATGCACCATGCACTTGTAGTGCGATCCTCTCTATTGCCTTAACACACATCTTGTGTTTGGATCATCATTCTTGCATGTTTTGGCTCAACTCAAAGAAGCTTTACCTCATGTTTTACCATGCTTGAGCTCTTTTTGATTTTGTTTTAGTCATGCATGCATTGCTTTGCATAGCCATAGTGCATTCTAGCTTGTTAGCTTTGAGTGTCCAAGTCACTAGCATGCATTGCTTAGACCATTTTCATGATTTGGCATCATTACATATGTGATTTCAGTCCATATAGTGTGTTCATGCACTCACATTTGTCACCTTTTCCATCCATTGGGAGGTTTGTGTTCTAAGTCTTGAACATGAGCAATTATGCATGTCATATTGCTTAAGCTTTTGGGATGCCATCTCAGTAGGTTTTTGGGCTTATTTTGACATGTCGTAACTCTAATTTTTATTGGTAAAGTCATGCCATGCTTGGTCTTGGTAGGTGTAGTGTAACTCTCTTTATTGGCCTTGCATGCATCATGCCTTATGCCCTTCATGTTGGCTTGTTTTAGCTTTGGCCCATGCATGTTTTAGACTTATTTTGGCATGATCTAGGATTGTTTGGGTTGTCCTTGGCCCTTTGGGGTTTGATTCATGTGGCTTTGGTACAAGTTCCTATGCTAGTTTCAAGCTTTGAGCTTTCTTGCATGCCATACTTGTCTTGCTTGGTTGATTTGACATCATTCCATACTTAATTTCAGAGCTTATAGTGTTGTTACACTTCCACTTTTGTCACCCTTTGAGTGCCTCTTGGGGTTGGGTTCTTGTTGCCTAGCTTGTGGACCAATATGTGTGCATGCATGTTTTGTCTTTTGGTGCCTTAGTTTTGGTGTTTTGGCCACTGATCTGGGCATGATTGAGATCTACCCATTTTAGTTTAAGTCCATTTTGCATGTTGTTGCATGCTTGGTACATTGCATGTTGTTGCATGCTAGTTGCATTACATAACATTGTTGCATACTTGTTGCATACCATGTTGTTTACATGTTTAGGTTCTACTGCATTGTTTGCATGCCATTAGCTTTGTTAAGTTGCGCATGCATTGCATTGTGTTTGGTTTGGATGTCAAGCCAAACACGAGGAACGAGGGACGTTTCATACTTGAAGTGATGAAACGTGCCTCAATTCTCGATCGCCGACCCTCTTGATCATGCATGATAGAGGTTGAGACATTTATGTGTTTTTGTGCATTTCATCCATATTGATTTGTGCAACTTGGCCTCTTTGGCCATCATGCATCGAAATGCGTGATTGATGGTTCGAGAGTCGAGCACTACACTCCTTTGAGCTTCAAACATGATAAGGAGTATGGTTGTACAAACATTTTCTTGCAAATGTATTGCCATGCCTCTGTTTGTACTCTACTGTAGCAAAAGGAGGAGGTTGCAGGAAGAGATGGCCGATCGGCTATCTAGTGTGCCGATCGGCTACAAATATTTGGCCGATAGTCTCAAAATTGGTTGATGACCATTATCCACTGGCTGGTGGCCACCTCTCTTGGCCGATGACCTCTCAGAATGTCCATGAGGTAGGTCAGAAGCATCACAGAAGTTGGCATAATTTTCAGAAGTCTAAAACAGTGCAAACAGAGGCAACATGAGGCATGGTAACGAATTTCAGAGCGAGGCGATCGAGCATGCATCATTCATCATTTCGAGGCAGAGCTGTGGTAGCTTGTTTTAGTTTCTTACTTAGCTAATTTTTGTAACTTAATTAATTTGTTTAATTAGTTAAGTTTTTGTAATAATTAATTAGCTAGGATAGTTAGTTAATTAGTTGGTTTGTATTATTTATTCGGACCCTCCGTCGAGAGGGAGAATTTTGTAATAAGTGTGCATGCGTGTCTGAATGTCTTCCAACCCCACGTCTTTCTCCCTTTTACTTAATTGCTTTCGATGGTTAGTTTTAGGGCATGTTTCGATTAGCATCCTTATGTTTGCATGAGTGCATCCATTCATTTGTCTTGCATGCACCGAGCTCGACACATCATACAACCCGTATCGTATTTCAATACATTTACTTGAATACGTGTTCAATAGCAAGTTATCAAGTTACATCTCATATGCCATCTTAGAATAGTCGAGCCTATCTCTAATTGCATTTTGCATGTTTTGCATTAGCCATCTTAACATGAACTAGGATCATGCATGATTTCTAACTAGTTCTCTGTTTTGGCTCGGAGTACACTGTGAGTGTTTACGCTTTAGCATATTGCATGAGTGCAATTGCATATTGCTATGATAGCATGCTTGCCATGAGGCTTCCTGCTTAAGTGTTTAATTGCATGAATGCTTGTAGATGAAGGTTGGATTGCTTGAATTGGAACAATTCATCGAAATGCGAGTTTTAAGCCCACATGAGGTGGCAAAATCATGTTTTCGTAAGCCCACTTGAGGGTGGAAAAATCCGTGACTTAGCCTACTTGTGAGTAGCATTTTCAAACCATTTTCAAACAAACATGAAATGTTTTGTTGCAACTTAGGCGATCTAGTGTATACTTGTATGCTGCACGTATCACATAGTAAGCTAGCTAATAAACCAGAATAAGAATGCATGTGTTTCCAAAAACAAAATATCATGTTAGTAAAGGCCGATCTTTGATCGGGCGAGCGGGGGTGCTCATTATATGACCTTCCCCTCTCGTACCCAAGTTCCCGAGCTGAGGCAACTTTGGTGATGACGGACACGTGGCCTCGGCACGAATCAGGGTTTCCTAAATTTCTCCGAAAACAAAATATTTAGGTGGTGACTCTGTATTTGGCAAAGCAGTCCATGTTTGACACTTCTTTATTAAAATCAGTTTTCCAAAACAATTTGCCGGATTTGGACTCTTTGGTGATTTATCAATCTTGCATTGCACTTTGTGAGATTAGATTCAGAACCGTGACATTGAGTCCGAACTGTAGTAGCTTAACAACAAAACAATTTCGCGCCATCGCATGCGGAGCTGTGACGTTTGGGCACGTCTACAGCAGGCTGGAGAGACTTATCAAATTACCCATTGCTCCTCCTCCAGCTAATCATGAGCTCGTCAGAGTTTGAGGGTCGACCTCGGTACGTGCAATGCTTTTCATTCTATACATTCATTTCATTTCAGTTGATATCCCACAGATTACTAATTGCCTTAACACTTTTGTAGGCTTCGTTAGAGTACACTGGGAAGGCTCTAGAGCTGTCGGCTTCCGTGATGGGGATGCTACAGAGGAGCATGGACCTGTTGAGTATTTACGGTACACCGGTAAGTTCTTTCAACCTCAGTCCCAAAGCCTTGCATAATTTGTTCCATACTGATCTAATGCATTACATTATCAATACGGCATTCGATACATTGCACTCACATACCACTCACGGCACTGACACTCTGTATCTTATATACTGCATTTGATAGCATACTCAGCTTTGTATAGCATAACTGATGCATCTACCAAATGTTCTTTTCAGGCCCCATTCCAGATACCAGCCACAGCGGGTGCCTTAGCGGGACCATCAGTACCTCCCAGAGTAGCAGGGGGTCGGACAAGGGATGTCGATACACAGCCGAGGCAGACATAGGCATACTCAGACTGAGAGTAGTTCACGGGAGCCCACCCCAGATGGTGATGAGTCTGATGAGGAGGCAGTGAGCCCACAGTCAAAGTTGTCTTAGGATGGAGATGAGGCTGGAGATGGCTTGGGGTCGGCAATGAGCCGACGGCAGTGATCTGGACCTTCGTCCAGGAAGAGGACGAGGAGGGATTCCTGCACTTGAGGCGACTAGCGCCGATTTGGATGCTGATTCAGATGTTTTATCTTTTTGCTTTATTTTTCATTTTACTAGTAGTTTTGCACATTGTACTGCCTCAGGCAGGTTTATATTCTTTAAAACTCTGTACTTTTGCAAAAGAAAAACATGATTGAATGAAAAACAATTTTTTGTTGAAAGTGTTACATTTGTACATTCTAAGTATCGCATCGCATTGCATCACATAACAATGTAAATGAGATTGAACTTTGTTTTGAAAATTGCACACTCGAATTGCATTGCCCTAATCAGGTAGTGAACCAACCGACAACAAAACAACTTGATAAACAAAATAGGACTTGACACACTAATCAAACGTAACTACAACTCGATAAACAAAATACAAGAACTTAACAATCAAGGCAAAATACAACTCGATAAACAAAATAAAATAACTCGATAAACAAATCGAAGTAACACAGGCATGACTTCGTAAAATCATCACAAAAAGGCATTCGAAGTGGAACAAGACATAAGTTATGAACACCTCCAACACATGGACAGCTTCAGAGGATAGAGGAGAGGCCATCGGCCAAGGTGGGAGGTCATCGGCCACAAGAAATGACCATTGGCCACAAGAACTAGCCGATCGGCCGAAAATGGCAAGAACCTCCAAAATACTGCCACCTATCTTCCACTCAACACCTTATTTTCTACAAAAGCCCCAGCTTTGTAGTTTCCCCATTTCAACTCAGTTATTGCACCAAATGGAAACATTTCTTGTCCAAAATCTCACAAATTGGATTGCCAACTTGGATGGCTCGGAAAAGCTTAATTTCCGGAGCTTCGGAATTAATGCTCTATTCACGTTGAGCTGCACCCCACTGCGTTTTTTGTTCCTCCACGCCGCAGCAATGTGTTGGAATCCGATCACGCATGGTTTTAGCTTTGGCGGACAAGAGATATGTCCCACTTTCGAAGACTTCCAAGCTTTGATGGAGTCCGAGCGCGATGAAGAAATCCTGTCCCAATTCCACTTCGGCCAAATCCAAGCCTTAGGATGGATGTGTGGGCTCACTACACATGATGCTCGGTCTTTGATCCGTGCCGCGGCAACGTGTTGGAATCCGGTCACGCACGTTTTTAGCTTTGGCAGACAAGAGATATGTCCCACTTTCGAAGACTTCCAAGCTTTGATGGAGTCCGAGCACGATAAAGAAATCCTGCCCCAATTCCACTTCGGCCACATCCAAGCCTTAGGATGGATGTGTGGGCTTACTACGCATGACGCTCGGTCTTTGATCCGTGACGGGGAGTTGGACATCACCAACTTGATTCATTGGTTTTCTGATGCTGGTGACCGCGTCGATCGTCACTGGCAGCGTTTTCGGCGACATGCGCTTTGCTTGTGCATACTGTCTCATTTCTTGCTTGCCTCAGGCTTAAGAGGATCTAGCGTCCATTTGGTTGTGGTTACCCAGGGCTTAAAAGAGGGCAAGAGCTGCATTGCCATGACACTGGCTGAGACATTGATGGGTTTGGATGCTTTCCATCGCCGAGAAATGACTAGATTTGTAGGGAGTCCACTACTGCTGCAGGTAATGTTTCCTACCCTATCTCACATATACTTCTTACATCACTCGGCCCTCAGGCTCGGTTTTTTCTCTCAAAACCCTTTTTCTCACTTTTCTCTCCATGTACACCTCTCTATTATTTAATCTCTAATTTTTTTATCCCTCCCCAGATATGGTTGATGGATAAGTTGAAGGTTGTGGACTCATGCCCAGCATATTCAGCTCACGGCTATTTCTTCCAGTGACGTCTAGTCGATGCCCCCAATGAGGGTTGGTGGTGCAAATGGATGTGCAGTTTGTCTGCGGCCAGTATTGCTTGAGGACGAGGGAGCTTCTGGCCCCCGCTCCTACTTTCAGTTGCATCCTCTCTGATGAGTGCATAGCTTGGCTTGATGAAGAGGTGCAGGTTGGGCCTTCTTTGGCATCAGAGGCTTCCACAAGCTCCGGGAGGGGATGCAGAAACACCTGACTATGCCCTGAGTTTATTTGCTTTAATTAGTACTTTCAAGTTTTCTTCATGAATGTAATAAAAAGCAACTTCAATTTGTATTCAAGAGTAGGAGAACTCTGTACTGAAATCAATGTAATTGAAGGTTGTGGGTATTGAAAATTTTCCGTTTGGTCCAAAAATGGTCTAAGTTGTAAAAAGATTAATTTGAGCAAAATCAACTTTTATTAAAACTTTTCGAAACCATTTTCGATATGGATCAAAATTGGACACGTCTGAGATGTATCATTGAGATGTACAACCCTGGATCCCAGCAACTGCAAAGTTGCCCCTAGTCTGAGTAACACTGCACTGGAGATCACAACCAAGCTCTTGAATGCAGAATGGACAAAGATGACCAACAAGATCACATGGATAAAGTTGTTCGGGGAAGTGTTTATGGCTAGACTTCAGGATGAAGTTGCCTACGTATCCCAAAGATGGGAATCAAGCCTTACGTAGTTTGACTCGGGTTCAGTCATGTATTAACACTCTCCTTTTGCGCTCTAACTTTTGCCAAGGCTGCCGTTTCTGGGTTTTCAACCTTGCGAGCTCAATTTTTATTATTTCAAAATTTTCATGCTCTAACTTTTGCCTAGGTCGCCATTTCAGGTTTTCAGCCTAGCGAGCCACTCAGGGAAAGTATTTCTTCAATTTGTCCCTGTTGATCAGCTGTGAGAACTCTAGGCCATCTAGGTCCATTGTAATGACAGCTCCACCCGACCAGATAGACTTGATGATGTAAGGGCCAGTCCAATTGGGTCTGAACTTGCCCCTAGGGTTGTGGATGGGAGCTCGGTTGTCTTTGAGCACTAGATCCCCTTCCTTAAAATTCCTGGACTTAACCTTCTTGTTGAAAGCCCTGGCAATTCTTCGTTGATAACCATGGACATGATACAGTGCCTTCAACCTTCTTTCATCAAAGAGCATGAGTTCTTCGAACCTGCTTTGCTGCCAATCTGCCTCAGCTATCTGATACTCAGCCAATACCCATAATGACGGAACCTCAACTTTGATAGGCAAAACAGCCTCCATCCCATAAACCAAGGAATACGGAGTTGCCCAGCAGAAGTTTGCATTGAAGTTCGGTAGCCCCAAAGAGCAAATGGAAGCTTATCTGGCCAGTCCCTGTAGGTTTCCACCATCTTCTGCAGAATGTGCTTAATGTTCTTGTTGGTGACCTCAACTGCTTCGTTGGTTTGCGGCCGACATATAGATGACTTATGAAAAGCCACGTTGTACTTCTCCAACAAGTCGATCACCTCCTTCTTGAAGTGGGAACCATTATCTGAAATAATCTCATTCGGGACCTCGTAGCGATAGATGATGCTATTTCTGATAAACTTAGCGACATGTGATGCCTTTAACACTGCGTAAGATTGGGCCTCAACCCACTTTGTGAAGTAGTCTATTGCTACCAGAATGTACTTATGCCCGTTGGACCCCTTCGGAGTGACAGCCCCAATTACATCAATTCCCCAGACTGAAAACGGCCATGGCGAAGTCATGTTGTACAGCTTCCACAGTGGAATGTTCATGCGGTTTACATGGATCTAGCATTTGTGGCATCACCGGACAAAGCCAATACAATCCTCTTCCATGGTGGACCAGTAATAACCCTATCTAAGGATCTTCTGGGCTAGCATCACCCTGCTCATGTGCGCTCCGCACTCTCCTCCATGGATGGCCTCCATCAGGAGCTTGGATTCTTCAGCATCAACACACAGGTTGTGCATCCCGAGATGACCTCTCTTGTACAGTTTACTCCTGCAGACGATGAACTGAGCAGCCATTCTTCGAATTACCCCCTTATCTTTGGCATTTGCCCCTAGTGGTTACGCTTCCTTGTCCAGGAAGTTCCAGACGTTGTAATTCCAGGGGTTCTCATTTTGTACCTCATCTATGGCAGCAATCAGCTTCTAGGCTGGCACGAATTTTTGTTTGATGATGATCGGACGCATCCAGACTCCGAAAGGGATGTCTATCATAGAAGATAGAGTTGCTAATGAATCAACGAACCTATTGTTCTCTCTTAATAGATGGGCGAAGTTCAGTTTCTCAAACCGAGGAATGAAAACGTCCAAGGTCTGGTGATAGATTCTCATCTTTTCTTCTTTAACTTTCCAATCTCCTTTAGCTTGAGACACAACAAGGTTCGAGTCCCTGATGACATCCAACCATTTTGCTCCTAGTTCCAAGGCGGCTTCTAGTCTAGCAATACGTGCCTCATATTTTGCCTCATTGTTCGATACTTTGAACCAGAGTTTGAATGCTAGAGTTATGCAGGAAATGTTGGGTGCTATCAACAACACCCCTATCCCATACTCGTATTGGTTTGACGCTCCGTCAAAGTACATCGTCCAAGTCTTTTCTTCGACACGCAGAATGGCCTCGTCTGGGAACAGATACTCAACTGCTTTATCCCCTTCAACTGGGTGATCGGCTAGGAGCTCCGCTACCGCTCTCCCTTTCACTGACTTGCACGTCATGTACTTCAGATCAAATTCGGAAAGTAGAAGCAACCAACGAGCTAGCCTACCCGTAAGTGCCGGTTTCTAGAAGAGATACTTGATGGGATCTAATCTCGAAACCAGTATTATGGAGTGAGCTAACAGGTAGTGCCGCAGCTTCCTGGTAGCCCATACCAAGGCCAGACAAGCCTTCTCCAACGGAGTGTAGCGGGTCTCGTAATCCAACATTTTCTTGCTCAGGTAGTAGATAGCCTTCTCCACTTTGTCCTCGGACTCCTGTGTGAGCATGCAGCCCATCGTCGTTTCAGTCACTGAAAGGTACAGAATCAACGGTTTCCTCGGCTCAGGCGGTGACAACACAGGTGGGTTCTGTAAATATTGTTTGATCTGCTCGAAAGCAACTTGGCATCGGTCGTCCCATTGGAACTTCTTTCCTTTCTTCAGGAGACCAAAGAGTGGCTCACAAGTCAAGGTTAATTTTGCGATAAACCGTCTTATGAATTGCACTTTACCCAAAAAGCCTCACACCTCTTTTTCAATCCTCGGTGGTGGCATTTCTAAGATGGCCTTGATTTTGGAAGGATCGACCTCGATACCTCTCTGTGTGATCAAGAACCCCAGCATTTTCCTTGCTGTAACACCAAATGTACATTTATGAGGATTCAACCACAACCAATGCTCTCTGATCCGTTGAAAGAATTTCTACAAGGCGGTGTAGTGGCCCTCTCTTTCCTTGGACTTGACAATCATGTCATCCACATACACCTCAACCTCTTTATGGATCATGTCGTGCAAAATTGTGGTCGCAGCCAGTTGATACGTAGCCCCAGCATCTTTCAGCCCAAACAGCATCATCCTATAACAATAGGTTCCCCACGGGGTGGTGAAAACAGTCTTCTCCTTGTCTTCGGGTGCCATCAAAATCTGATTGTAGCCTGAAAACCCATCCATGAATGAGAGCAGCATATGCCCAGCAGTGAAATCCACTAATTCATCGATATGCGGGAGAGGAAAGTCGTCCTTCGGACTGGCTTTGTTCAAATCTCTGAAGTCCACACATACCGGAATTCTGCTGTCCTTCTTTGGCACCAGAACTTTATTGGCCAACCAAATAGGGTATTTAGATACCAACAGGAACCCTGCGTCATTTTGCTTGCTGACCTCTTCTTTGATCTTCAGAGCCCAGTCCGGGCGGATCCTTCGGAGCTTCTGCTTGACAGGTCGGGCCTCTAGGTCAGGAGGGATCTGGTGCTATACAATCTCAGGATCGATTACAGGCATGTCTTCGTAGGACCACGTGAAAACATCTTTGAAATCTTCTAATAAAGTGACTAAGTGCTCGCGCTTGTCTGAAGACAACGTGGACCCGATCTGGACCAGCCGTGGGTCCTTCTCAGTACCAACGTTAATTGTGGTGATTTCATCAACCAAGGGTTTAACAAAACTCTCCTGTTCTTGCTCAAGAAAATATCGCAAAACTGGAAGAATTTCTTCCTCATCGTTTTCATCAAAAATTTGAAAGTCTTGATTAATGCAATAAATTAAGGGCACATAAAAGTACTCGGAAGCCACAACCATTCCATTCTCATTAATCACTTGCAAATTGCCTGATTCCACTGTTACAATAGACTCAAAGGAAAAAGAAAAAGACGACTAAGACAGGACTGTGGCATCCAGGTTGTCATCCCCAAGAATACCGGACTCGGACTCAGACTCAGATGAGCTGGAACCTGATTCTGACTCCACAGACTAAGTGGAATCAGATTCCGGCTCACTACCTGACCCGGTGCTGCTCGATAAAAAGCCCTCCTCATATTGCCAAACGAAGGAGGCCGTGATGGATACATCCAGAATGTTTGAAGATGGGCCCACAGCCGCTTTATTCCCGATCATGGATATTGAGAAGTTATCCCCCAAGCACTCTTGTACGATCTAAGGATCTGAGAGTAGACAAGCCAGTGCTACCCCTATTTCAATCTCTGTGCTCTCGGAATCCTTCTCCTTGCACTGCTCAGCCTCAGTTGTTAGGTCTGTCTGCTCTGCGGCAACATCATCCCCAGACAATTACAAGTCAAAGAAAATCTCAAACCCCGGCAAACGCCGCCTCTCTGCATTTAGCCATGGCTCTGGGAAGTCGCAGAACGGGAAGTCTTCCCCCTCCCGGACAAAGTGTCCGTTCAGGATACCCAAGATAGGTCGGTGCATAAACTCAAAATGCTTCCCAGCCTGCTTGGCTCTAGCTCTTTCGGCCATTTCTTTTCCTTTCCTCACCTGGTCCTCCTTGGTAGGCAGATAACCTAAACCAAAGATATGTGGGTTGTGCGGCACTTCAGCCGATACTGCAATGCCTTTCCGACCACTTCAGCCTAATCCCATCCCGGGGATATGCTGAAGCTTGTTCATAAGGTAGACTGATTGTGCGCTGATGTATAGCCCCTCATCAATAGCTAGAATGTTTTGTACAACCCAAGCCTCGGCTAGGGTGAACCCTAACAAAGACACATCCTTCGCGCCATGCTCGATCTCTAGAACTGGTGTAGAAACCTCTAGCAGTGGATGGATCAAGGAATTCCCAAAAACGATGGCCACCCCCTTTCCATGGGGGTACTTTAGCATTTGGTGCAAGGTGGAAGAGATGACTTTTATATGGTGCAGCCACGGCCGCCCCAGGAGCAGATTGAAGGTTGCGGGAACGTCCAAGACATGAAAGTCAATATTGTGTTGTCCTGGACCAACCTGTGTATGAATCTGTACAGTCCCCATCACCTCTCTGCTGGTGTTATCATACGCCTGTATCACCTGGGCCATAGGCACAAAATCCACGGGCTTCAACCCGATAGCATATGCCGTCCTCGATGAGCACACATTGATAACAGATCCCGTGTCAACAAGGACCACCGCCACCCATTTGTCTCTACACTCGACAGAGATATAGAGCAGTTTATTATGGTTTGAGACCTCAGGCGGCAGTTCCTTGTCAGTGAAGGCCAACGTCGGGGAAGCTCCTCACTAAAAAACCAACCCTACCAACTGTTCAGTCATGGTATCGATTGAAAGTTTGGCCTTATCCATTGCAGAAAGGACAGCTTGTCTGGGGACTCTTGAGGCCATAAGGAGTCCCCAGATGGAGATGTCTGCTTGGATTTTCTTAAGCTGTTTCAGTACAGCCTCCTCCTCGAGTAGTTTTTCTTTCTGCTTCTCTGCCTCTTTGTCCTTTCCGGACGCCTCTGGTTGATCCAAGTGCGGGGGCTTGAAATACCACCCACTCCTGGTTATGTGGTCAACCTCCTCCACGTACCAAGTATCATCCGGTTGGTTCTGCACCCAATCTTCATCGGTGTGGACAAGACATAAGTCATCGTCTTCCCACCACATACCATCGGCAATAGACAGACAGTTGTTCGGTTCCATTGTAGCTATTCTTGTGCTCATATCACATTCGGTGCGCTCAACACGTTCCATCCCTGCAGGGGCTTTGGTCTTTCTAGCCCTTTCCAAATCTTCGATCTTTTCCTGCTCAAACTACTTCAGTGCAGCCTGTTGTTTAGTATCTTCCGTACTCAAGCAGCTCGTATTCCGATCAAAATTCTTTATATGGTGCTCTCCAGTGATTACTCTTGATTCCCGGCCATTCCGGCCACTGATGATGTTCCTGTCTTTGGCGATCCCTGTTCTGGCTGAGGCTGCTCAACAACATCTGGCTTGTTGCTGAGCCATTCGGTAGCTTCTGTCGACCCATCTAAATCAAACCAGTTGACAGTCACATCCCTCGGATCATGTTCATCGAAGAATTGAAGATTTGCGATATCCTCCTCCAACTTTGCCAAGTCATCTAAACCCTGACTGGGTCCATCCTCTCTAACCACACAGATCTCTGCCCCAGATGGCAGTTCCACCTTTGGCCTAGCCTGGCCTGTTGATGTGATGTAACCACTCGGGTTGTATATGAAGCTCACAAACCCCTCAGGCTCTGATTGATCATTCCCATCTGCCCCCATAATCGACCCAATTTTATCTTTGATAGTCACCACCACCGGTTATGGTCGGGTTTGGGAGATGTCCAATGTAACGACCCAGAAATTCTTTCCTTCGCTTGAGCGGAGGAGTGGCCGCTCGAGCGGACTTTTGGGGTTCCCAGCAATTTTGCAGACGGCCTGATATTCTGGCAGTTGTGATTCTCCGCTCGAGCGGGGGAGTTGACGCTCGAGCGAACGACTTTGTTGGTCTGCACGCTCGAGCGCAAGGTTGGGCGCCCGGGCGGGTCGCCTGGTTAAGTTTGATTCTGAAGTATGAGGGCTCATTTTGATGATCTTCTTAGTGTATTTGAAATGTTCTTACCTTATTTTGGGATATTGATTGAGATGATAAGATGATGGTAAAGTGAGATTGGACCAAAAACCTTAATTTGAATAATTCGTTTACGACCAACCGTCACTCATTTGCCCTTTTCTTTTTCCACACTTTGAATTTGGATGTGAGGTTAGAATCATTGGAAAGCTTATTTCCGGGGCTTCAATTTGGACACAAGAACGACCTAAAACGGAGTCCGGATGGAAGAGTTATACCTATTCAAAGTTTCGAGTTCTGTGCTGAGGGCAGGTCCGCTCGAGCGGAAATCAGTCCGCTCGAGCGGAAATTACGGACAGCAGCTTTAAAAAACGGGTTTTGAGATCATTTCTTCCATTTTTCTTTTCCCCTCTTCTTCCCTCTTTGCCTAAGTCCGAAACCCTAGCCCCAAATCCTTGATTTCCTCTACTTTGATCAACAATCTACCATGGTTCTTACATCAAAGATGGAGAAGGCTTGAAGATCTATATTTTCAACCGATTGGAATTCGGGATTGTGAAGGATTCTTCTCAAAGCTTAGTTTTCTTGCTTGGTTCTTGAGGTAGAGGTTCTAATACCGTTCAATACTTACCTTAAGAGATAGATTTGTGGTATTATATTATATTAAAGGGCGAATTTTCCATGTTTGGAGTATGTGGTGTATAGTATAAGAATTGGGGGGGGGGAGTTTGGGGTTTGTAGGTGTTGAGAGTTAAATTGATGAGTTAAAATGGTGGATTGTAAATCCTAAATGTATAATTATTGAGAATGGTGGAATATAAAGTGGTGATTTAAGAAGTTGGAATTTTTGTTGACAATCTTCATTATTTCTTGAAACCCTAAGTGATTGATGTTGATAACCCATGAATTGGGCCAAATTGGAAGTAAAATAATGAAATTGGGGTGTTGAATGATATGTGAACAAGTTTAATTAGATTTCTAAGATGTTTTGAAATAATGTTAAAAATTACGAATGAATCTTGTTATGGGTCTTGTGAATCATGTTAAAATGAGAAAGGAAAATTAGGGGAAATGATTTAAAGAATTAATGTGAGACTTCATATGTGTGTAGGACACGCTTCGGGAGGAATAAATGCTTCGCCAATGCACTGTGAGTAATAGTACAAAGATATACATTTTATTTAGCATCGATAATTATTATTACTAATGCCCTGTTTCTTGTAAGTGTTACACAAACATTTATGATGGTTGAAAGTCAATGTGAACGTTGAAAGATTGGCATACATCGGTATGACTTTGAAATGACCCTGCTCTGTCAATGACGAATAATAATTCTCTATTATCTATAAGCAATTCTTAATGAATAAATGGAATTATGTTTATCTTTAAACCAAATATCTGTATGGCGAGAATGTTCCATTGTGTTACACATAGACCCGAAGTCGTTGAGAATCTATGATACGCATGTAAATGTTTAACATTATTATGAGACTCACGTTAGAATGTGGGTTATTCTGTCCTTATTAAGCAGACTGGTATTCTAAGGAAACTGAAGTTATTTCTATTACTGTTACGGTTGTGCTATGCTATAACATGATATTAACTTCATTTGATTCAATGTATGTTTTGTAACATAATGTTCGTTAATATCATTACGATTTCCGTCGATTCTATATTAGCATATGTGTTGATTGGAACTCAATGAGAATGAAATGTTGAAAAGATATCGTGCATAGTAGTATGTTACGGGCTAAAAGGTTATCGTGCATAATTATGCGTTGGGCGAAAAGGTCGTTACGGCCGCAAAAGGTCGTTACGGGCCGAAGGCTATTCTCATTATTTCGGGCTGATAGGTCGCATTACGTCATTTTAGGCATATGGCCATTACGTATTTTGTTCATGCGGGATTTATAGCTGCTCTGTTAAGGTAATTAGACCCATGTGTGTTTGAGACATCTTTACAGAATGTAGTTAATCATATACTTCTGCAGTTATATATTTTATTGTTTGGGTTGAACATTACATGATTTACGTACTATTATTCACCGAGCTTGACTCACTTTATTTTATATGCATTTCAGTAGGCACTCAACACGGGGTCAACCTTAACCCGTGGCTTCCGTTACGGTTGCCAAGCCTTGAGTATCTAGATTCTTAGGTGTTGACCGTTCAAGTTATGAAGTTTTGCTAAGTTTTAATTTATACCCTAAGTGATTATTAAGCTTGATGTATATGTATATGTATTTAGCTATCTCCAGATGCACGTCAATGTATATTTATCTGCATTATGTTTTGTCTGTGATCCTGGCATAGTAGTGGTAGCTCAATGGATATTATTTTATGCTATTGTATGATATTAAATGCTTCCGTCCAGGCCCCATAGATAATATTTATCAGGTTTGGTGTCCATTTTCGAATGGGTCATGCCCAAATTTTTAGGGGCGGGTTTGGGGCGTGACAGGTGGTATCAGAGCACGAGTTGCTATCTCACACACGGATCCATTGAGCTGTAGGATGTCTAGAAAAGACTTAGGCTTCATGCATGACATCCTTAGTGCATATGAAAAGACTGATAGCAACGTTAAGAGTAATTTGTTTACGTTAACGATTATGAACCATGACTATTATACCTCTCATGTCTATTATACGAAATGATTGATTTTTGAAAAGCATGTTTTGATGACATTAAGATTGTTCCGCTATGATACTCGTTTTGCTTATGATATGATATGATGAGACTTATTGACTTCTGGTGTGGAGCAAAGTGCTGTACGGAACTAAGTGCTACACTTTAGTGGGAGCCACCTCTAGAATCCGTACGAGCCACCTCTTGAGTCCATACACACTTCTGTATATTCCTGATATATCTGTGCCAAAAGGCTATCTCGAAATTTGAAGGCCAATCGATAGTCCAGGCCAACATGCCAATCTGTTAAAATGGTATAAGTAATTGTGGCACCCTTAATTCCTATGGCCCTCGCCAGTGTAGCTATCTGGGTTGTTGGTATCAACTTTGTGGTCTTTGGACCTACCTGTTGTGGTCTTCGGACCTACCTGTTGTGGTCTCCGGACCTACCTGTTGTGGTCTTCGGACCTACCTGTTGTGGTCTCCGGACCTACCTGTTGTGGTCTTCGGACCTACCTGTTGTGGTCTCCGGACCTACCTGTTGTGGTCGTTGGACCTACCTGTTGTGGTCTCCGGACCTACCTGTTGTGGTCTTCGGACCTACCTGTTGTGGTCTCCGGACCTACCTGTTGTGGTCGTTGGACCTACCTGTTGTGGTCTTCGGACCTACCTGTTGTGGTCATTGGACCTACCTGTTGTGGTCTCCGGACCTACCTGTTGTGGTCTTCAGACCTACCTGATCTGATAGTTAGCCATATATGATCTTATGCAAAATTTAAATATGAATATGATTATGAGCATGTATCTGAATCTGTTTCAGTTGTCATAAATTGCTTAAACACTAAGTATGAAAGATTTAGTTATGAGATAGTGATGTCTTTCTTGTTATGGTATTGTTCGGACCTATAATTTAAAAAGGTATTGTGATATATATTTTGATAAGTTATGTTTTGGATAATAGTTGGACCCATGTAAGAAGTGACTTATTCTATTTTGTTAAGTGCACGATAATGACATGATATGACAAGCACTGCTTCATTTTCTGATACGTTATGTTACGAATTAAGGAATGATGATTCATGTATGTAAAAGTATTAAGGGCCCTGGCCCGGGGGTAAAAATACCGTGGTATAAGTATGTTACAAGATATCTCTTGCCACCGACGGTCTTGTACGGGTGGATTATGATCAAGTATAAGTTCTGATTTTTGTTTCTGATTCAAGTATAACTAAGAATCTGTACGAATATGCTTCTATTTATCTGTTCAGTTTATGCTATGTCATAACATGATGTAGATTGATAGTGTCGAATGAGTTCAGTTTACGTGTAACTGGGATTTGGTTGTGAAATCTGTGATTTGTAATATATGAGGGTGGTAAAAAAAAAATGAAAGAAAAAGGGCAGCTATTGACTACTTCGAAGTGAACCTAAATGATCAATAAGTAGCTAAGCTACTGCAGGAATTCAAATTCTGTCTTTGTATATTAAGTGACTTAAGATTGAGAAAATCATTCTTGTGAACTATTTTATGTAACTATGCAAATGTTAGAGGTTGTGACATTGTTCTATATCACCTATATGGAAGTTATGATTTTGGTGAAAACAAAAGGACATGGAAATATTCCATTTTGTTAATGGGTTAGCAATACCTATTGGACATTTACCTTATTTTACATGTTTAGACAACTTTGGACAATATTCACTACATGATTACAAATTGATTGACTACCACATTGAATTAATATTAAGAATTACGAACCTTGATGTCACGAAATCAAATTGCTCCTTTGTTGTACTATTGCATAAGTTGTTGCTTTTATAGACTCGGAAGGATATGATTTTTTTTTATGGTTCTTGTATACGTAATAAGAGTTATAATTATATGAATGAACTGGTAGAATTTACGTGCGAGATAAGCTGAAACTTTATTTACATTGGCGATTGAGCGGAATTTGGTCTCTAAATGTTGTATGACCGTTTACTGACCCCCTATAATTACAAGTTGTGAATACGAAACACTGCGATTGACCTCGTGTTTTCCCGTAAGAAAAGGAAGAATCGTTTGAATAGTGGAAAAAAAAAAAAAAAAGAAAGAAAGAAAGAGAGAGGCCAAATTGATTTGTGGTAGTAAAGGAAAATGTTATACCTTACGGTTATGAATGATTAGTCAAGTATGATTTTGAATTCAATTTCTAGCTTTGTTTTGATAATTGCATTTCTTATTTAGATTTAAACTTATGATGGCATGATCAGGTGTCTATAATGGGGATTCTTCTTCCCATTGTTCAGATTTTGTCAAGAAGTAGAGAAGGTGGTTTAAAATCTACATAATGATACGATTTTAATATGTTTTGTAAATGGAAGATATGGTACCTCTTAGGCAGAACCTATTTGGTAAGTGCTAAGCTCTGATTCAATGAGGCATAATCGGATTTAAGTCTAACCACGTAATTAAGTTATTCTGGGAACTATGTAATGGTCATGTACCACTGAGTAGATTACATTAGAAGATAAGTTCGAACATGTACTCTCTGATCAAAATTGTGTAGGAACTATTACAGCTGGGCTGACTTAGTTAGAGACTTCATGGAGGGTACTTTCATTGTGATTGAACTTAATGAATGCTGTGGGAATTTATTTCGCATAATTGAATAAGAAATTGGAAACCTTAAAGGTTTAATTATTTGAAATTGATTATGTATCTGTGACCATCTCTATACATATATATATATCTAAGTCTTCTTACGCATAGGAAGAAATAAGGATTGATAAAAAGAGAAGTAAGTGAGGAAATGAAAAGGGTGTAGAGATTTTAAAGCTTACGGTATGTTTGATCTGTTGATTGCCCTCTTTTGAAGTTGAGTAGGAACTCCTCTATGTGAGTGTCTTTAAGGGGTAATTATATGATGGTCTTCACTATTCCATGTTTTTAAATGTCAATGAAATAAAGAATTAGTGATGCCGTTAATTGAAGTGCAATTGGAAATTTTGGTGTTGGACTGTACAATGTGAATTGTCTTTGAAATTGAGTTTTGAGCATTCACTAAACGTAGTGCACTTAGTTGTTAAGTGAGAAGTTGTTATGGGCCTTGGGATTATAAATGGTTAGTGTTGTTCCTTGCCCGTTGAAATTATGATGCGTGTATGTTGATCAAAAATATTTGTGATCCTTTCCTATACTCAGTTTGGATCTAGTTTTGGAACATTACAGGGTGTGTTTCTGTTTATGTTTGACCTGTTTTCTATTTGGTTTTCTCAAATTTCGAGGACGAAATTTTTGTAAGGAGGGAAGGATGTAACGACCCAGAAATTCTTTCCTCCGCTCGAGCGGAGGAGTGGCCGCTCGAGCGGACTTTTGGGGTTCCCAGCAATTTTGCAGACGGCCTGATATTCTGGCAGTTGTGATTCTCCGCTCGAGCGGGGGAGTTGACGCTCGAGCGGACGACTTTGTTGGTCTGCACGCTCGAGCGCAAGGTTGGGCGCTCGAGCGGGTCGCCTGGTTAAGTTTGATTCTGAAGTATGAGGGCTCATTTTGATGATCTTCTTAGTGTATTTGAAATGTTCTTACCTTATTTTGGGATATTGATTGAGATGATAAGATGATGGTAAAGTGAGATTGGACCAAAAACCTTAATTTGAATAATTCGTTTACGACCAACCGTCACTCATTTGCCCTTTTCTTTTTCAACACTTTGAATTTGGATGTGAGGTTAGAATCATTGGAAAGCTTATTTCCGGGGCTTCAATTTGGACACAAGAACGACCTAAAACGGAGTCCGGATGGAAGAGTTATACCTATTCAAAGTTTCGAGTTCATCTTTGAGGCGAGTCCGCTCGAGCGGAAATCAGTCCTCGAAAGCGGAAATTACGGGCAGCAGCTTTAAAAAACGGGTTTTGAGATCATTTCTTCCATTTTTCTTTTCCCCTCTTCTTCCCTCTTTGCCTAAGTCCGAAACCCTAGCCCCAAATCCTTGATTTCCTCTACTTTGATCAACAATCTACCATGGTTCTTACATCAAAGATGGAGAAGGCTTGAAGATCTATATTTTCAACCGATTGGAATTCGGGATTGTGAAGGATTCTTCTCAAAGCTTAGTTTTCTTGCTTGGTTCTTGAGGTAGAGGTTCTAATTCCCTTCAATACTTACCTTAAGAGATAGATTTGTGGTATTTCATTATATTAAAGTGCGAATTTTCCATGTTTGGAGCATGTGGTGTATAGTATAAGAATTGGGGGGGGGGGGTTTGGGGTTTGTAGGTGTTGAGAGTTAAATTGATGAGTTAAAATGGTGGATTGTAAATCCTAAATGTATAATTATTGAGAATGGTGGAATATAAAGTGGTGATTTAAGAAGTTGGAATTTTTGTTGACAATCTTCATTATTTCTTGAAACCCTAAGTGATTGATGTTGATAACCCATGAATTGGGCCAAATTGGAAGTAAAATAATGAAATTGGGGTGTTGAATGATATGTGAACAAGTTTAATTAGATTTCTAAGATGTTTTGAAATAATGTTAAAAATTACGAATGAATCTTGTTATGGGTCTTGTGAATCATGTTAAAATGAGAAAGGAAAATTAGGGGAAATGATTTAAAGAATTAATGTGAGACTTCATATGTGTGTAGGACACGCTTCGGGAGGAATAAATGCTTCGCCAATGCACTGTGAGTAATAGTACAAAGATATACATTTTATTTAGCATCGATAATTATTATTACTAATGCCCTGTTTCTTGTAAGTGTTACACAAACATTTATGATGGTTGAAAGTCAATGTGAACGTTGAAAGATTGGCATACATCGGTATGACTTTGAAATGACCCTGCTCTGTCAATGACGAATAATAATTCTCTATTATCTATAAGCAATTCTTAATGAATAAATGGAATTATGTTTATCTTTAAACCAAATATCTGTATGAAACTGAGAATGTTCCATTGTGTTACACATAGACCCGAAGTCGTTGAGAATCTATGATACGCATGTAAATGTTTAACATTATTATGAGACTCACGTTAGAATGTGGGTTATTCTCGTCTTATTAAGCAGATCGGGTATTCTAAGGAAACCGGGTTATTTCTATTATCATTGTTGTGCTATGCTATAACATGATATTAACTTCGCTTGATTCAATGTATGTTTTGTAACATAATGTTCGTTAATATCATTACGATTTCCGTCCATTCGATATAAGCACATGTGTTGATTGGAACTCAATGAGTATGATAAGTTGAAAAGATATACGCATAGTAGTATGTTCGGGCTAAAAGGTTATACGTGCATAATTATGCGTTACGGGCGAAAAGGTCGCTTACGGGCCGCAAAAGGTCATTACGGGCGAAAGGCTATTACATTATTTCTGGGCTGATAGGCTGTTCCGTCATTTTAGGCATATGGCCATTACGTATTGCTCATGCGGGACTTAAAGCTCTCATAAGGAAATTAGACCCATGTGTGTTTGAGACATCTTCTGAATGTAGTTAATCATATACTTACTTATATATTTTATTGTTTGGGTTGAACATTACATGATTTACGTACTATTATTCACTGAGCTTTGACTCACTTTATTTTATGTCTGTTTCTGTAGGCACTCAACCTGGGGGTCAACCTTAACCCGTGGCTTCCGTTACCAGTTGCCAAGCCTTGAGTATCTAGATTCTTAGGTGTTGACCGTTCAAGTTATGAAGTTTTGCTAAGTTTTAATTTATACCCTAAGTGATTATTAAGCTTGATGTATATGTATATGTATTTAGCTATCTCCAGATGCACGTCAATGTATATTTATCTGCATTATGTTTTGTCTGTGATCCTGGCATAGTAGTGGTAGCTCAATGGATATTATTTTATGCTATTGTATGATATTAAATGCTTCCGTCCAGGCCCCATAGATAATATTTATCAGGTTTGGTGTCCATTTTCGAATGGGTCATGCCCAAATTTTTAGGGGCGGGTTTGGGGCGTGACATCCAACATGCACAAGTTCGTGCTGTCTGGAATGAACACCTCTGGCTTGGGTGGGTGGAAAGGTGTGATGTATATGCTCGGGTCATATGGAATGGCCGAGGTTTGAATCAGGTTGATGCGTTTGGGAGGTGAAGCTTGGTTATGTGGTGGGAGTGGGTTGGTGGTGACATTCGGCTTCTCCGGAGGGACGATCACCCTGTTGTCAATGAGATCTTGAATCTCATGATGCAATCTATAGCACTAGTCGGTGTCATAACCATGCTGTTGGTGAAAGGCACAGTACTTCGCCGGGTTATGGGTTAGTGGGAGATTACTTGGTAAAGGCCGCGGCTCTAGGGGATTCAAGTGCCCTTTCTTGATCAAAACCCCCAAAGCTTTGGACATAGACATATATAGCGGGGTAAAGGTTCTCTGGCCTCGGGGTGGAAATTTAGCTGTTTGCGAGCTACTTCCGGACGCACCGTGAATGGTGTAGCTGTAAGGGTTTTTGGGGTGGTGGTGGTGACCATGCCCACATCTGAAGTCCTAGTAGCTGCAGCACTACTCGTGCCTGCATTCGTACTGCGGTTGAATGCCCTCTTGGGCGGGTCTCTCTCATGGTCAATCAGACCCAGCTTCATGGCGTCCTCGATTTGTACCCCAATCTCATGTAGATCCGCAAAGGTAGGAAGGGGGAGGACGATCATCTTTTGCATAAGCTTGGGCTGGAGGTTGCGCACAACCATCTGTATTTGATCTTATTCAACCGGCCTGATTGTCATCATCGAGGCTTTGGCCCTCCAACGGGTTCCGAAGTCAGAGAAGCTCTCCTTCAACTCCTATCTAGTTGTCTCGAGGTCACGAGTTGTGACCTCGATCTGCGTGTTGTAGGAGTATTGAGCTATAAAGGCCTTAGCCATCTCCTCCCAGCTTCTCTTGACAGAGTCCTCCAGTTTTGCATACCAAATAGCCGCAACACCCGACAAGGTCTGGCCGAAGAGGGAAAGCTTTTGCAATCTGGAGAGGCCCATCAGCCTTAGGATATTTGAGAATAGCCGTAGGTGCACTATGGGGTCCCCAGAACCGTCGAGTTGGTCAATATGTGGCATCTTAAACCGGTCTGGCAAAGTCACCGCCAAATCGGTGTATCCATCCTCTATGTCCGGAAATGGAATGAGCTCCTTGAGCCTTCTTGAACAGCTTTTCCAGCTTGCTCACCTTCAGTGCTGTTGGATCCACCTCAAACTCAAACAGTGTATCCACTAGATTGGTGGGCACTTTGGACAGCTGAAGTAGGATTGGGGGCGAAACTGGCCCCGTCAGGACATCCGTATTTTCCTGGACGTTTGCGGTCTCCCCGAGTGTTGGAACCCTAGGTGGGGGAGGAGGTGGATGCGAAACAGATGCTCCGGCTTGTTGCGGTTGTGGTTGCTGTTGTTGCTAAAGTCTGGCAATCAACTCTATTTGCTGGGCTATAACCTCAGCCTGGTGTGCAGTAAACTTTGCTTGACGGGCAGCATCCCGCTGCATGGCTTGCATAGTCTCCTAGAGTTGATGCATCATCTCTTCCATTTCGACTGTAAAGTGTGGACTTAACTGAACCGGTGTATGTTCCCTCTCTGCGGGAGAAACAGAACTCTGATCCCTACTGTACTCAGGTGGGGTAGACAAAGACATCTGAATTAACTGCTGTACTGATGTCCTCTGCCTAACTGCCCTCCATCTAGTAACGGGGGGTAATGACACAGACACAGGTTGTCCGTCTATCAGATCCTCGGATCGATGATGTCTTCGACCTCTAACCCAGAGTGCTTGGGAAATATTTGCCTGGTCGGATGTAATGATGCTAAACTACCTTGCAAAAAGATAAATAAAGCATAATAAGGAAACAAACAACCAAAAAAATGGACAGCATAACGGCTTAAATAAACACAACACACAGTTGATATTTCTAAGCTAAACACACTATTCTCAAACACTGATCACTGTTCCCAAATCACTGCCCCTCAAATCTGATAGCCTCAGGTAAAACTGATTCTTCAAATACTGATGCCCGCAGGCCTGATACCCAGACTTGCAAACTGATACATGCATTCCCTGTAGAGACACACTCTAAAAAGCACATAACAAGCAAGTAAGAGCCAAAACAACCATATGGAGGGGTAGGGTTTCCCTGTCCTATTTCGTCAGGAGCTAGGGTTTCACTATGCATGCAGTGGTTTCAAACAACCTACAATTGTGTAAGCAACCTGTCCTAGCTTGGAATGGTCTCTACAAATTCCAATATGCACTAGGTTGAATGGTCAAAAAGGGTGCCTCGGTAACAACCGGGGTTTGTGTTCCCATCGCAGCAGAGCCCGTAACTGGTCTGCCTTATGGCACGCAGCCTCCGACAAACCGTTTAGGAATAACAGACGGCAAACACTGTGACTTAGGCGTACCAATGCAAATCCAATGCAAAGAAATACATAAGTGTAGTCAAAACAACATATCATGAGTTCGAGTCAAGTTTTCTAAATCCCCAGCAGAGTCGCCAGAAACTGTAGACCGCCCGGAACTCTGCTCCGTGCGTGAGGGCGCGAATCGTTTGTTCTTTGCTACTACAGTTCGGACTCCTGTCACGGTTCTGAATCTAATCTCACAAAGTGCAATGTAAGACTGATAAATCACTAAAGAGTCCAAATCTAGAAAATCGTTTTGGAAAATTGATTTTAATCAAGAAGTGCCAAGCATGGACTGCTTTGCCAGATTTTAGAGTCGCCACCTAAATATTTTGTTTTGGGAAATCTAGGAAACCCTGACTCATGCCTAAGGCCACGTGTCCGTCATCACCAAAGTTGCCTCAGCTCGGGAACTTGGGTATGAGAGGGGAAGGTCATGCAATGAGCACCCCCGCTCGCCCGATCAAAGATCGGCCTCCACTAGCAAGATATGTTGTTTTTGAAAGCACATGCGTTCTTATTCTGGTTTATTAGCTAGCTTACTATGTGATATGCACAGTATATAAGTATAGACTCAATCACGCAAATTGGAATAAAACATTTCATGTTTGTTTCTTTGAAAACAATTTAGAGGTGCTACTCGCAAGTAGGCTAAGTCGTGGATTTTGCCACCCTCAAGTAGGCTTAGAAAACATGATTTTGCCACTCTCGTGTGGCTTAAAACACACATTTTGATGAATTGTTCCAATTCAAGCAATCCAACCTTCACACACAGGCATTCAAGTAGTTAATCACTTAAACAGTTAGCCTCATGGCAAGCATGCTAGCAGGGCAACATACACATCTCATGCAGTGTGCTAAAGCATAACCATTCACAGTGTACTCCGGGCCAAAACAGAGAACTAGTTAGAAATCATGCATGATCCTAGTTCATGTTAAGATCGCTAATGCAACACATGCAAAAATGCAACTAAGATAGGCTCGGCTATTCTAAGATGTCATGTGAATGCAACTTGATAACATGTATTCAAATTGGTATTGAAATACAATGCAACTAGTATGATGCGCTGAGACCGATGCATGTAATACAGATGAATGGGTGCATGCATGCGACACATAAGTATGCTAATTGAAACATGCCCTAAACTAACCATTAAAAGCTGGTAAATAAAAGGGAGAAAGAAATGGAGGTTGGAAGACATGCATCGCACACACGCACGCTTATTACAACAGTTGTGCCCTCTTGACGAAGAGTTCGAATGAATCAACTAACTAGCTACACTAAGCTAAGTAATTGCAAACCAAAAATTAACTAACTAACAAGTTAATTAATTGTTACACAACCGAATCGAAACAAATAATTATTCTAAGTTATCAAAAGCACTGAAATGGCCTCGTGACGAGGGATGCATGCGTGCTCGGTCGGCTTCGCTCGAAAATCCACTGTCGTGCCTCATGATGCCTCTGTTTGTACTGTTTTGGACTTCTGAAAATTGTGCCGACTTCCAAGATGATTCTGATCCACCTTAGGACCAAGGGTTTGAATGAATCAACTAACTAGCTACACTAAGCTAGTGTTTATGGCCATTGACCAATTTTGATAGCCGATCGGCAGACTAATTGGTCGATCGGCAGCTCTGATGGCTGGTCGGCCACTGATTCCTGTAGATTCTCCTTTTGTTGCAACAGAGCACTGATAGGGGCATGGCAGTGTATCTATAGGAAAATGTGCGTGCAACTACACTCCTTATCATGTCACATGCTCAAAGAAGTGTAGTGCTCGGCTCTCGAGCCATCAATCACGCATCTTAATGTATGATGGCCAAAGAGGCCGAGTTGCACAAATGAATGTCAATGAATGCACACAAATACCACATCGGACTCAATGAACCTCCACCTTATCATGCATGATCAAAGGTGTCAGTGACCGGGAAATGAGGCATGTTTCATCACTTCAAGTATGAAATGTCCCTCGTTTCCCGTGTTTGGATTAATACCCTATCCAAACACAATGCAATGCATGCACAAGATTCTAAACACAATGCAACATATGCACACACAATGCAATGCAGCATATGCAACCTATCAATGCTAATGGCATGCAACTACCATGCAAAACAACATAAGCATGCAAACATGATGCAATGCAACAAGCATGTAAACTCAATCTAATGCAACAACATTCAAACAAGATGCTCAATGGACTTAAACCAAATATGGATAGACCTCAATCATGCCCAAAACAGTGGCCAAAATGTTGAAATGAAGACATGAAATGGAAGATAATGCATGCACATGCAATGGCTCATCGACTAAGCATAAGAGGACAACTCTCAAACATGACAAAAAAGTGACAAATGTGGAGCTGTGACAACACTATATGCACTGAAATATCATGTGAAATGATGCCAAATCATCCAAACAATACAAGCATGGCATGCTAGGAGGCTCAAAGCTTGAAACTAGCATAGGCACTTGCACTATAGCTATGCAATACATGAAGCATATAGCCAAGGCAACCCAAAACAGTCCTAGAACATGCCAAAGTGAGGCTAAAACATGCATGGAGTGTAGCCAAAACAAGCTAGCATGAAGGGCATGAAGCATGGAATATGCAAAGCCAATAAGGAAGGTTACACTACACCTACTAAGACCAAGCATGAGATGACTTTGCCAACAAAAATCAGAGTTATATCATGGAAAAATAACATAAAAAACATACTGAAATGATAGCTCACAAGCTTAGGCATGGTGGCGTACACAATGACTCATGTTTTAGGCATAAAGAACCAACCTCCCAAAGCATGGAAAGAGTGAAAGATGTGAGTGCATGACCATGAAATATGCTCTGAAATCACCTAACAAATGATGCCAAATCATGAAAATATTCCTAGTAAGGCGTGCTAGAAGACTCAATACACAGCGCTAGTGAACAAGATTGAACCATAGCTATACAAAGCAATGCATGCATGACCAAAACAACACAAATCAGAGCTTGAGCATGGTAAAATATGAACAAAATCTTCTTATAGATGAGCCAAAAGCATGCTGGAATGATGACCAAAAAGAATGATGCATGTTAGGCTATTGAATGGAATTGCACTATAAGTGCAAGGAGTATGCAAGAGGCTATCAAGATAACCCAAAACAAAGTCATGACATGCTAAAGAAGGACCAAAAACATGCTGAAATGGAACCAATACATGTTTAACAAACATGCTACTTCATGAGGCATATAAGGCTAGTTTGCAAGAATTACACTACAAGTGTATAAAGCATGCATGAGGTGATCAAACCAAGCCAAAATAGTGATATTCCATACTGAAATAAGGCCTAATACATGCTAAGATGGAGCCAAAACAAGCTTAACAAACATGCCACTTTGATGAGCCATCTATACAAGCATACAAGACACAAGGAGAGGGGATGACCCTCTCCTATTTAAGACCTCAAAACACACTTTCCACCATTGAAATTCCTCTGGAATTCAGTGGTATAAAGGTCATGCAAGGGCTAAAACAAAAGCCTAAAGCGATGGCTCAAAACAAGGCCAAACAAGGCCCCAAAGGGGGTAGACCACCCCCAACACCAACAAGACCTTAAACAAACATTCTTAATACTCAAAAATGAAGCTTTTCACAGTTGAAAGTTAAGCCTAAAACAACATGTAAATAGGGCCAAAAGCTTAATAAAAAACAAGGGTTTGAGAGGTTAAAAGCTCACCCTTGTAGAACAACTTTAGAGCAACAACTCCAGTAGCCTTTTTTGATCAAAACCAGTCCAAAAACACCAAAACCAACTTCAAAGTGCCTCAGCAACAAGAGTGTGTGTTTCATTAGGTGTTTTGTGTGCAAAAGTGTGAAGAAAATGCACTTTTGAGCACAAACAAGCACAAATATATAGAGTGAAGATGAAATATATAGAGAGAGATATATGTTTTGTATATCAACTTTTCAGAACCTCTAGAAAGGAAGAGGGGTCTCCCTTCTTATAGAAAATCAAATCCTAAGCTTGTTGGACAAGCTAAGGGTTTGATTCAATCCCTCCATATACGTGTATGGAGGATGAAATCTGTGCTCACCAGCTGTCACAGTTGGCACAAAAATATCTGCAAAAGCAAATAAAAAGGCCTCGGCCAAAAGATATGACCGATAGTCCAAAAAGCGTGCCGATCGACCATCACTGATGACCGATGATAAGAAAACATGGCCGATAAGCACAAGGCTGGGCTGATGGGTTGTAGGGCTAGCCAACACGCCACCCTCTTCCCTTATAAACAAAACCACAAATCCTTTGTCTACAACCAAGCACAAAACAGATAAGTTGAGAGGTTCTAAGGCAAGGCGCACAGCCGAGACCTTCAGGAACTCAAAATGGACACGATCATGGATGATTGTCGAGTGTTCAAATGATGACGTCCAAGTCTTGAGGATGGGCAAAAATGGGGGGTCTACACTTACATGAATTCTTCATCTTCAAAACATGTAATTAAGCCTCATTACCTCATTGTTCATGGATTCATGTCTCAAATGACTACCAATTCAACTTATTTAACTTGTCTTAGACACAAACATGAAGATTCATAGCAATTTGTTACATGCATATAGATATTTATCTCAATTTCATATTCCAACTCAAATCTTGTTCTTAACTTCATATCCTCTTTGAATTCACTTAGCTATGAATTTAGGTTCATGAATGTGAGTTCAATTACTCACCTAGAGGCTTCAACCTTCAAAACTTTAGCTAGTTCTTGAGCTAATTCTCCTAATTCTTGAATTCTCTACCAAAATCTTCAAGGATGCTCTCTTTCTCTCTCTAGAATCGACTCCCTCTCTCTAGAGTGTTTATTTTCAAATTTTGAGCTCATGTAATAAGCTTAAGCACATTTAGCTTCTATATGTACACTCCCCTAATCAACCTTAATTAGAACTAATTAATTGTGCTTAATTTAATCAACTTAATCTAATTAATTCGATTTGAATCAATTTTTAATTAAATTTCACCGTAGGCTCTAAAAATTAGGATAATCGCAATAACACAGTCAATTTCGGTTTTTGTCGCCTCTACTTCCTTCAATTTAAATTTTCTAATAGAAAATCAAATAGATTTTCCTATGATGAACAGATAGAAATTCAAAAACACATGTAATCATATAATTAGCATTCAAATTCATATCAAGCTCATAATCATAAGTATAATTAAGATTAATTAGCATAACACAAAGTAGGGTTGTCACAAGGGCGATTTGTTTTTTAAGCAAATTTCAAATGGTGTATTTATAATTTACCTAATTTGAAATGATGTTTAGGCTTTGTGGACTCAATTTAGAGTTGAATTTAGTTATTCAAATATAATATTTATGCAATATATATATATATATATGATAAAAAATTGGTAGTTATATATTTGAATTATATATATATTTTTAAAAATAGATAATTATTCTTAACATTATAATTGTTAGTTTTTTTAAAAACAAATGTGATTTAAACATATTGCTATTGATGTTTTATCATCTCAATTTTTTTCATCAACATATACTCAACGAATCATTAAAAGATGAACGGTTTTTTATCACTAAGATTGGCCAAAAAATAGGTTCATCGAATCTAAGCACTCTCTTAAATTGGATGCTAATTTGAGAAATTCTAATTATTTTTAAAATTATATTCAATGGTTGAAATTTATTTTAATGATATTGATTTATAACAAAAAAAATATTTATTGGTCCAGCCCAATGTCAGCCTCAGCCACAGTATGATTATTCTTTTTTTTAATGGTCTCATGTGATAATAGGTGGTCATGATAAAAATAATCCTATTGAGGTTGAGGTTGAGGTTGAGGTTGGGCTGGACCAATAAATATATATTTTTTATTAATCAATATCATTAAAGTAAATTTTAACCATTGAATATAATTTTAAAAATAATTAGAATTTCTCAAATTAGCATCCAATTTAAGAGAGCATTTAGATTCGATGAGCCAATTTTTTTGGCCAATCTTAGTGATAAAAAATCGTTCATCTTTTAATGATTCATTGAGTATATATTGATGAAAAAAATTGAGAGGATTGGACATCAATAGCTATATATTTAAATCACATTTGTTTTTAAAAAAACTAAAAACAATTATAATGTTAAGAATAATTATCTATTTTTTTAAACAAATATAATTCAAATATATAACTACCAATTTTTTTATCGTATATATATACATATATATTTTTGCATAAATATGATATTTGAATAATTAAATTCGACTCTAAATTGAGTCCACAAAGCCTAAACATCATTTCAAATTAGGTAGATTATAAATACACCCATTGAAATTTTCTTAAAAAACAAATCGCCCATGTAATTTTAGAACATACATTTCACCTCCTGATATTTATAATTTCATAACAAATTGTTTATTTTATTAATAAATCATCAAATCAATTAATAATTTTTAATGATATTATAAATGCATTTTAATTAATAATTTAGATAAGGGATATTTACTAATAAATCCCATCTCATAAACAAGTACTCCAATTAGTCCCAAGTTTTTTCTATTGATCTGTTAAGTCCTATTAGTGGAGAGTTTCTTTCCGTGTGGTCCTATTTTTTATTTCGGTAGTGTTTTGGTGGACAACTATACCCTTTTATTAATGTGACAGGTATGATGTGATACTCCAATGTGGCAGGTATTAATGTGACACTCCAACGTTGTGACACTCGAAAAAAATTAAAAACTCCTTAGTATATTTTTCCTAAATATGACAATGTGGTGGGTATAATGTGACACTTAAAAAAATAAAATCTCTTTAGTGTACTTTTCCCTAATGTGACAACGTGGTGGGTATGATGTAACACTTCAAAAAAAAAAAAAAAAAAAAAAAAACTCCTTAGTGTACTTTTCTCAAATGTGACTACATGGCAAGTAGGATGTGACACACTAAAAAAAATACTCCAATGTGGCAGGTATTAATGTGACACTCCAACGACGTGACACTCGAAAAAAAATTTAAAAACTCCTTAGTGTACTTTTCCTAAATGTGATAACGTAGCGGGTATGATGTGACAATCAAAAACTTTTACTCGGAAAAAAAATATAAAAACTCTTTAGTGTACTTTTTCCTAATGTGACAACGTAGAGGGTATGATGTGACACTTCAAAAAAAATGAAAACTCTTTAGTGTACTTTTTCCTAATGTGACAACGTGGTGGGTATAATGTGACACTTTAAAAAAATAAAAACTCAGTGTATTTTTCCCAAACGTGACAACGTGGCGAGTATGATGTGACATTCTAAAAAAAATTAAAAACTCCTTGGTGTACTTTTTTCAAACGTGACATGTGACACTCCAACGTGACAAATATGATGCGACACTTTAAAAAAATTAAAAACCCTTTAGTGTGCTTTACCCAAATGTGACACTCTAACGTGACCGATTGGGTAATGAAGGGGGAGAGTTGTCTATGTGTCACGTGCAATGCATCAACCCACAAAGCAAAAAGTTTAAAAAGCCTTAGTGTACTTTTGTGTTGTATGTCAGCCAACCACGTTGTCACGTTTGGAAAAAGTACACTAAGGAGTTTTTATTTTTTTTGAAGTGTCACATCATACCCGTCACGATGTATAGCTCAGGGCTTTATTTGTCAATTTCATAATCTTTCAAATAATCCATTTGAGACTACAACTCAGTGATTCCCAAATTAAGACAATCATCACACCAAGACTTCAATATTTCCATTTTACAGAAATTTCATCCGTGGGATAGACACCCATGTATACGCGCGATTTCGAGACTTTTTTCCTGGACACATAGGCCAACTTAATTTCAATGGAGTCCATCTCCTATCTCCTCTCAAACAATGGAGTACAATAGTCATGTTCAATGACAACCAACAAGAGATTAGTTTCCATTCACCTAATCCTCATGCAATTTCTACAACAATCATAGCTATCCTCCACCAATAGCCCAATACAGATATTCAATCTGAAGACAGATAAATTATTCAAAATTTCATAAGTGTAAGGTAATACATTCCCAACACCACCATTTGCCTCAATGTCCATCCAATCTCATATTTTACAATATAAATTTCATTTATTTATACAAAATAAATATTTGAATCATTTTAGGGCAAACTCTCATTTGTCCCAAATCTCAGACCAAATGCCAAAACTAACTAAGTTGACATAATATAGTCTCATTTTCAATCCCATAACCATATATAGCGCATTCACTTAGAAACCCCCTCTTTTGATTTAACACCCAAACCCTAGGTTTGTTCACAACACCCCAAATCCCACAATTTTTACACAACTACCCATAACTAAGTTAAAAACCATATAAAAGTGTAGAAAATCCCTACCTCAAATAGAGAAGGTTAGCCAAGCAATGATGAAACTTCAAGGACGCCGAAACCAACGTCTATTCGGATCACAATGGAGACCTCGAGGTTCTCACTCTTTTTAACAAAGACAAATGGGTTGAGAGAGACAAAGTGTCAACTTTAGGGTTTAGAAGGATGTAGATCTAAAAAAATGATGTAAAAAGTCATTTTCGTGATTTGATATATGCACAGTCTGCTCTAGTGCTAGAGTTGATGCTCAAGCGTGAGACACAATAAGTTGTTCCGTTCGAGCGCAAGAAATGCCGCTCGAGCGCCAAGTCACAATGAAAAAGACGCTCACCGCTTGAGCGCAAGAAGTGACGCTCAAGCATAAAAAACACACATCCAATAGTTTTGCAGACTTGCAAAAGTACTGAGAGTTTGCAAAGCCCGCTCAAGCGCAAGAAATGCCGCTCGAACAGAAGACCACAAATCTGGGCAACAAAGGTTTGAAAACTAAGCAACCAACCTGTTCCAAACACAACCACAACAATCATAAAGCCAGATTTAATGGAAAACCAAGGGAATAGGAGATGAACCACAACACCAAACCATGAAACCCGAGTTCGGAGTACAACAAAGATTGGGTCAAAACTGGAATCGCTATAACCTCCCCCTTTAAGGAATTTCGTCCCTGAAATTTCAAATTGATTTCCAAATACCAAGTTTTAACAAATTTTCACAATAATTCCAAATCAATTTCAACACCATGACCCTTCCACCGGTGTAGACACCCCATTTTTGACTGTCCTCAAGACTTGGACGTCATCGTTTGAACACTCGATGATAATCCATGCTCGTGTTCATTTTGAGTTCCTGAAGGTCTCGACTGCGCGCCTTGCCTTGAAGCCTCTCAACTTATCTGCTTTATGCTTGGTTGTGGACCAAGAGCTTGTGGCTTTGTTTCTGAGGGAAGAGGGTGGCTTGTTGGCCAGCCCTACAACCCATCGGCCAGGCCTCATGCCTATCAGCCATTCCTTTTTTCTATTAGCCATCAGTGGTGGCCGGTCAGCATCACTGATGGCCGGTCGACACCTTTATTGGCCGGTCGGCCATTCTTTTTGGCCGAGGCCTTTTTATTTGCTTTTGTAGATATTTTGTTGCCAGCTATGCCAGTTGGTAAGCACAGAACTCATCCTCCATGGATTGTAACAAGCCTCAATCTTATTCAACAAGCTTGAGACTTGGATTTCTATAAGACGGGAGGTCCCTCTCCCTTTCTAGAGGTTCAACAATTTGCATTAGAGACAATATATATATATATCTCTCTCTCTCTCTATATTTCTCTTTCTCTCTCTCTATATTGTGCTATTGTGAGCCTTAAAGGGTGTTTTCTCTTCACTCTTGCACTACAACACCTAGTAAAGCACCATTGCTTTGTTGCTGAGGTGCTAGAGGACCTTGTTTGGGCTCTCAAAGTTTGTTTTCTTTGGCTCAGAAGTGCTGGTTTGTTGTGGTTCTTCAAGGGTGAGTTGTTACCCGCTTTAAGCCTTGTTTTGCTTAAGTGTTTGGCCCCCTTTGCATATTGTTTTAGGCCTTGTTTTCAACTATAAAAAGTTCTGTATTTAAGTGCTTAAAGTGTTTGTTTGCGGCACCTTTGGTGTTGGGGGTGGTCTACTCTCTTTTGTGCCTTGTTTTGTGCCATCCTTTTAGGCCTTCGAGATCATCCTCGCTTGGCCTTTTAGCTACTAAAATCCAATGGATTTTTAGTGATAGAAAGTGTGTTTTGAGGCCCCAAATGGGTTGGGGTTGTCTCCCCCTCCTCTTCCTTTGTTTGCTTGTGTTAATGGCTCATCAAAGTAGCATGTCTTTCTAGCATATTTTGGCTCCATCTCATCATTCCTTAGGCCTCATTTCAACATGATATAACTCTATTTTGGCTTGGTTTGATTACCTCTTGCATGCTCCTAGCACTTGTATTGCAATCCTCCTTATTGCCTTAACATACATCATGCTTTGGACCATCATTCTGGCATGTTTTTGGCTCCACTCTAGAAATATTTTATTCATGTTTTTCCATGCTTAAGCTCTATTTTAAGTGGTTTTGGTCATGCATGCCTTGCTTTGTATAGCCATAGTGCAATCTTGTTCACTAGCTTTGAGTTTCCAAGTCACTAGCATGCATTACTTGGGCTATTTGCATGATTTAGCATCATTTGGTATGTGATTTTAGTGTGTGTAGTGTGGTCATGCCTTCATATCTTTCACTCTTTAAATGCTTTGGAGGGTTGGTGTTTTACGCCTTAAACATGAGCCAATATGCATGCCATCTTGCCTAAGCTTTTGGGCTACCATTTCAGTGTGTTTTGGGTGTTATTTTTCCATAATACAACTCTGATTTTTGTTTGTGAAGTCATCTCATGCTTGGTTTTGGTAGGTGTAGTGTAATCCTCCTCACTGGCCTTGTATGCTCCATGCTTCATGCCTCTAATTCTAGCACATGCTGGCTATATTTAAGCATGTTTCTAGCATTGTTTTGACCTTTCTCGGGACTATTTTGAATCATCTTGGTTCTTTGGGGTTTGATTGATATGGCCATGGTGCAAGTCCCTTTGCTAGTCTTAAAGCTTTGAGCCTCTTAGCATGCTATGCTTGTGTTATGTGCATGATTTGGCATCATTCCTCACATGATTTTAGAGCATATTTCATTGCCACACTCTCACATTTTCCACTCCTTCAATGTGTTTGAGAGTTGTGTCTTCATGTCTTGTTTATGAACCAATGTGTATGCATGCTTGTATTTGCTTTTGGACTTCATTTTCAACATGTTTTGGCCATTGTCTTGGCATGCATAAGGCTTGTTTGAGGTTGGTTTGGTCCATTGAGTTTTGCATTACATAGCCTTTGCCATGCTCATGTTGTTTGCATGATTGTTGCATTGTTGTTTGCATGTTGTTGCATTGCATTGTGTTTGCATGATATTGCATTGCATTGCATTAGCATGTTATGTGTATTGCATTTTGTTTGGGTTGGACGTCGATCCAAACACGAGGGATGTCGCACGTTTCATACTCAAAGTGATGAAACGTGCCTCGTTCCTTATGTCACCAACACCTTTGATCATGTATGATAAGGTGGAGGTTCATCGAGTCCTTATGTGTTATTTGTGTGCATTCATTGACATTGATTTGTGCAACTTGGCCTCTTTGGCCATCATGCATTAGGATGCGTGATTGGTGGATTGAGAGTCGAGTACCGCACTCCCTTGAGCTCAAGAAATGATAGGGAGGGTGGTTGTGCACACATTCCTTGTAAATATACTGCCATGCCTCTGTTTGTGCTCTGTTGCAGCAAAAGGAGAAATTGTAGGAAGCAGTGGCCGACCAGCCATCAAAGCTGCCGATCGACTATCAACTTTGGCCAATGGCTATCAACTTTGGCTGATGGCCATCCCTCTTGGCCGACCATCCTTTAGCATGTTCTTAAGGTGGTTCAAAATTTTCAGCAGTACAGAAGTGTGCAAATAGAGGCATCATGAGGCATGGTAGTGGATTTCTGGGGAGGACGCGATCGAGCATGCATCATTCATTATTCCAAGGCAGAGCCGTGGCAGCCTAACTTAAATGTTTTTCATGCTTAGTTGGTTTTGTAACTTAATTAATTTGATTAGTTAGTTGGTTTGTAAATAATTAGCTTAGCATAACTAGTTAGTTGATTTATTCGGACACTCCGTCGAGAGGGCAAATGTTGTAATAAGGGTGCGTGTGTGTGTGCATGTCTTCCAACCCCTATTTCTGTCTTCCTTTTACTTATCAGCTTTTGATGGTTAGTTTAGGACATGTTTCGATTAGCATACTTATGCTTCGCATGCGTGCATCATTCATCTGTTTTGCATGCACCGGGCTCGGCGCATCATACTAACTACATTGTATTTCAATACCAATTTGAATACATGTTATCTAGTTACATTTGCATGACATCTTAGAATAGCCGAGCCTATCTTAGTTACATTTTGCATGTGTTGCATTAGGCATTCTTAACATAGCTTGGATCATGCATTGATTTCTAACATAGCTTTTGTTTGGCTCGAAGTACTAGATAAGCTTTTATGCTTTAGCATCCTTGCATGCGTGTAAATGTTGCCATGTTCAGCATGCTTGCCATGAGGCTAACTGCTTAAGTGTTTAATTGCATGAATGCCTGTGGATGGATGCTTCATTGCTTGAATTGGAACAATTCATCAAAATGTGCGTTTTAAGCCCACTTGAAGTGGCAAAATCATGTTTTCAAGCCCACTTGAGGGTGGCAAATCTGCGTCTTAGCCTACTGGCGAGTAGCACTTTCAAACCATTTTCGAAAAAAAAAACATGAGATGTTTTGTTCCAAATTGAGTGATTTAGTATATACTCGTATGCTGTGCGCATCACATAGTAAGCTAGCTAATAAACCAGAATAAGAACACATGTCTTTTCAAAAACAACATATCATGTTAGTGGATGCCGATCTTTGATAGGGCGAGCGGGGATACTCATTTCATAACGTACCCAAGTTCCCGAGCCGAGGCAACTTTGGTGATGACGGACACATGGCCTTAGGCACGAGTTAGGGTTTCCTAAATTTCCCAAAATAAAATATTTAGCTGGCGACTCTGAAATCTAGCAAGGCAGTCCATGTTTGGCACTTCTTGACTAAAATCGATTTTCCAAAATGATTTGTCGGATTTGGACTCTTTGGTGATTTATCAGTCTTACATTGCACTTTGTGAGATTAGATTCAGAATCGTGACAAGAGTCAGAACTGTAGTAGCTAGAACCACGATTCGCGCCCTCGCGCGTGGAGCAGAGTTCGGGCGGTCTACAGTTTCTAGCGACTCCGTTGGGGATTCAGAGAACTTGACTCAAACTCATGATATGTTGTTTTATCTACACTTATGTGTTTCTTTGCATTGCATTTGCATTGGTGTGCCTAGGACAACGTGTTTGCCGTCTGCTATTCCTGAACGGTTTGCCGGAGGCTGCGTGCCATAGGGCTGACCGGTTACGGGCTCTGCCACGATGGGAACACAAACCTCAATTTTTACCGAGGCACCCTTCTTGACCATTCGACCTAGTGCGTATCGGAATCCATAGTGACCATTCCAAACTATGACAGGTTGCTTACTCGATTGTAGGTTGTTGAAACTGCTGTGTGCGTAGTGAAACCCTAGCTCCTGACAAGATAGAACAGGGAAACCCTACCCCTCCATAGGGGTGTTTTGGCTCTCACTTGCTTGTTATGTGCTTTTAGAGTTTGTCTCTACAGGAATGCATGTATCAGTTTTCAAGTCTGGGTATCAGGCCTGCGGACATCAGTATTTGGGGGAATCAGTTTTACCTGAGGGTATCAGATTTGAGGCAGTGATTTGGGAACAGTGATCAATGTTGAGAACAGTGTGTTCCGCTTACAAATGCCAACTATGTGTTGTGTTTATTTTAAGCCGAAATACTATCCATTTTTCTGGTTGTTTATTTCCTTATTATGCTTTATTTATCTTTTTGCAAGGTAGTTTAGCATCATTGCTTCCGATCAAGCAGATATTCCACAAGCACTCTGGAGCAGAGGTCGAAGGCTTTCTCGATCTGAGGATCTAGTTGACGGACAACCAGTGTTTGTGTCATTACCTCCGGTTACTAGACGGAGGTCGATTCTGTATGATTTATCGTCTGGCGGTTATCGATCGTGATCATTATCCATCCCACGGTGTGTAGTCGTCGAGGTTTCTATTTCTACAGCAGAGAGAGATACACCTACTGTTCAGTTAGATCAGCACCATATGGCCAGTATGGAGGACATGATGCGTCATCTCCAAGAGACTATGCAAGCCATGCAGTGGGATGCTGCTCGCTAGGCAGAGTTTGCCACGCGTCAGGCTGAGGTTATAGCCCAGCAAACAGAGTTGATTGCCAGACTTCAATAACAATAGCAACCGCAACCACAACAAGTCGGGGCATCTGCCTCACATCCACCCCCACCCCCACCTAGAGTTCCAACACTCGGGGATACTGCAAACGTCTAGGACGATACAGATGCTCCAACAGGGCAAGTACCGCCACCAGTTCTACCACAGATTTCAAAGACGTCGGCCTTCTCAACAGATACACCATTTGAATCTGAGATGGACCCGACAGCGTTGAAGGTGAGCAAGCTAGAAAAGCTATTGAAGAGGGCTCAAGGTGTGAATTCCATTCCGGACATAGAGGATGGTTACACCGATTCAGCAGTGACTTTGCCGGACCGGTTTAAGATGCCCCACATAAACTGTTTTGACGGTTCGGGCGACCCTATGGTTCATTTGAGGCTGTTCTCGGATATTTTGCGCCCGATGGGCTTGACAAGACTCTAAAAACTATCACTCTTCGGCCGGACCCTGTCGGGTGTTGCGGCCATCTAGTACGCGAAGTTGGAAAATTCTGTCAAGAGAAGCTAGGAGGAGATGGTTGAGGCCTTTGTAGCTCAATACTTCTACAACACACCGATCGAGATCACAACTCGTGATCTCGAGACAACGAGGCAAGAGCCAAAAGAGGGCTTCTCCAACTTTGTAACCCGTTGGAGGGCCAAAGCTTCTATGATGACCACCAGGCCGGTCGACAAGGATCAGATACGGATGATTGTGTGCAATCTCTAACCCAAGCTGATGCAAAAGATGATTGTCTTACCCCTTCCCACCTTTGCGGATTTACACGAGATTGGGGTACAGATCGAGGATGACATGAAGCAGGGTCTGATTGACCACGAGAGAGAGCAGCCCAAGTGTAGACGTCCCCGAACGCGCCCCGGGGAGGGAGTGCGAGTCCCCTCCGTTCCGGTTCGATATTGGGGTCTACTACAGTTCAAGGACTCAAATGTCACGGTTCTTAATCTTGAACCAAAGAGTCCAAATCCGGCAAATCATTTTGAGAAAACTGATTTTTGAAAGAAGTGCCAAACATGGACTGCTTTTCCCGATACAAAGTCGCCACCTAAATGTCTTTTAATGGGAAATTTAGGAAACCCTGACTCGGTGCCAAAGGCCACGTGTCCGTCATCACCAAAGTTGCCTCGGCTCGGGAACTTGGGTACGATTGGGGAAGGTCGCCATGAGCACCCTCGCCCGATCCAAAGACCGACCTCTACTAACCATGATATCTTATTTTGAAAACATTGTGTGTTCTTATTCTGATTATTAGCCTAGGTTACTATGTGATGCGCACAGCATACAAGTATAGACTGGGTTGCCTGAATTGGAACAAAACACTTCATGTTTGTTTTTGAAAATGGTTTGATGGTGCTACCCGTAGGTAGGCTAAGACATGGATTTGTCACCCTCGGGTGGGCTTTAGAAAACAATGGTTTTGCCACTATCTAGTGGGCTTAAAACAAACAGTCAATGATTTGTTCCACTCCAAGTAACTCAACCTCCACCCACAGGCATTCAAGGCAGTTATATCACATAAGCAATTAGCCTCATGGTAAGCATGCTTTTCATGGCAGTCACTCACACGCATGCAAGGATGCTAAAGCATAAAAACTCACCGAGTACTCCAAGCCAAAACAGAAGCTCGTTAGAAATCCATGCATGATCCTAGATGCACAGAATTGCCTAATGCAACACATGCAAAGATGCAACTATAGCAGGCTCGGCTATTCTAAACATGGCATATGAAATGCAACAGCTATCAAGTATTCAACTTGGAATTGAAATACAGATGCAGTTTGTATGATGCGCCGAGCCCGGTGCATGCAAAACAGATGAATGATGCAAACATGCTGTCATACTGTTATGCTAATTGAAATATGCCCTAATCTAACCATCATAAGTAGGTAAATAAAAGGGAAGAAAGAATTGGGGGTTGGAAGACATACATCACACTCACCCACACTTGTTACAATTTTGCCCTCGCGCAGAGGGTCCAAATAAATATACAGTCCCGAATAAAAGAATAATACAGTCCAAATAATATAATAAATGAATTATTACAAAATTTCTAATTATCAAATTAAATTCAATATATAAAAAAGGAAAGGGGCCTCAACCCTGCCTCGGGATGCGCGAATGATGCATGCTCGAATCCGACTTGCCCGGAAAATCCGCACCATACCACTGCTGTCTCGTTTCCGCCTGTCTCTCCAAAATTGCCAAAGTCCCGTAACACCTTCCTCGTGATGTCTTTGTACACCACCGGCTGGATGGAATGGCCACCGGCCATGTAAAATGACCACCGGCTGCTTGAGAGGTTATCGGCTACCCATAAAGTGCCGGTCGGCACTCTATACTGCCGGTCGGCAGAAAATTCCTGCAGAGGACAGTTTTGACAGCAACAGCAGACAGACAGTGTATGGCATGAAATTTCCAGCAAATGTGTGCACCAACACATCCCTTATCATGGTTTTTACTCAAAGGGGTATGTTCCTTGATACTTGGACCACCAATTGCGCATTTCGATGCGTGATGGCCCAAGAAACCAAGTATGCACTTTGATTTCAAATGTCATGCAAATCAAACACACACATAAAGCCGAACCTCTATCACTTGATCAAGAGGCAAGGCATGCATGCCAATGCAATGCAACCTAGGCATGTGATCTAGTATGCAACATGGGCATGCAAACATATGAACATGCAATGCAACTACATGGCACACACAATGCTAACAACATAATGGCATACACAATGCAAGATAGACTTACACCAACGTGAGTGGACCTCAGCCACACTCACATAAGAGGCCATAAAATGAAAATGGGACGCTCGAAATGCGTGCACGTATGCACGCAAACCGAGGACCGGACCTAAGGCACGAATGCCACTCTAACAAGGTATGGCAAGGCATGGATCATGGCATACAAACATATGAATTTCAATCACTGAAATATGATGCTTAACAGCCCCGAATCATGGCAATATGGCACCCGATACATGAGACGCATCCCGGAACTCAAAATTAGGCATATGAAATGGCCTACAACTATGCAATACATGCATTATTTGCACACAAAGTGTGAATACAGAAGCAAGAAAGCCCCGAGAAAAACATTTTTACAGTACAAAGCATGGTCAAACAGCAAGTGCAGGTAGGGCTAAAATGGCATACAAAAATGGCTCTGCAAGGGAGGCAATGAAGCAAGTGGTAGATGCAAGACCCAAACAGAAAAAGACCCTTCTAAAACACTGAATAGGGACAAAAAATATGACTACTCACAGTAGATGACAAGTCCCAAAACAGTATACAAACATGCTAAAGATGCAATGCAAGATTAAGGCCAACCAAGGGCTATAACATGAAGTATACAAAAAATGCATCAAACAGCCAAAGACCCTTAATGAAACATGTCAAGGGGGTCAAAATATGGCCACTTTCAGTTCTGATCATGGCCGAAAAACAGAATCATGATAGGCTAAAAAAAATGCAAAAATGGGGACCAAAGAGGGGTAATGAAGCAAGTCATACATGGAGGTCCCCAACAGTGTTTAACCCTTCTTCAATGTTGAAGAAGGGCTCAAAATAAGCCTAACCAAAGTTTACATCATGCTCGAAAACAGATCACACATAGGCTAAAAGAATCATGCAAAATAATGGCATACAAAGGGGTAATGAAGAAAGTGTCAAAAATATGCTTCAAACTGTAACAAGCCCTTAATGAAATATGGAATATAGCTCAAAAAAATGACATTTTATGTTTTGGTCGGAGCTCAAAACAGCAAGTAAAGAGGCTAAAAAAATGAGGCAAAAATGAACTAGAAAGAGGGAGAAGAGTGCTCACCCTTGAAGACCCAACCTTTGCTGCCTCTAAGACTGAAAAATGTTTCCTCTTAGCTGCTGGAAATCCACTCCTATCTGCCGGAATAGAGTAGTGGTGGTGGTGCTTGGTGGTGGTGAAGAAATGGGTGTAGGAACTTGGAGTTTTAAGGTTAGAATATAGAGAGACAGAGATTGTATGGAGGAGCTCCCAAATCAGATTTTTTGTAACCCTTAAACCAGCTGGGGAGGGGCTGTATATATAGGCAAATGAGGTGAAAAAGAGGGGGGAAAAAAGGGGGGAAATTTCGGATTCAAAATTCCCCCCAAAAAGGCCAAAAGGGTGAGGTAAAGGGGCAAGTGATATCTGCGGGTCCCAAATGGCCGAGATCCCTTCAAAAAAGTTAAAGAGGGGCTCACAGTAAGACACATTTTAGTTTACAACTAAGTCCAACACAGCCCACAAGTATGCCTAAAATACCGTGCAAGAAAAGGGGAAAAACGAGGGGTAAAGAAGAAAGTGGTATATGGAGACGTCAAACAACAAAAGGTCCTTAATCAAACATAAAAAGGACCTCAAAATATGACTATCTCAAGTTTGGGTCAGAGCCCAAAAATGTAGAATGAAGGTTCGGGAGCCGAAACACGCAGTTCGGGGCCCCGAAAGTGGGCTGTTAGGCACCGGGAGTGGTGCTCAACCACGAAGTTGGTCTTTCGGACCACAGTGTCCCTCAAAATGGAGTAAATAAGATGCATGCCAAAAACCGGTGCAAACGGAGATGGTTAGGCAGTCCCGAACCGAGGCGCACGGCCTGACGGCTCCGAAAACCGAGAACCGGGCTCCGAAATGGGCAAAATGGCCTACGGCCACGAAACGTAGCCTCCGGTCACTGAGAGATGATCTACTAGACCTCTCCCTCCCCTCAGGGAGATGAAACAGAGAAAACCAAGCTCGGTTCGCAAACCGAGACAAAGCACAGAACAGCCCGGAAGTCCGGAGGCAAGGCTTACGGCCGAGACTCTGAAACCTCTGGACGAGCACAATATGCAACATCACCAAGCGCTCAATCGGTGACGTCTGAGTCTTAAGGTCGGTCAAAATGGGGTGTCTACACCAAGCGGGCATTTACACGCAGTTCGAATGTAGGCACGAGTAGTGCTGCAGCTGCAAGAACTTTCGATGTGGGTATGGTCATCACCACCACACCAAAAACAGCAACCCCATTCACCGGTGCGTCAGATACCAGCTCACAAACAGCTAGATATCCACCCTGAGGGCAAAGGACCTTTACTCCACTATACATGCCCCTGTCCAAAGCTCTGGGGGTTCTAAATCAAGAAAGGGTATTTGAAGCCCCTGGAGCCGTGGCCATTACCAAACAAACTTCTTGCTTCCTATAACCCAGCCAAATACTGTGCCTTTCACCAACAGCATGGTCACGACACCGACCAGTGCTTTAGACTGCGTCATGAGATCCAGGATCTCATTGACAATAAGGTGATTGCACCTCCAGAAAATCCAAATGTCCCAACCAACCCCCTCCCACCACATAACCAAGCTCCATCGCCCAAACACATCAACCTGATCTAAACCTCATCCAATCTATACGACCCAAGGATATACATCACACCCTTCCATTTACCCAAGCCTGAGGTGTTCATCCCGGACAGCACAGACTTGTGCATGTTGAGCACCTCCCAAACCCAACCTGAACCGGTGGTGGTGACTATCGAAGATAGAATTGGGTCGACTTCGGAGGTAGATGGGAATGTTGATTTGGAGCCTGAGGGGTTTGGGAGCTTTGCGTACAACCTGAGTGGTTATATCACATCAACAGATCAGGTTAAGCCGAGGATAGAGTTGCCAGTTGGGACAGAGATTAGTATGGTTCGGGAGAATGGACCTGGTCAGGGGTTAGATGACCTAACAGAGCTGGAAGAGGGCATTACAGATCTGCAGTTCTTCAACGAGCAGGACTCAGGAGATGTAAACTTCAACTGGTTCGACTTGGATGGATCAGCAGAAAATACTGGGTGGCTCAGCGATGAGCCAGATGTTGTTGAGACATCTCAGCCAGAACAGGGGCAATTAGAAGCCAGAACATCAGCAGTGGTCGGAATGGTCGAGAATCAGGAGAAATCGCTGGAGAGCACCGGTGCTAAGAATTTTGCTCTGGATCCGGGCAGTTTGAGTCTGATATATCTTGAATGTAGGTCAGATAAGGCTTGAGCAAGAAAATGTCGAAGATCTTGAGAGGGCTAGGAAGGCCAAAGCGCCTACGGGGATGGAATGTGTTGTGAGCACAGGAACAGTTATAACGAAACCGGATAGTTGTTTGTCGGTTGCAGACGGTATGTGGTGGGAAGACGACGACTTACGTCTTGCCCACACCGATGAAGATTGGGGGCGAAACCAACCGGATGACACCTAGTACATTGAGGAGGTTGACCATATGACTAGAAGTGGGCGGTACTTCAAGCCCCCACATTTGGATCAGCCAGAAGCATCCGGGAAGGACAAAGAGGCAGGGAGGCAGAAAGAAAAATTACTAGAGGAGGAGGCTGTACTGAAACAGCTGAAGAAAATTCAGGCATACATCTCCATCTGGGGACTGCTTATGGCCTCAAGAGTTCACAGACAAACTGTCCTTTCTGCTATGGACATGGCGAAACTTTCAATTGATACCACACCCGAGCAGTTGGTAGGGTTGGTTTTCCCGGGAGGAGCTTCCCCGACCTTAACCTTCACTGACAAGGAACTGCCGCTTGAGGGCTCAAATCATAACAAATCGCTCTATATCTCTATCGAGTGTAGAGAGAAATGGGTACCGATGGTCCTGGTTGACACAGGATCTGCTATTAATGTGTGTCCGTCGAGAACGGCATATGCTATCGGGTTGAAGCCCATGGATTTTGTGCATACTGCCCAGGTGATACGGGCCTATGATAATACCAGCCAAGAGGTGATGGGCACTATACAGATTCAGACTCAGGTTGGTCCGGGGCAATAGGACATTGAGTTTCATGTCTTGGACGTTCCGCCAACCTTCAATCCACTCCTGGGGCGGCTGTGGCTACACCAGGTGAAGGCCGTCTCTTCCACCTTGCATCAAATGCTAAACTACGCCCACGGGAAGGGGGTGGCAATTATTTTTGGGAATCCTTGAATCCATCCGCCGCCAGAGGTTTCTACACCAGTTCTGGAGATTGAGCAAGGCATGGAGGATGTGTTTTTGTCAGGATTTACCCTAGCTGAGGCCCGGGTTGTACAGAATATCTTAGTTGTTGATGAGGGGCTATACATCAGTGCACAGTCTGTCTACCTTATGAACAAGCTCCAGCACATCCCCGGGATAGGATTAGGGCGAAGTGGCCGGAAGGGCGTTGCAGCATCGGCCGAAGTGCTGCATAACCCACATACCTTTGGTTTAGGTTATCTGCCTACCAAGGAGGATTGGGTGAGGAAAGGGAGAGAAATGGCCGGAAGAGCCAAGGCAAAGTAAGCCAGAAAACATTATGAGTTGGTGCACCGGCCTATCCAGGGGACCCAGAACAGACACTTTGTCCGGGAGGGGAAGGACTTCCCATTCTGTGGCTTCCCAGAGCCATGGCTAAATGCAGAGAGGCGGCGCTTGTCGGGATTTGAGATTTTCTTTGACTTGCAATTGTCTGGGGATGATGTTGCCGAAGAGCAGACAGACCCACCAGCTGAGGCTGAGTAGTGCAAGGAGGAGGATTTCGAGAGCACAGAAATTGAAATGGGGGTAGCGCTGGCTTGTCTCCTTGCAGATCCTCAGATCGTACCGGAGTGCTTGGGGGATAACTTCTCAGTTTCCATGATCAGGAATGAAGTGGTTGTGGGCCCATCTTCAAACATTCTGGATGCATCCATCGTAGCCTCCCTCATCTGGCAATACGAGGAGGGCTTTTTATCGAGTAGCACCGGGTCAGGTAGTGAGCTGGAATCTGATTCCACCAAGTCTGTAGAGTCGAAATCAGGTTCCAGCTCATCTGAGTCTGAGTCCGGTATTCTTACGGGTGATAACCCGGATGCCACTGTCCTGTCTAGGTCGTCTTTTTCTTTTTTCTTTGAGTCTGTTGTATTAGAGGAATCAGGCGAAGTGGATGTTAATAATGAGAATGGTACGGCTGTGGCTTCTGAGTACTTTTCTATGCCTTTAATTTATTGCATTAATCAAGATTTTCAAAATTTTGATGAAAATGACGAAGAAGAAATTCCTCCGGTTTTACTACGTTTGATTGATCAAGAGCAGGACAGGTTTGTCAAACCTTTGGTTGATGAAATCACCACAATTAATGTTGGTACTGAGAAGGACCCGCGGTTGGTCCAGATCGGGTCCACGTTGTCTTCGGAGGAGCGCAAGCACTTAGTTTCTTAATTAAAAGATTTCAAAGAGGTTTTCACGTGGTCCGACGAAGACATGGCTGGGATCGATCTTGAGATTGTACAGCCCCAGATTCCTCTTAATGCAGAGGCCCAACCTGTTAAGCAGAAGCTCCGAAGGATCCGCCCAGACTGGGCTCTGAAGATCGAAGAAGAGGTCACCAAGCAAATTGACGCAGGGTTCCAGCTGGTATCTGAATACCCAACTTGGTTGGCCAATATAGTTCTGGTGCCGAAGAAAGACGGCAGAATTTGGGTATGTGTGGACTTTAGGGATTTGAATAAAGCCAATCCGAAGGACGACTTTCCTCTGTCGCATATCGACGAGTTAGTGGACTTCACTGCTGGGCATGCGCTGCTCTCGGTCATGGATGGGTTTTTAGGCTACAATCAGATTTTGATGGCACCTGAAGACAGGGAGAAGACTGCTTTCACCACCCCGTGGGGAACCTATTGTTATAGGGCGATACCGTTTGGGTTGAAGAATGCTGGGGCTACGTATCAACGGGCTACGACCACAATTTTGCATGACATGATCCATAAACAGGTTAAGGTGTACGTGGACGACATGATTGTCAAGTCCAAGGAAAGAGAGGGCCACTGCACCGCCTTGCAGAAATTCTTCCAACGGATCAGAGAGTATCGGTTGTGGCTGAATCCTCAGAAATGTACATTTGGTGTTTTAGCAGGGAAAATGCTGGGGTTCTTGATCACACAAAGGGGTATCGAGGTCGCTCCTTCTAAAATCAAGGCCATCTTAGAAATGCCACCACCAAGGACTGAAAAGGAGGTGTGAGGCTTTCTGGGTAAAGTACAATTCATAAGACTTATTGCAAAATTAACCTTGACTTGTGAACCACTCTTTGGTCTCCTGAAGAAAGGAAAGAAGTTCCAATGGGACGACCGATGCCAAGTCACTTTCGAGCAGATCAAGCAATATTTACAGAACCCACCTGTGTTGTCACCGCCTGAGCCAGGGAAACTGTTGATTCTGTATCTGTCAGTGACTGAAATGACAATGGGCTGCATGCTTGCACAAAAGTCTGAGGACAGAGTGGAGAAGGCTATCTACTACTTGAGCAAGAAAATGTTGGATTACGAGACCCACTACACTCCACTGGAGAAGGCTTGTCTGGCCTTGGTATGGGCTACCAAGAAGTTGAGGCACTACCTATTAGCTTACTCTATAATACTGGTTTCGAGATTAGATCCCATCAAATATCTCTTCGAGAAACCGGTGCTTATGGGTAGGCTAGCCCGTTTGTTGTTTCTGCTTTCAGAATTTGATCTGATGTACATGACGCGCAAGTCAGTGAAAGGGAGAGTGGTAGCGGAGTTCCTAGCCGACCACCCAGTTGAAGGGGATAAAGCAGTTGAGTATTTGTTCCCAGACGAGGCCATTCTACATGTCGAAGAAGAGAATTGGAAGATGTACTTTGACGGAGTGTCAAACCAATATGGGTATGGGATAGGGGTGTTGCTGATAGCACCTGACAATTCCCGCATACCTCTAGCATTCAAACTCCGGTTCAAAGTATCGAACAATGAGGCAGAATATGAGGCATGTATTACTGGACTAAAAGCCGCCCTAGAACTAGGGACAAAATGGTTGGATGTCATCGGGGACTCGAACCTTATTGTATCTCAAGCTAAAGGAGATTGGAAAGTTAAAGAAGAAAAGATGAGAATCTTTCACCAGACCTTGGACGTTCTAATTCCTCGGTTTTAGAAACTGAATTTCGCTCATCTGTTAAGAGAGAATAACAGGTTCGCTGATTTATTAGCAACTCTATCTTCTATGACAGACATCCCTTTTGGAGTCCGGATGCATCCGATCATCATTGAACAAAAATTCGTGCCGGCCTACGAGTTGATTGCTACCATAGATGAGGTACAAGATGAGAACCCCTGGTATTACGACGTCTGGAACTTCTTGGAAAATGAAGCATATCCACCAGGGACAAATGCCAAAGATAAGAGGGCAATTCGAAGAATGGCTGCTCAGTTCATCGTCTGCGGAGGTAAACTGTACAAGAGGGGTCATCTTGGGATGCATAAACTGTGTGTTGTTGTTAAAGAATCCAAGTGCCTTGTGGAGGCCATCAATGGAGGAGAGTACGGAGCGCACATGAATGAGGTGATGCTAGCTCAGAAGATCCTTAGACAGGGTTATTACTGGGCCACCATAGAGGAGGATTGTATTGGCTTTGTTCGGCGATGCCACAAATGTCAAATCCATGCAAATCGAATGAACATTCCGCCATCGAGGTTGTACAACATGACTTCACCATGGCCATTTTCAGTCTGGGGGATTGATGTAATTGGGGCTGTCACTCCGAAGTGGTCCAACGGGCCTGAGTATATTCTGGTAGTGATAGACTACTTTACGAAGTGGGTTGAGGCCCAATCTTACGTGGTGTTGAAGGCATCGCATGTCGCTAAGTTCATCAGGAACAACATTAGTTGTCGCTACGGGGTCCTGAATGAGATTATTTCGGATAATGGTTCCCACTTCAAGAAGGAGGTGATCGACTTGTTGGAGAAATACAACATGGCTTTTCATAAGTCATCTACATATCGGCCGCAAACTAACGGAGCAGTTGAGGCCGCCAACAAGAACATCAAGCACATTCTGCAGAAGATGGTGGAAACCTACCGGGAGTGGCCAGATAAGCTGCCATTTGCTCTTTGGGGCTACCGGACTTCAATTCGAACTTCTACTAGGGCAACTCCGTATTCCTTGGTTTATGGGATGGAGGCTTTTCTGCCCATCAAAGTTGAGGTTCCGTCATTACGGGTATTGGCTGAGTGTCAGATAGCTGAGGCAGATTGGCAGCAAAGCAGGTTCGAAGAACTCATGCTCTTTGATGAAAGAAGGCTGAAAGCATTGTATCACGTCCAGGGTTATCAACGAAGAATTGCCAGGGCTTTCAACAAGAAGGTTAAGTCCTGGAATTTGAAAGAGGGGGATCTAGTGCTCAAAGACAACCGAGCTCCCATCCACGACCCTAGGGGCAAGTTCAGACCCAATTGGACTGGCCCTTACATCATCAAGCCTATCTGGTCGGGTGGAGCTGTCATTTTGATGGATTTAGATGGCCTTGAGTTCTCCCAGCTGATCAACATGGACAAGTTGAAAAAATACTATCCCTGAGTGGCTTGCTAGGCTGAAAACCTGGAAGGACGACCTAGACAAAAGTTAGAGCATGAAAAATTTGAAATAATAAAAACTGAGCTCGCAAGGTTGAAAACCCAGAAAGGGCGGCCTTGGCAAAAGTTAGAGCGCAAAAGGAAAGGGTTAATATACGAGTGAACCTAAGCCGAACTACGTAAGGCTTGATTCCCATCTTTGGGATACGTAGGCAACTTCATTCTAAAGTCCAGCCATAAACACTTCCAAATCAACTTTGTTCGTGTGATCATGTTGGTCATGTTTGTCTATTCTGCATTTAAGAGCTCGGTTGTGATCTCCAGTGCAGTGCTATTCAGACTAGGGGCAACTTTGCAGTTGCTGGATTCGGGGTTGTACATCTTAGTGATCGATCTCGGGCCTGTCCAGTTGTGATCCGTATCGAAAATGGTTTTGAAAAGTTTTAATAAAAGTTGATTTTGCTCAAATTAATCTTTTTACGACTTAGACCATTTTTGGACCAAATGAAAAATTTTCAGTACCCACAATCTTCAATTACATTGATTTCAGTACAGAGTTCTCCTACTCTTGAATACAAATTGAAGTTGCTTTTTTTTTTACATTCATACAGAAAACTTGAAAGTACTGATTAAAGCAAATGAAGTCGGGGTATAGTCAGGTGTTCCTGTGTCTCCTCCTAGAGCTTGTGGAAGCCTCTGATGCCAAAGTAGGCCCAACCTACGCCTCTTCATCAAGCCAAGCTATGCACTCATCAGAGAGGGTGCAACTGAAAGTGGGAGCGGGGGCCAGAAGCTCTCTCGTCCTCCATGCTGTGGCATACCGAGCTAGCTATGTGCCTAGGACTGGAAATGCGGCCGGGTACTCTATCTCTTCTTCCGGGCAAGTCTGATCATGTCCGAATTGATGCCGGATTCGAAACGGGAAGTAAATGACGCAGTGTGTCAAGCTGATCAACTGAATCCTGGGCTGGCAAGACATGCTGTAACTCATCGCCGACAGATTGAGCTAGGGGCAGCGCCAAGCAATGTTGACAGCAGACAGACTGCACATCCATTCGCACCACCATCCCTCCTCAGGGGCATCGACTAGATGTCGCCAGAAGAAGTAGTTGCGAGCTAAATATGCTGGACATGAGTCCACAACCTTCAACTTATCGACTAGACGTCGCTGGAAGAAGTAGTTGCGAGCTAAAGAATAGAGACGTGTGTGTGAAGAGAAAAGTGTGAAAAGGGTTTTTAGAGAAAAACCGAGCTTGAGGGCCGAGTGATGTGAGAAATATATGTGAGATGGGGTGGGAAACATTACCTGCAGCAGTAGTGGACTCCCCGCGAATCTAGTCGTCTCCCGGTGATGAAAAGCATCCAAACCCATCAATGTCTCAGCTAGCGCCATGGCAATACAGGTTTTGCCCTCTTTTAAGCCTTGGGCAACCTCAATCAAACAGATGCTAGAGCCTCCAAAGCCTGGGGTAAGCAAAAAATGAGACAACATGCACAAGCAGAGGGCATGGCGCCGAAAATCCTACCAGTGATGATCGCTGCGGTCACCGGCGTAAGAAAAATGATGAATCAAGCTCGGAATGTCTAGTTCTCCGTCGTAGAGCAAAGATCGAGCATCCTGCAAAGTGAGCCTGCACATCCATACTAAGGCTTGGACATGGCTAAAATGGAATTGGGGCAAGATCTCTTCCTCACGCTCGGAGTCCATCAAAGCTTGGAAGTCTTCGAAAGTGGGACATATCTCTTGTCCACCAGAGCTAGAAATGTATGTGATCGGATTCCAACACCTTGCCGCGGCATGAAGGAACGGAAAATGCAGCGGGGTGCGGCTCAACGTGAATAGTGCATTTATTCCGAAGCCCTGGAAATTTAGCTTTTCCGAGCCATCCAAGTTAGCAATCCAATTTGTGAGATTTTGGACAAGAAATGCCTCCATTTGGTGCAAAAACAGTGTTGAAATGGAGAAACTATGAAGCTAGGGCTTTCGTAGAACATAAGGTGTTGAGTGGAGGACAGGTGTCAACAATCTGGGCACTTTCTACATTTATGGCCGACCGACCATCTTTAGTAGCCGATCGGCTAGTGTTGGTGGCCGATGGCCTTCTACTATGGCCCATGGCCTCTCCTTTTGTTCTCTGAGCTGTCCATGCCTTGGGAGTGTTGAGAACTTATGTCTTGTTCCACTTCAAGTGCCTTTTTGTGACAATTTTGTGAAGTCGTGCCTGTGTTACTTCAATTTGTTTATCGGGTTGTTGCATTTTTGTTTATCGAGTTGTATTTTGCGTTGTTATTAAGTTCTTGTCTTGCTTATCGAGTTGTATTTACATTTGGTTAGCATATCAAGTCCTTGTTTTGCTTATCAAGTTGTTTTGCTCTTTCAGTTGTCAGTTGGTTCACTACCTGATTAAGGCAATGCAATTCGAGTGTGCAATTTTCAAACAAAGTTCAATCTCATTTACATGCTGTGTGATGTAATGCAATGCGATGCGATGCGTAGAATACAAATGTAACACTTTTTCAATCAAAAAGTTATTTTTCATTCCATCATGGTTTCTTTTTGTAAAAGTACAAAGTTTTAAAGAAAATAAAACTACCTGAGGTTGTACAATGTACAAAAAAAAAACTACAGGCAAAAAGAGATATAAAGCAAAAACAAAACATCTGAATCGACGCCAGTCGCCTCAAGAGTGGGAAAATCTCCCCGTTCTCTTCCTCGACGAATGTCCGGAACTACCGCCGTCAGCTCCGCTACCAGCGTCTGAATCTGAGCCATCTCCAGCCTCATCTCCATCATGAGACCACTCTGACTGTGGACTCACTGCCTCCTCGTCAAACTCATCATCATCTGGGGCAGGCCTCCGCGAACTACTCCCAGTGTGAGCACGCCCGACTCTGCTACGACTGTGCGCTGAAGTCCCTCGTCCCGCTCCCCTTACTGCTCGGGGAGGCACTGAAGGTCCCGTTGAGGCGCCCGCAGTGGCTGGTATCTGGAATGGGGCCTGAAAAGAACAATTTGGCAAATGCATCAGTTACGCTATGCGAAGCTGAGTATGGGATCAAATACATTATATGATTACAATGTATGAATGCTGTGAGCAGTATTTGAACGCCGTGAGTGGTGAATGATTGCAGTGTATGAGGGCCGTGGCCAGTATATGAGATGCAGTGTATTAGTGCCGTGAGTGGTATATGCGTGTGGTGTATCAAATGCAGTGTTGATAATGTGATACATCAGATCAGTATGGAGCAGATTATAGAGGGTTTTGGGACGGAGGTTGAAAGAACTTACCGGAATATCGTAAATACTGAGCAGGTCCATGCTCTTCTGCAGTATCCCCATCACCGAAGCCGACAGCTCTAGAGCCTGCCTAGTGTACTCTATGAAAGCCTGCAAAAGTGTTGAGGTAATTAGTAATCTGTGGGATACCAACTGAAATGAAATGAATGCACCGAATGTAAAGTATAGCATATACTGGGGTCGAGCCTCGAACTCCGAAGAGCTCTTGATCAGCTGGAGGAGGAGCGATGGGAATCTGATAAGTCTCTCCAGCCTGTCCTCGACATGTCATAGTAGTGGGCAGGTCTGGCCACTCTACCCTCTGTCTCCTCGTAGAACCCCTCCTACCAAGGGCCTGGGTCACCTGGGATCCTCCCACTCCTTCTGCTGTGGCTGCAGGTCTCTCTCTCTCACCTCGGCGAACACTGGCCAGAGGCTACATAAGCCATGTCTAGATGAAGACGGTGTAGTCCCTGTCAGCTCTTAAGAAGTCTGCATCCCAGCCAATCATGAAATCGGCCATCTCCTACGAGGTGTACCTCTCTGTCTACCTCATGTGCGAAGGAGGCAGCACCGGAGCCACCGACTCGAGTAAACCAAGGCTCTGACACAAGAAGCGCTCATCTGCTATTGAAAGTACAACATAAAGCAAAGCTCAAATGAACTGTAAGGTATGAAATACCTTCGCTGTGGCTACAGTGTCAAAGTATCGGCAAAAGAATGGGAAAGACTCTTGCGGCCTCCCCTCGCATCGCACATCGTACCCATGTGAATATGGGACCGTGGGGGGCGTCTCTACATCCGGCATTAGGGCAAGCCTCAAGAAGTAAGCATATACCCACAACTACAGAATGCGAAAGAGTAATGATGAGTATGTTTATCAGTAAAGCAGTATACAGATAAAGCAGAAATCAGAGAATGATGTGCAGTGTCTTGTGCAATGTGCGCAGTGTACAACTAGTGTAAAGCAGATTGTGTGTATGCAGTGTGCATGGTGTACAGATAATGTAAAGCAGAACTGTAAAGCAAAAGGGAAAGATGTACCTCCCAGGCTTGCCAGTAGCCTCCTAGCAGGTGCCCACTCTAGCGAGATGAGGAACTCATATATCCGTAGAGTGTGGCCAAGCCTACGCTGCCCCAGTCATAGCGCCAAATACGAGTCACGTCTATTAGTGCGCTCAGCAGATAGAGGCCAACGGTGTTTGCCCGGTCAGCGAAAAGAGTAGTGCCCAACAAGAACATAAAAAACCCCCAGGCGTAGTGCTCGACCTCCTCATAGGCTGTCGGCGTCTCCCCCCTGAACTACTTGGCGAACCATGAATATCTCACGAACCCTGGTCGAAAGAGAGGTGGGTGAGTCCCAGCAAGTAGATCTGTGCGGCATCCCACTCGCCCATATCAGTGTCTGAAGGGATCGGATCACCCCCTACTTCGATGCCGGTGAGCATGGAGAAGTCGAAGGGAGTCATCGTCATCTCCCCTGCTGTAGAAAGGTGGAGGGAATCGGTGGTGTCCCACCACCTCTGCACTACGGCACCTAGAAGAGGTCGACTCACAGTGAGGCGTGAGAGTCCCATGCAGAATATGACAAAACTGGCATCGTCAACGATGTGACGAACCTCATCAGGTAACAATCTCGTGCAATGGTGTTCCCATAACCACGAAAGGCATGAGAATCTCCCTGCGTTCAAGACAAACAGATGCGAAGCAGTGTCAGGAATACAGTGTATGCATATGCTCAGAATTGATAGAAATGCAGTGAATGTATGAGTTCAAATTGTCAGAAATACAGTGTATGATTGTGCTCAAAATGAACTAAGCATGTGATATACAAATGTGTTCAGGTTAATCAGATGAAGAGTGATGTTGGCTATCCAAGACGTATAACCTATATTGCAGAAAGTAAAGAGGAAGAGTATACCTCAGCGGCGCCATAGGATAAGTGTGACTTCAGCTCGCGTAGCAGGAGGTGCTCCGGAGGACCTCGCGCGAAGCTCCTGAACTGGCGAATACTGTCAGGAGGCAATACGTGTACGTTAGGGTGATAAGATGCTGGGTCGAAAGGCCGAATGCCGAGCGGAAAAAGCTCGAACTCGGGATCCATCTCCATCCCTGGAGGAGCCCCACCCTGTGGAATATCATCTGCCATCTCAAGAAGAGTGAGAAAATGGTCGAGGGTATGGAAAATGGGCAAGAACGCCAAAAGTCAATCGAAAGTCAACTCTGAGGGGTGAAAAAATGGAAGAAAATGTCAAGGCTCGGAAGAAGACACGGAAACGAAGGGTAACTCGGGGGAAACAAACCCCAAGTGGTGGAAATCAAGAAAGAGGCGCCGAACACACTTTTCAATCGGTTCAAAGTGTGTAAAACAACGAGGGTTTTGCGAGTCAAATGTTTTTGGGACGTTGGAAAATGCATTTGAAGCACGGATCTTATGGGGAAAGTGATCTAGAGCAGGAGGAGAAAGGTTTCCGGCTTTGGAGAAGTGAAAGAATAGGGTTTGGAACCCTATACTTAAAGACCCGAGGCAAATGGACAAAACTGCATTGAATCTGCCACTTTTGGCCGATCGGCCAAATTGTTGGCCGGCCGACCACTTTGTTAGCCGATTAGTTTGTTTGGTGGCTGATGGGTGGTCGATGGTTCCCTCTTGTGACCAATGGACCTCCAATGCCCTTGTTTGGGGTTTTTCTGTTGATTTGTACCCTCATCTCTGAAGGAAGTGCAAGAAAATACACTTTTGAAGCTTAAGCAACCTCTGTGATGATCTCGAACTGTGTCTTGCATGTGTGACACTCGATATGCATGAGATGTATCCTTTTTTGTATCCTTTTGCATATTGCTAGATTCAAAAATTATCTTCGAATGTGTGGCTTTACAGTGTTCTTGCCACATTCACGAGATTTGCATTTGTTATATGCCTCTTTCACTTTTGCATTGGACATGCATCATCGTGTTTGCATAACATGTGCGCGTTGTGTCAAGTAGGTATTCATGCTTACATTGCGTAGAGTGTACATTGCATGGAACACGTTTTAGCCTTGCTTGCATAGAATGTGCACTTCTCACCCTGGCATGAAATGTGCATCTTCATGTTACATGGAGGATAGATTTCTCATACTTGCATTGTTATGCACTTCTTTACTTGCGTTGTTATGCACGTTACTTGCATTGTTATGCACTTCTTTACTTGCATTGTTACGCACGGTACTTGCATTGTTATGCACACTTTAGTTGCGTTGTCGCGCACGTTACTTGCATTGTTATGCACACTTTACTTGCGATGTCACGCACGTTACAATTGTTATGCACACTTTACTTGCGTTGTGACGCACGTTACTTGCATTGTTATGCGCACTTTACTTGCGTTGTCATGCACGTTACTTGCATTGTTATGCACTTCTTTACTTGCATTGTCACGCACGTTACTTGTATTGTTATGCACACTTTACTTGCGTTGTCACGCACTTTATTCGTGTTGTTATGCACCATTTCAGTTGCGTTGTCACGCACATTTCAGTTGCATTGTTATGCACACTTTACTTGCGTTGTCACGAATGTTACTTGCATTGTTATGCACCTTTTCACTTGCATTGTTATGCACGTTCTACTTGCGTTGTTATGCACGTTCTACTTGCATTGATATGCACACTTCACTTGCGTTGTCACGCATGTTACTTGCATTGTTATGCACCTTTTTACTTGCATTGTTGTGCACGTTTGACCTGCATTGTTATGCGCCCGTTTCGCTTGCATTGTCATGCAACCTTTTCACTTGCATTGTTATGCGCGTTCTACCTACATGTGTTTCTACTATATTTGCCCCGTTTGGTAGAGTTGTGAAAAAGTGATTATAGATTATATCCTACAGATTATGACTTGTAGCTATGAACACAAGCTGTTAACCTGTTTGGTGCAGCTGTGGGATTATGGATTTAAGCAGTAGAGTAGTATTTGGTTAATAAGCTGTAAAACTGTATAATTGTCCTTTCCGCCCTTATATGATATAAAAATGATTATTTTGTGATTTTTTTCAGTTTTAATTTAAAAAAAATTATTTCATTAATAAAAGTTAATGTAATTAGTGTTAATTAGTATTAATTAATATAAAAATTGATATATTTGATAAAAATGTAATGGAAGTATTATTGTCACAATTTTTTTCTATTATAAATTAATTAGTATCAATTAATACTAAAATTATTAATTAGTATCAATTAATGATTTAATTAGTCTCAATTAATACTAAAATTATTAAAATTGTAAAAATTAATATTAATAATTAATTTTTATTAGTATCAATTAATATTAATAATCAACAATTGTTATTAATTATTATCAATTATTAATTAATTCATTACAAAAGTATACAATATTAATTTATTAATAATTAATACCAATTAATATTTACTTTTTAATTAATATTGATTTTTTTCTTTTTCTTCAGAAATATACAATTTTTTCTTTTTTAATTAATATTAATATTTGGGTATTGACAAAGACATTTAAGTAATTTAGCCCCTCCCACACCAGCTGGGCGCTTAAGTAAAAAATTTAAGCACCCCCTGACCAGCTTTTGAGATAAGCTGAGAAATAGCTTGATTTAAGCTATAAGTTGGTTAACTTAAGCTGCACCAAACACAATATTTTAGCTTAAATTAAGCTAAAAGCTGAAATAACTAGCTTATAAGCTCTACCAAACAGGCCATTGTATCTGTCAAAGTTTCTTTTTGTGCAGGCACGATATTGTATGTACGGCTCATTTGAAGCTGGCACAACCAGACAATGTTGTATGTACAGTTCAGTCAGAGGAACTCTGGGTGAGATCATTCATGTTCCCTCGAACTCTCTTGGCTACCTTTCTCCTTCCACGTTTGACACGCGTTTGGATGCCCTTCTCTTCTCGCGTTTGATATGCGTTAGGATGTACCTTTTCCTCTCCCGCGTGTGATACGCTGAGAGTTGTTGTGTTTGAGATTTCGGGTATTCTCAATAGTCGCTTTTAGCCTTCTCTGTGTGAGACGCAGTGAGAATTGTATAATTTTCTTACATCCTTTCTACGTGAGTTGCAGTTTGGTTTGTGCTTATTTGCTTGTGTACGAGTTTGCTGTAGCATTTCTTTATGTAACATTTGCATCTAGATGCTTCATTACAGCCCTATTTGCATAATCGTAAGTTATGTTCTGCATTGTGCATGCCATTGCATTTTGCCCCAGCTTGCGGGCACATCTCTTTGTTGTTTTGTATGTTTGTCTAAGTCTTCGTCCTTGTCAAAAATGGGTCATCTCTGGGCTTTGACATTCAAGTTCTGTCAAAGAGGGGCAACTGTAGACACCCCTTTTTTGACTGTCCTCAAGACTTGGACGTCATCGTTTGAACACTTGATGATCATCCATGCTCGTGTTCGTTTTGAGTTCCTGAAGGTCTCGGCTGCGCGCCTTGCCTTGTTCAACAAGCTTGAGACTTGGATTTCTATAAGACGGGAGGTCCCTCTCCCTTTCTAGAGGTTCCAAAATTTGCATTAGAGACAAGATATCTCTCTATATCTATATATATATTGTGCTATTGTGAGCCTTAAAGGGTGTTTTCTCTTCACTTTTGCACTACAACACCTAGTAAAGCACCATTGCTTTCTTGTTGAGGTTCTAGAGGACCTTGTTTGGGCTCTCAAAGTTTGTTTCTTTGGCTCAGAAGTGCTGGTTTGCTGTGGTTCTTCAAGGGTGAGTTGTTACCCCCTTTAAGCCTTGTTTTACTTAAGTGTTTGGCCCCCTTTGCATACTATTTTAGGCCTTGTTTTCAACTGTAAAAAGTTTTGTATTTAAGTGCTTAAAGGGTTTGTTTGAGGCACCTTTGGTGTTGGGGGTGATCTACCTCATTTTGTGCCTTGTTTGGCCTTGTTTTGTGCCATCCTTTTAGGCCTTCGAGATCACCCTCTCTTGGCCTTTTAGCCACAGAAATCCAGTGGATTTTCAGTGATAGAAAGTGTGTTTTGAGGCCCCAAATGGGTGGGGGTTGTCCCCCCTCCTCTTCTTTATTTTGCTTGTGTTAATGGCTCATCAAAGTAGCATGTCTTTCTAGCATGTTTTGGCTCCATCTCATCATGCCTTAGGCCTTATTTCAACATGGTATAACTCTGTTTTGGCTTGGTTTGATTACCTCTTGCATGCTCCATGCACTTGTAGTGCAATCCTCCTTATAGCCTTAACATGTATCATGCTTTGGACCATCATTCTAGCATGTTTTTGGCTCCACTCCAGCAAGCTTTTATTCATGTTTTGCCATGCTTAAGCTCTATTTTAAGTGTTTTTGGTCATGCGTGCCTTGTTTTTTATAGCCATAGTGCAATCTTGTTCACTAGCTTTGAGTTTCCAAGTCACTAGCATGCATTACTTGGGCTATTTGCATGATTTAGCATCATTTGGTATGTGATTTCAGTGTCTGTAGTGTGGTCATGCCTTCACATCTTTCACTCTTTCATTGCTTTGGAGGGTTGGGCCTTTATGCCTTAAACATGAGCCAATATGAATGCCATCTTGCCTAAGCTTTTGGGCTACCATTTCAGTGTGTTTTGGGTGTTATTTTGCCATAATACAACTCTGATTTTTGTTGGTGAAGTCATCTCATGCTTGGTTTTGGTAGGTGTAGTGTAATCCTCCTCATTGGCCTTGTATGCTCCATGCTTCATGCCTTTAATTCTAGCACATGTTGGCTATATTTAAGCATGTTTCTAGCATTGTTTTGACCTGTCTTGGGACTATTTTGAATCATCTTGGCTCTTTGGGGTTTGATTGATATGGCCATGGTACAAGTCCCTTTGCTAGTCTTAAAGCTTTTGAGCCTCTTAGCATGCTATGCTTGTGTTATGTGCATGATTTGGCATCATTCCTCACATGATTTCAGAGCATATTTCATTGCCACACTCTCACATTTTCCACTCCTTCAATGTGTTTGAGAGTCGTGTCTTCATGCCTTGTTTATGAACCAATGTGCATGCATGCTTGTATTTGCTTTTGGACTTCATTTTCAACATGTTTTGGCCATTGTCCTGGCATGCATGAGGCTTGTTTGAGGTTGGTTTGGTTCATTGAGTTTTGCATTACATAGCCCTTGCCATGCTCATGTTGTTTCCATGATTGTTGCATTGCATTGTTGTTTGCATGTTGTTGCATTGCATTGTGTTTGCATGATATTGCATTGCATTGTATTAGCATGTTATGTGTGTTGCATTGTGTTTGGGTTGGATGTCGATCCAAACACGAGGGATGTCACACGTTTCATACTCAAAGTGATGAAACGTGCCTCATTCCTTAGGTCACCGACACCTTTGATCATGTAGGATAATGTGGAGGTTCATCGAGTCCTTATGTGTTATTTGTGTGCATTCATTGACATTGATTTGTGCAACTTGGCCTCTTTGGCCATCATGCGTTGGGATGCGTGATTGGCGGATTGAGAGTTGAGTACTACACTCCCTTGAGCTCAAGAAATGATAAGGTGTGTGGTTGTGCATACACTCCTTGTAAATACACTGTCATGCCTTTGTTTGTGCTCTGTTGCAGCAAAAAGAGAAATTGTAGGAAGCAGTGGCCGACCGGCCATCAAAGCTGCCAATCGACTATCAACTTTGGCCGATGGCTACCAACTTTGGCCGATGGCCATCAACTTTAGCCGATGGCCATCCCTCTTGGCCAACCATCCTTCAGCATGTTCCAAAGGTGGTTCAGAATTTTCAGAAGTACAGAAGTGTGCAAACAGAGTCATCATAAGGCACGGTAGTGGATTTCCGTGAGGGCGCGACCGAGCATGCATCATTCATTATTCCGAAGCAGAGCTGTGGCAGCCTAACTTAGATGTTTTTCATGCTTAGTTGGTTTTGTAACTTAATGAATTTGATTAGTTAGTTGGTTTGTAAATAATTAGCTTAGCATAGCTAGTTAGTTGATTTATTCGGACCCTCCGTCGAGAGGGCAAATGTTGTAATAAGGGTGTGTGTGTGTGTGCATGTCTTCCAACCCCTATTTCTTTCTTCTTTTTACTTATCAGCTTTTGATGGTTAGTTTAGGACATTTTTCAATTAGCATACTTATGCTTCGCATGCGTGCATCATTCATCTATTTTGCATGCACCGGGCTCGGCAAATCATACTAACTGTATTGTATTTCAATGCCAATTTGAATACATGTTATCTAGTTGCATTCGTATGACATCTTAGAATAACCGAGCCTATCTTAGTTACATTTTGCATGTGTTGCATTAGGCATTCTTAATGTAGCTAGGATCATGCTTTGATTTCTAACATGCTTTTGTTTTGGCTCGGAGTACTAGGTAAGCTTTTACGCTTTAGCATCCTTGCGTGTGTGTAAGTGTTGCCATGTTCGGCATGCTTGCCATGTGGCTAACTGCTTAAGTGTTTAACTGCATGAATGCCTGTGGATAGAAGCTTCATTGCTTGAATTGGAACAATTCATCAAAATGTGCATTTTAAGCCCACTTGAAGTGGTAAAATCATATTTTCAAGCCCACTTAAGGGTGGCAAATTCGTGTCTTAGCCTACTTGCGAGTAGCACCTTCAAACGATTTTCGAAAAAAACAAACATGAGATGTTTTGTTCCAAATTGAGTGATTTAGTATATACTTGTATGCTGTGCGCATCACATAGTAAGCTAGCTAATAAACCGGAATAAGAACATATGTGTTTTCAAAAACAACATATCATGTTAGTAGATGCCGATCTTGGATCGGGCGAGCGGGGATGCTCATTTCATGACCTTCCCCTCTCGTACCCAAGTTCTCGAGCGGATGCAACTTTAGTGATGACGGGCACGTGGCCTTAGGCACGAGTCAGGGTTTCGTAAATTTCCCAAAATAAAATATTTAGGTGGCGACTCTGAAATCTGGCAAAACAGTCCATGTTTGACACTTCTTGACTAAAATCGATTTTCCAAAACGATTTTCCGGATTTGGACTCTTTGGTATTTATCAGTCTTACATTGCAGTTTGTGAGATTAGATTTAGAACCGTGACAGGAGTCCGAACTGTAGAAGCTGGAACCATGATTCATGCCCTCGCACGCGGAGCGGAGTTCGGGCGGTGTGCAACCGGTCATTCAATTCCCATCATAAGATGAACAAATTCCCAATACTAAAAATGCATTTCACATTTCCAAAACATATTCAATGTTTGTGATAAATTCATATTTCCAAAACTTAAACAATATATGCAATGTTTTCATAGTTTCATTCACATTCATTAACATAATAAAATCTCATTACATGCTCAAACATCAACAGATAGATCCAGATATTTCTCACAGACTCCGAATTCACATTCCCAGGTTGCTTCCTCAACCCTGTGATGCTTCCACAAAACCTTCACCAAGGAAATTGTCTTGCCTCGCAAGACTTGGTCCCGCCTATCCACGATCCTCACCGGTCTCTCCTCATACGAGGCATCATCGTCTACCTCTAATTCAGTCGAATTCAACACATGCAATGGATCCAGCTCATACTTCCAAAGCATACTAATATGAAACATGTCATGAGCCCCGGAAAGCTGTGGTGGCAAGGCCAAACGGTAAGCTACCTCTCCGTAGCTCGACTTTCTTCACGCCCCCTTTTGGAGAGTTTGAATTGGTCCTACAGTTCAGACTCCAGTCACAGTGTAGACACCCCATTTTTGACCGTCCTCAAGACTTGGACGTCACCGTTGGAACACTCGGTGATTATCCATGTTTGTGTTCGTTTGGAGTTCCCGGAGTTCTCGGCTCGCGTGCCGTGCCTCAGGACCTCCGAACTCGACCGTTGTGTTTGGTTTTGCACCAAACACCGTGATTGCCTTTGAGGCGGGGAATGCCTTCGAGGCATCCCCACACACCACCACCGGGGGCTAGAGGCTACCGGCTGGTCAGTAGTTGTCACCGGCACTATATTGTGCGGTCGGCACTTTTTGTGCCGGTCGGCACTGTTTGGGCGAAATGACCATTTTGCCTGCCGACCATTGTGCACTTTGTGTGAGATATTTTCTCACAGCTGTTTGCAACTTGTTTCTCCTCCATACACGTGTATGGAGGGGTGGGGTTGCTTAGTGGCCAAGCTTGTTAGCTTTTGGCCTATAAGAGGGGAGCTCTCCCTCTTGGCTTGAAGGTTAGAAAATTTCAGAGTGTTAGCCATTGTTAGAGAGCTAGAGCTCTGGTTTTAGGGTTAGAATAGATATAACTTCTATATCTCTCTCATTCTCTTGTTTAACTAGGTGTTTTGTGCCTTACTTTTGCACACTAGCACCTAGTGTCCCACATTTCTCTTGGTTCAGAGGTTCTAAAGGTTAGTTTTGGTGATCCTTGACTGGATTGGAGCTCAAGGGACCAAGCACAACAACCTTTGTGAAGGTAGTCAACAAGGGTAAGAAACTTACACTTTATTCCCCATTTTTGCAACTTGTTTTTACCTAGTTTAAAACAGTTTTTGAGCTTAGTGTTTGGCACATAAAAGTTCTGATTTTTGACTCTCTTTATTGTGTATTAAGAGTGTTTTGTGGTTTGAGGAACTTTGACCACCTTTAGCTCTTGAAAACGGCACTTTATGTACCATTTAGGGAAGATCCGAGATTTTGGTCTTGGGATCTCTTCACCACTGAAATCTTGAGGGATTTCAGTGGTGAAGAGCATGCCTTGAAGTCTCAAGAAGAGAGGGCCACCCCCTCTCCTTGATGTCTTTGAAAAGGACAAGGTTGGCTCCTTAAGAGAGCTCCATGTTTAGTTGTGTATTGAGCATGTTTTGGTTGTTTATCATGCTTATATTGTCATATTATAGCATGCTTTCAAGTGGGTTTTAGTACTCTTTGCATGATTTGCATAGTTACTTTGTAATGCCTTAATATTGCCTTAACATGACTAGCTTGTTAGCCCATATTTCTAGCATGTTTTAGGCTTGCATTTGTGAAGCTTGTGGGTTTATTTTGTCATGCTTTAGCTCTGTCCATAGCTATTTTGGCCAATCTTAGCATGTATTTTGTAGCCCCTTTGTATTTGGCTTGTAGGCCTCAAAAGCATGAATATGTGGTATGCTATTCTAGCTTTGTTTTTGATGGTTGGGACCATCTTCCATGCTATTTCAGTCCCTCATACATGTTTGATTGATTGCCTTGCATGCCTCTTTAATGCTTTAAAGGTGTGTGTTAAGTACTCCATGTTTTGGTCTTGTTGCATGCCTTCATGCTTAAGCTTCTTAGATGCCATCTAAGTGGACATTTGGTCTTGTTTTAACATGCTAGAAACCTGATTTAGGTTGTTCAATGCATGCCTTGTTTGCTTTGCATAGATGTGGTTCAATGCTCTCTTGAGCTTGCCTCAAGCATAGGCTAGTTGCATGCTTTATTTGGCTCGCTTTGTTGCATGTTTTGGCCATGTGTTTTGTATGAATTTCAGAGCCTAAGTTGCATGCTAGTAGTCCATGTTTAACTCATTTCAAGTGTACTTGAATGTTGTTTATTATGCTCAAGTGTTGGTGTCTTAATATGTGCATGTGTGCGTGTGTGTTTAGACCCCATCTTTAGGCATCTTGGCCACTGTTCTTGGGCCTTTTAGAGCTGTCCAATTCATGTGTAAGTCCATTCCTACTTTGCTTTGCATGCTTGTATGTTTACACAACAATATTCTTGCATTGCCTTGCCATATTGCATGCTAGATGACATGCTTAGGGTTGCATTGGCATTATGCATGCCAAGCCTCTTGAAGTGAGTTTGATAGAGGTTTGGCACCTTTGTTTGCATTGCATGCATTTGAAATCAAAGTTGCATTCTTGGTCCTTAGGGCCATCACGCATGGAAATGCGCGATTGGTGGCCCGGGAATCGAGGCACATGCCCTTTTAAGTCCATAGCACGATTTGGGATGTGTTTGGTGCATATATACCTTGAATTGCATTGCCTTGCCTTTTGTTCCCTCTGCTGCTGTGAGTTGCAGGTTTTGCAGAACACTTTGTGCCGACCGGCACTTTTTAGTGCCGACCGGCTGCCCCTGAGCAGCCGATAATGAAATTCAGTGCCGATGGCAATTCTCCTCAGCCGGTGGCCCTCTGTCTGAGCCGATGATGCTTCTCAGTGTTCTGGGAGGCACTCCTGAAGTTTTGGGAATTTTTTGAGCTGAAGAGCAGAGAAGCAGAGGCAACCGTGCTGCACGGCGGTGTGATTCGGCGAGTCGGTAGCGCCGCAATTAGCCCTCATCGCGAGGCTTTTTATCGCTTAAATAGATTAATTATTTGATTTAATTAATTTAGTTGATTTGTAATATTTAATTAGCTAGTTTAGTTAATTATTTATTTATTCTGTAATTATTTATTCGGTCCCTCTGAGTGAGGGTAAAAATGTAATAAGTGTGTGTGAGTGGGCATGTATGTCTTCCAATCCCCACTTCTTTCTAACCCTTTTATTTACCCGCTTACAGTGGTAGATTAGGGCATTTTCAATTAGCATACCTTATGCTATGCATGCGTGCATTCATTCATTTGTATTGCATACATTGGGCTCGGCACATCACGCATAAGCGCATCGCACTTCGATTTCCAAATTGAATACGTGCTATGTGGTAGCATTTCATATGCCATGTTAGGGTTAGCCGAGCCTAGTCTAGCTTACATCTATGCCTGTGTCGCATTAGCCACTTAACATGAAACTAGGTCATGCACGTTTGCTAACCGGGTTTTGTTTTTTGGCGCGGAGTACGATGTAAGTCTTTATAGCTTTAGCATATCGCATGCGTGTGAATGTTAACATGACAATAGGATTGCCATGCGGCTAAGTGCTTATGTGATATAACTGTTTGTATGCCTGTGGGTGGAGGTTGGATTGTATGAGTTGGGAGTACTCATTAAAATCCGTATTTTAGCCTACTTGCGAGTAGCAAAATCTAACACGTTTTTCAAAACAAAACGGATATGCAATGTTTATTTCCAAATTAGGCGATCTAGTCTATACTTTTGTGCTGTGCGCATAACATAGTAATTCTAGGCTAATAATTGGAATAAGAACGCATAAAGTTTTCAAAATCAGATATCACGGTTAGTAGAGGCCGGTCTTCGGACCGGGCGAAAGGGGGTGCTCATAGCTGACCTTCCCCGATCGTACCCAAGCTCCCGAGCCAAGTCACTTTGGTGATGACAGACACGTGGCCTTTGGCACCGAGTCAGGGTTTCCTAAATTCCCCCTTTTAAAAATATTTAGGTGGCGACTCTGTAATCTGGCAAAGCAGTCCATGTTTGGCACTTCTTTTCAAAAATCTGGTTTCCTTAAAACGATTTGCCAGAGGTGGACTCTTTGGTTCAGATTTAGAACTGCAACAAACTTTAAAGAGTCCGAGCTGTGGCGAGGTCCTCGCGCGTTACTCTGAGTTTGGCGACTCTCTTGGGGAGTTTAGAGAGCTTAACTCGAACTCGTGATATCTGTTTGATTTCACTTATGTGTTTCTTTGCATTGCATGTGCATTAGTGCGCCTAGGACACCGTGTTGGTCATCTGCTATTCTGGCGGTTTCTTTGGAGGCTTGTCTTGTCAAGGCATGACCATAAGGTTGACGGTTGCGGGCTCTGCCAAGATAGAACACAAACCCGGTTTCTTGGGGCACCCTTTTGGACCATTCGACCTAGTTGCATAGTCGGAATCCATAGTGACCATTCCAAACTAGGACAGGTTGCTTACCCGATTTAGGTTGTTTGAAACATTGCGTGCATAGTGAAACCACGGCTCGACAAAATTAGGGCGAAACCCTACCCCAACATAGGGGTGTTTTGGCTCTCTTTACTTGCTATGTGCTTTTAGAGTATACCTCTGAGGAATGCATATACCGGTTCTTAAGTCTGCGTGTCCGACTGAGGGCATCGATGTCGATATTTTGAGAATCAGTTATATCTGTGAAAATCAGTTTCAGATTTGGAACAGTAATCTGAAACGATGATCAATGATATAGTACCGTTGTTCGGCTACACTGTGTTTGATCTGTCTGAAATTTGAAATACCGTCATTTTCCGTTTGATTCGAAAGTTGAGAGTCGAGCAGTTAGTGTCTTCTCCTTCGAGGCGGGGTGAACATGACTCAGAACTCTGAAGAGATTGTGGTCATGACGGCCGCGTTGAGTCAGGAAACCATCCCACAGAGTGATGCTGCTGTTAATATGCCGCACCCGCCCAGGTCACCCGCTGCACAACCAGTCTGGACTCCCCAATTCTATCAGGCTCGCGAGCCCACCACATTCGAGTTAATGGGGATGATAGGTGATCTCCAAAGGTCTATGGCAGACCTTGCTTATAGAATGTCAACCTCGCCACCGGTTGTACCGTATGTTGAAAATTTCGGACCCCAGGAGCCTCCGATACTGGGGCGGATTGTGATCGAGCTCAATCAGTCAGAGATGACCTCCACCCACAACAGTGATGTACCAGTATCAACCCAAACCTCTCATCAGGCCGAGGCCAGAAGAAAAGATAAGATGAAAGCAGACACCGACCCCATTGCACAAGCTGCGTGGGCGAGAGGCTTTGAAAGCCGGGAATGAATGAGCGGCAGGTATCTGCGATTATGACAAAAGCTATGGAGAATGCCTTCCCCACCCGCTGAGGCGATGCCGATCGACGGAGAATCGGGACAAGCCCGTCATGCCAAAACAGCTTCTCCCATTCCCAATCTGCACCGAAAGAATCGAAACCCAAGGCCGCTTTTCGACCCATTCGCCATACATCTAGCGAGTGTTCGGGCTCCAAAGTACACTGCCCGAGGCGCAGGGCCTTCCATCCTCTTTACATGCCTTTGTCTAGGGCACTTTTGATTTTGGCCAGAAGGGGCATCTTCGCCTCTCGATCCTAGGCCACTCCCAAACCCCTTCCGCCGGACCATGATGCCACTCGATCGCATGCGTACCATCAACGATGGCCATGCTCTTCGATAATTCGCCTCCGCCCACGAGGTACAAGACTTGATTGATAATAAGATCATCCTTCCGCCAACCTCGGCCAAGTCAATCACTACGGAGTTCTTGGACTACGAGGATCTGAATCCGAAAGGCACCTGATATCATGAGTATGTGATCGAAGATGAAGCGCTGCGGGCAATAGTTGGTACATTTTTGATGTGACGTTTGTACGCATTTTTGAGTACCCAATGCTAGTTTTGTAAATCGACTTGGGTGTCGAGTCGGTCTTCTATTTGTTGTTGAGTTTGTCTCATTGTTTTGAGAGATCCTTTTGTTTAAGAATTGCATCTACTGTAATGAGTCGATCCCTCTTTTGTATAGAATGCTAGGTGACTTCGGGGTTGTTGCCTCAAGCACCGTTTTGTTCTGTAATTACTTCTCTTGCTTTCTTTTTGGGTCTGCCTCTGTTGGAGCCAATTCACATCCGGGGAACCTGAATGAAACAGCCGTGGCTATCGTGTTCCCATGTTTATCGACTCTGTTGGGCTAGTTGTGCGGAGAATTGAATGGGGTGACGACTCCACACTCCGTGTGCCTTAAAAAATCATTGTTTTGACTTAAGTTTTTCAAAACCTTTCAAACACTGCGGTGATAAAAACGAAGAGGAAGTAATTCCTCGGGTTTTGCAAAATTTTGATCATTTTAAGAGAAAGAGAGGCATGCTAAGCTGTTAATGAATGAAATCATGCTTGTCAGCGTGAGTACTGAGAAGGATCCTGGTCCAATCCAGACTGGTTCCACACTATCTTCTGTGCGAGAGGTTTGTCGTTTCCTTGAAAACTTTCAAAAAACAAAATATTTTACACAATTAATGCGAAGACCTGTGTGGAATCGCTCTCGAGATCGTGTAAGCCCAGGATCGCTCCCAGTCTCGGAATTCAGTTTCATCTGTTGCAAACCCGGGATCGGTTCAAAACGATCAGTGTCACGGATCTGTGTGGCCCAATTCGGAGTAGCCCTCGAACAAGAGGCATCAACGTCAGATCAAGGAGATCAGATCCCACCAAGCAAGGTTCATTAAATGACCATGATGGGTTCTTACGCAAATCAATAGCCACTCTCTTGGATCTGAGATGGCTTCAAAACCCCAAAACCATTTGGCATGGACTTGTTACATTTTATCCTTTGAGAGGCTCATTTGGGCGAAAACCGGAAGGCGACCTGCAAAAGTTAGAGCAAAGAAAAGAATGAAAGAAAAGAAAAAAAGAAAGAGAAAAAAAAAAGGGAAAAGGTAATACAAATATATAGAAAAAGAAGCTCATGAAGGTCGAAAACCGCATTAGGCGTCTTGGCAAAAGTTAGAGCCCAAAAGAAACAAAAGAAAAAAAAAGAATTGAAAAGAAAAAGAAAAAGAAAAAAAGCTCGCAAGGTCGAAAACACAGTAGCGCCTTGGTAAAAGTTAGAACTGAAAATAGTGAAGGTTAAAATACCGAGAGTACCTTGACCGAACTACGTAAGGCTTGATTCCCATGTTTGGGATCGTAGGCAACTTCATCTTGAAGTCCAGCTAGCAGCTTTCATAGCGTCTCGATCCATGTCATGGTTTTGGTCACTTGCCTCCTCCTAATCCGGCGTCTCGGTCACAATGGCGGAATTGCGTGATCAATTTTCTCTTGAAGCCCAACCGCCAACACCTTTCAAGTGATTGTGTCCATATATTGATTCAAGCCATGTTCGACTTCTCTGCGTCAGGGTCCGGTCGTCATCAATAAGGAGTGGCCTTACGGCATGCAGCGGCATCATCAAACAAGGGCAACTTTCGTTGCCACCCATTGCCATCCATGTCCAAAAGTTGCCCTAAGCTACCATTCAAACTAGGGGCAACTTTCCGTTGCTATATCCCCCTTCAAGCAGGGGGCAATTTTCCACTACCTCCGATCCGAGTTTGCATATCTCAGGGTAAGTTTCATGCTCGTTGAGCATCGTTTGTTTGCAAAAATGGTTTTGAAAATTTTCCGAGGTTGACTTATTTTCTCGAAAACTGTTTCATTTTCAAAATTGGACCATGTTTGGACCCAAAAAGGAGAATTTTCAGTGCTCACAGCCTGATTCACATGATTTTCAAATCAAAAATTGAATAAGTGTGTTTATCCAACTCTCACTCTGATCAAAACTGTTTTAAGAAGAAAACAAAAAAATGGTCAAGATAATGAACCGGGGGCAGATCGAGTCAAATCTTACATCTTCCCCACCGTCGGCATGCATTCGCAGAAAAGGCGCCCATCTACGGAAGAAGTAGCCGTGAGCTAGCCGGGCATGAACCAGCAACTTCCTATTCATCTGTCATTCACCTTGGGGAGGGATGAAAAATGAGAGAATAAAGAATAGAGAGGAGTAAGTTGAGAGAAAAATGGGAGAAGGGTTTTTGAGAAAAACCGAGCTTGAGGGCCGAGTGATGTGAGAGTCACAAATCGAGAAGGGGTGGGAAACCTACAGGAGGAATTGGCTCCTCAAGCCCGAGGTCTTTATTAAAAAAAAAAAAAACATGTCCGGTGTGTCGTGTCTTTTGACTTATCGATCTCAATGTTAAGCTTTGAGTCTTTTAGAGTGTGTCTCGTTGTGCTAGGTCGTGTGCCTTTTGTTTCTTCGTTTGAGTCTGTCTCGTCGCGTCTGTGGTAGGCTCGATACCGGTTGAAAACCCATCCTCTTCCAAAAGCGATTGTTTGTACTCGAGGATCTTTGTGCCATTCTCTACATCCGTGCAAGGCAAGAAAAGGAAAGGGAAGATTTGAGACATCCGAGGTGTTTCAAGCGCAACCATATCGGTTCGTGATCCGTCTCGTCAGTTGAAATTTGTTTGTTCAAAAGTTTCTTTGTGTCGGAATGAACCGAATCTTGAATTACGGGCTAAATCAGATCAATCCCAGATTAATCCCAATGAGCATGAAACGTGTATTGATTTGGTAGTGGCTTATTTGAATTATTTCTGCTAGTTGATTGGTTATCCATTCTTCTTGCGTGCAAATGCTTGGTTGTTTTGTTAAACAGTATATCAATGCCATTTACATTTGAGGTGTGGTATGATGCAATGCGATGCAAAGTATGAAATGTGCAGGTATACGTAAACATACAGATATAACACTCTTTTAGACAAAAGTTTGTTTATATATAATCTTTTCCAGTACACAGTTTTGTAAAGCAAAAACCTGCCTGCGGCAGTACATAGCGCTCTATCTACAAAAGGGAAAAGTCTGAAAATAAAAGAAAAAAGCAATGATCTGTGATCATCATCGATGGCCTCATGGCAGGATCCGTCCTCGCCCTCTTCTGGGCGAAGCCGAGCATCATCGAGAGCATCCATGCGAGCTGAGCCAGCTGTCCCGGTCTCCTCCTCGATGCCCGCCTCCTCTGTCTCCTCCTCGGACTCATAAATGCAGGGGCTGCGGCTCATGAGCTACTCCCCACATGAGAATGCCCTCCTGCAGTGCGAGGCATACCGCCATCCCGAGTCGAAAGGGGAGGCCAGTCCTGGCGCCACCCCTTTGGAGGGATCGGGAAAGGAGGTGAAAGTACAAAGTAAACACATCGAGAAAACCGTGGCGGTCTATCGGTGTGGGATCACGGTGTATAGTCTGATGTGTGAATGCCGTGGGCGGTTTATCGATCTGAGAATCACGGTGTATGATGAGTCACGGTGTATGAAAGCCGTGGCGATCTGCCGATTTTTGTGCGATATAGCGGTGTGTGAAACGAATATGATTTGAGGCTGTGGCCAGTAGAACATACCGGCAAGCCGTACGCGGCCAAAGCATCGAGAGTCTGCGGCATCGGCAGGAGGCATTCAACTCCTGGTAGCGGGTATACTCGGAAGAAGTGCGCAAAAGTATTAAATACATCGATACGTGGGATATCTGAATGGCTGAAGTGAAATAACAATGCGGATCACGAAATAAAGTGATACGTCTGGGAGGCAAGTCGGAATGCCGACCAACTCATGACCCGGTAGGAGGTGCAAAAGCGATCTGGTAGGTCTCCCCCCTCTGCCCCCTGTACGTCAACATAGTAGGCAGAGCAGGCCAACCCGCACCTCGTCCCCTCTGCACCCTGCCCCTGCCTCGCACTCGAGCTCGAGCCATTGTGGCCAGTCCGCTCCTGTCCCCACCTCTGCCCGAGCCGCTGGCACCGCAGGTCTCTCTGGATCAACTCGGCGACCACCACTCAGAGGTCGCATGATAAAAGTCCGGACGTACTCAGAATAGTCGCCCTCGCCTCTGAAACCGTCTGCCGCCCAGCCAAGGGTGTAGTCCACCATCTGGTCAACCGTGAACCTCTCAGTATCCCTCATATGCTCGGGAGGGTGAACCGGGACTATCTGCTCACAGCAACCCAAAGTGCAGCGTGAAAGCTCCCCAGTACCAAGCTTGAGCGGGCCCTCAAAAGAATCCGATGTGAGAGGTCTCCTCGGCACGTATCGATCCCTCGTCACATGAGCAAAAGGAGCCCATGGCGCGGTGATCTGAAATCGAAATCTGATTGGTTATCTATTGGTATTGCAAATATCTGATTGGAAAAACGAAACTTGGATGAACTACAAGTAAAACATACCTCTGCGGGGTAATGGTGTCAAAATGCGCCGGAAGAAATTGAAGGTGTCGGTCGCCGTGTGCACCTCCCATCAAAGCGGCGAGAAGGGGCGACGGAGGAGTCTCCGTCGGCAACTCGGCACAGGAAAGTAGGCATACACCCACGGTACCAAAACCGATATCGAGCATCATCGGATAAGCGAATGTAGAACAAGCGAAATATCGAGCCATGTGTTGTGCGGTGTATTGGCGAGCGGTATAGTGTGAACCGTGCGGTCGATTATAAGCGAAGTATGTGTGTGCCGTGTATACGATTATCTGATCGGTGTGGCGATTATGCGGTGTAGAATCTGAAAGTATGTAGAGCAAAAATGTAAGCGAAGAAGGAGACATACCTCCCAAGCCGCGGTAGCCCCGAACAGCGATCCCTTTGCCACGGAAACCGAACTCATATAGCCATAGAGGGTGGCGGTGCACCACCCCAATCAAAAGCAAAATGTCTCGACATCCACCGGTCGAGGAGGCGAGAGGCATTGTTCGCCTCGGCGGCGAAGATCGTCGTCCCTAGCGAAACATCGAAGCCGGCGTGCGTACCAATCCACGACCTCTGGGGTCATCGAGTTGCATCACCAAGGGCATCTTTGGGCCCTAAACTGCCCCTCAAACCAAGAGTAGCGGACAAAGCCGGGGCGAGCGAGAGGCGGGGCTGCGCCGAGTAAATAGACCTGAGCGGCGATCCACTCGTCCATGTCTGTATCAAAGGGGATCGGATCACCCCCCACCCCGAGGCCGGTAAGCATCGAGAAGTCATAAGGGGTCATCGTCATGTCCCCGGTCGCCGACAGGTGAAACGAATCTGTGGTGTCCCACCACCTCTCTGCCAGGGCGGCAAGAAGAGGCCTGCAAGCAGAAAGCCTGGTAAGTCCCCTGCAGAAAACGCCGAAGCCCCCCTCGTCTACGATGTAACGAACCTCCTCGGGAAGCTCTGCATACCAAGCGCGAGCGACGACATTCCCATACCCGCGGATGGTATGGGAATCCCCCTGTTTTCAAAAGTACAGTTGCGAAGCAATGATGAATACACTGATTTATTCTTTTTCTAAAGGCATGAAAAACTTTAGAGTGAATATAGCATGAGTGCAAATTTTCAGATTTTAACAAGATACCGGGTGCCGGTGCGCTTACAGTGAACTACAAAGCACGTGATGCGTCAGTATGTTTTGGATGCTCCTATGTGAACTTAGTGCATGTGTGCACATTTTTCAGATTCAAGCAGATACCGGGTTTCAGTGTACCAGTGGATAGGTTGCGGTCTGTGATATGTCAGTGCTCCTGTGAGGATCAGTGTAAACAGCGTGTGATATGTCTGCGTGTTTGTGTAGTTTCGTGCAAGTCTAGCATGCGTGCGAGTTTTCAGATTCAAATGAGCACCGGGTGTCGATGAATTCTGATGTGATGTGTGCCGTGTGTTTGGGTGTTTCAGACTAGTGCAGTGTGTGTGCATGTGCGTCGGTCCTAAGCAGATGTCAGTTATGAAGTTGACTATAATCAACTTCTGACAAAGACATCGAACTAGCGATTAATGGGTTCGATTAGCTATGGCGATGTGAAAAATCCTACATTGCGAAGATAAAAGACAAGAGTGTTACCTCGAGGCGCCAAAAGACAAGTGGGAGGCGGCTCGCAAGAATGAACCTCCGGTCCAAAGCCCTCTCAAAGCCGGAAGTGGCGAAGTCCGTCGGGTGGTAGCACGTGGATAGCCGGGCGATAGGTCGCCGGATCGAAGGGGCGCTCGCTGGCAAGAGCTCGACCCCGGGATCCATCTCAAGATCCGGGAGTCTGACATGTGGAACATCGTCCGCCATGTGAAGTGGTGGTGAAAAATGAGCGAAAGATGAAAACGGGCGGAATGCGAAAAGTCAACGGCAAAGTCAACCCCGAGAGGGCCGAAATGGCAGGAAGGTCGGAAGATGGGAATATACGGAAATAAAGAGGAAACCAAGAACGAGTCGAAAAGGTGAAAATAAAGGAAATCTCAAACAAAGATTTGTTCGGTTGAAAATGTCAAACGCGAAGGAGATCGCGAATCCGAAGCATTTAAAATGGCGCGAAAACTCAAAGAAATGAGCAAAGGAGGAGAGAAAGAGACTCTAGAGAGAGAGAGTGAGAGATCTCGGCGGAATAAAAGTGAAGAAATAGGGCTTCAAGCCCTATTTTATAAAGCCCAAGGTGAAATGGCAGAACTGCCCCCGATCAACAACTTTTTGCCGGTCGGCACATTTTTGTGCCGGTCGGCACCATTTTGTGCCGATGAAGTTTTTTATCAGCCGGTTGCCAGCCGGTGGCCATTCCACCCAGCCGGTGGTGTTCCTTGGGCCTTGTTTGGGCCATATGATCAGCTTTGGGCCTTTGAGTCTCAAGAAGATACGAGAAAATGCGTCCCCGATGCTCAACCGGCCTCCGTTTTGACTTCGGACTGTCTCTACTACGTGTGGTGCTCAATTTCAAGCGAAGATTGTATCCTTTTGTATCCTTTTGTCATCTACGGAGATCCAAAAGTTGCCCTGTGTGTGTCACGTGCATCCATCATGTTGTCCGGCGCATCGTATCGCGCCATCTCGCACGTCTCTCGCGACTTGCACCGTTTTGCATTGACATGTGGCATGCGTGTCATACCGCTTCATTTTGCATTTCATTTTCCATCAAATGAGGTACGTGTGCCCCATTTCGCATTTCATTGCATCTCGAGGCATGTAGGCCTGCTTTTGCACTTCATTTTCCATCCAATGAGGTATGCGTGCCTCTTGTTTCGTTTCTCCTTCACTCACATTGTTTTCGCATCCCGTGTGATACGTGTGTCACATTATACAATTGCCCCGCACGGTCTGGCGAGACCTTAAACACGCCTGGTCCGGCGGGATAAGAATCTTGGCCGACGAGACCTTAAACCTGCTTCACTACATTGTCCCGTGCTTTATTACAAGCACTATCATGCATTTGCACTTTGCACCGTTGCCCCTTGGGGTCCGGCGAGACCTTAAACACGCCCGGTCTAGGAGACCTTAAATCCTCGGGAGGTGCAAGACCTTCGGAGTGTTAAGTCGCCCCTCATTGCATTTGGCACGCATTTAAATCGCCGCCCGTTTAGCGCACCCTCATTTGCATTTCATTTTCCATCCTTTGAGGCACGTGTACCTCATTGCACTCCATTTTCCATCTTTTGAGACACGCACGTCTCAATTGCCCCATTTTGCATCGCATGCCCTTGAATCTTGGTAACTGATTGCCCGGTCTGGCGAGACCTTAAACACGCCCGGTCTAGGAGACCTTAAGTCCTCGGGAGGTGTAAGACCTCCGGTGCATTACAAGAGCACCTCATTGCATTTGGCATGCATTCCATAGCGTTGTGTTGTGCACCTCATTGCATTTGGCATGCATTCCATCGCATTGTTTAGCGCACCTCATCGGTTGCCCCCCCTAGGTCCGGCGAGACCTTAAACCCGCTCATTTGCATTATCATGCATCTCAAAGCCGCGCGTTGGCGCGCATTTCAAAGAAAAAACACAACATGCATTGTCATGCATACGCTCGCATCCCGGTCTAGGAGACCTTAAATCCTCTGAAGGTGCAATTCCTTCGGTTTTGTCGTGCCCGAACGACTTTCGGTGGTCTGGTAAAGCCACCTGTCTATGCTCGCGGTGAGTTCCTAGAAGATCAACTGGGACGGTGAAAACTAGAGTTCGAACGGCTTATGCCTAGAACGCAAAGGTTCGGAATTTCCGAGACTAAAGTCTGGTTTAAATACCCAGGGGGATGTACCCTCGGCTTGAAATCTGTATGGTAGCCCCATAGGTTGAGGCGGCGTGTCTACGCCTCAATTCTGGATACTGAACCAACCTAGTGTATCGCCCGGTTGGTAAGATAGGGAAAATCGCAATCATAGTCATTGCATCAACATGCATTGTCATGCATCATTGTAAATATTGCATATGTCATGCATTGCATTACAAAAAAAAACATGCATATGTCATGCATCATTGTAGTATAGTGCATATGTCATGCATTTTCTGTAAATACCCATTGCATTGTAGCTGCATGCATCCATTGCATCACATTCCATCTATGGCTTGCGCCTTTCCAAGTCGAGCTTGGTCTGGTATGTGCCCATATTTTTCGTGTCGGGCTTACGTTGTCGAGCTTTTGTGTCCGAGCCTAGAGGGTAGCGGCACCGTTGCTGTGTTAGACATGGGTTGTATGTGTACATGCCTTTCCTAGGCAAGATTTGGTTTGGCCCGCGTGCCATATCCATTGTATCATTTATCCATTTCCATTACATTGTAGTGTAATTGTTGCATCCGGCATTAGGATCATTGTTCTTTCATCAGCGGGTCGTCACCCCACTCATGTCAATCCACCCAATACTTGTTCTTGTGTCCGTGCGAAGTACTCATAGATCAGACATCGATCTATGGGAGACGGACTTGTTACCTCCATCAATCTATTTGACATTTGTGAGGTTTTGAACCGCTCATGATTGAATCATGATTCAATTGCCCTGCATGTAGTTCGCATTTAGTTTTAAGCGCACTACATTTTCATTTGCATTATCTATACATAGTTTTGTATATATTGCATACCATTCAAGATTCACATTGCATATGACATGCATGTTGCTAATCATATTGTACTTAAGTTTGTTTTCTTTCCGTGCACGATATTGTATGTCTGACTCATTTATCATTGGTGAAACCGGACGAGTCGCACAGTATTGTATCTCTCCGAGTGAGACGCTTTTGAGAATTGCATAATTCTCTTACATCCTTTCTACATTATAGTGTAGACATTGCATGTTAGCTTATAAGCTGTCGCATGATGTGTGCCTCATTCTGGCTTTCTTTGCATGATCATAAGTTATGCTTGGCTTCTTGCATTTTAGATTGCATTTGCCCCCTCTGGGCATATCTTATCGTTGGCATGTGTGCCTCTTGCATGAACTACGTTGGTTTGATTCCTTGAGGATACGTGGCGACTTGCGAGTTCAACCATTTGCGCTTTGCATGTTTGTCCAAGTCTTGGCCTTGTCAAAAATGGGTCGTCTCGGCTTTGACATTCACTCATCATCGTTATGACTTTCGAGTTCTGTCAAAGAGGGCAATCAGAGACACCCCATTTTTGACCGTCCTCAAGACTTGACGTCACCGCTGGAACACTTTCGGTGATTATCCATGTTTGTGTTCGTTTGGAGTTCCGGAGTTCTCGGCTCGCGTGTCAGGCCTCGGGACCTCGAACTTCGACCGTTGTGTTTGGTTTTGCACCAAACACTGTGATTTGCTTTGAGGGGCAGAATGCCTTGAGGCATCCCCACACACCACCGGGCGGGGCTAGAGGCTACCGGTCAGTAGTTGTCACCGGCACTATATTGTGCCGTCGGCACTTTTTGTGCCGGCACTGCTTTTGGGCGAAATGACCATTTTGCCTGTCGACCACTGTGCACTTGCGTGGTGAGATATTTTCTCACCAGTATGCAACTTGTTTCTCCTCCATACACGTGTATGGAGGGATGGGCTTGCTTAGTGGCCAAGCTTGTAAGCTTTTGGCCTATAAGAGGGAAGCTCTCCTCTTGGCTTGAAGGTTAGAAAATTTGAGTGTTAGCCATTGTTAGGGAGAGCCAAGCTCTAGTTTTAGGGTCAGATTAGTTATAACTTCTATATCTCTCTCATTCTCTTGTTTAACTAGGTGTTTTGTGCCTTACTTTTGCACACTAGCACCTAGTGTCCCACCTTTCTCTTGGTTCAGAGGTTCTAAAGGTTAGTTTTGGTGATTCTTGACTGGATTGGAGCTCAAGGGACCAAGCACAACAACCTTTGTGAAGGTAGTCAACAAGGGTAAGAAACTTACACTTTATTCCCCATTTTTGCAACTTGTTTTTACCTAGTTTAAAACAGTTTTTGAGCTTAGTGTTTGGCACATAAAAGTTCTGATTTTTGACTCTCTTTATTGTGTATTAAGAGTGTTTTGTGGTTTGAGGAACTTTGACCACCTTTAGGTCTTGAAAAGGGCACTTTTTGTACCATTTTGGGAAGATCCGAGATTTTGGTCTTGGGATCTCTTCACCACTGAAATCTTGAGGGATTTCAGTGGTGAAAAGCATGCCTCGAAGGCTCAAGAAGGAGAGCGCCACCCTCTCTCCTTGATGTCTTTGAAAAGGACAAGGTTGGCTCCTTAAGAGAGCTCCATGTTTAGTTGTGTATTGAGCATGTTTTGTTGTTTATCATGCTTATATTGTCATATTATAGCATGCTTTCAAGTGGGTTTTAGTACTCTTTGCATGATTTGCATAGTTACTTTGTAATGCCTTAATATTGCCTTAACATGACTAGCTTGTTAGCCCATATTTCTAGCATGTTTTAGGCTTGCATTTGTGAAGCTTGTGGGTTTATTTTGTCATGCTTTAGCTCTGTCCATAGCTATTTTGGCCAATCTTAGCATGTATTTTGTAGCCCCTTTGTATTTGGCTTGTAGGCCTCAAAAGCATGAATATGTGGTATGCTATTCTAGCTTTGTTTTTGATGGTTGGGACCATCTTCCATGCTATTTCAGTCCCTCATACATGTTTGATTGATTGCCTTGCATGCCTCTTTAATGCTTTAAAGGTGTGTGTTAAGTACTCCATGTTTTGGTCTTGTTGCATGCCTTCATGCTTAAGCTTCTTAGATGCCATCTAAGTGGACATTTGGTCTTGTTTTAACATGCTAGAAACCTGATTTAGGTTGTTCAATGCATGCCTTGTTTGCTTTGCATAGATGTGGTTCAATGCTCTCTTGAGCTTGCCTCAAGCATAGGCTAGTTGCATGCTTTATTTGGCTCGCTTTGTTGCATGTTTTGGCCATGTGTTTTGTATGAATTTCAGAGCCTAAGTTGCATGCTAGTAGTCCATGTTTAACTCATTTCAAGTGTACTTGAATGTTGTTTATTATGCTCAAGTGTTGGTGTCTTAATATGTGCATGTGTGCGCGTGTGTTTAGACCCCATCTTTAGGCATCTTGGCCACTGTTCTTGGGCCTTTTAGAGCTGTCCAATTCATGTGTAAGTCCATTCCTACTTTGCTTTGCATGCTTGTATGTTTACACAACAATATTCTTGCATTGCCTTGCCATATTGCATGCTAGATGACATGCTTAGGGTTGCATTGGCATTATGCATGCCAAGCCTCTTGAAGTGAGTTTGATAGAGGTTTGGCACCTTTGTTTGCATTGCATGCATTTGAAATCAAAGTTGCATTCTTGGTCCTTAGGGCCATCACGCATGGAAATGCGCGATTGGTGGCCCGGGAATCGAGGCACATGCCCTTTTAAGTCCATAGCACGATTTGGGATGTGTTTGGTGCATATATACCTTGAATTGCATTGCCTTGCCTTTTGTTCCCTCTGCTGCTGTGAGTTGCAGGTTTTGCAGAACACTTTGTGCCGACCGGCACTTTTATTACCGGCAATTTGCCTGACGACCGATAATGAAATTCAGTGCCGATGGCAATTCTCCTCAGCCGGTGGCCCTCTGTCTGAGCCGATGATGCTTCTCAGTGTTCTGGGAGGCACTCCTGAAGTTTTGGGAATTTTTTGAGCTGAAGAGCAGAGGAAACAGAGGCAACCCGTGCACGGCAGTGTGATTCCGAGCGAGTCCCGGGCGCGCGCCGCAATTAGCCCTCATCCCGAGGCATTTTATCGCTTAAATAGATTAATTATTTGATTTAATTAATTTAGTTGATTTGTAATATTTAATTAGCTAGTTTAGTTAATTATTTATTTATTCTGTAATTATTTATTCGGTCCCTCTGAGTGAGGGTAAAAATGTAATAAGTGTGTGAGTGGGCATGTATGTCTTCCAATCCCACTTCTTTCTAACCCTTTTATTTACCCGCCATAAAGGGTAGATTAGGGCATTTTCAATTAGCATACCTTATGTCAATGCATCGTGCATCATTCATAAGTATTGCATACATTGGGCTCGACATCACGCAAAGCGCATCACACTTTCGATTTCCAAATTGAATACGTGCTATGTGGTAGCATTTCATATGCCATGTTAGGGTTAGCCGAGCCTAGTCTAGCTTACATCTATGCCTGTGTCGCATTAGCCACTTAACATGAAACTAGGTCATGCACGTTTGCTAACCGGGTTTTGTTTTTTGGCGCGGAGTACGATGTAAGTCTTTATAGCTTTAGCATATCGCATGCGTGTGAATGTTAACATGACAATAGGATTGCCATGCGGCTAAGTGCTTATGTGATATAACTGTTTGTATGCCTGTGGGTGGAGGTTGGATTGTATGAGTTGGGAGTACTCATTGAAATCCGTATTTTAGCCTACTTGCGAGTAGCAAAATCTAACACGTTTTTCAAAACAAAACGGATATGCAATGTTTATTTCCAAATTAGGCGATCTAGTCTATACTTTTGTGCTGTGCGCATAACATAGTAATTCTAGGCTAATAATTGGAATAAGAACGCATAAAGTTTTCAAAATCAGATATCACGGTTAGTAGAGGCGGTCTTGGATCGGCGAAAGTGCTCATAGTGACCTTCCCGATCGTACCCAAGCTCGAGCCAAGTCACTTTGGTGATAGCCAGACCGTGGCCTTTGGCACCGAGTCGTGGTTTCCTAAATTCCCTTTAAAAATATTTAGGTGGCGACTCTGAATCTGCAAAGCGATCCATGTTTGGCACTTCTTTTGAAAAATCTGTTTTTAAAACGATTTGCGAGGTGGACTCTTTGGTTGATTTAGAACGCAACAAACTTTAAAGAGTCCGAGTAGAGCGAGGTCCTCATGGCGTTGCTACACATTACGCTCAATCTAATCTCACAAGTGCAATGTGAGACTGATAAACACCAAAGAGTCCAATCTGGCAAATCATTTTGGAAAATTGATTTTGAATCAAATAATGTCAAAATTGGACTGCTTTGCCAGATTTATAGAGTCGCCACCTAAATATTTTGTTTTTGAAAAATGTAGGAAACCCTGACTAGCGCCAAAGGCCACGTGTCCGTCATCACCAAAGTTGCCTCAGCTTAGGAACTTGGGTACGAGAGAGGAAGGTCCTGAAATGAGCACCCCCACCCGCTCGATTAAAGATTGGCCTCTACTATCATGATATGTTGTTTTATAAACACATGTGTTCTTGTTCTGGTTATTTTAGCTAACTTTACCATGTGACGTACACACAAGAATATACTAAATCACAAGAATTGGAACGAATTCAAATCATGTTTGCCTTCAAAAATGGTTTAAAAATGCCACTCTCAAGTGGGCTAAAGCACGGATTTGCCACCCTCAAGTGGACTTAAAACATGATTTGCCACTTCGCAAAGTGTGCTTAAAACTCACATTTATCGATTTGTTCCAATTCAAGTAATCAAGCCTTCACCCACAGGCATTCATGCAATTAATCACTTAAGCAAATAGCCTCATGGCAATCATGCGAAAACATGGCTTCGCTCACACTTATGCAAGTATGGTAAAGCGTAAAACTTACAGTGTACTCCAAGCCAAAACAAAAAGCTAGTTAGAAACAATGCATGATCCTAACTATGCTAGATGCCTAATACAACACATGCAATAATGCAACTAATAGGCTCGGCTATCTAAGATGGCATATGAATGCAACACTTTGATAGCATGCTTTGAAACACGTATTCAAATAAATGTATTTAAATACAATGCAGTTTGAATGATGCGCCTAGCCCGGTGGATGCAAGACAAATGAATGATGCAAAAATGCAAGCATAAGATATGCTAATTGAAATGTGATCCCTAATCTAACCATCAAAAGAAGATAAATAAAAGGGAGAAAGACGTGGGGTTGGAAGACATGCACACACACACGAACGCTTATTACAACATTGTGCCCTCGCGAAGGAGGGTCCGAATAAATAAGCTAAGCTACACTAAGCTAAGCTAATTATTACAAAACGAATTAATTAACTATTCTAGTTAACTAATTATTACAACACAATTGAATAACTAGCTATGCTAAGCTAATTAAAATATTACAAAACAGATTAAACTAATTAATTACAACACATGTATTAATTAGCTACAACTAGCTAATAAAGCAATAAAGTGGCCTCGCGGGCGAGGGAGACATGCATGCTCAGTTGCTTTCTCCCGAAAATCCATCGCCTTACCACCGGCTGCCTCTGTTTGCACTCGCCTTGATTGCTGAACATCGAACCAACATTCCAGATTGTTTCTGCTCCAACACAGGAACACTTTGCACAAAAATGGACTGGTGGCCGGTCGGCCACAAAAAGTGGTTGCCGGCCACCTTAACTGGCCAACCGGCTAGTTCAAGTGGCCGGTCAGCTACTTCAGGTGGCTGGTCGGCCACCCCTTTTTTCCAGGCTTCATGTTTTTCCACAACAAAGAGCAACAGAGGCAAAGCATTGCATTTTTCAAGGAATGTGTGTACTGCTACCCTCCTTATCATTTCTTAAGCTCAAAGGTGTATGGCACTTGGCTCTCAAGCCACCAATCAAGCATTTTCATGCATGATGGCCAAAGAGTCAAGCTTGTACAAGCTTAATGAATGCACAAATAGGACTCAAACGGCCACCACTCTATCCTGCATGATCAAGGGTGACGATGACCAAAAAACGTGACACGTTTCATCACTTCAAGTATAAAACGTCTTACATTTCTTGTGTTTGGATTAACGTCCAATCCAGACACATGCAATGCAACACACATATGTTTATCTTGCTCAAGTTTTACTTGGTTCATTTTGTTTACACATTTTAAATTACCGATTAATCCTTTAACCGATTAAGTCCAAAGTGAAAGTTCTCTAATTGGAAAGATGGCCTAAGCCACAAGTGCCTTGAGCATGAAAGAAGCCTCATGCTATTGGTTAGGAGGAACCCTCACGAGAGGGTTAAAACCATTAGGCATGAGAACCTCAAGTTCGCACTCAAGCCAACAAGAGGCTCAAGGCCACTTTCAAAGCAAATTGAAAAGTGAAGAATAGATGGAGGTTGTAGACTTTTCAGTGCTGAAATGGCATGAAAAATAGTGCTACAACATGCAAGCAACACATGCACAACATGTTAAGAATCAAAAGCACAAAACTAGTGAAGAGCACTACACTAGAGGCATGCAATACTAAGCTCGAATGACCAAACCAGCTCAATACAGAGCTAAATCGTGCCGAAACAGTGGCTAAAACATGCTGAAATTTAGGCACCAAAAGCAAGAAAAACATGCTCGCATGTTGGCTCGCAAACAAGACTCAAGGCACAACTCTCAAATGCAATGAAAGAGTGAAATAAGTGAGAGTGTGACAGAGGTATATGCACTGAAATCATATGTCAAATGATGCTATATCATGCAATCATATCAAGCAAAGCATGTTAGAGGCCTTAAAACATAAAGCTAGTGAAGACATTTGCACTATAGCTATATAAGACAAGGTTCATATGACCAAGACAACTCAAAACAGAGTTAAAGTAGGCCAAATCAAAGCCTAAAACATGCTGAGATGAAGTCACAAAAAAGTAGAAAAACATGCTCACATGTTAGGCTATCTACACTTGCAAACAAGACACAAGGAGGGGAGGCCACCCCCTCCTATTTTGGACTTCAAAACATACTTAAAGGCAGAACTCTCTAGCAAACAAGCTACAAAGAGGGTGGATCACCCCTAACTCCAAAACAAACCTCAAACCATCATTTATAACCTTAAAAATAGAGTTTTTTAGAGGTTAAAACCAGCCTCAAAATAACATGCAAAGGTGGCCAAACAAGTAACTAAAACAAAGCTTAAAAGGGATAAGTTTTATACCTTTGAAGTACATCAACAAATAGAAACAATTTTGAGCTAAAACCACTCTAAGAAACTCAAACAAGGTCTCCAAGAACCTCAGCTCCAAAGTAAAGGTGTTTGGGCAAGGGTCTTAGAACAAAAGTGTAGAAAATTCTCACTTTCAAGCACAAAATGGGGGGGGGGGGGGAGAGAGAGAGAGAGAGAGAATTCTAGAGAGAGATAGAGGAAATTTGCTCACAAAATTGTAACCCCTCAAATAGGGAAAAGACCTCCCCTTATACAGAAAATACAAGCCAAAGGCTTGCTTTCATCCCTCCATACACGTGTATGGAGATGGCAATCAGTGATCAACAGCTAGCACAGCTGGCAAAGAAAATATCTGAAAAAGGAGAAAAATGGCCGTCGGCCACTTTAGGTGGCCGGCCGGTGACCTCCCCTAGCTGACCGACCACTTCAAGTGGCCGAGAAGGAGGAAAAGTGGCCGACAATAGCCAAAAGTGGCTGACAAGGCGCTTTCCCCCTCCAGGCAAGATGTACCAAGGTTTGGTCCAAAAACAAGCACAAAACAAAGAGGGTTTAGAGGCCCAGAGACAAGGCATTTCGCTGAGAACTTCGAACACTCAAAACGAGCAAAAACATTCCCAATCATCGAGTGCACAAACGATGGCATCTAAGTCTTGAGGTCGGTTAAAAATGGGGTGTCTACACTCTCCAATCCACTCAAGGATTTCAAAAGGCCCAATGAACCGAGGGGACAACTTCCCACTCTTCCCAAACCTCATCAAACCTTGCCTAGGTGATATTTTCAAGAACACGTGGTCTCCCACCTCAAAGGACAAAGGTCTCCTCCTATAGTCGGCATAACTTTTCTGGCAACTCTGGGTTGTAACCAACCTCTTACGGATAAGTGCTACCTTCTCTGCTATTTCCCGAACCAACTCCGGCCCCAACAAAGGTGCATCTCCCACCTCAGCCCAACACACCGGAGATCTACACAGTCGGCCATACAAGGCCTCAAATGGTGCCATGCCAATACTCGATTGGAAACTATTATTATAGGCGAACTCCACTAAGATCAAGTGCCTGTCCCATGACCCGTTGAAGTCAAGAACACAACCTCAAAACATATCCTCAAGGATCTGAATGGTACGCTTGGACTGCCTGTCAGTCTGAGGATAATACGCGGTGCTAAAAGTCAATCTAGTGCCCAAGACAATCTACAAGCTCTGCCACAACCGAGCTGTGAAACACGGATCTCTATCCAAAACAATCGTCACAAGGACCCTGTGTAACCTCACTATGTCCCTGATGTAAAGGTCAGCAAGATAGTCTACCGAATCTGTCATAACCCGACCCTCGTACATGATTCTGGTATATCTTAAGTCCCTTATTATGTGCAAGTACATGCTTATTATGCCATGTTAAGAAAGTCTATCTGTTGAACAAGAAACATATCTGTTCCATTAGAATGTTCGGATCAGAAATTGGAGGGCTTAACGGCTTAATTATTTGAAATTGATTATATATATGTGATCAGCATAATTTTCTGGTAATATTAGGCATGTTTACGAAATTTCAATTTTGGAATGATAAAGCGATTGGATTTCGTCCTATATGCTTCTTGATATTTTCATATATATATATATATATCTAAGTCTTTTGACTTAAGATAAAAAGACGTAGATATCTCTTAGGAGAGAAAAATAAGAGAGAGTTGAGAGAAAAAATTGGGGGAGAAGTAATTCAACAAGGTAGCTTGGCAAAATTGTTAGAATTGTGGGATCTAAATCAAGGTAAGCTCAAGTTCATCTTGTTATGGCAACTTAAAGTTTGTAATTCATGTTTATGTTTGATTCATGTATAATTCATGTTTGATTTATGAGGGTTTCTCATTAATTAGTTATTTTGGCACCTAATCTAGGTGTAGTATGGAATTATACTTCAATCTTTGATTCTATGTCATCACCTTATGGAGTTATGCTTATATCATGTATTATATTGATGAACATGAGGAACTTGAACCCAAGAATGGAATTTGAGAGAGAGGTGGCTTGTTGAAGCTTCCAATCTTGTTTAATTTGTCATGCTTAAGGTAGAATCCATGTTATGGTAAAGTTAGGTTGAAATATTGCATTAATCTAACCTTGGATTGCATGAAAAATGGAGTGTTGTTGCTGAAATTTAGAATGAAGTCGAACTGCCCCAAAACAGATTTTTCTTGGTTCGCTCGAGCGGGAAAAACCACCTCCCAGTAGTTTTGTGAATTGTTCAGTCCGCTCGAGCGGCCAAAGTGGCGCTCGAGCGGGGGACTTATTTTCAGGAAAAAATGTGTTTGTTCAGTTTTATGTGCTTGACCCTCTGGTATTTTTAGAATATTTTTCTGATGATATCAAGATTGTTATAAATTCATGTGATGTATAATAACACAGAGAATGACTTCTTAATGATTTAAGAGGAAAGAGAACTCATTTGTAAGTTGTGATTGTGTGCAGGACACACTTCAGGAGGAACTAATACGTCATTACAACACTGTGAGTATGAGTACTCCGCATGTATGTTATTTTCCGTTAATAAGCATTGTTATTAACATTCTGTTCTCTGTGACAATATGAGAACATGTCTATGGAATGGGAATTAGTGCAATCCATGTGGATGTGGAAAGAGTTGGCTTAATTCTGTATTCCGATTACGGTTCAGGAGTAGTGGTAATGTGTTATAACCTACAAGTTACTTATGATGTACTATTAAGATGACGGAACTGGTTAACAAAAAGAGTTCGTGGAAATGATATTATGAATGGGAACCTGCTATATAAGTGGGATTGCTTACTGTTAATAGTATTATTAACGTTCTATGATTTGTGAATTGCCTACATTGATTTGTAGTGAATAAGAGAAATAATAATGCTCGTGTATCCCGACTCCTTCTGTTTTGTCACCGATGAAGCAAGACTGTTATGAGGTACATTATGTCTATATGTAATAAGCCATGAGATGATTTGTTTACCCTGTGGTCTGACGATATTCTTCTGAATCTGGGATTGTTCTGTCCTGCTTATTTCTTCTGTTTATGTATTTTGCCTTATGAATCCGTTTCGTTTATGATTTGGTATGATATGAAGTGTTGGTTTAAAAACTTATTGATTACTGATATGTAACATTTTGGGCCGAAAGGCTATACGTACATACTTGTACGTTTTGGGCCGAAAGGCTGTTCTGTATACATTGTGGGCCGAAAGGTTGTTCTGGGCCGAAAGGCTATACGTACATACTTGTACGTTTTGGGCCGAAAGGCTATTATAGGCCGAAAGGCTGTTCTGTATAGATTGTGGGTCTATGGCCGTTCTGTACCTTCTGTACCTATTGGGCTTAAAGCCACTCTGTTTAAGATTGGGCCCAAGGCCGTTCTGTAAAAGATACTTTTGTGTAAACGATTTTGAAAGTGACTATACAATACAATATTTAGTGGAATCCATAAACTGGGTTACGAAGTGTTTAATATGACAAGCTTTCTGTAAAAGGATACTTTGCTATGCATACGGAAACAAATTAACCATATGTTCTCTTTATTGATAAATGCACGGATGTGTATTATAATTCATGTTGAGCATTGAATTGTTATGTGCTATTATTCACTGAGCTTGTCTCACTTTATTTTATGTTTGTTCTGTAGGCACTCAACTTAGAGGTCAACCTTAACCTGAAGCTTCCGTTACCCAGTTGCCAATCCCTGTGCATCTAAGCTCCTGGATATTGACCGTTCAAGTTTTGGAGTTTTGCTAAGTTTTCAATTTGTACCCTAAATGTCTATTAAGATTGATGTGTATGTATTCCGTTTACCTTCCCATGTTTTCGTTATACGCCCGATCTTGAGGGCTGGGTCTGTATATGTCTATGTATATAGCTATCTTCAGTAGCATGTCTCTGTATACTTATTTGCATTGTGTTCCGTTTGAGATCCTGGCATAGTAGTGGTAGCTCAATGGATATCATTTTTACGCTATTATATGTTATTAAATGCTTCCGTTCAGGCCCCATAGGTGATATACGTCAAGTTTTATGTCTGTTTCTAAGGTGGTCATGCCCAAACTTTTAGGGGCGGGTTTGGGGTGTGACAGAATCACTTACACACATAGGTAAAAATTGCGTCGACTTAGTCAACTGGTCAACTACCACCCAAATGGCATCACTGCCCCAATGAGTCCTCAGAAGATCCACAACAAAATCTATTGTGACATGTTCCCATTTCCACTCGGCTATAGGCCAAGGTTGCAACAAACCCACTGGCCTCTGATGCATTTCGATACGAATACAGCTACATCCTTCTTCATATCCCTCCACCAAAATTGGCAGTTAAGGTCGTGATACATCTTTGTGCCTCCTAGATGCACCGCAAGGCGTGAATGGTGAAACTCTTAGAGTACTTCCTCTTGGCAAGACTCCGGTATGAACAAGCGGTCACGGTATCTCACACCCAGGTCAGGATATACATTCAAGCCCTTCTCTACCTTCCCAATGGAGATCTTCTCTCGAGGGATTCCACCTCAAGGTCACCCTTCTGTGCTTCTATCACTCGGTTCACAAGTGTGGGTTGAGCAACTATCGAAAATAAGGTTGTAGACTCAACAGACTCACAAAGATGCAAGTCATACTCCCCAATGGCACCTAACATTTCCCACTCCCGGATGGCAATACATCTTACACTGTTGATAGACTTCCTACTCAAAGCATCGACCACTACAGTGGCTTTCCCAGGATGATAATGTAACTCAAAGTCATAATCCTCTATAAATTGCATCCATCTCATTTGCCTCATGTTCAAGCCTTTCTGTGTAAATAGATATTTCAGAGTCTTATGATCAGAAAACACCTCGAACTTCTCTCCATACAGGTAATGTCTCCCAATTTTCAGGGTGAAGATCATCGCCGCTAACTCTAGATCGTGAGTAGGGTAGTTCTTCTCATGGTTTTTCAACTGTCGTGAGTCATAAGCTACTACCTTCCCCACCTGTATCAAGACACAACCCAAACCTTCATGTGAAGCATCACAATACACTGAATAGCCCAAACGCCTCTTCGAAATAACCAAAACTGGAGCAGTGGAAAGTCTAACTATAAACTCTTCAAATGACTTCTGTGAGACCCCTAACTTTTGTAAACCTTATTAGGTCCTAAAATTTTGAGTTACTATAATAAAGCCCTTAATTCGTTGATTGCTTGCAAATTAAACCCTAGAGTCGAAAACGCATCACAGACGAAACCATACAAACCCTAATCGACCCTGGAAGCTTAGAATCATAACACTCTAATATTAATTATTTAACTCTCAAATTTTAGATTAATTGCTCTAAACCCTAACTTCCGATTTTTATAGTCTTCATTCAGTTATTTACCTTTAAATTCAAAGCAAGATAATACAAACTGAATTATTTTTCCTAAACACTAATTTATTAACTCTTCACTTGAAATAGATATTTTAATTGAGCCCAAGTCCTCACATTTTTTTTTATTAAATCACAAATTGACCTCAAACAAGTACCATTATATATTTATATATACACTTGTACCCTAAAATCTTTTTTTAACATTATGTTTTACAATTTCCAAGATTTGTATACAAAATAAATAAGAAAATCTTCCCAAATTTTGAGGACATGACTAGCCATCATCATTATACTTTAGTACAAACAAATCCCTTGAATCTTGGAGCAATAATGGCTTTAGTACCAATAAAGATTTGCTATGAGTATTTAAATTAGCCCTAAATCTAACTAGATCATAAGTAAATACATAAATAAGATTTCAATACATGAGTTTAATTCCAAGCCCTTATTTCTTTTATTAAGCATTACCCAAAAAATAGTACATGTACCCTAATGTTATTAGTACCATCAATCTTGTAAGATATATATATATATATATATATACGCCTTGAAGAGTGTGCTCTAGGACCAAAACAAATAAAAAAAATAACCCATCACGCTCCTAGGGAAGAGAGAGGAACCAATTTTCAAGAATCATGATTATGAAATTCTAGAAAAACACAACCTAGTAACCTACCTAGGATGCAAAATCCAAGAACTAGTTTCATTAGAACTAGGTGTTGCCTAAACCAATGGAACAAGCCTCCCAAATCTCCTCCATTTCCCTAGAATCCAAACAAATCCTAACATTTCCATCCATTTCCAACTAAGGGGCTTTTAGGACTTTTTGCATCAAAACTTGTCTATAAATACCAACACCCCCTAGCTTGCAAGCACATATAACACACCACACCCACACACACACTTTGGCTAAAGAGAGGGAGGAGAGCAAGAGAGAGAAGTCTAGAGAAGAAGAGGGAGGAAGAAGAGAGCATTCTTGTGCAAAGCTTAGTAGGTAAGCCACAACACAACCTTCTCTTTCATTTTCCTTTTTCAAATACATCTTTCTAAGGGTTCTAAATAATGTTTTCAGATCTGTTATTTATGAGTTGCTTGTGTTAAAAATGCTACAAGTTGAGTATTGGTTCCATCTCTCTTGTATTTTCCCCATTTTGGCACAAAACCATCTTTTTATACCAATTTCTCAAACTTTCCAAAGGCACACCTTCAAGAAAACTTTCTGAGTTAAATATATGTTAGTTAGCATGTTTTCTTCACAAAAGAAATGAAAACTTTCGCTCGGTGTAACCCTTTTCTCATAAATCTTCTTATTTTGGACATTCCACTTTAGAATCTGTTTTTGCAGCCCACTTTCAAAACTTCCAGAAACATGTACAAAAATATTCTGGACCTCTATTTTATGTCAAAACCTTCCTTAATGAGTTATCTTTCAACTAAAATTGGTTTCATCGAAAAACATTAAGCGGTTTGCAAGAAAATCAAATTTTCGTAACGGTCGACAGATCTGGACAGATTCTGGACAGCGCTGGAATGTTTTCTAAATAACTTAAAATCTGGAAAAGCAATCCCATTTCCGAAAAATGTTCTAGAAACTAGATCAAATTCTCTACAAACCATAGGAAGGCCAAGTCCGGTGGAAGATCTAAAATAGGCCTTTCATTTTAATCTTTATGTGATATTAAATCTGGAAAATTTGTTATGCATGAATGTTTTATGCCCTTGTATTCATGAAAATGTTTATTAGCTTATGATCATATCTTGGCATGATGTTGTATGTGTTATGTTATGTTCTTCATCTTCTTCACCTTATTGATGCATGCTTATGTGGATATTATTATCTTGTAAGTTGGACTAACCTTGTCTTAAAACATTTAACTCAACGGGAAACCTGATTGGGAGGGTATTGGGTTTTCGAGCACTTGAGTAATGAAAAGATGAGAATATGTGATATATGGATTTTTGGGATGCGTTCCCTATTTGAAAGTTAAAGTCTTATGCATAGCTTGTCGCGTAAACCCTAGAATGGAACGAACACATTCGGACTCTTTGCGAGGGATTGATTGGTGAGATAAGGTTGGGTCCGGATGGGACATTCAGGATGATAAAAATTTTTCTGGAAGGATGAGGTTGGATTCAGGAGATAAAACTTTTTTCTTTTCGCTGTCCCTTTTGAGGCCCTGCGGTTGGCGCTACGCGGTATATAACCGTTGGTAGGCATCCGAGGTTAGTTCTGCAACAAAACAGCAAAAGGGGGAGTTCCGAATAGTCCGGTGTCCAATTCTTGCGGTTGGGAGGATGGAATCTCTTTGGGGGATTTCTAGAATACTAACCACTAACATTATAACCTTGTTATCTCTCACTACTGTAGGTGCTGGTACTAGATATGGCGCTGTAACAGCATACACACGCTCGATGTGTCTCTGCTCAACCTGCTCACCCCTTGGAGCATATGTCTGATGCATTGACTAAGCTGAAGAGGCTCCCTGATTTGGCCCTCGAGGCTTGTGTTGACTGTGCTAGCTAGTGACTCCGTGTCTGCCTCAAACCCGATGCACTAGGTCTGCTACGCAGCTGTAGACAAAACCTCTTCATGTGCCCCACCTGCCCATACTGATAGCAAGTGAACGGCTGGCCTCTCCCTTAACTCTGGCCCTAAGAGCGAGCCAAAGACGATACAGATCATTGCCCTCCTCTTCTATGTGGGCAAGCTGGAGATTTGTGGCCCAACTGACCACATTTGAAATAGGTAAAATCTCCCTGACCACCTCTCCCAGAACTTAAACTTGGTATTGCAAAAGTGGACCTTAACTGTGCTCCCTGGGACGACTGGCGGTTGGAACCCCTTTGCCTCTTGCTATCCCCCTAATTATCCTAACTCCTCCTGGAGCCCCTCATTCTCTCCTTCTCTATCTGTATGATGGTCTCAAGATAGGTCACCGCCTCCATAAGGCGCCCATAATCCCTAATCATGGACCCGGCCACTCGAAACATAAGTCCAGCTCTCAAGCTCTTCTCGAACTCCAGACAACGGCGCTCCCCAATCGCTACAAGTTCAAGTGCAAACCTCGACAAATTGGTGAATGTGGCCTCAAACTCGGGTACTAGTGTGTTCAACTCCACCAATTTAGAGAACTGGTCTCTCAACTTCTCCCTAACTGTAGGAGGAAAAAACTTATCCTAGAAGGCGGTGATGAATGCCTCCCAGGTCATCCCAATACGCCCACGTGCATATTCCCATTGTTGATCCGCATCTCCCTTCAGCTGGAAGGATGCCAAGGTCACTCTCAACAGATCATCCTCGATGTCGAGCATCTCGAACATCTTTACTATCTGCTCTAGCCACTCATCTGCCTTCAGTGGCTCTTTAGGATCACACAGAAACTTGTCCGAATTTGACCACAAGTACTCTTGCTTCAGAAAAGCTGGCCCTACTTCAGCTACTTGGGCCTAGACTTGATTCTCAGCCCTGAGTATGTCCATGGATTCCTTCAATGCTCCGGCCATTTCGCGAGCTAAGGCGCCCATGGCCTGTTGACTAACTGGTTCTGCCACATTGGCTTGACTAACCCCTTCTTCCTGTGCTGGAATTTCATCCAATATAGGCACTTCATGCCTCCTAGGCCTACCACGCCTACCAGCACGACCATGTCCTGACATCCTAATAAAGGTAACAAAGAGATTAGCATATTTACAAATGAAGAATAGCATGAATCAAAATGTAATGTCCTTTCAATTCATAGAGTTAATGATATACAAGAGTTCAACATAAGTGAATGTCATATAGGCTTATATCTTTCCAAGTCATGGCTTGGTTACAACAAAATGGATACAAATCCAGTACAGACATATAAAGCCCTTGGCTTGAAATTACAACAGGTAGCACAATACAAAAAGAGAAGCCTTCAGCTCTGGTTCCTCCCAAACTATATCCTTGGCGGAGGCATATTATCAACACCTGAAAATAGTTTTTCCCAAATAGGGTGAGCCAAAGCCCAGTAGGAACAATCTAACACAGTATATGAATTTTAACGAAGATATAAGTAAAATATGCCTTTACAATGCTGATGATAAAACATTTATATTCTACATAGTCACAAAGTGCCAAAAATTCAAATCTCAATCGTTTATCCTTCTTGTCAATTCAAGTTATCTCTTTTCATCTCAATTCATGAGTCAATTTCATTATCTTTCAAACAACCCAGTGATTTCCAAATTAACACAATCATCACACCGACACTTCAATCTTGCCATTTTATAGAAATTTCGTCCGTGGGATTAACACCCATGTATATGCGCGGTTTCAGGACTTTCACCCTAAACACATATGCTAACTTAATTTTAATGGAGTCCATCCCCTATCTCCTCCTAAACAATGGAGTACATCCCCTTTCTCCTCCCAAACAATCATACATATACAATGTATTTATAACATAGTCATGTTCAGTGGCAACCAACAAGAGATTAGTTTTCATTCACCTAATCCTCATGCAATTTCTACAACAATCATGGCTATCCTCCACCGATAACCCAATACAGATATTTCTAAACAAATATTCAATCTCAAGACAGATAAATTATTCAAAATTTCACAAGTGTGAGGTAATACATTTCCAACATCACTATTTGTCTCAATGTCTATTGAATCTCATATTTTACAATATTAATTTCATTTATTTATACAAAATAAATAATTGAATCATTTCAGGGCAAACTCCCATTTTTGCCAAATTTCAAACCAAATGCCAAAATTAACTAAGTTGACATAATATAGTCTCATTTTTAATGCCATAACCATCTATGACTCATTCACTTACAGACCCCCTCTTTTGATTTAACACCCAAACCCTAGGTTTGTTCATAACATCCCAAATCCCACCATTTTTATAGAACGACCCATAACTAAGTTAAAAACCATATAAAAGTGTAGAAAATCCCCACCTCAACGAGAGAAGGTGAGCCAAGCAAAGATGAAACTTCAAAGACGCCGAAACCAAAGTCCATTCGGATCAAAATGAAGATCTTGAGGTGCTCACTCTTTTTAGCAAAGGCGAATGGGTTGAGAAATCACTAGAACTAGATGAAAATCTAGAGAGAATGTAAGTTTAGAGAGAGAGAGAGAGATTCTCAACTTTAGGGTTTGGAAGGAAATAGATCTAAAAAAAGTGATGTGAAAAGTCATTTTCGCGATCTGATATATGCACAGTCCGTTTGAACGCAAGAGTTGACGCTTGAGTGTCAGACACAATAAGTTGTTCCGCTCAAGCGCAAGAAATGCCACTCAAGCGCCAAGACACAATGAAAGCGACGCTCACTGCTTGAGTGCAAGAAGTGATGCTCGAGCATAGAACACACACAAGCAGCAGTTTTGCAGACCTACAAAAGTACTGAGAGTTTGCAAAGTCTGCTCGAGCACAAGAAGTGTCACTCGATCGTAAGACCACAAATCTAGGAAACAAGTGTTTGAAAACTAAGCAACCAACCTATTCCAAACACAACTACAACAATCCCAAAACCAAATTTAAGGGAAACCAAAGGGGATAGGAGATGAACCACAACACCAAACCATGAAACCCGAGTCTGGAGTACAACAAAGATCGGGTCAAAACTGGAATTGCTATACAACACAAAAGTACACTACGGCTTTTTATACTTTTTGCTTTGTGGGTTGATGCATTGCACGTGGCACACAGATCACTCTCCCCCTTCATTACCCGAGCCATCATGTCAGATTGTCACATTTGGGAAAAGTACACTTAAGAGTTTTTAATTTTTTTTAGAATGTCACATCATACTCGCCACGTTGTCATGTTTGAGAAAAAAGTACACTAAGGAGTTTTTTTTTATTTTTTTGAAGTATCACATCATACCCGCTACATTGTCACATTAGGAAAAAGTACACTAAAGAGTTTTTTTTTTTTAAATGTCACATCATACCCCGTCACATTGTCTGATTAAGAAAAAGTACACTAAGAGTTTTTTTTTTTTTTTTGGAGTAAAAATTTTTAAGTGTCACATCATATCCATCACATTGTCACATTTAGGAAAAGTATGCAAAATAGTTTTTAATTTTTTTGGAGTGTCACATTAATACATACCACATTGGAGTATATTTTTTTTAGAGTATCACATCATACCCGCCACATTGCCACGTTTGAAAAAAGTACACTAAGGAGTTTTTTTTTTTTTTTAAGTGTCACATCATACCCGTCACGTTGTCACATTAGAGAAAAGTATGCTAAAGAGTTTTTAATTTTTTTAAGTGTCACATCATATCTACCACGTTATCACATGAGGAAAAATATACTAAATTATCTAAATTATTAATTAAAATACATTTATAATATCATTAAAAACTATTAATTGATTTGATGATTTATTAATAAAATAGACAATTTGTAATGAAATTATAAATCTCAAAAGGTGAAATGTATGTTCTAAAATTACATGGGCGATTTGTTTTTTAAGCAAATTTCAATAGGTGTATTTATAATTTACCAAATTTGAAATGATGTTTAGGCTTTGTGGACTCAATTTAGATGTTTTTGAAGGATTACTAAATATATTAATACGTAATTTTAAATTGAGTATTAAGAAAATTCTAAATCATAACTGTGGGAGCCGAATAATTGACAAAGGCAGAAGGCGCGTGCAATACAAGGCTGATAATAATCGGCTGTATCCGGCGAGAATAGGGAGGGGCCAAATACAATATTTGGGCCGAATAAGTGTGTAGCATTGGAGCCGGATAATGTAAAGGACAATGATCAAAAAGTAGGCCCTGGCCCCGAGGATCGAGAAAAACAGGTATAAATACAGGAATGACAAATTTAGTAGGTATGTAAGAATCACTCCACTGAACTTAGACAAGAAGCTATCTTGAGTGTCTGAACTAACTTGTCCGTCGGAGTGCTAATCCTGGCACCCCCGACCAGAGTGTGTATCTTTTCAGGTGACTAGCTGAGGATCATTAGCGTCTCCCGAGATTCGAAGAGTATTTCCAAACCACTTCTCCACAATTGGCGCCGTCTGTGGGAATACTCAAATACATCTATGGCAGGCGTGACTGAAGATCCTCTGGTAGCCATTGACGAGACCGCACAGGGAGATGACCTCACTCCAGCAAATATGCTCGGGAAAGAAACCATCGCTGCAAGACACGCCTTGAACTTCGATTCACCAACGACTTCAGCGCAAGAGACAATGCAGGCGATCATGGAACAAGCAAAGCAGAATGAACAGAGGTTGGAGAACATGATTGCTGAAAATGAACGTCTCCATCAAGATTTGGCCCTCGAAGTCACAAAATCGAGAGAAGCCATGCGCTAGGATCCTGAACGACCTCCGAGGGCTGGTAGACAATGACCTCGAGCCCAGCCCAAGGATACCAATAGCGACTCCAACTCATTATCCATGGAGCTCACCAAGAAGGGATGATCTGAAACTTCCAGCTCCTCCGAAAAGAGTCTACATACAAGGAACAAGCGCAGGAGGAGCAGTTCAGACGAAGATGACCAACACGATCCTTTTGTCCGACGGATTGCAAGGGCGGCCTTGCCCAAGAAGTTCAAAGCTCCGTCATTCACTCTTTACGATGGAAAATCAGACCCCACTGATCATATCCGTCATTACAAGCAGGCCATGACATTGGATGCAGACAACAAAGCCCTCATGTGCCGAATATTCCCCAGCAGCCTAGGGCCATTAGCTGTCAGGTGGAATTATAAGCTGGAGCCGACCTCCATTAAAAGCTTCCATCAATTACAGAAATCCTCCAGGGCCAGGTTCATCACCAATGAGGTACAGCCGAAATAGGCTGACTCACTCTGGGCTATGCAGATTCAGTCAGGAGAAACGCTTAGAGCGTACGCGGCGCGATATTGGGAGTGCTTCAACCTCGTCGACGACACTTGTAACGACTCCATGGCCATCACCGCCTTCAAAATGGGACTACATCCTGATAGTCCTCTTCGCAGTTCCCTGACCAGAAGACCCCCCAAAATGGTCTAGGCGTTGATGAAGAAAGTTGAGGAGTATTGCAAAGTGGAAGACGATGCCTTGAGAATAAAGGCTGGCCAAATGTCCAACAAAACGGCCCCTCCTGGAATTGCCCAACCAAAAAGTTCTGTGCCACCTCCTAGCCCAGAGCCTCGGCAGCGCACTAAACGAGACAAAAGGCGGGATACTCGCTGATCAAGCGGTCAATGTCCCCACTGGATGAATGAGCTACTCCAAGTCGACAGCAGACGTTCGAGACGTGCCGACAAAAAGTACACAGAGTTGTCAGAACCAATAGCTGCAATAATGACCAAAGTCCAACACTTTCCATTCTTCAAATGGCCGTCAAAGATGGTGGGGCCGCTAATATCATAAAGATCATTAAAAGATCACCTGGAAGAACTAGTGCAAGACAGCCGACTGCAATAGTATGTGAGACAGGGAAACCCAACCAAGGCACTAGCCTTGAGGCAGGACTCTCCTCCACTTGGCGTGATCCATGTAATCTATAGCCTCCCTGCACCCCCAACCATGCACATAATTCAATCGCATCCAATCCCCCAGGAGCAACGTATTCTGATTGAATGGCCCAAAGAAGCTCCGACAATTGATTTCAATGACTCCGACCTAAGTGGCACAACAGATTCCCACAATGATCCGTTGGTCATTAGATTACGTATAAACCGGTTCACCATTGAACGAATTCTCATAGACCCAGGGAGTACATCAGAAGTTATGTATTACCAAACTTTCATCAAACTCGGCCTCAACGAGTCAGATCTGTGTCCGGCGCCTCGTCCATTGTTTGGCTTTAATATGAATCCTGAATACCCGTTAGGGAAGATCATACTACTTGTCCGAGCGGGCTCCAAGTAGAATTCCTGGTTGTAAAGCTCTCTTCGCCGTATAATGTCATCATGGGGCGAACCTGGATACATATTATGAAGGCCGTTCCAAGCACTTATCATTAGCTCGTGTGCTTCCTGACAGCCCATGGCATTGAAGAGATCCGTGGCTCCCCCCAATCGGCACAAGCAGCGATTTTATGAAAACCATATCACTGACCCGACCTGTGGGCTTTGATACTTGTATATATTTCACTTCTGCAATGCAAACCATCTTTCTTTGTCATTCAATTCATTTCACAAACCCCATTATGCCGCTCGTCATAATGATGATTCGGAGCCCCCTTTGGTGCATGACACCTTAGGGCCGATTAAGTCTCCGGATTCGGAGCGCCCTTCGTGGATATCACGATTGGCCACATTAAGTCTCCGGATTCGGAGCCCCCTTTGGTGCATGTCACCTTAGGGCCGATTAAGTCTCCGGATTTGGAGCCCCCTTCGGTGCATGACACCTTAGGGCCGATTAAGTCTCCGGATTCGGAGCCCCCTTCGGTACATGACGCCTTAGGGCCGATTAAGTCTTTGGATTTGGAGTCCCCTTCGGTGCATGACACCTTAGGGCCGATTAAGTCTCTGGATTCGGAGTGCCCTTCGTGGATATCACGATTGGCGACATTAAGTCTCCGGATTCGGAGCCCCCCTTTGGTGCATGTCACCTTAGGGCCGATTAAGACTCCGCATTCGGAGCGCCCTTCGTAGATATCACGATTGGCCACATTAAGTCTCTAGATTCAGAGCCCCCTTTAGTGCATGACACCTTAGGGCCGATTAAGTCTCCGGATTCGTAGCGCCATTTGTGGATATCACGATTGGCCACATGAAGTCTCTGGATTCGGAGCCCCCTTTGGTGCATGTCACCTTAGGGCCGATTAAGTGTCCGAATTCGGAGCTCCCTTTGGTGCATGACACCTTAGGGCCGATTAAGTCTCTGGATTCGGAGCCCCCTTCAGTGCATGACACCTTAGGACCGATTAAGTCTCCGGATTTGAAGCGTCCTTCGTGGATATCACGATTGGCCACATTAAGTCTCCAGATTCAGAGCCCCCTTTGGTGCATGTCACCTTAGGGCCGATTAAGACTCCGGATTCGGAGCGCCCTTCGTGGATATCATGATTGGCCACATTAAGTCTCCAGATTCAGAGCCCCCTTTGGTACATGACACCTTAGGGCCGATTAAGTCTCCGGATTCGGAGCCCCCTTCGGTGCATGACACCTTAGGGCCGATTAAGTCTCCGGATTCGGAGCGCCCTTCGTGGATATCACGATTGGCGACATGATGTCTCCGGATTCGGAGCCCCCTTTGGTGCCTGTCACCTTAGGGCCGATTAAGTCTCTGGATTCGGAATACCCTTTGGCACGAACAAAACAAAACTTTTCAATCATTGACAATGTCAAGGCAAGACTTAAATAAAAATTCAGCATAGGACGCAAATGTTTGAAAAACAACTTTTTATTCAATCAAACAGTTCTTACATAAACACAATTCGCATTTGAGCATTACAATTTTTATTTAATCTGGCAGTTGTTGTATAAACGCAACTCGTATTTGAGCACTACAATACTCATTTCCAATCTGAAAAGCTAAAAATGGGAGAAGACGCATTGGTAAAGCGGCAGTGCCGAATCAACTCCCGTCACCCGGAAGTCCTCCGCGGTTTGCAATGCCTCAAGCCAACTGTGTCCAAGTCCTCCCTTGATACCATTGACAATGTCAAGGCAAAGATCTAGGACAAGGAGGGGTAAATCCAACGGTCGTTGCCTTTCCTTTCGGGGTGATCTGCTTCGACGACTTGAAGGTTCATGCCAACTTTCGGACGCCCTACTTCCCATACGGATGGCTCCTCCGCCACGATCCATGGCAACACCAAGGTCGGCTGAACTCTAGCCTCTAACTAACATCCCCACTTAACCCACCTCACATAAGTGATTGTTTATCTGCGCAAAGCGCCCACTCCTTTTATTTTCAATATTGGTAGCGATCTCGAGGCCCCAATCCCGAGGCAATTTCACTAACACTAAACTCCATAAGCAAAACGTCGGTTGACATTCGCCAGGGCGCAATTATCCAAACGACTTTTTGAAGCATGTGCATTGGCCAAAAATCTAGGCCCCGAGCCGAGTTGAAGTTGCCAGAGCCACTCTACCTACCGGCTTTTGGCTTCAGGTTACAATAGCCTGTCAGGAATAAACGGCTATCGCGTATGGATTGACTCTGCCAGTCAACGCTTATATATTCATTCAGACATAATAAAATGAAACACATACATGCCGAATACGAACTGCAATAAAATATTTGTGACAGAAAGTTTTTCTTTATTTATTCAACAAAACAAGCAATAAATTACATAGTTTTGAACGTGATCCACGTTTCAGCCTTACAATAAATACAACTATGCGGCGTCACCCTCATCATCACTCTTCTCAACTTCAAAAGCAGAAAACGGAAAATGTTTACTGTGATAGAGTGGTGATGTCGACTCAATGTCTGCCACTCGAAGAGCTTCTACGGCTTGAGATGCCTTGATCCAACCATAACTAAATCCTCGATTCTCACATCGGCAAACTTCTTCGGCCAGTTTTTCCTTGGTCTTCTCGATTTCGACTCTTCGGGCTTCATGGAAAGCTTTCTCATAGGCCCTTCCCTTCGCGCTTTCCATAGCGAACATACTCGTCATCTCACGATCGGCAAGTGCGGAACTGATGAGCCGGCTGGTAACCCTCTATAGACACCCCATTTTTGACCGTCCTCAAGACTTGGACGTCATTGATTGAACACTCAGTGATCACCCTTGTTTGTGTTCGTCTTGAGTTCGCGGAAGCCTTGGCAACGCGCCTCGTCTCAGGACCTCTCGACTCGACCGTTTTGTGGTTGATTTAGCACCAAACACTTGTGTTGTGCCTTTGAGAGGCAGGGTAGGGCTTGTAGAGCATCCCCACCCATCACCGGCCATGGCTTGAGGCCACCGGCTATGTTTTGTGTCCACCGGCCAAATGTTTGGCCGGCCGGCACTATAGATGGCCGGCCGGCTATCTTTTTTTTGGTCAATTGCATCTTTGGCCAGTCGACTACTGTTCATCTGCTTTTGCAGATATTTTCTCATAGTTGGCATGCATTTGGCTCGCCTCCATACATGTGTATGGAGGGATCTCCCTCTATTTAGCTTCCTTTGGAAGCTTTACAAGAGGGAATTGTCTATAAGAGGAGCTTCTTCTCCCTTGATCAGGGGTTAGATATTTTTTTAGACAACACTTTTAGGGTTTGAGTTCTAGGGTTAGGGTTTGTTCATATCCTATCTCCATATCTCTCTCTCTTGTGTGTGTTTAGGCTTAGATTTGGACACAAACACCCACCATCACACCTTTTCTTGGAGCTGAGGCCCTTGAGGGTTGTTTTTAGAGTTTTGGAGCTGGTTTAAACCTAAAGAAGCTGCTGGAGCTCCATTGTTGAAGAGGGTCTTCAAGGGTAAGAAGCTTGTCCCTTTATTTCCCATTTTTGCATTGTATTTTTACCTATCTTGAAACTATTTTTTGGCTTTGCATATAAAACATAAAAGTTCTGTTTTTAAGGCCTCTAAATAGTTTGTTAAGAGTGTTTTTAGCTTTGGGGTTGTTTGACCCCTCTTAAGCCTTGTTTGGCCCTTGTTTCGTGCCATTTTGTGTGAGCTCCGGGACCATTGTGTTTGGGCCTCCTCACCAATGAAATCTTGAGGGATTTCAGAGGTGAGGATGGTGCCTTGAGGTCCTAGGAAGGAGAGGGCCACCCCCTCTCCTTATTGTCCTTAAAAAGGACCATTTTTGCCTCTTGAGGGAGCACCATGTTTAAGTGTGTGTTGGCAACGCCTTAGCTGATTTTCATGCTTATTATGTCATAACATGCCTCTATTTTTAGTTGGTTTTGGTACACCATGCTTGCTTAGCATACATGCCTTGTAATGCCATTTTGTTGCCTGAACATGCATTTAGGTTTTAACCCTTATTCAAGCATGTTTAGGCCTAGCTTTGTGAAGCTTTTGTGCTTTTTTTGGCATGCTTAAGTTCTGTTTTTGGTTGTTTTGGTCAACCATAACATGTATTGCATAGTCCCTTTGCATTTTGGCTTGTTAGCCTTTGACTTTGGACCATGTTGTATGCTTGGTTTGCCTTTGTTTAATTGGTATGGCACCATTTCTAACATGATTTCAGAGCTTTCTATGCATGCCATATGTCCATGATATTCCCTTTTAAGTGCGCTTAAAAGATGCTTCCTACATGCCTAAGTGTTGGTCCAACTTACATGCATTCTTGTATGTGTGTTTGGTCCCATCTCTTGAGCTTTTGGTCACTGTTTTAGGTTAGTTTGAGGGCTGCCTAAATTAGTCTAAGACCACTCTTGCATGTGGTAGCATGCTTACCTTGTATGTTGTAATACACTTGGCCCCTTTGGTATGTTGTTACATTCTTAGGTGGTAGCACATTTAGCACGCATCCCTTGCTAAGTTGTCTAACAGGTTGTATGCCTTGCATGTGTGCACATTGGCATTATACATTGCATGCTTGTTAGTAGCATCCTTGCATTTCCATGTTGCATCCTTAGCTCACATGCTTGGGATTGCATTGCATTGACATGCATGCTACACCTCTTGAGTTAAGCATGATAGAGGTTGCCCCCCCTTGTGTGTTTATTTGGTTTGCATTACATTTGAAATTAAAATGCATACTTGATTCTTTGGACCATCATGCATGGAAATGCGTGATTGGTGGTCCGAGAATCGAGGCCCATGTCCCTTTGAGTCATAAACATGATAAGGGATATGATTGGTGCATACATTGCTTGAGATGCATTGCCATGCCAAGTATTGCCCTCTACTGCTGTCAAACCAGATTCTGCAGGAACTTTTGTTCGGCCGGCCATACTCAGTGCCGACCGGCCACCATTTTTGGCCAATGGATCAAATTTGTGGCCGGTGACCATTCTACATGGCCGGTGGTGTTCTCCTTCAGCTGGTGGTGTTCCCTAGCATCCATAGAGCAAACCCTAAGACTTTGGCAGTCATCAGAGGAGCAGAGCAGGGAAAACAGTGGCATCTTAAGCATGACAGTAGATTTTCGGGCAAAACCGAGCGCGCATGCCTCGAGTCCTCTCTCCGAGGCTGCTGTTTATTTCTTTCTTAGATTAATTAATTTGCTTAATTAATTTAATTGTCTGTAATATTTAATTAGTTTGTAGGTTAGTTAAATTGTATTATTCTTTTGGTCTCTCCGGGCGAGGGCAAATTTGTAATAAGTGTGGGTGAGTGCGTGCATGTCTTCCAACCCCCATTTCTTTCTCCCTTTTACTTACCTGCTTTGATGGTTAGTATTAGGACATGTTTACTTTAGCATACGTTATGCTATGCATGCATGCGTGCATTCATTCATTTGTCTTGCATGCACCGGGCTCGGCACATCATGCTAACTGCATAAGTATTTCAAAACAAACTTGAATACATGATATTTGTGCATTTCACATGCCATTTCCTGATTAGCCGAGCCTATTCTAGTGACATTTTGTATGCGATGCATTAGGCACTTAACATGGGCTTGGATCATGCATTGATTGCTAACATGTTCCTGTTTTGGCACGGAGTACTTTGTAAGTATTTTATGCTTTAGCATACCGCATGCGTGTGAATGTTAACATGACAACATGCTTACCATGTGGCTAACTGCTTATGTGTTATAAACTGCCTGAATGCCTGTGGGTGAAGGTTGAATTGTTTGAGTTGGAACAACTCAGTGAAATCTGTGTTTTAGCCTACTTGCGAGTAGCAAATCCCAAAGCGTTTTCCAAAACAAACGGATATGCAATGCTTGTTTCCAAATTTGGTGATCTGGTCTATACTTTTGTGTTGTGTGCATCACATAGTAATTCTAGCTAATTAACTGGAAGAAGAACACATAACATTTTCAAAATCAGATATCACGGTTAGTAGAGGCCGATCTTTGGATCGGGCGAGAGGGGGTGCTCATAGCTGACCTCCCCCAATCGGGAGGCCGCGGTAGAGGGCCAAAGGAAAAGGGCCGAGGACGAATTTTTAAGAGCAAACCAGGAGGCTTCTCGGGCAGAGGCCGCGGTAGAGAGAGCTTGCGATGCAGATAAGTTGAGGGAGGAGACCGAGAAGAAGGCCGACGATATGGAAGCTGCACTTGGCTTGTCCCAAAAGGCAGTTACCAGCCTGGAGGCTGAGTTGGCCGAAATGAAGGCGGCGAAGGTGATTGCCGATTCAAAAGTTTTCGAAGCCGGGAGAGAGGCTGGACTCGCCGAGTACGTGGACCAGGTCTCCCGGTTTGAGAATCGGGGTTTCAAACATGGTTGGTACAAGGCCCTTACCGTAGCTGGGGTTTCACTGAATGAGCCAATACCGTATGAGCAAGTGGACATCGATCCGTTGGAGACTGATTCCGAGGGTTGATCTTTACGATACACAATTGTTATGATTTGAAGTACTTTTTCCGTTTATTTTTGTTATTTTGTATTTGTTTATCAGACATTTTTCATGCGGGCTGATATTACAAAATGTTGCGATACAGAAGTGGACGTCGATACTTTTTTGTAGTTAAAGAATGTTAAGAATTCTGCTCAATGTTCTGATTATGAATTCTGTTCAATGTGCTGATGTTTCCGTAATTTTATGGTGATATTTCTTAATAGCTCTACGATCTGTCCATGCGTTAGCCAAGGCGCGAGCGTGAATAGCCGAATGGTTCTGACTCGTAGGCTGGCCGAGGCATCTGCGAGAAGACGGCCGCTTAGATTAATAAATCTGCCCTTGCCTTGGCCAGGGCTCGAGTGTGAAAAGCCAAATGGTTCTGACTCGTAGGCTGGCCAAGGCATTCGCGAGAAGGCGGCCGTTTAGATTAATAAATCTGCCTTTGCCGTCTCTGATCGTAAAGTATTTTGATTTGTAAAATATTTCTAGTTCAGACGCATCGATTCATTTTATTGGAATATTTAGATTTTGATTAGAATATTTTGTACGGAGGGCGCTCCGAATCCGGAGACTTATTCGGCCCTAAGGTGTCATGCACCAAAGGGGGCTCCGAATTCGGAGACTTGTTTTGGCCAATCGTGACATCCATGAAGGGCGCTCCCAATCTGGAGACTTATTCGGCCCTAAGGTGTCATGCACCAAAGGGGGCTCCGAATCCGGAGACTTATTCGGCCCTAAGGTGTCATGCACGAAAGGGGGCTCCGAATTCGGAGACTTGTTTTGGCCAATCGTGACATCCACGGAGGGCGCTCCGAATCCGGAGACTTATTCGGCCCTAAGGTGTCATGCACCAAAGGGGGCTCCGAATCCTGAGACTTATTCGGCCCTAAGGTGTCATGCACGAAAGGGGGCTCCGAATTCGGAGACTTGTTTTGGCCAATCGTGACATCCACGAAGGGCGCTCCGAATCCGGAGACTTATTCGGCCCTAAGGTGTCATGCACCAAAGGGGGCTCCGAATTTGGAGACTTGTTTTGGCCAATCGTGACATCCACGAAGGGCGCTCCGAATCCGGAGACTTATTCGGCCCTAAGGTGTCATGCACCAAAGGGGGCTCCGAATCCGGAGACTTGTTTTGGCTAATCGTGACATCCATGAAGGGCGCTCCGAATCCGGAGACTTATTTGGCCCTAAGGTGTCATGCACCAAAGGGGGCTCTGAATCCAGAGACTTGTTTTGGCTAATCGTGACATCCACGAAGGGCGCTCCGAATCCGGAGGCTTATTCGGCCCTAAGGTGTTGTGCACCAAAGGGGGCTCCGAATTCGGAGACTTGTTTTGGCCAATCGTGACATCCACGAAGGACGCTCCGAATCTGGAGGCTTATTCGGCCCTAAGGTGTTGAGCTCAAACATGTAAAAACACGAAACCTTGCATTACAACGACGTATGTACAAGTATCAAGCCCACAGGTCGGGTCATTGATAAAATTTACGTAGATGTGTTGAATTCCACGGCCGTGGCAGGCTTCTTCCCGACATGTCCGAGAGCCGATATGCCCCTGTGCCTGCGACGGAATCTATCTGATAGGGGCCGTCCCAGTTCGGACCAAGCTTCCCATCAGCCGGCCTCCGGTCGGCTGGTAGTACCTTCTTTAGAACCAATTCTCCGGGATTATAGCGGCGCAACTGAACTCGCCGATTGTATGACTTAGCGAGCTGCTGCTGATAACGTGCCATGGATGCTAAAGCGCGGTCTCTTCGTTCTTCAATCAGAACCAAGTCCAGGGCGAGCATCATGTCGTTTCGGCCTGTGTCAAAGGCTTGCGATCGCAGAGTTGGTAAGCCGATCTCTGGTGGTAAGATTGCCTGGGTTCCGAAGCATAGGGCAAACGGTGTTTCTCCGGTAGATCGTCTCGGCGTTGTACGATGGGCCCATAGTACGCTCGGCAACTCTTCAACCCATCGCTTTGGCACTTTCCAGCCCCTTTTGATGCCGTCCAAGATGGATTTGTTTGAAGCTTCCGCTTGACCGTTACTTTGGGGGTAGGCTGGCGTAGAGAAGTAAGGCTCAATACCATACTTGCTGCACAATTCTCGGTATACGCCACAATCGAACTGAGTACCATTATCCGAGATCAATGCTCTTGGGATGCTGAACCGCGTAATGATGTTCCTCCACACAAAGCGCTTAATGTCAGAATCTCGTATATGGGTTAGAGCCTCCGCTTCGACCCACTTTGTGAAGTAATCTGTTGCTACGATTAGAAATCGCTTGTTCCTTGGGGCCCTCGGCAATGGTCCTACGATATCAAGTCCCCACTGAGCAAACGGCCATGGGCTTGTGATGGAATTCAAAGTTTTTGCCGGCTGATGGGTTAGTGGAGAGAACTTTTGGCATTGTTCGCATTTCTTGACATAATTTTGTGCGTCGGCCCTCATCGTCGGCCAGTAGTACCCCTGTGTTATCGCCTGATGGGCCAGGGAGCGTCCCCCCGAGTGGGCACCACAGCTGCCCTCGTGTATCTCAGTGAGCAGTTCCTCCACTTTGCCCGGGTGCACGCATTCGAAGTATGGACCAGAGAGGGACTTTTTGTAAAGCCCTTCTTGTGGATCTAAGTAGTACCGCAGGGCCTTGTTTCGCAGCTTGTGTGCTTCTTTTTTGTCCTCTGGGAGTTGCTCAGAAGAAAGGAATGCAGCAATGGGATCCTTCCAACTTGGAGCCGATTCTATAATGTTGATGTGGGTTTCTTAGGAGGCGATACTCGGTTACGGGACGAAACCTACGCCGATGGTACGGTTGAGCGCGGAGTTAATGGCGGAGGCTAAGCAAGCCAGGCATCCGTGTGTATTTTGATCGCGTGTTATTTGGTTTAGTTCATGATGGTCGAATTTAAATCGTGACAAGGAGTTAGCCGTTTTCATATAGGCCGCCATACGCCGTCCGTGCGCGTACTCCCCTTCACTGGTTGATTACCAATTTTGAGTCACAAAACACCAACGACCACGCGCCCGAAGCGTGTGCGTTCGCGATCGGCTAAAGGGCTTCATATTAAACCGTTATTTGATGCTTCGAAGCCGAGCTTGACGGCCTGCTCAATTACTGCGCCGTCTGGAGACATGATTACGACGCCGGCGCCGCTGCCTCGTTGGTTAGACGATCTATCACAGTATAACTGCCAAATGTCCTCGACATATATTCTCCAATCTGGCTTTGGCTGAACTGCGGCCTTTAGCTGGATGTCATCAGGCTTGAGGTCGGCAAGCCCTCCTGTGAATTCGGTAACAAAGTCGGCAAGCACCTGCCCCTTGATTGCAGTTTTGGGTAAGAACTGGATGTCATATTGGCCGAGTTCGAGAGCCCACTTCGAAACACATCCTGATGCTTCTGCATTCCGTAGTACTGATCGGAGGGGATAGTCTGTGAGCACCCTAATGCTGTGTCCTTGGAAGTAATGCATCAGTTTTCTTGCTGCCATGACCAATGCTAGGATGAGTTTTTCAATGTAGTAGCGTGTTTGGTGTCCACCATTGCCTTGCTCACATAATACCTTGCATTCTTGCCCTTCCTCCTCTTTTAATAATCTGGCCTGGGCTTGAGACCGACAGATATAGAATGAGGGGTCACCAATGGCGGGTGTTGGTAGAAAAGGTACTGTCTGGAGGTAGGACTTGAGCAGATTAAAAGTCGCGCCGCATTGGCGGACCATTCAAAAGCTCTGCCCTGCCGTAGTGTCTGAAAGAATTGTCTGCAATGATCTGTAGATCGGCTGATGAACTTGTTGAGTGCCGCAGCCATTCCCATCAACTTTTGGACCTCTTTCACTGAACGGGGGGAACTCAGTTCCAAAATTGCTGTGACTTGCCTCGAGTTGGCTTCGATTCCTCGGTGGTTGACGATATAACCCAGGAATTTACCGGAGCCGATCCCAAAGGCACATTTTGAAGCGTTTAGCTTCATTCTGTATTTGCGTAGGGTGTTGAATGTCTTTTCCAGATCGGCTATATGGTTTTTTTCTTCTTTGGATTTGACCACCATGTCATCGATGTATACTTCCATACTGTGCCCCAGCTGTTCTTTGAACATCGTGGTGACCAGTCTTTGGTAAGTTGCCCCTGCATTCTTCAGTCCAAAAGGCATAACCCTGTAGCAGTAGGTTCCTCTTGGTGTGAGGAATGCAGTTTTGTCCTGATCATCCGGATTCATGGCGATCTGATGGTAGCCTCTGTAGGCATCAAGGAAACTCATGCGCCGGTGGCGCACCGTCACATCAACGAGTTGGTCAATTCTAGGTAAGGGGAAGCAGTCTTTGGGGCAAGCTTTGTTCAGATCCGTGAAATCGACGCACACTCGCCAAGTTCCGTTCTTCTTTTTCACCACCACTATGTTGGAGAGCCATGTGGGGTAGGTGACTTCTCTAATTGCCCCGGCGTCAAGCAATTTGTCAACTTCTTCGACAACGGCGGCGGTGTGTTCTGCGGAGCATCGCCGGCCTTTCTGAATGATTGGCCTGCACCGGGGGTCGACATTGAGGTGGTGCTGAGAGACTGACGGGTCTACTCCTAGCATCTCGTATGGAGTCCACGCGAAGACGTCGAGGTTGTCGAGTAAGAAAGTGATCAGCTGCTGTCTGTCGACCTGGCTCAGAGAGGCGCCGATCATAAAAAACTTATCCGGGCTTCCATCAATGTCAACCCGGTCTAACTCTTCCGTGGCCTTTTCGTTTGGTTGACGCCCGACGTCATCCAGGATCTCTCGATTGGGCACTTCAATGGAGTTTACTTGCAGTTCCTTCGGCGACTTGGCGGCGAGAAGGTAACATGTCTCACGGCCTTGAGAGCCACGGACCTGCTCAACGCCGTGTTCCGTTGGGAATCGCAGCAGCTGGTGGTAGGTGCTTGGGACGGCCTGCAGGGTATGCAACCATGATCACCCCATGATGAGATTGTAGGGCGACGGTAGCCTGACGACCAAGAATTCCACGTCCACCGTTCTGGAGCCGGCTCGAACGGGTAGACTGATCTTTCCCAAAGGGTACTCCGGGTTGGCATTGAAGCCGAATAATGGATATGGAGCTGGAGTCAGATCCGAATCGTTGAACCCGAGTTTGATGAAGGTTTTATAGTACATAACCTCTGAAATGCTTCCCTGGTCAATAAGGACGCGTTCAACGGTGAACCTGTTTACGCGCAGCGCAACAACTAGAGGATCCATGTGAGGGAGTGTTATGCCGCTCAAATCAGAGTCGTCGAAGGTGATGCTTGGCGCCTCTCGGGGCCGAGGTCGCTTTGTTGGTGTAAGCTGATGCTGGGGGCTTGGAAGTGACTGGATTGCATGTACAGTCGGGGCTATCGGTAGGCTGTATATCATATGTACGGTGTCAAGCGGGACGCCTCTTGGGCGATGTGCGTCCTCTGTTACCTCATCAAGGGAATCGGTTAAGGCGTGGCGACCGTCGGTATTGAGCTGTTGGCCTCGAGGTCGTTGAGGTCCTGACCGTGGGAATCGCTCAGGAACCTTGAGCCCCGCCTGCTTGGACTTTGCTTTTTCTAAGGCCAGATCACAGCGAAGGCGTTCGTTCTCAGCGATGACGTCTTCCAATCTCTGTTTGGTCTATCTGGCTTGTTCCATGGTCACCTGCATCGTCTCCGTCGTTGAAATCGTTGGTGGGCTAGAGTTCGAGGCGCGTCGCCGCGTGACGGTTTCCTTTCCGAGCGAATTTGCCGGAGTTAGGTCACCTCTCTGTGCGATCTCGTCAGTGGCTATCGGAGGATCTTTAGTCACGTCGTTCATGGATATATTTGAGTATTCCCACAGACGGCGCCAATTGTGGTGAAAGGGTTTGGAAATACTCTTTAGATCCTGAAAGACGCCAATGATCCTCAGCTAGTCACCTGAAAAGATAGGAACACTCCGGTCGGGGGTGCCGGAATTAGCACTCCAACGGGCAAGTCAGTTCCTCTGCTCAAGAAAGCTTGTTTACTAAGTTTTTAGAAGTGATTCTTACGTACCTTTACAAATCTGAAGCTCTTGTATTTATATCCATTCTCTGGGCCTCGGGGCCTGGGCCTACTTTTCAATCAATATCTTTTCCTCTATTTGGCTCTAGGGAGGGATCCAAATACGGCCTATCTATCCTATTCAGCCCCGTATTCCTGCGGGGTATATGCCGGCTAGCGTCAAGCTTCTGTAATATACCTCCCTTATCCTCGCCTGATTATTCGGCGTCCTAGTTGAGCAGAATGGAGCCGTTCAGTCACCGGCTCACCGGGTATTCGAGGTGTTGTTCCTCTATTTATTCGGCTCCCACAGTACCCAAGTTCCCGAGCCGAGGCAACTTTGGTGATGACGGACACGTGGCCTTTGGCACCGAGTCAGGGATTCCTAAATTTTCCCATTTAAAAAAATATTTAGGTGGCGACTATGTATCTTGCAAAGCAGTCCATGTTTGGCACTTCTTTCAAAATTTGTTTTTCTCAAAACGATTTGCCAGATTTGGACTCTTTGGTTCAGATTTAGAACCGTGACAATTTGAGTCCAAACTGTAGTAAACCCACAAACGAACAGAACGGGACCCATCCTCCTGGGGCGTTCGGGGACGTCTACAGTTTCTGGCAACTCCACTGGGGATTTAGAGAGCTTGACTCGAACTCGTGATATCCTGTTTTGACTTCATTTATGTGTCTCTTTGCATTGCATGTGCATTGGTGCGCCTAGGACACCGTGTTTGCCATCTGCCATTCCTGAATGGTTTGTCGGAGGCTTGTCTTATCAAGGCATGACCATAAGGCGGACCGGTTATGGGCTCTAACGGCATGGGAACACAAACCCCGGTTTTACCGGGGCACCCTTTTGACCATTTGACCTAGTGCATATTTGGAATCCATAGTGACCATTCCAAAATAGGACAGGTTGCTTACCCGATATAGGTTGTTTGAAACCCCCGCGTGCGTAGTGAAACCCTAGCTCCTGACAAAATAGGACAGGGAAACCCTATCCCAACATAGGGGTGTATTGGCTCTCATTTACTTGCTACGTGCTTTTACAGTGGTTTTCAACACATAACGGGGTTTGAGAGTTGACTCAGTTTGGACCTTAGACCAGTCGACGGTTAAGTTTTCAAAACCATATTTGGTAGTTTAGAGCTATCACATTATTGAAAATTATATTATTCATATTTTTGATCAATTATGATTGAATTGAAGGCCCTAAATTTATTTTTATTGAGTTGATTGCTTATAATTCATCAAAATCATTAATAAAAAAATCAAATTTATTGCCTAAAAAAATTTAAGATTTAAATACAGCTAACATGATAGCTTCTACATAGAAAAGCCCAATTTATTATGATCATTTTGTAGACAATCAGTTTAGTTTGACTAAATCACTTCGTTATCTTTACAGGAATACGCATATCAGTTTGCAAGTTTGAATATCAGGCCTGAGGGCACCAGTATTAGTTTGTGAGAATCAGTTATATCTGTGGGTATCCGATTCAGTGTCTTGCGGAACAGTGATTTCTGGGGAATAGTGATCAGTAGTAGAGTACAGTTGTTCAGCTACATCTGTGTTTGATCCATTTGGGCTGAAATGCTGTTTGTTTTCCCTTTCAGTTCAGAGAGTTGATCCAGAATAGTTAGTGTTCCCCCTTGCTGAGGCAGGACTTATGACGACGTAGAATTCGGAGGAGATTGTGGTTATGACAGCTGCATTAGATCAATGAATCACTCTGCAAAGTGAGACCAATGTTGATATGCTGCATCCACCTAGGTCGCCTGTCGCACACCCAGTCTGGGCCGCCCAGCTATATCAGGCTCGCGAGCCTACTACATTCGAACTAATGGGGATGATAGGTGATCTCCAGAGGTCCGTGGCGGATCTCACCTACGGAATGTCAGCTTCGCCACCAGCTACACCATATGCCGGGAGTTTTGTAACCCAGGAGCCCCCGCTGTTGGGACGGATTGTGATTGAACTTAGCCAACCGGAGATGGCCTCCAGCTATAACAATGATGTATCAACATCAACCCAAACCCTCGATCAGCTTGAGGCCAAAGGTAAGGACAAAATGAAGGCAGACGCCGATACCATCGAACAACTGCTGTGGGCAGTCGAGGCTTTGAAAGCATGGGGGATGAATAAGCAACAGATATCTGCAGTTATGGCAAAAGCTGTGGAGGATGCTTTCCCCACTCCACTTGAGGGTAGTTCAAGTCAGGCAGAAAACCGGGATAGGCCCCATCATGCCAGAACAGTTCCTCCCACTCCCAACCCTGCACCTGGGAAGGATCAGAAAGTTAAGGCGGCACCTGCCAACCCTTTCGCTAGTGCATCTAGCAAGAGTGCTCAGGCTTCAAAGTACCTGCCCCGACGGCGCAGGGTCTTCCATGCTCTCTACATGCCGTTGTCCAAGGCACTTCAAATCCTTGCTGAGAGGGGGCATCTTAAACCCTTGGAGCCTCGGCCTCTCCCGAAAAATCTCCCTGCTACACATGATGCTGCTTTGTACTACGCGTACCACCAGCAAACCGGTCATGCTACCGATAACTGCTTCTGCCTCCGTCATGAGGTACAAGATTTGATTGACAACGAGGTTATCCTCCCACCCACCTCAGCCAAGTCCGTTACTACCCAGTTATTAGATTTTGAGGACACTGATACTGTGAGTATGTGATCAGAGAGTGAACCACCTGCGGGCGGCGCTTGGTATATTTTGGATGTGGCGTCTGGCAAGGACTTTTTGAGCATCTGCGAATGCTAGTTTTATAAATTGTAGCTTGGGTGTCGAGTCAGTCTTTTGTTCTGTTTTGAGTCTGTCTCATTGTCTTGAGTCAGTCCTTTTTGCTTATGGGTCTGCCTTGTTGTAGCGAGTCGGTCCTCTTGTATAGAATGCCTGGTGATTCCGGGGTCATTGCCTCGAGCACCATTTTGTTTTGTAATTACTCGTTTTGTTTTCTTTTGAGTCTGTCTCTGCTGTGTAGCCAGTTACAACCAGGGAATCGGAATGAAATAGCTGTGGCTATCATATTTCCGTGCTTATTGCTGTTTGAGCTAGTTGTGCCGGAGAATTTGAATGGAATGGCAGTACATTCCACCTGCTCTCTCGTGCCTTGAAAATCATTATAATGACCTAAGTTTTCCAAAAACCTTTTTGAACGCATGCGGTGATAAAAACGAAGAGGAAGGAATTCCTCGGGTTTTGCAAAACTTTGACTAATTTGAGAGAAAGATAGGCGTGCTGAGTCTTTTAATGGATGAAATCATGCCTGTCAGCGTGAGTACTAAGAAGGACCCTGGCTTGATCCAGATTGGTTCTACACTATCTTCAGCGCTAGCGATTTGTCGCTTTCTTAAAAACTTTCAAAAGCAAAATGTTTTGCGTGATCCTGTGAAGACTTGTGTGGAATCGCTCTTGAGATTGTGCAGCCTAGGATCGCTGTCAGCCTCAAGATTCAATCCATTTGTTTTGAACCTTGAACCCTTTCAAAACATTCAACGGTCAACCACCATGTGAGACCTATGTGGCCAGATCAGAAGCACCCCTCGAACTGGGGGCAAAGATGTCCGATGTGCTCGAAGAGTCGAAGATGAATACTTCTACAAATCAAAACGACAGTCACTCTCCTGGATATAGAGGGCTTCAGTTTCAAAACCATTTGGCATGGGCTTGTTACACTTTTACCCTTTGAGAGGCTCGCTGGGTCGAAAATCCGGAAGGGCGACCCAGGCAAAAGTTAGAGCAAGGAAAAATAAGCAAAAAAAAAAAAGAGAAAAATACAAAAATATATACAAAAAATATATATATACAAAAAGAAAGAAAAAAAAGAAAAAGAAAAAAAGAAAAAGTTAAAAGAAAGCTCGCAAGGTTGAAAACCCGCATCGGGCGTCTTGGCAAAAGTTAGAGCCTAAAAGAGTGAAGGTTAAAATACCCAAGTGTACCTTAACCGGAACTACGTAAGGTTTGATTCCCATGTTTGGGATACGTAGGCAACTTCATCCTAAAGTCCAGCCCCCAACGCTTTCATAGTGCCTCAGTCCATGTAATGGTTTTGATTATCCTTGCCTTCTCTGAATCCGACAGTTCGGTTGTGACCGTGAACTACGTAAGGCTTGATTCCCATGTTTGGGATACGTAGGCAACTTCATCCTGAAGTCCGGCCATCAACACTTTCAAAGTGACTGTGTCCATATATTGGTTCTGACCATCTTCGTCTTCTCCGTGTCTGAGAAATTCGGCCGTGATCATCATTGATGAAGACTGTTTACAACATGATGCGGCATCATCCAAACAAGGGGCAACTTTCCATTGCCACGCGGTCCTTCCAAGCAAGGGGCAATTTTCCATTGCCTCCGATCCGAGGTTGTGCATCTCGAGGGTAGGTTCTGTGCTCGTTGAGCATTGACCATTTGCAAAAATAGTTTTGAAAATTTTTATTGAGGTTGACTATTTTCTCGAAAACTGTTTTATTTTCCAAAACCGGACCTTTTCTTGGACCCCAAAAGGAAAATTTTCAGTGCTCACGGCCTGACTTGCATGATTTTCAAAATCAGAAATTGAACAAGTATGTTAATCCAACTCTCATTTTGGTCAAAACTGTTTTAGGAAGAAAACAAAAAATGATCAAAGTGATGAACTATGGGCACAGTTGAGTCAAGTATTCTGTCTTTCCCCCGCTGTCAACATACTTGCCAAAAAGGCACCCTATTCGCCGGAAGAAGCCTTCCCTATCCGGAACCTCGACTGGACGTCGTCGGAAGAAATAGCCGCGAGCTAAATAGTGCTGTGGGTGAACCCACGACTTTTTATTCATCTATCAATCACCCTGGGGAGGTATGAAAAAATGCGAGAATAAAGAATAGAGAGGTGTAAGTTGAGAGAAAAGTGAGAAAGAGGGCTTTGAGAGAAAAGAAAAAAAACGAGCCTGAGAGCCGAGTGATGTGAGAATCACAAATCAGAAAGGTTGGGAATCATACCCGGAGGAATTGGCTCCTCGAGATCTGAAGTCCCTTGTTTTTGTAAACACGTCCGTGTGTCGTGTCTTTTGTCCGATTTACCTCAACTTTTGTTCTGAGTCTTTTCTGAGCATGTCCCGTTGTGTTTAGGTCGTGCACCTTTTGTTTGAGTCTTTCCCGCTGTGTTCAGTTCTAGGCTCGATACCCCGGTTGCAAAACCCTTTTTCAAAAGTTAAAATCGTGTATGCTCAGAGTGCTGTGCCATTCTCTACATTTATGCGAAGCCAAAGAAGAAAAGGAAAAATTTGGGGCATCTGAGTACGCTTCAAATTCAGCCGGTTTCAGCCTTTGTAGTCCGTCTTGTTAGATTGGGCTGTTTGTTCAGGGTTTGCCGTGTGCAGAATGAACCGAGTGCTGTGTTATGGGCTGTATGCAGACTAATCCTCAGTAGAGTATGGGTTGTGCATTCAGGTTAAGCAGTGGGTTGCTTGGTTTGTTTTGCTATTGGCTGGTTGGTTATCTGATTATTATAGTACAAGTGCTCAATTTTCAAACAACAGATCAGTTTCATTACATTGAGATGTAATATGATGTAATGCGATGCAAAGTATGAGATATACAAATGTAACACCTTTTGTAGATAAAAAGTTTGTTTCATTTCCTCATCCTTTTCAAGTACATAGCTTTGGAAACAAAAATCTGCTTGCGGCAGTACAAGGTACTCTAACTACCAACAAAAAGGAAAAAGTACAAAAAAGAAGAAAAACAGCAAAAGTCTGTATCAATATCAAGAGATCTCAGGCCTAGGAGCCCGCCCTAGTCCTCTTCCTGGACGAAGGTCCAGGAGCATCATCAGGAGCATCACTATCTGAGCCTGAGTCCGAGCCATCTCCGGTCTCCTCCTCCGATGATTGTGCCTCTGCCTCCGCCTCTGACTCATCGTCGTTATCATCTGGAACTGGACCCGTGAGCTACTCCCGACGTGAGTGCGCCCCGCCTTGGTGCGAGGGAATACTCTGCCCTCCCCATCTCTCCCTCGGACAGGAACGAAAGGTCCAATTGGAGCACCTCCTACAGTGGGAATCTGGAAGAGAGGTTGAAAAGTATAAGAGTCAAATGCATCAAGATTATCGATGATGGCGTAATGCAGCAGGCGAGTACAAGATGTGTGAATGCCGTGGCAGCTTTATCGTGTTGTGTAGTGCATCGATCATGTGAAGCGCTTTATGTCCGGGTTTGAGGCGTGGTCGAAAGAACATATCGAATATCAGAGGGCCAGAAGGTCGAAAGTCCGTTGCAACATCCCCATCATGAAGGCATTTAGCTCCAGGGACTGCCGGGTGCACTCGGAGGAAGCCTGCAAAAGTATCAGATGTATCAGTATTCTGCGGAATATCAAATAAGCTAAAATGAAATGACAATGCAAGATGCAAAAATGCAGTAGTACATACCGGAGGCAAGTCATGGAAACCGACCAACTCATGATCAGCCGAAGTAGGAACAAAGGGGATCTGGTAGGTTGCCCCACCCTGCCCTCTGTATGTCAGCGAAGTGGGCAATGCTGGCCAGCTAACCTCCCGTCCTCTTTGAACTACGCCCCTGCCGCAGACTCGAGCTCTCCTCGATGCTCCTGCTCCAGCCCCCGCCCCTGCCCTAGCCGCTGGCGCTGCAGGCCTCGCTCTCTCAACCCGATGACCATCGCTCAGAGGCCGTATGATGTATGTCTCCATGCACTCTTTGTAGTCGCCGATGCCTCTAAGCGGATCGCGTCCCAGCCGATCGTATACTCGGCCATCTGCTCTAGAGTGTATCTCTCGGTATCCCTCATGTGCTCCGGAGGGTGAACCGGGACTATCTGCTCAGGTAACCCTAGGGTCTGGCGTAGGAAACGCTCACCCAGGTACCAAACCTGAAAGACCGGGCCCTCTAGCAAAATCCGGAAGCGCGAGGTCTCCTCGGCACTAGCAAATCAATCCCGAATCGTCGCTGGCAATGGAGCCCAAGGCTGTCAGGTGATCTGAAAATGAAGTACAGATTGTTATCTACTGTTATTGAAAACATACAGTGAAAAGCGAAGCTTAAATGAACTGCAAGTAAAACATACCTCGACAGGGGTGATAGTGTCGAAGTAGCGGCAAAAAAAGATGAATGTCTCCCGTGGCCTCCGCACGCATCTCCCGTCGAAACGGTGCGAGAAAGGGACGACGAGAAGAGTCTCCACGTCTGGCACTGGAGCAAGCCGGGGAAAGTAGGCGTACACCCACAACTGTAGAGCAAATACCAGAATGCTTATCAGAGAAGGCAGAATACAAGAGTAAAGTAGAAATGACAGAGCCGTGCATTGTGCAGTGTATTGTGTAAAGTGTACAGTGTGGGCAGTGTACAGTCAGTGTAAAGTAGAGTATGTGTGTGTCGTGTGTACATTATACAGCTAGTGTAAAGCAGACCATAGTGTGTGCAGTGTACAGAATACAGTACAGAATACAGAAAATGTAGAGTAGAAATGTAAAGCAGAAAGAGAAATGTACCTCCCAAGCACGCCAGTAGCCCCCGAACAACTGTCCGCTGCCGCGAGAAGCTGAGCTTATGTACCCATAGAGTGTGGCCAGAGCAGCGCCACTCCAGTCATAGTCCAAGATCCGGGTGACGTCTACAAGAGTGCTGAGCAAGCAGAGGGGCACGGTATTTGATTTGCCCTGAAAATAGTCGCCCCAGTAAACATCGAAAAGTCAGCGGCATCGCCCACGACCTCCTGAGTCATCGCAGCCTCCTCCACCAACGCGGGCTGGACCCTGAACTGCACCTCAAACCAGGAATAGTGAACGAAGCCTGGACGGGCGAGAGGTGGCACTTCGCCAAGCAGATAGACCTGAGCAGCGGTCCACTTGTCCATATCGGTATCGAAAGGGATCGGATCACCCCCTACCCCGATGCCTGTGAGCATCGAGAAATCATAGGGAGTCATCGTCATGTCTCCCATCGCAGATAGATGGAACGAGTCAGTGGTGTCCCACGACCTCTCCGCTAGAGCAGGGAGAAGAGGCCTGCTCGTGGTGAGCCTGGACAATCCTCTGCAGAATGTGCCGAAGCCGGCCTGGTCCACAATGTGACGAACCGCCTTAGGTAGCTCTGCATACCAATCTCGAGCAGCAATGTTCCCAAACCCGCGGACGGTATGGGAATCTCCCTGTTTTTCAAACAAACAGTTGCGAAGCAATGCTAAATATACCAGTTTTGTGGGACATGCAGAATTGAGGTAAATGTAGCATGCGTGCAAGTTTTTCAAATTCAAACCGATATCGGGTCCCGGTGTGCTTACAGTGAACTACAATGTGTGATGCGTTAGCGTGTTTGAGTGGTTCAGTGCAAATGTTGCATGCGTGCAAGTTTTTCAGATTCAAACAGGTACCGGGTGTCGGTGTGTTTGCAGTGAAATACGGTGTGTGCCGTGTGTTTGAGTGGTTCAGGGCTAGTGCAATGTGTGCGCACGTGTCAGTCTCAAGCAAATATCAGTCGCAAGTGTGTTCGCAATCGACTACAGTATACAGTGCATCAGTGTATCTGAGCTAAGGAATTAAAAAGCATAATCAACTATGGCGGTTGACAGTTTTATATTCTACATTGCAAAAAAAAAATAAAACGGAGAAAAGAATGTTACCTCGGAAGAGCCGAAGGATAAATGAGATGTAGGCTCACGAAGGAGAAGCTTTGGAGGCATCGCTCTGTCAAAACTCTGAAACTGACGAAGATCGTCAGGAGGTAGCACGTGAATCGCCGGCCAGTGGGTCGCTGGGTCGAATGGGCGGACGCTCAAAGAGAGGAGCTCGGCCCCGGGATCCATCTTGTGATCCGGAGGAGTCCCACCCCGTGGAATATCGTCGGCCATGTCAAAGTGATAAGAAAATAGCCGGAAGAAGGAAAATCGGGCTAGAATGCGAAGGGTCAACCGAAAAGTCAACCCTAGGAGGATGGAAAATGGCCCGAGAAGCTGGGAAGTGAAAAAGGCACGAAGATCGAGAGAAACTCGAGGGGAACAAACCCCAAAAGGTGGAAATAGCAAAAGGGACACCAAAATGAAGAAATATTCGGTTCAAAGTGTTCGAAACGCGAAGATATTCGCTAATCAAACGAGCGAACGGGCGTGAAACGTAAGGAAACGGGGAAAAGAGGAGAGAAAAATGCTCTAGAGAGAGAGGAACTATTTTCAGCTAAAGGGAAGTAAAGAAATAGGGTTTGAAACCCTATTTTAAAAGACCCAAGGCGAAAATTCAAAATTGCCCCGATTCAGGCATTTTTGGCTGGTCGGCTACATTTTTGGCCGGCCGGCCAAATGTTTGGCCGGTGATGTTTTTCTATGGCCGGTGGCCTCCCCATGTGGCCGGTGAGCCTCCTACAACCTTGTTTGGGTTAGATCTGTAGTTTGGGACCTTTATTGCTCAAGATAGTACAAGAAAAGGCATTTTCGAAGCTCAACCGGCCTCCGTTTTGACCTTAGACCATGTCTTCTATGCGTGGCACTCGAATTCGTGCAAGGTGTATCCTTTCCGTATCCTTTTGTCTTTTACAAGATTCAAAAGTTGCCCCATGTGCATTCCACCTCTATCGCACTGTATTGTGCACTCGCGTTGTCTAAACGCATCGCGTTGTTTAGCGTATCGCACTATCTTGTGCACCGCACTTCAATCGTGCTATTTTGCGCATCTCGTTGCGTTTGGCATGCATTCATTGTTCGTGTTGTTTTGCGCACCTCACTCGCATTGTCTTGAGTAGCCCGGTCTATGAGACCTTAAATCCTCTGAAGCTGCAAGTTCTTCGGTGATTGTCGTGCCCGAACGACTTTTGGTAAGTTGCATTATCATGCATTTCAAGCGACGTGCGCGGTCGCGCATTCGAGATTGTGTGCATTGTTATGCGTATCGAAAGACGTGCGTCATCATGCATCATCATTTCAAAAAAAAAAAGAAGAGAAAAAAAGAAAACAACAACAAAACCCGCTTGGTCTGGCGAGACCTTAAAACCGCTCGGTTGCATTGTCATGCATCTCAAAACCGCACGCTGTTCCGCATTTCATGTTCACTTGCATTGTTATGCATTTCCTATGCATCGCACGGTCTAGGAGACCTTAAATCCTTGGAAGGTGCAAGACCTTTGGTGCATTGATGTGCACAGTTCATTTGCATTGTCATGCATCTTAAGCCGCGCGTTGCCGCGCGTTCAAACTTCATGCACTGTCATGAATTTGAAAAGCCGCGTGTTGCCGTGCATTTAAAAATTCATGCATTTCAAGCGACTCGCGTTGTCGCACATTCCATGCAACATGCAAAATCATACATCATTTGCATTTTCAAAAACAAAAAAAAACAAAAAACACATGCATATGTAATGCATTCATTGTAAATAGACCATTGTCGTGCATACATAGTATATATTGCATTGTCATGCATCGTAGTAAATAGTGCATTTGTCATGCATTTCCATTGCACTTCCATTTCATTGCATATTGTAGATATTACATTGTAGATTGCATGCATTCATTGCATCACTTCCACCTATGGCTTGCGCCTTTCCATATTGAGCTTGGTCTGGTATGTGTCCATACTTTTCACGTCAAAACATAGTTCAGTAGACCGTTCTATGTTAGCCACGGCTTGTATGTGTACATGCCTTTCCTAGGCAAGATTTGGTTTGGCCCGCGTGTCATTTTCATTGCATTTCCATTTCATTGCATATTGTAGATATTGCATTGTAGCTTGCATGCATTCACTGCATCACCCTCCATCCATGGTTTGCGCCTTTCCATGTTGAGCTTGGTCTGGTATGTGTCCATACTTTTCACGTCAAAACATAGTTCAGTAGACCGTTCTATGTTAGTCGCGGCTTGTATGTGTACATGCCTTTCCTAGGCAAGATTTGGTTTGGCCCGCGTGTCGTATCCATTGTAAATATTTCCATCCCATTGCATATTGCATTGTAGCTTGCATGCATCCATTGCATCAACTCCATCCATGGCTTGCGCCTTTCCATGTTGAGCTTGGTCTGGTATGTGTCCATACTTCTCGTGTCGAAGCATAGTTCAGTAGACCGTTCTATGTTAGCCACAGCTTGTAGGTGTACATGCCTTTCCTAGGCAAGATTTGGTTTGGCCCACGTGCCATATCCATTGTAAATATTGCATTCCATTGCATATTTGTAGATATTGCATTGTAGCTTGCATGCATTCATTGCATCACTTCCACCTGTGGCTTGCGCCTTTCCATGTTGAGCTTGGTCTGGTATGTGCCCATACTTTTCACGTCGAAACATAGTTTAGTAGATCGTTCTATGTTAGACACGGCTTGTATGTGTACAAGCCTTTCCTAGGCAAGATTTGGTTTGGCCCGCGTGCCTTATCCATTTCCATTCTCCCCAGCATATTCGTTATATATATTACATTGTAGTGTAATGTTGCATCCAGCATTGGGATCATTGTCCTTTCCCCAGCGGGTCGTTTCCCCACTTGTGTCATTCCACCCCATTACTCGTTCTTATGTCCGTCTACATTACTCATAGTTCAGTAGACCTTTCTATGGTAGACAGACTTGTTACCTCCACCAATCTATTTGACATTTGTGTGGTTTCGAACCGCTCATGATTGGATCATGATTCAATTGCATTGCATTTTCATTCGCATTGTTTATACATTGTTTTGTATATATTGCATATCATTTTGCATTTATTTTTGCATTGTCATGTATGTTGCTAACAATATTGCACCTGCTAAGTTGTTTTCTTTGCAGGCACGATATTGTATGTACGGTTCATTTGCGGCTGGTGCAACCAGACGAACCGGGCAGGTATTGTATCTTCCGAGTGAGACGTATCGAGAATTGCATAATTCTCTTACATCCTTTCTGAATTGTAGTGTAATTGGATTGGTATATGCTAGCTTAAAACTGTTGCATTGTATGTGCTTCATTACAGCTTTCTTTGCATGATCATAAGTTATGTTCGGCCTTGTGCATTGTCTTGCATTTTGCCCCTGCCTTCGGGCGCATACCTTATTTGTCTTGCATGTTTGTCCAAGTCTTCAGCCTTGTCAAAAATGGGTCGTCTCTAGGCTTTGACATTCACTCCTGTCATTGTTATGACTTTCGAGTTCTGTCAAAGAGGGGCAACTGTAGACACCCCATTTTTGACCGTCCTCAAGACTTGGACGTCACTGATTGAACATTCAGTGATCACGCTTGTTTGTGTTCGTCTTGAGTTCCCTGAAGCCTTGGTAGCGCACCTCATCTCAGGACCTCTCGACTCGACCGTTTTGTGGTTGGTTTGGCACCAAACACTTGTGTTGTGCCTTTGAGAGGCAAGGTAGGGCTTGTAGACCATCCCCACCCATCACCAGCCATGGCTTGAGGCCACTGGCTGTGTTTTGTGTCCACCGGCCAAATGTTTGGCCGGCCGGCACTATAGATGGCCGGCCGGCTATCTTTTTTTTGGTCAATTGCATCTTTGGCCGGCCGACTACTGTGCATCTGCTTTTGCAGATATTTTCTCGTAGATGGCATGCATTTGGCTCCCCTCCATATACGTGTATGGAGGGATCTCCCTCTATTTAGCTTCCTTTGGAAGCTTTACAAGAGGGAATTGTCTATAAGAGGAGCTTCTTCTCCCTTGATCAGGGGTTAGACACTTTTTTCGACAACACTTTTAGGGTTTGAGTTCTAAGGTTAGGGTTTGTTCATATCCTATCTCCATCTCTCTCTCTCTTGTGTGTGTTTAGGCTTAGATTTGCCCACAAACACCCACCATCACACCTTTTCATGGAGCTGAGGCCCTTGAGGGTTGTTTTTAGAGTTTTGGAGCTGGTTCGAACCTAAAGAAGCTGCTGGAGCTCCATTGTTGAAGAGGGTCTTCAAGGGTAAGAAGCTTGTCCCTTTATTCCCCATTTTTGCATTGTATTTTTACCTATCTTGCAACTATTTTTTGGCTTTGCATATAACACATAAAAATTCTGTTTTTAAGGTCTCTAAATAGTTTGTTAAGAGTGTTTTAAGCTTTGGGGTTGTTTGACCCCTTTTAAGCCTTGTTTGGCCCTTGTTTTGTGCCATTTTGTGTGAGCTCCGGGACCATTGTGTTTGGGCCTCCTCACCACTAAAATCTTGAGGGATTTCAGAGGTGAGGATGGTACCTTGAGGTCCTAGGAAGGAGAGGGCCACCCCCTCTCCTTATTGTCCTTAAAAAGGACCATTTTTGCCTCTTGAGGGAGCACCATGTTTAAGTGTGTGTTGGCCATGCCTTAGCTGATTTTCATGCTTATTATGTCATAATATGCCTCTGTTTTTAGTTGGTTTTGGTACACCATGCTTGCTTAGCATACATGCCTTGTAATGCCATTTTGTTGCCTTAACATGCATTTAGGTTTTAACCCTTATTCAAGCATGTTTAGGCCTAGCTTTGTGAAGCTTTTGTGCTTGTTTTGGCATACTTAAGTTCTGTTTTTGGTTGTTTTGGTCAACCATAACATGTATTGTAAAGTCCCTTTGCATTTTGGCTTGTTAGCCTTTCACTTTGGACCATGTTGTATGCTTGGTTTGCCTTTGTTTAATTAGTATGGCACCATTTCTAACATGATTTCAGAGCTTTCTGTGCATGCCATATGTCCATGATATCCCCTTTTAAGTGCGCTTAAAAGATGCTTCCTACATGCCTAAGTGTTGGTCCAACTTACATGCATTCTTGTATGTGTGTTTGGTCCCATCTCTTGAGCTTTTGGTCACTGTTTTAGGTTAGTTTGAGGGCTGCCTAAATTAGTCTAAGACCACTCTTGCATGTGGTAGCATGCTTACCTTGTATGTTGTAATACACTAGGCCCCTTTGGTATGTTGTTACATTCTTAGGTGGTAGCACATTTAGCACGCATCCCTTGCTAAGTTGTCTAACATGTTGTATGCCTTGCATGTGTGCACATTGGCATTATACATTGCATGCTTGTTAGTAGCATCCTTGCATTTCCATGTTGCAGCCTTAGCTCACATGCTTGGGATTGCATTGCATTGACATGCATGCTACACCTCTTGAGTTAAGCATGACAGAGGTTGGGCCCCCCCCCTTGTGTGTTTATTTGGTTTGCATTACATTTGAAATTAAAATGCATACTTGATTCTTTGGGCCATCATGCATGGAAATGCGTGATTGGTGGTCCGAGAATCGAGGCCCATGTCCCTTTGAGTCATAAACATGATAAGGGATATGATTGGTGCATACATTGCTTGAGATGCATTGCCATGCCAAGTATTGCTCTCTGCTGCTGTTAAACCAGATTCTGCAGGAACTTTTGTCTGGCCGGCCATACTCAGTGCCGACCGGCCACCATTTTTGGCCGATGGATCAAATTTGTGGCCGGTGACCATTCTACATGGCCGGTGGTGTTCTCCTTTAGCCGGTGGTGTTCCCTAGCATCCATAGAGCAAACCCTGAGACTTTGGCAGTCATCAGAGGAGCAGAGCAGGGAAAACAGAGGCATCTTGAGCATGACAGTGGATTTCCGGGCAAAACCGAGCGCGCATGCCTCGAGTCCTCTCCCCGAGGCTGCTGTTTATTACTTTCTTAGATTAATTAATTTAATTGTCTATAATATTTAATTAGCTTGTAGGTTAGTTAAATTGTATTATTCTTTTGGTCTCTCCGAGCGAGGGCAAATTTGTAATAAGTGTGGGTGAGTGTGTTCATGTCTTCCAACCCTCATTTCTTTCTCCCTTTTACTTACCTGCTTTGATGGTTAGTATTAGGACATGTTTACTTTAGCATACCTTATGCTATGCATGCGTGCATTCATTCATTTGTCTTGCATGCACCGGGCTCGACACATCATTCTAACTGCATAAGTATTTCAAAACAAACTTGAATACATGATATTTGTGCATTTCAAATGCCATTTCTAGATTAGCGGAGCCTATTCTAGTGACATTTTGTATGCGATGCATTAGGCACTTAACATGGACTTGGATCATGCATTGATTGCTAACATGTTCTTGTTTTGGCACGGAGTACTTAGTAAGTATTTTATGCTTTAGCATACCGCATGCGTGTGAATTTTAACATGACAGCATGCTTACCATGTGGCTAACTGCTTATGTGTTATAAACTGCCTGAATGCCTGTGGGTGAAGGCTGAATTGTTTGAGTTGGAACAACTCATTGAAATCCGTTTTTTAGCCTACTTGCGAGTAGCAAATCCCAAAGCGTTTTCCAAAACAAACGGATATGCAATGCTTGTTTCCAAATTAGGCGATCTGGTCTATACTTTTGTGTTGTGCACATCACATAGTAATTCTAGCTAATTAACTGGAATAAGAACACATAACGTTTTCAAAATCAGTTATCACAGTTAGTAGAGGCCGATCTTCGGATCGGGTGAGAGGGGGTGCTCATAGCTGTCCTTCCCCAATCGTACCCAAGTTCCCGAGCCGAGGCAACTTTGGTGATGACGGACACGTGGCCTTTGGCACCGAGTCAGGGTTTCCTAAATTTTCCTATTTAAAAAAATATTTAGGTGGCGACTCTGTATCTGGCAAAGCAGTCTATGTTTGGCACTTCTTTCAAAATCTGTTTTTCTCAAAACTATTTGCCAGATTTGGACTCTTTGGTTCAGATTTAGAACCGTGAAAATTTGAGTCCAAATTGTAGTAGACCCACAAATGAACAGAACATGACCCATCCTCTCGGGGCGTTCGGGGACATCTACACCCTCTCTTCCACGATTGGGTTTCCCTGCCCGGCGGGTTGTGCCTGGGCTGCCTTGGTCTTCCTCAACTCGCGCTCAGCTACCTCCACACGGGCCTCCAAACTTCGAATACGTTCATCCTACTTCTCCATTTTTCGGCGGGCAGCGCGCAACCGCATGCCGATTTCATAGGCAGTGTACAGCCCCTTCGCCGCCCCATGAACGCCTTCGCGAAACACTTCGTAGTCCTGGCGACCTACCATCTATTGCTGAACCTCAGGTGGGAAAATTTGTCGAGTTTGCCTCCGTCATGGGTCTATTCCCCACAAATACCGCGAAGCGAAATGGGCGCGGATTCGCCTCAGGTGCCCTCTCGACTCGAGGTTGGGTAGTTCTTCCTTGCGGCTGATTGTCCCGCCTGGGCGACCTGCTTCGATGTCGAGGAGACTGACGCCTCTCTCGATCCCTGGAACTCCTGCTCCCTGTGCGCGGAGGGTCGCTACCTCGATTCATGTCTCCACCCAGCTCAGCCAGTGTCTTCGCTTCCCCTCTGTTGTTAAAGAAGAGTCTATTCGACATTCACTCGATACCCTCAAACGCTGGAGTCAATTGTCTGCTATGCTCATAAAAGTTTTACCTTTAATCATTTATCCTGTAAAGAGGTAGCACCCTCAAGGCCATCTCATTAATTGTAAAAACCTCAAACGCCCGGCGCCGACTGGATTGACCCACTTGGGGCAAAGGCAAATAGATCTATCAAAACTCCTAAGGTCGTTTCCTCCGGCGCCCGAATGATCATCGTTTCATCCGGTGCCTGAATGATCATACACCGCTTGGGGCAAGGGAAGATTCATCAATCTATTTGGCTTATGTACCCCAGCTGGCCCATGAATCGATCCTTCACAAATCTTAAGGTCATTTCTTGCGGCGCCCGAATGATCACGCGCCGCCTGGGGCAATGGCAGATTCATCAAGCTGTTTGGCTTATATACCCCAGCCGGCCCATGAATCGATCCTTCACAAATCTTAAGGTCATTTCATACGGCGCCCGAATGATCACGCGCCGCCTGGGGCAAGGGCAAATTCATCAATCTGTTTGGCTTATGTACCCCAGCCGACCCATGAATCGATCCTTCACAAATCTTAAGGTCGTTTCTTACGGCGCCCAAATGATCACGCACCGCCTGGGGCAAGGGCAGATTCATCAATCTATTTGGCTTATGTACCCCAGCCGGCCCATGAATCGATCCTTCACAAATCTTAAGGTCGTTTCTTACGACGCCCGAATGATCACGCGCCGCCTGGGGCAAGGGCAGATTCATCAATCTATTTGGCTTGTGTACCCCAGCCGGCCCATGAATTGATCCTTTACAAATCTTAAGGTCGTTTCATACAGCGCCCGAATGATCACGTGCCGCCTGGGACAAGGGCAGATTCATCAATCTATTTGGCTTATGTACCCCAGCTGGCCCATGAATCGATCCTTCACAAATCTTAAGGTCGTTTCTTACGGCGCCCTAATGATCACGCACCGCCTGGGGCAAGGGCAGATTCATCAATCTATTTGGCTTATGTACTCCAGCCGGCCCATGAATCCATCCTTTACAAATCTTAAGGTCGTTTCTTACGGCGCTCGAATGATCATGCATCGACTGGGGCAAGGGCAGATTCATCAATCTATTTGGCTTATGTACCCCAGCCGGCCCATGAATCGATCCTTCACAAATCTTAAGGTCGTTTCATACGGCGCCCGAATGATCATGCACCGCTTGGGGCAAGGGCAGATTCATGAATCGATTCGGCTCAGTACCCACAATACGCGGCACATGAATGATAATTCAATATTGTTATAGGATATTCAATTTCTGGAAGCTAAAACACAACAATGATTTTATCCAAATTCGTGAAAGGCAAAGCATTCTTGATTAACATAACTTCACAAACCATGAACAAGTAGTGGAGAAATACCAAGGCAGTTTTCATTAATAAATTGAGCGCAAATAGTAACCAATTTATACATGAAAATTAGCCTGAGCCAACAAAAGTCTACCAAACAAAAACTTACATCAAAATCAGAAGTCTACCAAACAAAAACTTAAATCAAAATCAAAAGAGATGACTCCCAGATCAATTCTCAGGGTCAGACTCAAGTGGCTCAACATCCACTTGCTTGTAGGGAATTGGCAAGGCCAATGTAACTCCAGCGACAGCAAGGGCTTTGAGCCATCCATGTTTGAACCCCCAATTCTCGAATTTGGGGACTTTATCTACATATTCTGTGAAGGCAGCGCTTTTTCCTGCCTCAAATGCCGCAGAAGCTTTAGAATCGGCTTTTTCCTTGGCGGCCTTGAGCTCCGCTAACTGAACCTCCGCCTTGGCAAGCGCCTCCATGGCAAACTTGAGCGATTCTTCGCTCGCATTTGCCCTATTCTCAGCATCAGAGCGGAACTGTTCAGTTGAGTGAGCCCTCTCTTTCTCTGCTTCAGCTCGCGCACCCTCCATCACGGCTCTCATACTTTCAAATTTGGCCCTACTCTTTTGACTGTCCGCCTCCGCTTGCAAACGATCAACTCTGCCGAGGGCATCATAGAGGCGGTGGCCTAGGTCTACGATCTTGCCAACAGTCTGCAAAATAAGTTAGGATTGTCAGATATCTTTAACGAAAACAAAGTCAAGAGAATTTGAGATGGTCACTAACCAGGAACGCTGACTGCGCAGATAGGGCTACGGCCATAACATTCGGCACGGCGCGAAAGGCTGCGACGTCAGCCGGCAAGGAAATTGAAGCCGCGAGGCTCAACGCCACGGCTGGATCCTTAATGGCTGAGGCATCGGAAGAGATCGGCGTATCTTTGACCTTAGGCCGAACAATAAAAGGCGTAGCCACACCCAACTCTTCTAAACGAGGCCGTTTGGAAGCAAGGCTAATTTCCGACCCAGCCTCTCCCTCGGCGCTACGCTTTTCGCCGCGCTCCTCTAGAATCAACCGTTCATCAATGACCTGTTCCTCAACCTCTTCCCCCGTTTCGGTCTCAGCGACCTGAATCGTCTCTTCAATAACGGGTACAAAATTTTTAATCAAGGTGGGCTCAGAATGGGCGGCCTCGGCCTTCTTTCGAGCAGCCATTCGCTCGGCATTTTTCCTTCGCGCCATCTACATAAGGCTTTCCCCAGCCATAGCTTCAAAAATATTGCCAGGTAGGTCCCCCAACTTTGCAAAAATATCTTCGGACAAAAACTTTGACCGACCCGAAGTGGATGGTGAAGGCTGGTTAAGTCCCGCAGCCTCAAACGCCGAGCATATCGCTTCGTTAACCTCTTCGGCCCCCTCAGCAACCTCTCTGGTTGGTTCAGCAACTACCTCTACCACCGGCTCAGCCTCTGCTCTCGGATCCGAATCTTCGAGGCCAATTTGCCTAAGGCTCTTGAAGCTAGGAAAGATAAGAGCCGAAAGGTGTTGATCGCCGGATGGAATTGGAATGCCTTCCGCAGCCGAGAATGTAGTGTAAGTCAGTTCGTATCGGAGGAGTATGTGAGCCGCTCTCCCTTGCTTTTGAACATTTGGACGGCCGAAGTATCTGAGCGCAGACTTGATCTCCTCAAGAACCGCCCGTCGGTTGACGGAAGAATTTTCTTCAATCTGTTACCTGCAAAGAACAAGGGGTGATTAAAGGGGAAAAAGCCGAGTGAAGGGTAAGTCAACAAACAACAAGGCGTTGTGCGGCAACCTGGATCACCCTGTCGTCTGGGAATAGGATCTAGGCGGTCTTCGCCTTCACCGAACTCCCAGTTACCTTGGACATTGACCATTACGTCGTCAACCCTCTTACCAGAACTGGCAAGCATGGTTATCAAGTGATGGTCAGTGTCCTTGGCCCTGAGAAAGTATCGCCCCAGTCGACCGGAAGATTTGGCCAAAGCATAGCAATGTCGAATTGCCGGAATGCCAAGGTTGATCCTAAGACGCCGGTTCAACTCAATCACCCCCATGATGATTCAAAAGAAATTGACGTTAGGTTGAGAAGGAATCAGACTCCAATAGCGAAGGACGACCCTAAGCAGTGGGTGTAGGGGAAAACGGATTCTGCCCTCCGCTATGGATAAGAGAGGGAAGACGATCATAGTCTGATCCTCCATCTCCATATCAAGGGTACTGTCTGTTACAGGAGATAAGTGGACGTTGTCGGGAATGGAAAAATGTCTCAAGAATCCGAAAATACGACCCTCGGAAAGGAGGTCTTTCAAGTGTTTAGCCATGTTCGCAGGGATTCAAGGTTTCACCGGAATCAAAACGACAAACAAAAAAGTATGATTGTAAAGAAGGGAGAAGAAGACTTATGAAGATTAAACGGAGATGAGGGTAGACGAAGAAGAGTTGCAGAGCATGCGAGTCAGAGAAGGGATATCCACTGGCGGTCTAAGAGTCTCGAATACTCGACGAACTATGCATTCGAAAAGATTGAAATTTCAAATCACAATAAATGCGAAATGCACGATTGAGGCGGGAAAGCGTAATGATGAACGAAAAGGTGTGCGCGTCCTGACATCTATATTGGGATACATGAAGCCGCCTGACCAGTTTTAACTTTTCCAATTCAAGACCAAACACGCCGATTAACTACCGTCAATAGGGAGTTTGGGGGGCAATTGTGGGAGCCGAATAATTGACAAAGGCAGAAGGCGCGCGCAATATAAGGCTGATAATAATCGGCTCTATCCTGCGAGAATAGGGAGGGGCCAAATACAATATTTGGGCTGAATAAGTGTGTAGCATTGGAGTCGGATAATGTAAAGGAGAATGATCAAAAAGTAGGCCCTAGCCCCGAGGATCGAGAAAAACAGGTATAAATACAGGAACAACATATTTAGTAGGTATGTAAGAATCACTCCACTGAACTTAGACAAGAAGCTATCTTGAGTGTCTGAACTAACTTGTCCGTCGGAGTGCTAATCCCGGTACCCCCGACCGGAGTGTGTATCTTTTCAGGTGACTAGCTGAGGATCATTAGTGTCTCCCAGGATTTGAAGAGTATTTCCAAACCACTTCTCACAATAACAACGTGACACATCAAATAATTATATTTAATATAATACTCATTATAAAATAATAGTTATAGAATTTTTGTGAATTTAATCATTAAATTTATTTACATTAAATCCCATAAATACAAGATAAATTTATGTGTGTCACGTGATGATGTTCATCTTGTATTCCATTTGGTCCCAATTTTTTTCTTGTGATCCATTTGGTCCTCTCTATTGTGGAAAAAACAAAATTGCCATTAGGTTAATCAAGGGCAACTTTATGTAAGGTTTTTATTCGGTGTATGCTTAAAACTTACCACATGATGTGCGTGGTTGGGTGACACACAACACAAAAGTACACTAAGGCTTTTTATAGTTTTTGCTTTGTGGCTTGATGCATTACATGTGACACACAGACCACTCTTGTAATGCCTCCAAAATAATACAATAAATCAAACTTAGAAGCAGAAGAATAATAGAAATAAGATACTTTCATTCATCAGAGTTCTTTTACAAAAGCGAACACATGCGATATACATTCACAAATGTTCATCCTAAATCTACAGTGTGTTGCAATGTTAAGAGAATTAAAACTAAACTTATAGTCATATGCCCTATAGGCTTACATCTTTCCAAGTCATTGATTGGTCGCACACAAAAAATAAAAAAATAAAAAAAATGAACCTAGCTTAATACAAGTTAAGCCCTTGGCTATACAAAAGAACATAACAAAATAAAGAAGCTTTTGCTCCGGAAAGTCTTTCCAAGCTACTGCCGTGGCAGAGGCATGTCACCAACACCTAAAATTGGTTTTCCCAAATAGGGTGAGCCAAAGCCCAGTAGGAATAATATAACACAATATATGAGATTTAACAAAGTTACAAGTACAGTGTGCACATACAATGCCAGTGACAAAAACATTTATCTTTCATATAATCAAAAGGTACCAAGTTCATATCTTGTTTCATTTTCTTTCAACTCATTTCAATTCATGAGCCAATTTCATTATTTTTCAACAACCCAACTGTGACTACAACTCAATGGTTCTACAATCACACAATTTCCACACAAACACTTCAATCTCCCATTTTACGAAAATTTCGTCCGCGGGATTGGCACCCATGTATACAAAAGATTTCGGGACTTTCACCTAGAACACTCCGGCCAACTTAATTTCAATGGAGTCCATCCCCTATCTCCTCCGAAACAATTGAGTACGTCCCCTTTCTTCTCCAAAACATCATACATATACAATGTATTTAACATATAGTCATATTGTAGGCGCGCCCCGAGGACTCCCGAGGCTCCGCACTTGCGAAGGCGCGAAATCTCATTTGCACTCTAGCATACTACCGTTCGGATAGTTCTGAATCTAATCTCGCAAAGTGCAATGCAAGACTGATAAATCACCAAAGAGTCCAAATCCGACAAATCGTTTTGGAAAACTGATTTTTGTAAAGAAGTGCCAAACATAGACTACTTTTCTAGATACAGAGTCGCCACCTAAATGTTTTATTTTGGGAAATTTAGGAAACCCTGACTCGTGCCTAAGGCCACGTGTCCGTCATCACCAAAGTTCCCTCGGCTCAGGAACTTGGGTATGAGAGGGGAAGGTCATGCAATGAGCACTCCTGCTGGCCCGATCAAAGATCGGCCTGTACTAAGCATGATATCTTGTTTTTGAAAACACATGCGTTCTTATTCCAGTTATTAGCTAGAATTACTATGTGATGCGCACAACACATAAGTATAGACTAGATAGCCTAATTTGGTACAAAGCATTGCATATTTGTTGTTTGAAAAACGGTTTGAAGTTTGCTACTCGTAAGTAGGCTAAATCGAGGATTCAATGAATTGTTCCAATTTAAGCAATCCAACCTTCACCCACAGGCATTTAGGCAGTTATATCACATAAGCAAATAGTCTCAGGGCAACACTTACACACATGCAAGATGCTAAAGCATAAACACTCACAGTGTACTCCGAGCCAAAATAAAGAACTAGTTAGTAATCAATGCGTGATCCTAGTTCATGTTAAGAAGGTTTATGCAACACATGCAAAATGCAACTAAAAATAGGCTCGGCTATTCTAAGATGGCATATGAGATGCGACAACTCAATACATGTATTCAAGTAGGAATTGAAATACAATGCAGTTAGTATGATGCGCCGAGCCCAGTGCATGCAATACAGATGAATGATGCAAACATGCATAGCATAAGGATGCTAAATGAAATATGCCCTAAAACTAACCATCATAAGCGGTTAAGTAAAAGGGAGAAAGACATGGGGTTGGAAGACATGCATCACACACACGCACACTTATTACAACAATTGGCCCTCTCAACGGGGTGTCCGAAAGAATAATACAAATCAACCAATTAATCAACTAACAAGCTAATTAATTATTACATAACTCTTAACTAATTAAACAAACTAATTAAGCTACAAAAACAGTAAAGCGGCCTCGATAAGAGGGACAAATGCATGCTCGATCGACTTCGCTTGGAAATCTGTTGCCATGCCTCAAGTTGCCTCTGTTTGCACTGTTTTGCACCTCTGAAAATTGTGAAAAGTCCTGTGATGCTCTAGAACCACTTCATGGACATGTTGAGAGGCCATCGGCCAAATGGTGAAGCCATCGGCCAAAGGAAAGGTGTCATCGGCCATTTATGAGGTCATCGGCCAAACAGTTTTAGCCGATCGGCATACCAGATAGCCGATTGGCCATCTTTTCCTGCTAAATGCTGTTTTGCTATAGTAGAGGACAAACAGAGGTATGGCAATACATTTGCAAGACATTGTTTGCAACTATACCCCTTATCATGTTTGGGAATCAAAGGTGTGTAGTTCTCGACCCTCAGGCCACCAATCACGCATTCCAATGCATGATGGCCAAAGGTGACAAGTGTACAATTCAATATGGAATGAATGCACAAAATCACATAAGAGACCTCAACCTCTATCATGTTTGTTCAAGAGGTAAGGCATGCACAAACAATGCTATGCAAACATGCAAGCATGATGCAATGGAACTAGCATGCAACAACATGTAATGGAATTTGCATGTAACAACATTCAATGTACCAAGTATGCAACAAGCATGCAACAACATGCAAAGCAAGCATGCAACAACATGCGAAAATGGGCTTAAACTAAAATGGATAGCTCTCAAACATGCCCAAATCAGTGGCCAAAAGTGCTAAAATGATGGTACCAAAATGTAAAACAAACAGGCATGCCAATTGGCCCATAAGCTAGGCAACAAGACATAACTCTCAAACACGAGCAAGGTGTGACAAACATGAGAATGTGGCAATGCAATAAGCTCTAAAAATATGTGAGGAATGATGCTAAATCAACCAAACAAAGCAAGTATAGCATGCAAGAAAGCCTGAAGCTTAAGGCTAACCAAGGGACTCAAACCATGGCTATGCAAGGCAAGCCCCAAAGGGCCAAGGGCTATCAAAATAGTCCCAGGGCAGGTCAAGATAGGGCCAAAAACAAGCTTAAACCTAGCCAACACAAGCAAGAACAAAAGTCCAAAAGTATGAGGCATGCAAGGCTACAAAAGAGGTGTTATACTACACCTATCAAAACCAAACATGGCATGACTTAACCAATGAAAAACAGAGTTATGGCATGGTAAAACAAGACCAAAAATCCACTTAGATGGCATCCCAAAGACCTAAGCATGGAGGCATGCACAATGATCCATTCATGAGGCATAAAACATCAACTCTTTAAAGCATTAAAGGAGTGATAAGTGCAAGCATTTGCGCATGAAACATGGACTAAAAATGTAATATCCTTGTTCTGTGGTATGCTAATTGGTCCTCAACATGAATATGATTATGTGTTTGATATGATTTTGTATGCCATTATGTGAAAATATGTGGTTTTGAATTTTTATCGGTTCACCGTAGGAATATCTGTTTGATTATTTGTTTTGGAAAATAATTTGACGGCCTTAACGGCCACGAAACCCGAAATTGACTATGCCATTGTGATTAGCGTAAATTTAGAGCTTACGGTGAAATTTAATTGAAAACTAATTTTGATCAGATTAATTAGATTAAAATAATGACTTAGTGGTCAAAAATGTAATGTTGATAATTATAATTGAGGGAAATTGTTTATAGTGGAGCACTAAGCACCCAACCCCCTCTTTACGTTCATTTGGCTAATTTTAACTCAAGAGAGAGAGAGAGAGAGAGAGAGAGAGAGAGAGAGAGAGGGAGCCGGCCATAGAGAGAGAAAGGGAGAGAATTGTGCAATTTTGGCTCAAAGCTTGGAAACCTTGAAGATTACTCAAGAATTTGTTATAGATTGTGAGAATTAAAGCTCCTAGGTGAGTATTTCTTGGATTCTATTTTGTGATTTTGTGTATTCAAGCTAGTTGGGTAATCAAGAGTAAGAATTGGCAAGAAATGAGTTGGTTTTGTTGAATTGAAAGTCATAGAACACATGCATGTAAGGAATTGCTATAAATTTCCATGTTTGAGCATAATGTGTATGATCCATGTTGAATTTTTAGTTTAAGTCCACGTATTTAATCATCTCTTCACCAACTAAGTTGAGAATAATGGGTATCTCCCACATACATGTGCAAATCATGGAGGTGTGAATGTTGAATGTTTGAATTTGATGTGTCGGTGTTGAGTTTGAGTCAATTTGAGCCATGCATGTGAGTAATTCATGGAATTGAGCTTCATAATGTTGTAATTTAGTGTTTGTACCATGTTAGTACATGTTTATGTGAAGTTTGAGCCATAAAATGTAAGTTGGATTGGTTTGAATGCTGGATTTGAGCTCAAGAACTCAGCTGGAAAACCCAGAAAATTTGGTGCCCGCTCGAGTGCAAAAACCGCCGCTTGAGCGCGAAAGACGAGCTCCCGACATTTTTTTGCAGACATGGCATCCGCTCGAGTGGAAAATTCCACGCTCGAGCGTGGAGCTATGTAGACAGATCTTCAGCTCGAACATCTAAGTTCGCACTCGAGCGTGAAAATGAAATAACCAGTACTTTTGCTGACCTCATGGGTCCGCTCGAGCGGGGAAGTCCACGCTCGAGCGGCGACCCTGTTTTCTGAAATTTTGTTTATGCGTTCTGTGTTTCGTTTTCCGCCCTCATTCACTTGTAAGCACTCTTAGGCATGGATTGAGCATTGTAATTGAGTTGAAGAGATAAGAATGAAGCCTAAAGAGGAAAATGTGAATTTAGAACGGATCGAATTGTTTGTGACCCTTTTGTGTTCATGGAATGTGTAGGGTCGAGCTCCAGGGCAAACCAACCAACCGATCACTGTGAATAATGTCGATGTTTGGAACTTATCATTTGTCCAATTGCTTATTTCCTTATAAGCCTTATAAGTTTGCCAGTTTGAATTATGGACAAATGTTTAATATGAATGAAAGAATGGGCCAGAGGCCGTTTTGACATGAATGAATGGGCTAGAGGCCGTTTTGACAAGAATGAATAGGCCAGAGGCCGTTTTGACATGAATGAATGGGCCGGAGGCCGTTTTGACATTAATGAATGGGCCGGAGGCCATTTTGACATGAATGAATGTGCCGGAGGCCGTTTTGACATGAACGAATGAATGGGCCAAATGCCAGTTTGTCATCTGAATGGGCCAAAGGCCGTTTTGACACAAATGAATGTTTGAATGGGCCAAAGGCCGTTTTGACACAAATGAAAGTTTGAATAGGCCAAAGGCCAGTTTGTTTGGAACCGTAGTCACTTGACCTAAATTGTGTATATATGTTAAATAAAAATATGAATTGGGCCCAAGGCCGTTTAAAGCAGGTTGTTCTACATATCGTTTGTATAACTACCGTATTTGATATTATTCACTGGGCTTTCGGTCGCACTTATTCATGTTTTTGTAGGTGAGCCAAGAGAAGTCCAAACCTAGCCCCAGTGAAGTCCATGTGGAACAACAAAGGTTTTGGGAGAGTCAGCCCTTCTGTCTCACGCACGAGACCCGCCTTCGCCCTTTTTATTATGTATTTATATTCTGTCATGTTGGCGAAGACTTTGCCTCTGTTGTATATAGTTTTGATGGGTTGACTTAGACTTATATGATCCTGTATATACAGAACATTATGTAGTACACATTTTGTTGTGAGTTATTAATATGCATATGTATGGTTTGTGATGATGTGCCATGTAAGCACAGCTCTATGGACAATGTTTTAAATTGCTTCCGTTTGGCCCCCATTAACTCTGTTAAAAATACGTTTGTTTTGGTTTGAGGCCGTAAGTAATGTCATGATTGCTAGCCGGTTATGTCCTTAACCCACGAGGGCTGGTTCAGGTCATGACAGAGTGGTATTAGAGCACGAGTTAATAACTCACACACTTGTCCAAAAGAGCAATAAACATCTAGAATAGATCTAGGATGCATTCATATGATAAGTCTGAAATTGAAAGCATCAAGAATATGCTTAAGTGTTTTGATTTGAACAATTTTGTGCTATAAGTTGTGATTTACTTGCATGACAAATTATTTGACTACGTATGCTCTCTAGTAGATGCATATTTATGGAATTTTTGTATAAAGTATAATGCAAGTTTAATCAGATGGTGAGAACAAGAGGTGATGAGATAGAGGAGTCCTCTACTGCCAGAATAGACAGAATGGAGAGATTGATTCAGGAAATGGCAGAAACATTGAGGCAACAACAGGAATGGCAACAACCACATCCTCCACCTCCACCTCCGGCACCTCCTGTGCCAGATAATCAGAATGATGATCGGATAATAGCTCTCACCAAAGAGTTCAAGAAGATAAAACCACCACAGTTCCACAAGGGATTGGATCCGTTGAAAGCCAAAGCATGGGTCCTCGGCATTGAGAAACTATTTGAAGTGTTCCCCTGTTTAGAGACACAGAAAGTGCTTTTAGCCACTTTTATGCTAGAAGACGAGGCAAGAAGATGGTGGATGTTAATGCGCGAAAATCATAAAGATGTTAACTGGGTGAAATTTTTGGAAATTTTCTATGACAAGTACTTCCCGCAGTGTGTTCGGGATAGGAAAGTAGCAGAGTTCATGGAACTAAGGTAAGACAGTATGACCGTAGCTGAGTATGAGGCCAAATTCACCGAATTGGCCAAGTTTACACCACATGTAATTGATACTGACTATAAGAAGGCGAGACACTTTGAAGGTGGGCTCCGAAGTGACATCTTAGAAAGAGTGAATGTCTTGAAGCTGGAGACTTACATTGGGGTGCTAGACAGGGCCATCATATCAGAGGCTAACATAGCTAGACAGGCTAAGCCAACGACAGAATGGAAAGGCAACAAAAGGCAAGGCTTCTTTTCAAAGAAGAAATTTCTGAAAAAGCAAAACACGGGCTCCTCAAATACTTCGAACTCTTCCCGAGACACAGCTCCCATGTGCAACATTTGTAGGAAAAAGGCACTGTGGAGTTTGTTACTGTGCATCAGGAGCCTGTTTCAGATGTGGAAAACAAGGGCATATGGCCCGAGATTGTAATCAGAATGGTGGAAAGATAGTAGTTAGTTCCACTGCATCGATCCCAAAGCCGGGAAATACTTTGAGATCTGCTACTACCCGGGATACCGTGATACAGGGGAGAGTTTTTGCGCTTGTTCCGGGCGATACACGGAATGCCAACGCAGTTGTCTCAAGTACTATTTCTATATGTAATCTGGATGCTTTTGTGTTAATTGACTTCGGATCCACACACTCTCTTGTGACATATGCATTTGCATCTAGACTGAATAGACCCTTAGAATTACTGCCATATCTGCTATGTGTGTCTGCTCCATCTGGGGAATCTGTATTGTGTGAATCTATATATCGGTTTTGTGATATGCGTGTTGAGGATGCTATTCTATATGTGGATTTGTTGCCCTTGAATTTCAGACATTTTGATGTAATTTTGGGCATGGATTGGTTGACCAAATATTGTGCCACCATTGATTGTGTGACAAAAGGGGTTGTGTTTAAACCACCAGAACATAAGGAAATTGTGTTTGTGGGTAATGGGGTAGTGCCTCCACCTTATTTCATATCTACAATTAAAGCATGTAAACTGATCAGGAAAGGGTGTCAGGGTTATCTGTGCTATGTGTTGTCTGAACAATCTGTGAATGTTGAATTGAATGATATTCCTATTGTTAGAGAATTTGCAGATGTGTTTCCAAATGAAATACCAGCGGAATTGGTAGATAGGGAGATAGAGTTTACTATTGAAACTGTGCTAGGCACCCAGCCCATTTCTAAAACTCCCTACAGAATGGCTATTGTTGAAATGAAAGAATTGAAAGAACAGTTACAAGACCTGCTTGACAAGGGGTTTATCCGACCTAGCACTTCATCTTGGAGTGCACCAGTACTGCTTGTGAAAAAGAAAGATGGAACCCTATGCTTGTGTATCGATTATCGGGAATTGAACAAGGTAACGATAAAGAACAAATATCCCTTTCCCTGTATTGATGACTTATTTGACCAGTTGCAGGGATCACAAGTGTTTTCCAAGATTGATTTGAGATCCAAGTATCACCAGTTGAAAGTCAAGGTAGAAGATGTTGAGAAAACCGCATTCAGAATGAGGTATGGACATTTTGAGTTTCTTGTTATGCCATTTGGAGTGACTAATGCTCTGGCAGCATTTATGGACTTAATGAACCGAATTTTTAAAACCTACTTTGATGAATTTGTTGTGGCTTTTATTGATGACATTTTGGATATATTCCAAAGATAGACTTGAACATGAACACCACTTGAAAACTGTCCTACAAATACTTTGGGAACGGAAATTATTTGCTAAACTAAAGAATTGTGAGTTTTGGTTGGATGAAGTTGTTTTCTTAGGGCATGTAATCAACAAGGAAGGAATTTCAGTGGACCTACAGAAAATAGAGGCGATTGTGAGTTGGCCTACACCGACCAATGTGACAGAAGTCCGTAGTTTCATGGGCTTAGCTGGGTACTACAGGAGGTTTGTGAAGGACTTTTTGAAATTAGTTGTGCCTCTTACCTAATTAACACAAAAAGGGAAACTGTTTGAATGGAACGATGAGAGAGAAGCTGCCTTCCATGAACTAAAAACAAGATTGACCACTGCACCAATTTTGACACTACCTTTAGGTATGGAGAATTTTGTAATTTTCAGTGATGCGTCTTATAAAGGTTTGGGTTGTGTTAATGCAGAACGGAAAGGTTATTGCTTATGCCTCCCGACAGTTGAGGCCACACGAGAAGAATTATCTAACACATGACCTAGAATTGGCCGCAGTTGTTTTTGCTTTGAAAATCTGGCGGCATTATCTGTATGGAGCAAAGTGTGAAGTCTACACAGATCACAAAAGTTTGAAATACTTTTCACACAGAAAGAGTTGAATATGCGGCAGAGGAGATGGCTGGAATTGATAAAGGATTATGATCTGGAGATTCAGTATCACCCTGGGAAAGCTAATACAGTTGCTGACGCCTTGAATAGAAAATCAACGGGGAGTATGGCTTGTTTGCTTACTGAACAGAAAGTGATCTTGCAAGATTTTGAAAAATCTAAAATTGAAGTAGTAATGTGTGAACAGGGCAGACTGATAGCCGCTATTACAGCCGAGCCGGCAATCATTGATGAAATCAAGCAGAAACAGAAAAAGGATGAATTCCTCAAGAAAGTGATTGATGAATTTGAGACAAGTCCGAAAGCAGAGTTTGGCATTGAGAATGAAGTGTTGAGATTTTGGGACAGAATGTGTGTCCCCGATATTCTAGAACTAAAGAAGAGGGTTTTAGATGAAGCCCATAGATCCGTATTTGCTATGCCTCCGGGTAACAATAAAATGTATCGGGATCTGAAACAAACCTATTGGTGGCCTAAAATGAAGAAAGAGATTGCAGAATATGTGTCCAAGTGTCTTCAGTGTCAGCAAGTTAAGGCTGAACATCAGAAACCAGGTGGTCTACTTTAACCTCTCCCTATTCCTGAATGGAAGTGGGAACATGTGACTATGGATTTCATTGTTGGCCTACCTCGGACTTCTCGAGGTATGGATTTTATTTGGGTTGTAGTTGATAGACTGACTAAATCTGCACATTTTCTACTAGTTAGAACCACGTTTAATGCTAATAGACTGGCTACCATTTATGTTGATAAGATTGTCCGTTTACACGGAGTTTCGGTGTCTATTTTGTCGGATAGAGATCCGAAATTTGTATCTAGATTGTGGAAGAGTTTGCAGGAAGTTATGGGAACATAACTATGGTTCAGTACTGCATTCCACCCACAAACAGATGGGCAGTCAAAATGAACAATACAGACTTTGGAAGATATGCTTCGGATGTGTGCTTTGGATTTTCAGGGGAGTTGGGAAGACTATTTGCCACTTGCAGAATTTGTTTATAATAACAGCTTCCACTCCAGCATCGGTATGGCACCATACGAGGCTTTGTATGGTAGAAGGTGTAGATCACCAAATTGTTGGACAGAAGTTGGGGATAGAGCTTTACTTGGGCCTAAAATTGTGCAAGACACTTATGAGAAAATCAAGATTACTCGGCAGAGGCTCAAAATAGCTCAAGACCAACAAAAGAATTATGCAGATGTTCGGAGAAGACCTCTTGAGTATGAGGTTGGTGACCATGTGTTCATCCGTGTATCTTCGATGAAAGGCCAAGTCAGGTTTGGAAAGAAGGGCAAGTTGTCGCCCCATTACATTGGACCATTTCAGATTCTGGAAAGGCTTGGCCCAGTTGCCTGTAGAATTGCTTTGCCACCAGGATTCGAACAAATCCATAACGTGTTTCATGTGTCGATGTTGAGGGGTTACCTCCGAGACCCGTTTCATGTGATTGATTATCACCAGACAGCTATTGATGAAAATATGGAGTACGCTGAATGGCCGGAACGAATTGTTGATAGGCAAGTGAAACAATTGAAAAGCAAGTCCATCCCAGTGGTGAAAGTGGAATGGAAAGAACACTATGGGACAGATGCTACGTGGGAAAAAGAGGAGGAAATGCTACTACGCTATCCATATTTGTTTCCCGACGAAGGTAAAATAAGTTTGAGGAACCAAACTTTCTAAAGGGGGGAAGACTCTAATATCCTTGTTCTGTGGTATGCTAATTGGTCCTGAACATGAATATGATTATGTGTTTGATATGATTTTGTGTGCCATTATGTGAAAATATGTGGTTTTGAATTTCTATCTGTTCACCATAGGAATATCTGTTTGATTATCTTCTTTGGAAATTAAATTGACGGCCTTCACGGCCATGAAACCTGAAATTGACTACGCCATCGTGATTAGTGTAATTTTTAGGGCCTATGGTGAAATTTAATTGAAAACTAATTTGGATCAGATTAATTAAATTAAAATAATGACTTAGTGCTCAAATATGTAATGTTGATAATTATAATTGAGGGAAATTGTTTATAGTGGAGCGCTAAGCACCCAACCCCCCTCTTTATGTTCATTTGGCTGATTTTAACTCAAGGGAGAGAGAGAGAGAGAGAGAGAGAGAGAGAGAAAGGGAGAGAATTGTGCAATTTTGGCTTAAAGCTTGGAAACCTTAAAGATTACTCAAGAATTTGTTATAGATTGTGAGAATTGAAGCTCCTAGGTGAGTATTTCTTGGATTCTAGTTTGTGATTTTGTGTATTCAATCTAGTTGGGTAATCAAGAGTACGAATTGGCAAGAAATGAGTTGGTTTTGTTGAATTGAAAGTCATAGAACACATGCATGTAAGGAATTGCTATAAATTTCCATGTTTGAGCATAATGTGTATGATCCATGTTGAATTTTTAGTTTAAGTCCACGTATTTAATCATCTCTTCACCAACTAAGTTGAGAATAATGGGTATCTCCCACATGGATGTGCAAATCATGGAGGTGTGAATGTTGAATGTTTGAATTTGATGTGTTGGTGTTGAGTTTGAGTCAATTTAAGCCATGCATGTGAGCAATTCATGGAACTGAGCTTCATAATGTTGTAATGTAGTGTTTGTACCATGTTCGTACATGTTTATTTGAAGTTTGAGCCAGAAAGACCCGCGGCTGGTCCAGATCGGGTCCACGTTGTCTTCGGAGGAGCGCGAGCGCTTAGTCACTTTATTAAAAGATTTCAAAGATGTTTTCGTGTGGTCCTACGAAGACATGCCTGGGATCGATCCTGAGATTGTATAGTACCGGATCCCTCTTGACCCAAAGGCCCAACCTGTTAAGCCGAAACTCAGAAGGATCCGCCCGGACTAAGCTCTCAAGATCAAAGAAGAGGTCACCAAGCAAATCGATGCAGGGTTCCTGCTGGTATCTGAATACCCAACTTGGCTGGCCAACATAGTTCCAGTATCGAAGAAGGATGGCCGAATTCGGGTATGCATGGATTTCAGGGATTTGAATAAAGCCAGTCTGAAGGACGACTTTCCTCTGTCGTATATCGACGAGTTGGTGGACTTCACTGCGGGGCATGCATTGCTTTCGTTCGTGGATGGATTTTTAGGCTACAACCAGATTGTGATGGCACCAGAAGACCGGGAGAAGACTGCTTTTACCACCCCGTGGGGGACCTACTATTACAGAGTGATGCCGTTTGGGCTGAAGAATGCTAGAGCTAAATATGAACGAGCTGCGACCACGATATTGCATGACATGATCCACAAAGTGGTTGAAGTGTACATGGACGACATGATTGTCAAGTCCAAAGAAAGAGAGGGCCACTACACCGCCTTGCAAAAGTTCTTCCAAAGGATTAGAGAATTTCGGTTGCGGCTGACTCCTCAAAAATGTACGTTTGGTGTTACAGTAGGGAAAATGCTGGGGTTCTTGATTACACAGAGAGGTATCGAAGTCAACCCTTCCAAAATCAAGGTCATCTTAGAAATGCCACCACCAAAGACTGAAAAGGAGATGCGAGGCGTTCTGGGTAAAGTGCAATTCATAAGACAGTTTATTACTAAATTAACTTTGACTTGTGAACCACTCTTTGGTCTCCGGAAGAAAAGAACGAAGTTCTAATGGGACGGCCGATGCCAAGCTGCTTTTGAACAGATCAAGCAATACTTACAGAACCCACCCGTATTGTCACCGCCTGAGCCGGGGAAACCATTGATTTTGTACCTTTCAGTAACTGAAACTACAATGGGCTGCATGCTTGCACAAGAGTCTGAGGACAAGGTGGAGAGAGCTATCTACTACCTGAGCAAGAAGATGCTGGATTACGAGACCCGTTACACTCCACTGGAAAAGGCTTGCTTAGCCTTGGTGTGGGCTACCAGGAAGCTACGGCATTACCTGTTAGCTCACTCTGTAATGTTGGTTTCAAGATTAGATCCCATCAAATATTTCTTCGAGAAACTGGCACTTACAGGTAGGCTAGCTCGTTGGTTGCTTCTACTTTCTGAATTCGATCTGAAGTATGTGACGCGCAAGTCAGTGAAGGGGAGAGTGGTAGCGGAGTTCCTAGCCGATCACCCAGTTGAAAGGGGATGAAGTAGTTGAGTACCTATTGCCAGACGAGGCCATTCTACATGTCGAAGAAGAGTTTTGGACGATGTACTTTGACGGAGCATCAAACCAATACGGGTATGGGATAGGGGTGTTGCTGATAGCACTTGATAATTCTCGTATTCCTCTGGCATTCAAACTCCGGTTCAAAGTCTCGAACAATGAGGCAAAGTATGAAGCGTGTAATGCTGGACTAGAAGCAGCTTTGGAACTAGCGGCAAAACGGTTGGACGTCATTGGGGACTCGAACCTTGTTGTATCTCAAGCAAAAGGAGATTGGAAAGTCAAAGAAGAAAAGATGAGAACATACCACCAGACCTTGGACTTGCTGATTCCTTAGTTTGAGAAATTGAATTTCGCTCATCTGTTAACAGAGAACAACAAGTTCGCAGATTCACTAGCAACTTTATCTTCTATGAGAGACATCCCTTTTGGAGTCCGGATGATGATCGAACGCATTCGGAACTTCTTGGAAAAAGAGATGTATCCACTATGAGAGACATCTCGCTAATCGTCTATGCTCGTGTTCGTTTTGAGTTCCTGAAGGCCTCGGCTGCGTGCCTTGCCTTAGGATCTCTCAACTTGTCTGTTTTGTGCTTGGTTGTGGACCAAACACTTGTGGTTTAGCTTTTGAGGGAAGGGGGTGGCTTGTTGGCCATCCCCACACCCCATCGGTTATGACATGATGCCATCCGCCTTGTTTCCTTGCCATTGGCCATAAATTTTGGCCGGTTGGCATTTTTGTTGATCAGTTGGCACTTATTTTGGTCGATTGGCCATATTTTCTGGCCGAGGCCTTTTCTTTGCCCTTTTTAGGCATTGTGCATGCCAGCTGTGCCAGCTGGTGAGTACAGACTCTCCCTTCCATACACGTGTATGGAGGGATTTGAACCAAAACTTAGCTTCTCTAAGAAGCTTTGAATTTGATTTCCTATAAGAGGGGAGCCTCCCCTCCCTTTCCAGGGGTTCAGTAAAATTGATATAGAAGATATATATATCTCTCTCTATATCTCCCTCTCCCTATATTTGTGTGTGTTTGTGACCTAAAATGTGTTTTTGTTCATACTTTTGCCCTAGAGCACCTAGTAGAATACCTTCCTTTGGTTGCTGAGGCACTAGGAAGTTGGTTTCAGAGTTCTTGGGTTGGTTTTGATCCAAGGGAGTGGCTGGAGTTGTGTTCTTGAAGGTGTTCTTCAAGGGTGAGCAACTAACCTTTTGTTTCCCCATTTTGGCTTAAGCTTTTAGACCTATTTGCATATTGTTTCGAGCTTAACTATAAACTGAAAAAAGTTCTATTTTTATAAGCTTAAGATGATTGCTTAAGGTCTTATTTGGGTTGGGGGTTGTCTACCTCCTCTTAGGCCTTGTTTGGCATTATTTTGGGTCATCCTTTTTGGCATTTGTTCTTGCCTTGGCTTGACCTTTCTACCATTGAAATCCAGAGGATTTTCAATGGTGGAAAGGTGGTTTTAGAGTCTTGTATAGGAGAGGGACACCCCTCTCTCCTTGTGTCTCATTTGCTTGCATTATTGTCTCATAATGGTAGCATGATTGCTTAGCATGTTTTGACTTCATTTCAGCATGTATTAGGCCTTATTTTTCCATGTTACACCTCCGTCCAGAGTTGGTTTAATAGCATCTTGCATGCACCATGCACTTGCCTTGCAATCCTCTCATTTGCCTTAACATGTATCGTGCATTTAGACCATCATGCTTGCATATTTTGGCTCAACTCCAAGGAACTTTTAGTCATGTTTTACCATGTTTAAGCTCTATTTCATGTTGTTTTGATCACACATACATTGCTTTGTATAGCTACCATACATCCTAGCTTGTTAGCTTCGAGTGTCTAAGCCATTAGCATGCACTACTTAGACCTTTTTCATGATTTGGCATCATCCCATATGAGATTTCAGTCCATAAAGTGTGGCTATGCATTCACGTTCATCACCTTTTCCATGCATTGGAAGGTTTGTGTTTCATGCTTTAAGAGTGCATCATTGTGCATGCCACCATGCTTAGGCATTTAGGATGCCATCTAAGTGGGTTTTGGGGCTTATTTTGAGATGCCATAACTCTAATTTTTATTGGTTAAGTCATGCCATGTTTGGTTATAATAGGTGTAGTGTAATCTCCCTTGTTAGCTTTGCATGCCTCATGCCTTTTAGACCCTTGTTCTAGCTTGTGTGGGCTAGGTTCAAGCTTGTTTTTGGCCTCATCTTGACCTGCCTTGGGACTGTTTTGATTGCCCTTACCCCTTTGGGGGTTGCTTTGCATGGCCATGGTTTAAGTTCCTTGGCTAGTTTTAAGCTTTGAGTCCATTAGCATGCTTGTTTATCATATGTGCATGATTTCAGGGCCTATTTCACTGCCATACTCTCATATTTTGTACCTCTTCCATGCTCTTGAGAGTTGGTGCCTCCATGCTTGGTTTGTGAACCAATTGACTAGCATGCTTGAATATACTTTTAGACCATCATTTCTTTGCACTTATGGCCCCTGATTTGGGCTTGACTAAGGTCTGCCCATTTTAGTTTAAGTCCATCTTGCATGATCTTTGCATGTTGTTGCATGCTTGCCATGTTGCATGTTGTTGCATGCTTGCTAGTTTGCATGTTGTTGCATGCTTGTCCATCTTTGCATGCCATGCATGTTTGTATGTTTAGGTTGCATTTTGCATGTTTGCTAGCTCGCATTTTGTCACATGCTTACTTAGGTTGCATTGCATTTGGCATGCTTGTTACCTTGACCTTGTGTGTATGTTTGAGGCATATTGCATTTGGTGTGCTTATGTTGCATTGCATAGCTTTTCCATGTTGCATTGCATTACATTGTGTTTGGTTTGGGGTGTCAAACCAAACACGAGGGCCAAAGGACGTTTCGTACTTGAAGTGACGAAATGTGCCTCAATCCTCGGTCGCCGACGCTCTTGATCAAGCATGATAGAGTTCTAGGCATTCATTTGTTTTTGTTGCATTCATCCCACATTGATTTGCACACTTGGCTCATTTGGCCATCATGCATTGAAATGCGCAATTGATGGTCCGAGGGTCGAGAACCATACTCCCTTCAGTTCGTGACATGATAGGAAGGGCAGTAGTGCACACATTGCCTTGAAAATGCATTGCCATGCTCTGTTTGTCCTCTGCTGCAGCAAAACAGTATTCTACAGGAAGATATAGCCGACCGGCCATCTTCTGTGCCGATCGACTAAACATTGTTGGCCAAGATCCTCACAAATGGTCGATGAACAATTCCATATGGCCGATGTTCCTATATTTTGGCCGGTGACATCCCATAGTCTCAAGGAGTGGTTCGGAAGCATCCTCGGGACTTGTGCAGTTTTTAGAGGTGTAAAACAGTGCAAACAGAGGCAACATGTGGCATGGCAACGGGTTTCCGAGCGAGGCGATCGAGCATGCATCATTCAATCATGCGAGGTGGAGCTGCGGCAGCCTCTTTAGTTTCATAGCTTAAATAATTTGTTTAAATTAGTTAAGGGTTTTGTAATATTTAATTAGCTAGGGTAGTTGATTAATTATTCGGTTTGTATTATTTATTCGGACCTTCCGTCGAGAGGGCGAATTTTGTAATAAGTGTGCGTGAGTGTGTGAATATCTTCCAATCCCACGTCTTTCTCCCTTTTACTTAACCACTTACGATGTTTAGTTTTAGGGATGTTTAGATTAGCATCCTTATGTTTGCATGCCTGCATCCATTCATCTGCATTGCATGCACCGGGTTCGGCGCATCATACTAACTGTATTGTATTTCAATTCCTACTTGAATACATGATTATCAAGTTCCATCTCATATGCCATCTTAGAATAGCCGAGCCTATTTCTAGTTGCATTTTGCATGTGTTGCATTAGCCATCTAAACATAGCTAGGATCATGCATTGATTTCTAACTAGTTATTGTTTTGGCTCGGAGTACTAGGAAAACGTTTATGCTTTAGCATCTTGCATGAGTGTGAGTGTTGCCATGATAGCATGCTTGCCATGAGGCTATTTGCTTAAATGATATAACTGCCTGAATACTTGTGGGTGAAGGTTGGATTACTTGAATTGGAACAATTCACCGAAATGTGTTTTAAGCCCACTTTGCAGAGTGGCAAAATCAAGTTTTCTTAAGTCCACCTGAGGGTGGCAAATCCATGTTTTAGCCTACTTGTGAGTAGTACCCACAAACCATTTTCAAACAAACACGAGATGTTTTTGTTCCAACTTAGGCGATCTAGTCTATACTTGTGTGTTGTGCGCATCACATAGTAAATTCTAGCTAATAACCGCAATAAGAACTCATATGCTTTAAAAAAACAAGATATCATGTTTAGTAGTGTCCGATCTTTGATTGGGCGAGTGGGGGTGCTCATTGCATGATCTTCCCCAATCGTACCCAAGTTCCCGAGCCGAGGCAACTTTGGTGATGACGGACACGTGGCCTTAAGCACAAGTCAGGGTTTCCTAAATTCCCTCAAAATAAAATATTTAGGTGGCGACTCTGTATCTGGCAAAGCAGTCCATGTTTGGCACCTCTTTCTTAAAAATCAGTTTTCCAAAATGATTTGCCGGATTTGGACTCTTTGGTGATTTATCGGTCTCGCATTGCACTTTGCGGGATTAGATTAAGAACCGTGACATTTGAGTCCAAACTGTAGCATGAACCCCTCGAGGGCACGTCTACAATAACCCGATATCAGTTCAATCTTAGAGAAACAACAAGACCCTTTCAACTGGTCAGACAAGTTGTCTATACGAGGCATTGGGTACTTGTTCTTAATAGTTATCTGGTTCAACTTCTGATAATCTATACAAAGTCGCAATGCTCCATTTTTCTTTTTAGTAAAGAGAGCTGGTACTCCCCAAGGTGAAGTACTAGGGTGAATAAAACCCTTATCTAACAATTCTTGGAGTTGAATCTTCAACTCACTCAACTCAGCTAGTGCAAACCGATACAGTGCCATAGAAATCGATGTCGTGCCAGGCACTAAATCAATAGAGAACTCGTTCTCTCGGTGAGGTGGTAAACTAGTAAGATCGTCAGGAAAGACATCCGGGTATTCGCAAACTACCCTTTGCAACTCAACCAGAACTTCATCACCCTCACCACTCAAGAAGCTAGCAAGAAGGCAACTAAGTTCACTTTATCCACGCGGATCATATACCGGTGATAAGACTCTATCCACCAGGTCCCCCAAGAAGTAAAAGCAATCACCACTCGAGGTACATACAGTAAACCTCTAACAGTAGCAATCTATAATAGCCCCATATGACAATAACCAGTCCATACCCAAGATGACATCAAAACTAGACGTATCAAGCAATACGAATGAAAAAGGTAATCGATGACCGACAACCTCGATGTCACAACCCTAACACCCCTGTTTCAAGATAACCTCACCACCAATAGGTGATTCTACACAAATAGGAGATGCTAACTGTGCCAACTCCAACCCCAACACTAATGCAAACGCAGACGAAATAAAAGAATGGGATGCACCCGTATCAACTAACACATTAGCAACTAAATTACAAAACAAGAAGGTACCTCTCACTACTGAAGGAACAGGTACAAGATCTGGCGCTGCAACAGCGTACACACACCGAGTAGGTCTCTGCTGAACCTGCTCACCCCTCGGAGCATATGCTTGATGCACTGATTGAGTCGAAGACGCTCCATGATTGGCCCTCAAGGCCTATGCTGACTGTGCTGGCTGGTGACGCTGTGTCTGCCACGATCCAGAAGCACCAAATGTGCCACCCAACTGTGGGAAAAACCACTTCATGTTCCCCGCCTTCCCACACTGATAACAAGTGAGCGGCTGGCCTCTCCATTGACTCTGGCCCTAAGAACGAGTCGAAGACGATACTGCTCGCTGCCATCCTCCTCTATGTGGGCAAGCTGGAGATTTGTGGCGCAACTGACCAAAATTGAAACAAGTGTTGTCTCCCTGACCACCCCTCCCAGAACCCAGACTCGGTACTGGAAAAGTGGACCTCAACTGAGCTCCCTAGGACGACTGGGGATTAGAACCCCTCTGCCTCTTACTGTTCCTTTAACTGTCCTGGCTCCTCCTAGAACCCCTCATCCACTCTTCCTCTGCTTGCATAATAGTCTCAAGATGGGCTGCCGCCTCCATAAGCTGCCCATAATCTCCTCAGTCAGCATGAGTTGCAGTGCAAACCTCGACAAACTGGTGAATGAGGCCTCAAACTTGGCCACAGGGGTGTTCAACTGCACCAACCTAGAGAACTGGTCTCTCAACTTATCCTTAACAGTGGGAGGCAAAAACTTGTCCTGGAAGGCGTCGACAAAAGCCTCCCAAATCCCTCCAATGCGCCCTCCCGCATACTTCCAGCATTGACCCACATCTCCTTTCAGCTGGAAGGACGCCAAGGTCACTCTTAAACCCTCGTCTTCGATGCCGAGCATCTCAAACATCTTCCCCATCTATTCTAGCCACTCATCTGCTTTCAGTGGTTCCTTGGGATCTCCCAAAAACTCATCCAGATTCGATCAAAAAAACTCCCTCTTAAAAAAAGATGGCCTTGCCTCAGCGACTTGGGCCTAGACTTGATTCTTAGCCCTAAGAATGTCCATAGAGTCCCGTAAAGCACCAGTCATTTCACGGGCTAAGGCGTCCATGGCCTGTTGACCAACCGGCTCAGCCACATTGCCCTAACCAACCCCTCCTCTTGTGTAGGAATATCATTCGGTATGGGCACCTCATGCCTTCTAGGCCAACCACGCCTACTACCACCACGTCCACGTCCTAACATCATAATAAAGGTAACAATAGGTATTAGCACATTTAAATCCAACTCAAAAGTGGAAGAATATTAGAAATAAGATACTTTCATTCATCAGAGTTCTTTTACAAAAGTTAACACATGATATACATTCACAAATGTTCATCCTGAATCTACAACATGTGTTGCAATGTTAAGAGAATTAAAACTAAACATATAGTCATATGCCCTATAGGCTTACATCTTTCCAAGTCATTGCTTGGCTAAAAAAAAAAAAAAAATTGAGCCTAGCTCAGTACAAGTTAAGCCCTTGGCTATACAAAAGAACATAACAAATTATAGAAGCTATTGCTCCCAAATTCCTTCCAAGCTACAGCCGTGGCAAAGGCATGTCACCAACACCTGAAAATGGTTTTTCCAAATAGGGTGAGCCAAAGCCCAGTAGGAATAATCTAACACAATATATGAGATTTAACAAAGTTACAAGTATAGTGTGCATATATAATGCCAGTGACAAAGCATTTGTCTTTCATACAATCAAAAGGTACCAAGTTCATATCTTATTTCATTTTCCTTCCATTCATTTCAATTCGTGAGCCAATTTCATTATTTTTCAACAACCCAACTGAGACTACAACTCAGTGGCTCTACAATCACACAATTTCCACACAAACACTTCAATCTCCCATTTTACGAAAATTTTGTCCTCGGGATCGGCACCCATGTATACAAAAGATTTCTGGACTTTCACCTAGGACACTCCGGCCAACTTAATTTCAATGGAGTCCATTTCCTATTTCCTCCTAAACAATGGAGTACATCCCATTTCTCCTTCCAAACATCATACATATACAATGTATTTAACATGTAGTCATATTGAATGACAACCAACAATAGATTAGTTTTAATTCACCTAATCCTTATGCAATTTCTACAACAATCATAGCTCTCCTCCACTGATAGCCCAATATAATTATTTCTAAACAGGTATTCAATCTCAAGACAGATAATTTATTCAAAATTTCCATAGGTGAGAAGTAATACATATCCAACTCCACCATCTATTTCAATATCCATCCAATTTCATATTTACGATATCAATTTCATTTATTTATACAAAATAAACATTTGAAGTATTTAGGGAAAACTCCCATTTTTCCAAACTTCAAACCAAATGCCAAAATCAATTATGTTGACCCAATATAGTCTCATATTCAATCCCATACTCATTTATTTATACATTCACCAAAAACTCATCTGTTATTTCACACCCAAATCCTAGGTTTGTTCAAATTGCTCTCAATACCACCATTGTTACACAAAGACAAATAACTGAGCTAAAAACCATGTGAAAGTGTAAAAAATTCCTACCTCAAAGAGAGAAAACAAGCTAAGCAAGAGTGAAACTTCAAAGATGCTCAAATCCAACTCTCTTCGGACCAAAATGGAGATCTTGAGATGATCTACCTTTTTATCAAAGGGATTAGGGTGAAGAAATCACTAAAACTAGGTGAAAATGTAGAGAGAGAGAGAGAGAGAGAGAGAGAGAGAGAGAGAGAGAGTGTGTGTGTGTGTGTGTGTGTGTGTTTTAGAGAGAGAGGGTCCCAACTTTAGGTTTTAGGGAGAAAAGATCTAAAACAATGATGTAAAAAGTCATTTTCGTGATCTAATATACGCACAGTCTACTCAAGTGGAAGAGTTGACGCTCGAGTGTCAGACACAATAAGTTGTTCCGCTCGAGTGCAAGAAAGGCTGCTCGAGTATCAAGACATAATGAATAAGACGCTCACTGCTCGAGTGCAAGAAGTGTCTCTCGAGCATGGAAAACACACATCCAGTAGTTTTGCAGACGACAGACCAACGCTCAAGCACAAGAAAGGCCGCTTGAGCACCCACCCGCTCGAGCGTAGAAAATGTCACTCAAGCATAGAAATCACTCTCCCAGTACTTTTGCAGAACTGCAAAAGTACTAAGTGTTTGCAAAGCCCGCTCAAGCGCAAGAAGTGCTACTCGAGCGGAGGGCCAAAATTCCAGGCAACACAAGATTTGAAAAACAAGCGACTAACCTGCCCAAACGTGACCACAACAAACCAAAAGCCAATTTCAAAGATGTACAACTGAAGAAAGAGGTAAACAACAATATGAAAGCATTAAACCTGAGTCTGGAACACCACAAGAGTCGGGTCAAAACCGGGATTGCTATAACTCGCCCTCTTTATTACCCGATCTGTCACATTAGAGTGTCACATTTGAAAAAAGTACACTAACGAGTTTTTAATTTTTTTAAAGTGTCAAGTCATACCTGTCCCATTGGAGTGTCACATGTCACATTTGAGAAAAAGTACACTAAGGAGTTTTTAATTTTTTTTAGAGTGTCACATCATAGCCGCCACGCTGTCATGTTTGAGAAAAGTATACTATGGAGTTTTATTTTTTTGAAGTGTCATATCATATCTACCACGTTGTCACAATAGGAAAAGGTACACTAAAAGTTTTTATTTTTTTTGGAGTAAGTTTTTGTGTGTCACATCATACCCGCTGTAGACACCCCATTTTTGACCGTCCTCAAGACTTGGATATGCTTGCAGGTACATTCGATTACAAGCTTGATTGCTCACTGAGCGCTCAACTTTCGCAACGGAATGCCAAGTTTGCTCTTTCCAAACCCAATTTCCATTCTGGCTCATTTTTTGTCACGCCCTAAACTTGCCCCTAAAAGTTCGGGCATGACCCATTCAGAAACCGACATATCACCCGGTAAATATTACATATGGGGACCTTACCGGAAGCATAAACTTTAAAAAGAATTTTGAACCTAACAAACTCCATTGAGCTGCTTCTAATATGCCAGGATCTTACACATCATATGCACCGTATAGAATAGATAAAGTCCCCCCCCCCAAAAAAAAAAAATACAAAGCTGACATACACATACACATATACATACACAGTCCCAGCCCTAACAACGGGCGTAAACAAAAAGAAACCAGTGGAGTTATATACACTTAATCCTTAGATAGGCAAACCAAATAGACCAATCAACGTAATAGACGCCACAAAATAGATGGCATTGCAAGGTGCCTGAACATATGAGGGTTGACAAAAGGAGACGGGTGTCATAGCTAGGACTGACCACCTGGTAGATTACCTACAGCACAGACATAACACAGAGTAAGCCAAGCTCAGTGAATAGTAATACTTAAATAAAATGATGCTTAACTTGAAACATAATAGAGTAATGCATAGAGAAAGTACAAAGTTCACGTAGTTAGTCCGATTCTATGCTAAGTACATGATGGCCTTAGGCCCAATCTTACGACATAATCATGATGGCTATAAGGCCTTGCGTATAATGGCACAAAGCCCTTAAACAGATGGCATGAAGCCCTTGAAACATGCTGGCTAAAAGCCCTTAAACAGATGGCTTGAAGCCCTTGAAACATGATGGCTAAGAGCCCGTAAACATGGTGGCACGAAGCCCTTAAACATACTTGCATGAACTCAAGCAGTGTCTCACACGGATTCTAGAGGTGGCTCACGTCGTAGCACTTAGTTTTGTGTAGAACTTTGTTTCATATCATAACAACTTATATTGAATGGCCGTAGGCCCAGAATCTTATAGAAGGGAGGTATTTCATCCTTCTCGTTTCTTTCTTTACCTACTTGAAACATTCTTGAAACATTGACATACACACTTGGAACATTAACATAGTTGCATACTTGAAACATTAACATAATTGCACATCATGCATAACAAAATGCTAATGAGAATTATTAGCCATATGTAAAGCGGATAATGATACTACTACTCACAGCGTTGAGATGACGTGTCTGTTCCTCCCGGAGTCTGGCCTGCACACATTCACAACTTACACTTCAGTTCATTGTTTTCTCATCAATTAACTTCCTGTTTCACTTTACTTCGAAGGCGTATATTAATATTAAAAGGCATCGAATACATATTCTGACAATATTAGAGGATTCTACACGCAAAATGGAGCAGACAGTGTTTTTCAGCTTGAGCCGCACGTGCGGCTGTGAGCCCCGCACGTGCGGCAAGCTCTCCTGCACGTGCGGCAAAATGCCCCGCACGTGCCTTTTAGACAGTAGCCAAGCCCCTGTTTTTCACCATTTCCCACACGGCCATATGACCCTCACATCGCGGCGGCACCTCCCGCGGCGCGCCATGACTCAAGACGCTTGGCGATTCGCTTAATTGTCCAAAAATTCTTGCAAAATCCCACTCTTTGGTGAACATGAATAAAGCTCAAGATAACTTTCATAATTGGTAAAACATGGTCCAAAATCATACAAATACTATGACAATTACATACACCAAACTAATATACTTTAATTCAACATACACAAGTCCATGAGAGTTCTACCTTAACATACCCATATGCATACTTTGATATAAAGCCATGCCCACATACTTGAGTTCAAAATAAGAAGGTGAAATATAACTTCTCCATGGTTAATTCCAATTGAATCAAACAACTAAGTAAGGTTATCTTGTTCAATAACTTCTTACATACATATAGAATCATGATTCCAACCCCTAGGTAACATAATCATGAGGGTATTTCACTCCACATCTTAAGAAGAAGAGTTTTAGGAGTCAACTGAGATAGCCTTTTACATACCTTGTGATTAAACTTCCTCAAATTCCCAACCTTTTGATGATCTCCTCCCTCTACTCTTCAATTCCCCCCTTTCCCCATCTTCTCTGAGGAGATATATTTTTGAGAGGGTCCTAAGTCTTTAGGTCAACAAGACTCTTATAAACATATATAGATATAAAGCTTGAATAGGGACGAAAATTAATCGTTTAAGCATCCCCAAATTGAGACTTCCCAAACATGCTTAAAATTACATAAAAATTATGCTGATCACATATATAAAAGTAATTTCAGATAATTAGCCCCTAAGACTTCCAATTTCTGCTTCTAACTTAGAGATGTAATAGATACTCTCTTTGTCTAACAGATGGACATCCTTAAACATGAAATTCCCCTTACTTAAACATAATTTTTCAGAGGATTTCACAATAAGCATTCTAAAACACAAAACAGGGTCTGAACATATATCAGAAAACAGGTACGAGGGTCGGGTTATTACACTCTCCCCCCCCCTTAAAAAGTTTGGTCCCTGAAACTTGGTATACCTTAGTGTAGAAACAAATATGGATACTGGTGTTGTGTTTCCTCTTCTCTTTCCCAAGTTGCATCAGTTCCATAATGTGCTTGCCATTCCACTTTCGCCATTGGAATTTCTCGGTGTCGTAATTGTTTCACTTGTCGGTCCAAAATGCGGATCGGTTTTTCTTCATACATTAGCTTGTCATCTAACTCAATTTGATGGTAGTCAATGACATGTGACGCATCCGGAAGATATCTGCAAAGCATGGAGACATGAAATATGTTATGCACTTGACTCATATTGGGTGGAAGAGCAACTCGGTAAGCCACTGGGCCTATTCTCTCCAAAATTTGGAAGGGACCAATATAACGGGGTCTCAACTTACCCCTTTTTCCGAACCTCGGGTGGCCTTTCATCGGAGTGACCTTTACAAAAACATGATCATCCACGTTAAATTCTAAATCCCTCCGTCGATTGTCCACATAACTCTTTTGTCTACTTCGGGCAGTTTTTAACCTCTCCCGGATAGTTTTAACTTTTTCAGTGGTTAACTGAACAATTTCAGGTCTGAGTAAGGATTTCTCTCCAGCTTCAGCCCAACACACGGGAGAACGACACGGTCTTCCATACAAAGTTTCATAGGGTGCCATTTCGATACTTGATTGGTAGCTGTTGTTGTATGCGAATTCTACCAACGGTAGATGAGTTTCCCAACTTTCTTGAGAATCTAGCACACACATCCGGAGCATGTCTTCCAAAGTTTGTATCGTTCTCTCAGATTGACTGTCAGTCTGAGGATGGAAAGCTGTACTGAACTTTAACTCTGTACCCATGGCTTCTTCTAAACTCTGCCAGAATTTGGAAACAAACTTCGGATCCCTATCTGACACATTTGAGACCGGTACACCATGCAACCTTACAATTTCATTCACATAAATTACTGCCAATTTGTTTGCATTGTACTGAGTCTTCACAGGTAAGAAATGAGCGGACTTAGTTAACCGATCCACAATGACCCATATTGAATTCATGCCTCGAGGAGTCCATGGTAACCCCACAACGAAATCCATGGTTAAATGTTCCCACTTCCATTCCAGGATTGGAAGGGGCTGTAGTAACCCTGCTGGCTTCTGATGCTCTGCTTTTACTTGCTGGCATTGCAAACATTTAGAGATGAACTCTGCGATCTCCTTCTTCATACTTGGCCACCAAAAATTTTGTTTCAAATCTCGGTATATTTTGGTACTCCCGGGATGCATTGAAAATCTTGAAGTATGTGCTTGTTCCATCAATTTTTGTTTAAGGTTCAACACATTGGGAACACATATTCGGTTTTGAAACTTGAGCACCGTATCTACCAAACTGAACCCTGGCTTCGACTTGGTTCCTAACTCATCACATATTTTCCTTAAAGTATCATCTTCGATCTGTTGCAATTTGATCTCCTCAATTAAGGCTGGTTGGGCTCTTATGGTTGCCATTAAAGCTTCCTGTCCATGTAGCACAAGGACTAATTCCATCTTACCCAATTCAATTGCTAATTCCTATTGCCCTGTAACCAAACTTGCCAAAGTCCCCATACTTTTCCGACTAAGCGCATCTGCAACTGTGTTGGCTTTACCAGGATGGTAATGAATATGCAAATCATAATCTTTAAGAAGTTCCAACCACCGTCGCTGCCGCATATTCAATTCTTTTTGAGTAAAAAGGTACTTGAGACTCTTGTGGTCAGTATACACTTCGCAGGTGGTGCCATACAAATAGTGTCTCCATATCTTTAAAGCAAAGACCACTGCTGCCAGCTCCAGATCATGCGTGGGATAATTCTTTTCATGAGATTTCAGTTGTCGAGAAGCGTAAGCAATGACTCTTCCATTTTGCATCAGTATACAACCAAGCCCTTTGTGCGAAGCATCACTGTAAATTACAAATCCTTCTATACCAGATGGTAAGGCCAAAATTGGTGCTGTTGTCAACTTTATCTTCAATTCCTGGAAAGCAGACTCTCGTTTTTCTGACCATTCAAATGCAACTCCCTTTCGAGTCAGTTGTGTAAACGGCACAACAATTTTAGAAAAATCTTTAACAAACCGTCTGTAGTAGCCGGCTAACCCCATAAAACTACACACTTCAGTCACATTAGTGGGAGTTGGCCAATTCACAATCGCCTCTATCTTATGTGGATCAACAGAAACTCCTTCCTTTGTAATAATGTGTCCCAAAAATGCCACTTCTCGTAGCTAGAATTCACATTTCTTCAGCTTTGCATACAGATTCTTTTCTCGGAGGGTTTGAAGGATCAAGCGGAGGTGGTTCTCGTGAGCTTCTGTATTTTTCGAATATATGAGAATATCGTCAATAAAAACGACCACGAATTCATCCAAATAGGGCTTGAAAACACGGTTCATCAAATCCATAAAAGCTGTTGGTGCGTTTGTGACTCCAAAGGGCATAACCAAAAATTCATAATGACCGTACTGGGTTCGAAAAGCTGTCTTCTCAACATCCTTAGCCTTGACCTTTAATTGATGGTATCCAGACCGTAGATCAATCTTGGAAAAGACTTGTGCCCCCCGAAGCTGATCAAATAGGTCATCAATTCTTGGTAATGGATACTTATTCTTGATTGTTACTTTATTAAGTTCCCTATAATCGATACAAAGCCGGAGCGTTCCATCCTTCTTCTTTAAAAATAGAACTAGTGCACCCCATGGAGACACACTCGGACGGATGAATCCCTTGTCTAATAAATCTTGCAACTGCATTTTCAATTCCTTCATCTTGACTGGTGACATTCTATACGGAGTTTTCGAAATGGGTTGAGTTCCCGGTGCTACTTCAATGGTAAACTCAATTTCACGGTCTATCAACTGCCTTGGTAATTCTTCAGGAAAGACATCTGGAAATTCACAAACAATTGGGATCATGTCAATATTGCCATTCACCACTTGCCCCTCCAAAACACTACACAAATACCCCTGACACCCTTTCCAAATTAATTTACAAGCCTTCGCTGCCGAGATCAAATAAGGTGAAGTTACGCCATGTCCTTGTATGGTAGACTCTAATTGTCCTGGTGAGTGGAAACTGATTTGTTTAGTTAGACAATCTATAGTTGCTCCATATTCACCCAACCAGTCCATTCCCAGAATAATATCGAAATAGGTCATGTCAAGAGGTAACAGATTGGCGTATACCCGGATATCCCCAAGCTCGAGTTCACAACCAAAATAAACAGAAGTACAAAGCATGGAGTCTCCCAAAGGTGTAGACACACATAACATATAAGACAGTTTTTCTTCAGTTTTATCTAAGTTTTGTGCAAATAATTTTGACACGAAGGAATGAGTAGAGCCAGAATCAAATAATACACTAGCAGAATGACCGTGAACCATAAATATACTTGATACTACTGTTGCTGCATTCTACACATCTCCTGGAACCAATGCAAACACCCTGCCTTGCCTCGCTGTGTCTTTATTGTTCGTAGGTTTAGCAGCTGACTTGGTATTGGCAGTTGGTGTAGACCCCACTGAGCTGGTAGTAGTATTGTTGCCATTTTGTTGCTGCTTCCTCTGAGGGCAATCCCTTATCATATGACCCGTTTTCCCACACTGAAAGTAGGCTCCAGACTTCCTGTAGCATATTCCACGATGCTTCTTCCCACACTCCACACATACAGAAATTAGATCCTGACTGGGGGTAGAAGCATTTGAAGTCCCTGAATTTTGCTTTTTATTTGGTGGAGTAGTTAACCCCTTCGACCATTGACTGTTTTGTCTTTTTCCCTTCCATTCAGAAATTCGACTTTGAGCAGCAAGATTTCCTTCCGCTATGACAGCCCTTTCCAGCACATCTACATAGGTAGGTAGCTTCAACATATTGACTCGGTCCAGAATAGCACCCCGTAATCCCCCTTCAAATTTTCGTTCCTTCTTATAATCCGTGTCTACCATGTGAGGCGCGAACCGGGCCAGCTCTACAAATTGAGCTTCATATTCAGCAACAATCTTGTTCCCTTGTCTGAGAGTTTCAAATTCAGACACATTTTTGTCTCGCATACTTTGAGGGAAATATTTATCATAAAACAATTCCAAGAACCTGTCTAGTTGCACCTTTTGAGCTTCGGTGCAAGGGAAGACTTCAAATAATTTCTCTATTCCCAACACCCATGCCTCTGCCTTCATTGGCTCTATACCTCCTTTAAAGGATGGGGGTTTCATCTTTTTAAACTCCTTAGTAAGAGTAATGGTCTGATCTTCGGCATGGTAATCTTGTGCTACCGGTGGAGGTACTGGTGGCGGTGGCGGTTGTTGTTGAGGCTGTTGCTGTTGTTGCCGTAGGGTTTCTACCATTTCCATAATCATTCTCTCCATGCTATCCAGCCATACAGAAGTAACATCTTCCGCATCTTCTGTCCTTGTCCTCACCATAGCCTGCACAACAATCATTTATATACAATAGATATATTCAAATTGTTAGCCTTATCAGAGTATACTTAACGTTGCCATCGATCTTTCATACACTTTCAGGATGTCATGCAAGATGCCTAAAGCTTTTCTCGACACCCTAAAGCTCAATGGATCCGTGTGTGAGATAACAACTCGTGCTCTGATACCACTTGTCACGCCCTAAACTTGCCCCTAAAAGTTCAGGCATGACCCATTCAGAAATAGACATATCACCCTATAAATATTACATATGGGGGCCTTACCGGAAGCATAAACTTATAAAAAGAATTTTGAACCTAACAAACTCCATTGAGCTACTTCTAATATGCCCGGATCTTACACATCATATGCACCGTATAGAATAGATAAAGTCCCCCCCCCCCCAAAAAAAAAATACAAAGCTGACATACACATACACAGTCCCAGCCCTAACAACAGGCGTTAACAAAAAGAAACCAGTGGAGTTATATACACTTAATCCTTAGATAGGCAAACAAAATAGACCAATCAACGTAATAGACGCCACAAAATAGATGGCCTTGCAAGGTGCCTGAACATATGAGGGTTGACAAAAGGAGACGGGTGTCATAGCTAGGACTGACCACCTGGTAGGTTACCTACAGCACAGACATAACATAGAGTAAGCCAAGCTCAGTGAATAGTAATACTTAAATAAAATGATGCTTAACTTGAAACATAATAGACTAATGCGTAGAGAAAGTACAAGGTTCACGTAGTTAGTCCAATTTTGTGCTAAGTACATGATGGCCTTAGGCCCAATCTTGCGACATAATCTTGATGGCTATAAGCCCTTGCGTATAACGGCACAAAGCCCTTGAAACGTGCTGGCTAAAAGCCCTTAAACAGATGGCACGAAGCCCTTGAAACATGCTGGCTAAAAGCCCTTAAACAGATGGCTTGATGCCCTTGAAACATTATGGCTAAGAGCCCTTAAACATGGTGGCACGAAGCCCTTAAACATACTTGCATGAACTCAAGCGGTGTCTCACACGGATTCTAGAGGTGGCTCACGTCGTAGCACTTAGTTCTGTGTAGCACTTTGTTTCATATCATAGCAACTTATATTGATTGGCCATAGGCCCAGAATCTTATAGAAGGGAGGTATTTCATCCTTGCCGTTTCTTTCTTTACCTACTTGAAACATTCTTGAAACATTGACATACACACTTGGAACATTAACATAGTTGCATACTTGAAACATTAACATAATTGCACATCGTGCATAACAAAATGCTAATGAGAATTATTAGCCATATGTAAAGCGGATAATGATACTACTACTCACAGCGTTGAGATGACGTGTCTGTTCCTCCCGGAGTGTGGCCTGCACACATTCACAACTTACACTTTAGTTCATTGTTTTCTCATCAATTAACTTCCTATTTCACTTTACTTCGAAGGCGTATATTAATATTAAAAAGGCATCAAATACATATTCTGACAATATTAGAGGATTCTACACGCAAAACGGAGGAGACAATGTTTTTCAGCTTGAGCCGCACGTGCGGCTGTGAGCCCCGCACGTGTGGCAAGCTCTCCCGCACGTGCGGCAAAACGCCCCGTACGTGCCTTTTAGATAGTTGCCAAGCCCCTGTTTTTCATCATTTCCCGCACGTGCGGCAGCGCCTCCCGCACGTGCGGCCATGACTCCCGCATGTGCGACGATTCTGCCCAGTATTGTCCGAAAATTCTTGCAAAATCTCACTCTTTGGTGAACATGAATAAGGCTCAAAATAACTTTCGTAATTGGTAAAACATGGTCCAAAATCATACAAATACTATGAAAATTAAATACACCAAACTAATATACTTTAATTCAACATACACAAGTCCATGAGAGTTCTACCTTAACATACCCATATGCATACTTTGATATAAAGCCATGCCTACATACTTGAGTTCAAAATAAGAAGGTGAAATATAACTTCCCCATGGTTAATTCCAATTGAATCAAACAACTAAGTAAGGTTATCTTGTTCAATAACTTCTTACATACATATAGAATCATGATTCCAACCCCAAGGTGACATAATCATGAGGGTATTTCACACCACATCTTAAGAAGAAGAGTTTTAGGAGTCAACTGAGATAGCCTTTTACATACCTTGTGCTTAAACTTGCTCAAATTCCCAACCTTTTGATGATCTCCTCCCTCTACTCTTCAATTCCTCCCTTTCCTCATCTTCTGTCAGGAGATATATTTTTGAGAGGGTCCTAAGTCTTTAGGTCAATAAGACTCTTATAAACATATATTGATATAAAGCTTAAATAGGGACGAGAATTAATCGTTTAAGCATCCCCAAATTGAAACTTCCCAAACATGCTTAAAATTACATAAAAATTATGCTGATCACATATATAAAAGTAATTTCAGATAATTAAGCCCCTAAGACTTCCAATTTCTGCTTCTAACTTAGAGATGTAATAGATACTTTCTTTGTCTAACAGATGGACATCCTTAAACATGAAATTCCCCTTACTTCAACATAATTTTTCAAAGGATTTCACAATAAGCATTCGAAAACACAAAACAGGGTCTGAACATATATCAGAAAACATGTACGAGGGTCGGGTTATTACATTTTTGGACCATGCCTTGGTCCCTCTATATTGATGTTTGTGATGGCCTGCCGGCCATGGGGAAGGGGCTACCAACCATGGATTTGGCCCTGCCGGCCATTGATAAGGCCTGCCGGCCATCAATGAGGCACTGCCGACCACCATTGATGGCCGGTAGGGCACCTTGTTTCAACAAATATTATTTCGGATCTTTTGAGCCAGCTGTCTTTCACTAAGCCCTCCTCCATACACGTATGGAGGGATGGGGGCCATTTCAAGCTTGTTAAGCAAGCTTTGCATGGCATTGCTCTATATAAGGGGAGGCTCCTCCCCCTTTCCAGAGGTTGACAAAATTTTAGAGACAAGATATCTCTCTCTCTCTGGAATTCTCACACTCTCTCTCTATATTGTGCTTAATAGTGTCTCAAAGTGTATTTTCTTTTCACTTTGGCACTACAACACCTAGTAAAGCACCATCACTTTGTTGCTGAGGTACTTGAGGGTCTTGTTTGGACTCAAAAGGCTGGTTTTGGCTCAGAGGAAGGCCTACTTTGTTGCTATTCTTCAAGGGTGAGTGTATTTCCCTTTTAAGCTTATCTTTGTATGCCATCTTAGCCACCTTTGCATGCTATTTTAGGCTTGATTTTCAACTAAAAAAAGCTTTTTTTTTTTAAGTGTTTAAAATGTTTGTTTGAGGCCTTGTGGGAGTTGGGGTGTTTCACCCCCTTGTATGCCTTATTTGTTAAGCTTTGGAGCCATTCCTTGAAGCTTTTGTAGTGGCCTTTGCATGGCCTTTCTACCACTAAAACTTAGAGGAACTTCAATGGTGGAAAGGTAGTTTTGAGGCCCAAAATATGAGGGGGTGGTCCCCCCCTCCTCTTGTCTTGTTAGCATGTGTTGTTGGCCTATCAAATGAGCATGTATTTCTCCCTTCTTGAAGCTAAGTTCAAGCATATTTTTGTGACTTTTTGGACCTAACGTAACTCTGTTTTTAGCTAGTTTGGTCACCTCTTGCATGCTTCTTGCACTTGTAGTGTAATCCTACTTGTTAGCTTGATCTGCTTGATATTTTGGCCTATTATTCTAGCATATTTTGGATACACTCCAGCATGTTTTTGCTCATATTTTAGCATGCTTGAACTCTGTTTTGAGTGATCTTGGACCTTCAGGGCATGCTTGATATGGCTATGGTGCAAGTACCTTAGCTAGACTTGAGTTTTGAGCACCGTAGTATCCTATGTTTGTGATAATTGCATGTTTAGGCATCATTTAACATGTTATTTTAGAGCGTATACATATGTCATGTTCTTACTTCTTTCATTTCTTGATGGCTTTGAGAGTTGTGCCTTTACGCCTTGTTTATGGGCCAATACATGAGTATGCTTTTCTTGCTATTTGAGCTTCAATTCCAGCATGTTGTAGCCTCTGATTTAACATGATTAAGCTTTTTCCAAAGCTGGTTTGGTTGTTTATGCATTGTATTGCATGCCTCTTGTGTAAAGCCCTAGACTAGCTTTGAGTTCTAAGGACCCTAACATGCTATACTTATGTTGTTTGCATGATATGGCATCATTTGGCATGTAAATTCAGATCATATATCATTGTCTCATTCTCACATATATCACTCTTTCATTGTGTTTGAGAGTTGAGCTTTGTGCCTTGCTTGTGAGCCATAAGTTGGGCATGCTTTTCTTGCTTCTTGTGCTTGAGTTTCAGCACATTTAGGCCTTTGTTTTGGCATACATGAAGTCTGTTTGGGGCTGGTTTAGTCCATTGATCATTGTATTGTATGTCTCTTGCGTATTGCACTTCACTAGTTTTGATGCCTTAGCCTTTAAACATGCCATGCATGAATTGCTTGCATGATAGAGTCTCATGCATGCTACCTTAACATGTCAAGATTAGCATGATTGTTTGCATAGCATGTTGTTTGTGTGCATTACATCGTGTTCAACCGGACGTTATGTTGAACACAAGGTGGATTGGCCCACTTCATACTCAAAGTGATGAAAGTGAGCCAATCCCCTTTGACTCCATTGCCTTTGATCACTCATGATAAGGTCCTGGTCTTAGTGTCTTGTTTGTCGTGCATTCATTGAATTTGTACAAGTTGGATCTTTGGCCATCATGCTGTACCACCCCATTTACGACCGCCCTTAAGACTTGGGCGCTACTGATGGTTTACTTGGTAATGAAAGATGTGCAGGGCAAAGGTTTGATTTCTTCGGCAAGAGGAGAGTCAAATCCTAACCTCACACCCCATTTTAGACCAAAGCTATTTTGGATGGTTTTTAGACCTTAAAACCCTCTCTTTCAAAATATTTTTGAAATAAAGTTCCTACAATGTTCTGAGGCTCGCATTTCGTTAAATGTTGCGCTTTTCGGTAAACCGAGCGAGGACAAAGTGGAAATGAATGAAAGAGAGATGAAATCTATGAAAAATCTTTCAAAACACCTTATCTAGGGGTTTGAAGTTGAAGAAAAGAGGAGTGGAGGGAAGAAACCTAATTGAGGAAGAAGATGGGCATGAATCGCTAAGAGAGAGTTGGACGACCCTCGTAAAATCAGGCCTATCTGTTTGCACCCTTCGATTTCAGCTATGAGGCCACCACCATTGGAAAGAAGACTTTTGGGGCTTCATTTTTCACTCAAGAATCTTCTAAAGCCGAGTCCGGATGGGGGAGATATGATTGGTTGAAGTTGGGCGCCACTCCGGTTGGACCGAAACTGAGCGTCCTTCACTAAAAGAGGCATAACTTTTTTCACAATTGGTATTTTGATGCAAGGTTTCTACCATTGGAAATCTTACTTCCGGGGCTTCATTTTAGACACAAGAATGACCTGAAAAGGAGTTCATATGAAGGCATTATGCCCATTTGAAGTGGGACCTGCAGAGTAGAATTTGCAGTCGGCCACAAATGGGCACAATCGGCCATGGAAGCGGCCGATCGGCTATCACAAGCAGCAGGTCGGCACGAAAGATGGCCAGTCGGCCAAGAGTAAACCAAACTCAGAATTTTTGAAGATATTTGTGATACCCCTATTCTGTAGAATCCTAATTGGTCCTTAATTTGAGTATGATTATGTGTTTAGCATGATTTTACGTGCCATTATGTGAATATATGCAATTTTTGAAATTCTATCTGTTCATCATAGGAATATCTATTTGAATAATTTGCTTTGGAAATTAAACTGAGGGCCTTATCGGCCACATAACCTGAAATTGATTACGCCTTTGTGATTAGCGTAATTTTTAGAGCCTGCGGTGAAATTTAATTGAAAATTGATTCGGGTTAGATTAAATCGATTAAATTATTGAATAGTGCCAAATTGCTTGATTATTATTATTTTATTGTGAGTGGTGATTTATGTAAAAAAGCACTATGGATCCATCCTCTCTTATATCCTCATTTGGCTGATCAAACACTAAGGAAAAAGGGGGAGGGTCGGCTAGAGTGAGAGAGAGTGTAAGAAATTGGAGTTTTGGTTCAAGACTTGAATCTTTTGAAGAGTTAGCTCAAGAATTGACTAGAGCTTAGAAGATCAAAGCTTTTAGGTGAGTAATTCTTGAATTATAATTTGTAATTTTGTGTGTTCAATCTAATTTGGTAATCAAGAGTAAGATGGAAAGGAATTTGTGTTGGATTTGTTGAATTGAAGCTTTATATGTGCATTCATGTAAGAATCACCTTGAAATTTCATGTTTGAGCATGAAAATGTATAATCCTTGTGCAATTTAAATTGAAGCTTATGTCTTGATCACCATTTGAGTTGTCTAAGTTGAGAATGTGGCTAATTCATCACATGCATGTACAATTTGAGAAGATATGAGCTTGAATGCATGAGTTTGTTATGTTGGTGTTGAGTTTGACACATTTTGGGACATGCATGTAGATAAACCAAGAAATTGAGCTTCATGATGTTATAATCTTGCATTGGTGCCATGTTAGCATGATTATATTTGAGATTTGAGCCATTGCATGCAAGTATTGTGGCTGGAAAGTCGAAATGAAGCTCAAGAATGCAATTCTGGTTTTTCCAGAAATTTGAGGTCCGCTCGAGCGGGAAACCATCCGCTCGAGCGTGAATTTCGTGCTCCCAGCACTTTTTGCAGAGTTGGATGTCCGCTCGAGCGGGATATCTCACACTCGAGCGTGGAGCTTTTGTAGACAGGCCTTCCGCTCGAGCGCTCTATTCCACACTCGAGCACATTTTTCATGCAACCAGCACTTTTGCAGGCCTTAAGGGTCCGCTCGAGCAGGGGAGTCTACGCTCGAGCAGGGACCCTATTTTTTGAAATTCTATTTTTGCATTCTGTGTTTTGTTTTCCTTTCTCTTTCACTTGCAAGCACTCTTAGGCATATGTTAAGCATTGTAAATGAGTTAATGAGATAAGAATAAAGCCTAAAGAGGAATATATGAATTAAAGAACGGATTGAACTGTTAGTGACCCTTTTGTGTTCATGAAATGTGTAGGGTCAACCTCCAGGGCAAATCTACAAGCCAATCACTGTTAGTAATATCGATATTTGAATGCTTGTGATTGTCCAATTGTTTGTTCCCTTATAAGCTTTATGAATTGCTAGTTGGGATTGTGGACAAGAGTCACACATGAATGGAATGAATGGACCAAAGGTCATTTTGATAGAAACGAATGGACTGAAGGTCGTTTTGATAGAAATAAATGGACCAAAGATCGTTTTGATAAACATAAATGGACCAAAGATCGTTTTGATAAACATAAATGGACCAAAGGTTGTTATGATAAACATAAATGGAACAAAGGTCGTTTTGATAAACATAAATGGACCAAAGGTCGTTTTGATAAACATGAATGGACCAAAGGTCATTTTGATAGAACTGAATGGACCGAAGGTCGTTTGATAGAAATGAACAGGCCGAAGGTCGTTTTGACATATATGAATGGACCGAAGGTCGTTTTGACATATATGAATGGACCGAAGGTCGTTTTGATATATATGAATGGACCGAAGGCCGTTTTGATATGAATGAGTGGACTGAAGGCCGTTTTGACATAAATAAGTGGGCCGAAGGCCGTTTTCACATGAATGAGTGGGCCGAATGCCGTTTTGGCACGAATGAGTGGACCGAAGGCCATTCTGACATAAATGGAAATCTAAATGGGCCAAAGGCCAGAATATTAAAACTCCAAGTCACTTGATCTGAATTTCGTATAATTACATATCTGCTAAATAGAAATATGAATTGGGCCTAAGGCCGTTTGGAACATGTTGTTCTACACTGTTATATAATTTCCGTATTTGATATTATTCACTGGGCTATCGCTCACGCTTATTCATGTGTTTGTAGGTGAGCCAAGAGAAGTCCAAACCCAGCCCCAGTGAAGTCAGCCAGGAATAACATGAGTTTTTGAAGAGTCAGCCTTGTGTCTCACGCACGAGACCCATCCTTGCCAGTCTCTTATGTATTTATAGTTGTCTTGTCAGCAAGGACTTTGTGTATATCTGTATATAGTTTTGATATGGGTTGACTCAGTATGAATGATCCTGTCTGAAAAATATTTTATGGCACTGTACTTTTGACGTGGGTTATTAACGTATATAAGTGTGGTTTGTTTTGAAGTGCATATAAGCACGGCTCTATGGACAAAGTTTTTAATTATTGCTTTTGTTTTTTCCCCTTTAGTCTATTGAGTTACGTCTGTTTTGGTTTGAGGCCATAGGTAATCTCAGGATTATTCATGAAATGTGTAGGGTCAAGCTCCAGGGCAAATCTGCAAGCCGATCACTGTGAGTAATATCGATATTTGAATGCTTGTGATTGTCCAATTGTTTATTCCCTTATAAGCTTTATGAATTGCTAGTTGGGATTGTGGACAAGAGTCACACATGAATGGAATGAATGGACCAAAGGTAGTTTTGATAGAAACGAATGGACCGAAGGTCGTTTTGATAGAAATGAATGGACCAAAGGTCCTTTTGATAAACATAAATGGACCAAAGGTCGTTTTGATAAACATAAATGGACCAAAGGTCGTTTTGATAAACATGAATAGACCAAAGGTCGTTTTGATAGAACTAAATGGACCGAAGGTCGTTTGATAGAAGTGAACGGACCGAAGGTCATTTTGACATATATGAATGGGCCGAAGGCCGTTTTGATATGAATGAGTGGGCCGAAGGCCGTTTTGACATGAATGAGTGGGCCGAAGGCCGTTTTGGCATGAATGAGTGGGTCGAAGGCCATTCTGACATAAATGGAAATCTGAATGGGCCAAAGGCCAGAATATTCAAACTACAACTCACTTGATCTGAATTTCGTATAATTACATATCTGCTAAATAGAAATATGAATTGGGCCCAAGGCCGTTTGGAACATGTTGTTCTACACTGTTATGTAATTTCCGTATTTGATATTATTCACTGGGTTATCGCTCACGCTCATTCATGTGTTTGTAGGTGAGCCAAGAGAAGTCCAAACCCAGCCCCAGTGAAGTCTGCCAAGAACAACATGAGTTTTTAAAGAGTCAGCCTTGTGTCTCACACACGAGACCCATCCTTGCCAGTCTGTTATGTATTTATAGTTGTCTTGTCGGCAAGGACTTTATGTATATCTGTATATAGTTTTGATATGGGTTGACTCAGTATGAATGATCCTGTCTGAAAAAGATTTTATGGCACTGTACTTTTGACGTGGGTTATTAACATATATGAGTGTGCTTTGTTTTGAAGTGCATATCAGCATAGCTCTATGGACAAAGTTTTTAATTATTGCTTCCGTTTGGCCCTTTTACTCTGTTGAGTTACGTCTGTTTTAGTTTGAGGCCATAGGTAATCTCAGGATTATTGGCCGGTTATGTCCTTAACCCATATGGGTGGGTTCAGGTCATGACAATATTTCTCCTCCAGCTATTTCCAGCTTGCTCCATTTATCCCAATTCAGATATTTTCGGCCTGAAGCCTTCCTTTTGCTATATATGGATGCCATATCTATTGTTTTAAAGGTTAGAACATTTTGAAGGCTTAGAGAAAATTTGAGAGCTTCTCACTCTAGAATCCTTTCTATCTAGAAAAATTGCAAACCTAAATCTCTTCCTCTCTCTCTATAGTTCACTCTCTCTTGCCCTTCTGTGCATAGAAGTGCATAGAAGTAGAGAAATACGACTAGTTTGCCTAGGCATCCTTCATCAAAGTTGCATATCTGTGGGCTGAGGTCCCTTGGAACTTATTTTTGGGCTCTTGAAAGGTCATTTGAGCCAACAAAGTGGCTGTTTTGCTGCTGTGCATCAAGAGGTATATCTCTCTCCCTTTTAGTATGTTTTGCATACTAGCTTTGCCATAGTTTTCAACTACCTTGGGGCTATTTTTGGGGTGGTGTTGAACTACAAAAACCTCTATTTTTCCCCTGGCTTTCAGTCCTAAAAGTGTTGGTTTGAGCCTTATTTGGCTAGGGGGTGTTTCCTCCATTTTGCTCCTTGGCTTATAATGCCTTTTAAGCCATCTCTCAAAGCTTTTCAAACAACCACTTTTTGGCCTTTTAACCACTGAAATGTAGGGGATTTTTAGTAACAAAAATCTTGTTTTCAGGTCTCGAATGGGAGGGGATAGTCTCCCCTCCTTGTCTCTCCATGCCATGCCCTGTTAGCTCTATAAAGTAGCATCTTTTTGTGGCTTATGTTAGCTCTTTTCAAGAATGTTTTTGTGACTTTTAGGACCTGATATAACTCTATTTTCAGCTGGTTTGGTCACCTCTTGCATGGTTCATGCGCTTGTAGTGCAATCTCACTCATTAGCCTAGTGTATTTGGTATTTTGGCCCTTCATGCTAGCTTGTCTTGGCTATACTCCATAAATGTTTTAGTATTATTTGGATATGCTTCAGGACTATTTTGGGTGTTCTTGGACTTTTGGTGCTTGTATTGCATAGTTATAGTGCAAGTGCCTATGCTAGTTTCAAGCTTTGAGCCTCCTAGCATGCTTCATTTGTGACATGTGCATGATTTGGAATCATTTAACATGATATTTTAGAGCATATAGCATTTCCATCTTCTCACTTCTTTCACTTTTTGAGTCCTTTTAAGGGTTATCCCTTTGTGCCTCACTTGTGGCCTAACTTGTATGCATGCATGCCTAGGCTTTTGAGCTCCCATCTCAGCATGTTTTGGTCTTTTTTTTGACCTACTTGAGCTCTGTCTATGGTTGGTTCAATCATTTGTGCCATGTATTGTATGCCTCCCTTGTAGTCCCTTTTGGTAGCCTTATGCCTTTGGGCTTCTAGCATGCTATGCTTGTATTGCTTGTATTGCTTGCATGATATGTCATCATTTCTCACATGATTTTAGTGTTTGTACCTATGGCATGCCCTCATATTCGTCACTTCTTCATTGTGTTTGAAAGTTGACCCTTATGCCTAGTTTATGAGCCATCACATGAGCATTTGTGCTTGCCCCTTTTGTGCCTAAGTTTTGGTGCGTTGGCCACTGTTTTGGAGCCTCTTAGGTCTGTCCATATGTGGTTTAAGTCCACGGAGCATTGTATTGCATGCCTCTTGTATGATGCTCTTTACTAGCTTTGATGTTCTTGGCCTCCTAACATGTCTCACGTACATTGTTTCCATGGTAGAATCTTATGCATGTCATTCTAACATTAGTAGAATTGCATATTGTTTGCATGTTGTCTTTGCATAGTGTTTGGATTGGATGTTAATCCAAACACGAGAAACGAGGGGGGTTTCATACTTGAAGTGATGAAATGCACCTCATTTCTTTGTTGCCGATCCTCTTGATCAAAGCATGATAGAGGTATAGGCTCATCGAGTCCTATGTGTTACTTGTGCATTCATCAACATTGTGCAAGATTGACTTTTTGGCCATCATGCATTGAGATGCGTGATTGATGGCTCGAGAGTCGAGCACGACACACCTTTGAGTTTGAGACATGATAAGGAGTGTAGTTGCACACACATTTCCTTGCAAATACACTGCCATGCCTCTGTTTGTGCTCTGTTGCAACAAAAGGAGAAATTGCAGGAAGCAATGGCCGACCGGCCATCAAAGCTACCGACCGGCCATCAGGGCTGCCGATCGGATATCAAAAATGGCTGATGGCCATCAACTCTGGCCGATGGTCATCCCTCTTGGCCAACCATCCCTCATCATGTTCCTAAGGTGGGTCAGAAGCATCTTGGAAGTTGGCACAATTTTCAGAAGTCCAAAAGAGTGCAAACAGAGGCATTTAGAGGCGTGATAGTGGATTTTCAGGAGGACGCCAACGAGCATGCATGTCTCCCTTGCCCGCGAGGCCATTTCACTACTTATGATTAGTCTGCGTGATTAGTCATTCAATTCGTTGTGTAATATCTTAACTAGCTTAGTATAGCTATTTATTTCAATTTGGTTTTTTAATAATTAATTAGCTTAGCATAGTTAATTAGTTGATTTGTAGCAAGTAGCTAGCTTAGCTCATTCTTTCGAACCCTCCGTCGAGAGGGCAAATGTTTTAATAACTGTCCTTGTGTGTGTGAATGTCTTCCAACCCTATGTCTTTCTCCCTTTTACTTATCAGCTTTTGATGGTTAGTTTAGGGCATATTTCAATAGGCATACTTATGCTCCGCATGCGTGCATCATTCATTCATCTTGCATGCACCGGGCTCGGCGCATCATTCAAACTGCATTGTATTTCAATCCCTATTTGAATACATGTATCGGTTGTAGCATTCATATGCCATCTAAGATAGCCGAGCCTACTTAGTTGCATTTTGCGTGTGTTATATTAGGCATTGTTGACATAGCTAGGATCATGCATTGATTACTAACTAGCTTCTGTTTTGGCTTGGAGTACGCTATGAGTGTTTATGCTTTAGCATCCCTGCATGAGATGTGTATGTTGCCATGTTAGCATGCTTTCCATGAGGCTATTTGCTTAGTTGATAAACTGCATGAATGCCTGTGGATGAAGGCTTTATTACTTGAATTGGAACAATTCATCAAATACGAGTTTTAAGCCCCCTTGAAGTGGCAAATCATCATGTTTTCTTAAGCCCACTTAAGGGTGGCAACTCCACGTTTTAGCCTACTTGTGAGTAGCAACTTCAAACCATTTTCGAAAAACGAACATGAGATGTTTTGTTCCAAATTGAGTGATTTAGTCTATACTTGTGTGCTGTGCACATCACGTAGTATATTAGATTAATAATCTGAATAAGGACACATGTGTTTACAAAAACAACATATCATGTTAGTAGGGGCCGATCTTTGATCGAGCGGGTGGGGGTGCTCATTTCAGGACCTTTCCCTCTCATACCCAAGTTCCCGAGCCGAGGCAACTTTGGTGATGACGCACACGTAGCCTTAGGCACGAGTCAGGGTTTCCTAAATTTTCCAAAACAAAATATTTAGGTGGCGACTCTCAAATCTGGCAAAGCAGTCCATGTTTGGCGCTTTTTTTATTAAAATCGATTTTTCAAAATGATTTGCTAGATTTGGACTCTTTGGTGATTTATCAGTCTTACATTGCACTTTGTGAGATTAGATTCAGAACCGTGATAGGAGTCCGAACTGTAGTAGCTATGAACATTCTTCACGCCCTCGCGCGTGGAGCGAGTTCGAGCGGTCTACAGTTTCTGGCGACTCTGCTGGGGATTTAGAGAACTTGACTCAAAATCATGATATGTTTTTTTGTTGACACTTATGTGTTTCTTTGCATCGCATGTGCATTAGTGCGCCTAGGACACCTTGTTTGCCGTCTGCTATTCCTGAACGGTTTGCTGGAGGCTTACTTGGAAAAGCATGCCATAAGGCTGACCGGTTACGGGTTCTGCCACATTGGGAACACAAACCTTGGTTTTTACCGAGGCACCCTTTTTAACCATTTGACCTAGTGCATATCGGAATCCGTAAAGACCATTCCAAACTAGGACAGGTTGCTTACCCGATTGTAGGCTGTTTGAAAACCGCTGCATGCGTAGTGAAACCTTAGCTCCTGACAAAATAGGACAGGGAAACCCTACCCCACCGTAGGGGTGTTTTGGCTCTTACTTGCTTGATATGTGTTGTCAGAGTGCGTCTCTACAAGTTGTATAAATCTGTTGCAAGTCTGGGTATCGGCCTGAGGGTATCAGTTTGGTTTTGATTTTGGGCAGAATTTAGTAGAGAGCATAGTCATTCAACTAAGCTCAATCCATTCTAGTGAAATCAGGCTGAGATGCTGTCTGTTTCTCTTTTGCAAGGTAGTCTTGGAACCATAGCTTCAGAAGGTTTCGAGATCCCTCGGGATCACTGGACTTATATCGATAGACTTTGTCAGGTCAGAATTCGTTCAGAAGCAACCTGTGTTTACCTCACCCCCATCGGTTACAAGATGAAAGAGGTTCAGGCATAATTCACCATTGCAGTTTCTCTGAGAATCATCCTCGCTCAAATTGGTTTAGTCTGTTTGGGAACAGGTTATGCAGATTCACCAAAGACGAGATCAATCACCCAGTCCCATGGCTCAGTATCCTCCAGCCAGTATGGAAGAACAGATGTGGTATTTACAACAAACAATCGAGGCACTGCAGCAGGATGCAGTCCGTTAGGCTAAAGTCACGGCTCGTCAGGCTGAGGTGACGGCTCATCAGGCCGAAGTGATAACCCAGCTACAACAGCAACAGGCATAGCCAGCTGCGGCTTCTGCATCTCATGCCCCTCCCACGGGTAACTCGACACCCGGAGCCACTGCCCATACTGCTAATGTCCAAGAGACTCATGGCAATCCGGCAGAGCTAACCCCAGCACAGGCTTCTAAAGCTCATGATTATCAAACCGAAGCTCCCTTCGAATTTGAGGTTGACCCAACTGCACTTAAGATCAATAAACTGGAGAAGTTATTCAAACGAGCACATGGAGTGAACTCCATCCTGGATTTAGAGGATGGGTATACTGAATCTGCAGTTACCTTATCGGAGCGGTTTAAAATGCCGCGTATCGATTGCTTCGATGGCTCTGGAGACCCAATCGTGCACCTCCACCTGTTTTCTGATATCTTAAGGCCAATGGGTTTGACCACAGCCCAGAAGTTGTCTCTCTTCGATCGAACCATGTTTGGGATAGCCACAATCTGTTATGCGAAATTGAAGGACTCTGTGAAACAAAACTGGGAAGAGCTGGCTGAGGCCTTTATTGCTCAATACTCCTATAACACATAGATCGAGGTCACAACTCGTGATCTCAAAGTCACCCGCCAAGAGCCAAAGGAGGGTTTCTCAGAGTTCGTGACGAGATGGAGAGCAAAGGCCTCTATGATGACTACAAGGCCTTCCGACAAAAATCAGATCAGGATGATTGTTCGAAATCTGCATGGCAAGTTGCTGCAAAAGGTGGTCGTTCTACCTCTGTTTACCTTTCTAGCCCTTCATGAAATGGGGGTTCAAATCGAGGATGCCATCAGACAAGGAATCTTTGTGGAAGATAATGAGCCTTTGACAAAGAATGTTCCTCATAGTTCCAATGCTACTACTGATGGTAGCATAGCTGTAAAATGCTTAGAAGTAGACTCTATCACCACTTCCCTTAATGACCAAAAACCAGCCACTTCAACTCGGCTCCAAGCCCAAAAATTCCATCCCTTTTACATGAGTCTCTCTCAAGCTTTGGAAATGCTACGAGAAGAAGGGCACCTAGAACTCCTAGAACCCCAACCCCTTCCAAATCCTCTTCCACCAAGATATGACCCAACTAAGTACTGTTCCTTTCATCAACAAGCCGGCCATGACACTGACATGTGTTTTCGTCTTCGCCACGAAATACAAGATCTGATTGATAAAGAGGTCATCATCGCGCCAGGTCCTGTAAAGTCTATTGGCACTGGGTCAGTGAACTTAGGGGATAATGTGATCATTTGATTGGGGGATGAACCAGCTGCCGATGGCACTCATTTTACTTCGGATGTGGCATGCACTATTTTGAGCAATGTGCAAATGTTGTTTACTTTACTTTCTGACTTGGGTATTTGGTCAGTTTTGTTGTGTTGTATTGAGCCAGTCTTTTTTTACTGAGTCAGTCGAGTCAGTCTTGTTGTATCGAGTCAGTCCTGTTGTGTTAGAGTCCAGTGATTTCGGGGTGTTACCTCGGACATCACTATCTTGTTTTGTGTTTTTCTTTTACACCCTTTCTTTTGAGTCTGTTTCTTCCTTGAAGCCAGTTATGCCAGAAGATCTGAATGAAATAGTAGTGATTTTCACCCCTTTGCATTTGTTCCTGCCCTGAAGCCAGTTGTGCCAGAAGAATTGAATGAAATGGAAGTGCTTTTCACCTACTTTTCTGTGCCTTGAAATCATTGCATTGACCTAAGTTTTTCAAAACTTTTTGAACAATGTGTTGAAAACAAAGACGAAGGAATTCCTCGGGATTTGCAAAGATGTGATCAATTGAGAGAAAGAAAGGCATGTGAAACCCTTGATGAATGAAATCATGTTTGTTAATGTAAGTACTGAGAAGGATCCTGGCTTGATCTAGGTTGGTTCAACATTGTCTTCAGCGCGAACGACTAGTTGCTTTCTTAAAAGATTTCAAAAAATGTTTTGCGTGGTCCCGCGAAGACCTGTGTGGAATTGATTTTGAGATTGTGCAGCTTTGGATCGCTCTAAGCCTCAAGACTCAACCCCTTTGCTTTCAAACCTTGAACTTGGATTCAGAATGTTCAACAGTCAACCACAATATAAGGCTTGTATGGCCAGATCAGAAGCAACCCTTGAACTAGGGGAAAAAAAGGGTCAGATGTGCTTGAAGAGTCAAAAATTGGGACATTTCTCAAGCTAACAAAGATCGGCAAGAATGCCAAATCCCATTATGGAGAAAAAAAGAAAGTTTTGCTGAAAGACAATCAAGTTCCTATCCACAACACTGGGGGCAATTCAGACCCGGTTGGATGGACTCCTACATCATCAGCGAACAACAGCCACTCTTCTGGATTCAGATGGCTTATAGATTTCAAAACCGATCAACATGGACAAAGCTACACTTTTACCCTTGAGAGGCTCACTGGGCTAAAAACTCGAAAGGGCAACCTAGGAAAAAGTTTGAGCAAGAAAAAGAAAAGAAGAAAAGAAAAGAAATGAAGAAAAAGAACAAAGATGAAAAGAAGAAAAGATGAAAATAAAAGAAAAACAAAGCTCGCAAGGTTGAGAACCCAGAAGGGCGGCCTTGGCAAAAGTTAGAGCACAAAAGGAGAGGTTAATACCCAAGTGTACCTTACCCCGGAATTATGTCAGGCTTGATTCCCATGTTTGGGATACGTAGGCAACTTCATTCTGAAGTCCAGCCATAAACACTTCCAAATCGACAGTGTTCATGTGATTCTTCTGGTCATCTTTGTCATTTCTGTATCCAAGAGTTCGGTTGTGATCTTCACTATGAGAACTGGTTACAGTGTGCTGCGGTGCTATTCAAACAAGGGGCAACTTTCCATTGCCACACAGTGCACTGTGGTGCCATTCAAACAAGGGACAACCTTCCGTTGCCGTGTAGTGCCATTTAGACAAGGGGCAATTTTCCATTATTTTAGATCTAAGGTTGTGCATCTCAAGAGTAAATTCTATGTTGGTCAAGCAGTGGCCATTGGTAAAAATAGTTTTTGAGAATTTTTAATGAGGTTGACTAATTTTTTCGAAAATTATTCCATTTCTTTTTTTAAAACTAGACCATTTCTTGGACCCAAAAAAGAAAAATTTTCAATGCTCACAACCTGACTTGCATGATTTTGAATCAGAAAATTGAATAAGTGTGTTAATCAAACTCTCATAGTGGTCAAAATTGTTTTAGCAGGAGCTCAAAAACAAAAAAAGAATGGTCAAAATGATGAACTAGAGGCACAGTTGAGTCAGGTTTTCTGTCTTTCCCCTGTTGTCCCCATACTTGCCAGAAAGGGCACTCTACTTGCCGGAAAGGGCATTGCACTTGCCAGAAAAGGGCACAACTGAAGCTAACAACAAAGGGATGAAAGCTCTCTCATCCTCCAAGCAGCGAGGTATCAAGCTAAGTGCAAAGCATGAAATGGAATGGAGCAGGGTATTCCACTCCCTCATCTGAATAGGTCTGATCACATCTGAACTGGCCAAGGGCATCATCAACCAATGTCAATTGCAGATCGATTGCACACCCAGTTGTAGCGCAACCTTTTTGTGGGAAAGTTCACTGTTGTGAGCAGAAGAAGAAGAATCTAGTGGAATGCTAGGGGTAAGAGCCCGCAACTTTCTGTTTATCCATCAACCACCAAGGGGAAGGATAAAAAAATTAGAGAGATTGAAGAATAGAGAGATGTGCGCTGAGAGAAAAAGTAAGAAAAGGGCTTTTTCAGAAAACAAGAGATTGAGTGCTAGAGTGATGTGAGGATCACAAATGAGAAAGGGTGGGAAACAATACCCAAAGAAACTGGCTCCTCATGAACTGTGAGGTCTCCCACTGGTGGTACACATCTGAGTGTTGTGTGTGTGTGTTTTGTTTCTCTCGATTCTTGTCTTGAGTCGCTTTAAGTGTCAATAGATGTGTTTATGTTGTTTACCTTTGTTTTTCCTTTGTTGAGTCATTTTTACTGTGGTCAGTCGTAGGCTCAATACCCGGTTAAGAACTCGTACTCATTCTGAAATTCAAAATAAAATCGTTTTGTGCTTGGAATGTTGTGCCATTCTCCACATTTGTGCAAAACATGATTTGTTCTTTCATAAAACTACAGGGTTCAACCCCAAATCATGTAAGAACAGTAAAACCAGAACCTATCTGAAGCTATATGGGTTCCAGACTACAAAGCAAAAGAAAAGAGGGAAAATTTGGAGCATCTGAGCTTGTTTCAACTTCAGCAAGTTCCGAGATTGCATTCCATTTGCACCTCCTCAGGCCTTGTCAATGCTCTGAAGTATGAGTGCGCCTCTACCTCAGGCTCAATCCTGCTTCAAGCTAGAATGGCGATCAGAAGTGCTCTCCCTGGGTACCATTCCCTGCCAGAGACATCTTGGTTGTGTTTGCAATGAGTTCCTAGGAGACCAACTGTGAGAGTGGAAACTAGAGTTCGAATGGCTGATGCCCAAAATGCAAAGGTTCGGGATTTCCGAAACTAAAGTCTGGTTTAAATACCCAGGGGTATATCCCCGGCTTGAAATCTATATGGAAGCCCCATAGGTTGAGGTAGCGGGTCTGCGCCTCAATTCTGGATACTAAACCAACCTAGTCTGCCACCCCGTTGGAGAATAGGGAAAGTTGTGAATATGATCGGAAAGAAAAGCGACATCCGTGGCTTCTACATACAGAGGTTACTCCTTGTTAGTATTTCAGAGCCTTTGAACTATGAGTTGAAGGTAATAGTTCAAAGAATACAAGGAGAGATCCCCATCAAAGTAGAGTGGTTCATTGCCACTTACCCCATGAGGTGCTTTCTAAAGTGCCGCTTTGTTTGTTTATTGCATTCCCTAAACATCATGCTTTACATTGCCTGTAACATGTATTATATCATCGCACTTATTGCATTTATTTGCATCTTGTGTTATCTTCTATCGTTCATCCTTTTACGTTGAGCAGCGTTTAGGATCGTTGTCCTCCAGGGCTATCTCAGGTTGTTTGGAACGCGCTCCTGATTGTTGTTTTTCGAACCTCTTCTCACGATTTCAGCGTGGTCAAGATTTCAGCGTGTTTGCAATTTATCTCAGGACGCGTGAAGCACAGCCCTGGACGTGTTTTATCTCGGGACGTGTGAAGCTCAAGCCCGAGCAATTGCTTTCGTACCTCTTCTCACGATTTCAGCGTGGTTAGAGAGTTCTTTTCCTCACACAATTTCAGCGTGTTTGGAATTTATCTCAGGACACGTGAAGCGCAACCCTGGGCGTGTTGTATCTCGGGACGCGTGAAACGCGAGCCTGAGCGATTTTTGACTTCTTCTCACAACTTCAGTGTGGTTAGAGTGTTCCTTTCCTCACACAATTTCAGCGTGTTTGGAATTTATCTCAGGACGCATGAAGCGCGACCCTAGGCGGGTTGTATCTCGGGACGCGTGAAGCGCAAGCTCGAGCGGTTTTTGTCCTCTTCTCACAACTTCAACGTGATTAGAGTGTTCCTTTCCTCACACGATTTCAGCATGTTTGGAATTTATCTCAGGACGCGTGAAGCACGGCCCTGGGCGTGTATTATCTCGGGTCGCATGAAGTGCGGCCCTGGGCGTGTTTTATCTCGGAACGCGTGAAGTGCGAGCCTGAATGGTTTTTTAGACCTCTTCTCACGATTTTAGCGTGGTTAGAGTGTCCCCTTTCCTCACACGATTTCAGCCTATTTGGAATTTATCTCAAGTTGCGTCGAGTGCGGCCCTGAACAGTTATTTTTGGACCTCTTCTCATGATTTCAGCGTGATTAGAGTCACCCCTTCCTTACACGATTTCAGCGTGTTTGGAATTTATCTCAGATTGCGTGGGACGCACTCCTTATTGGTTTTCTTTGTTCTTCCTCCTCTCACGATTCCAGCGTGGTTGGAGTATGTTCCCCTTTTGCATCTACTGTACTATCTGTTGCATCCATTGCATTGTACTTTGTTTTGTTGCATTCAACATGTAGGATCACGGTCTTTCCCTAGCAGATCATTCTTCACTTGTATCATTCCACCCAATTACTTGTATTCTTGCTGCGAAACACATAGTTCTGCATGTGCATGCACCTATTCCACCAAGAGAATTGTGGTTTGGGGGTTCTGGCACCTTTTCTATGTTAAACGTAGGTTGATTCTGCATCTCCAACCCTTTATGATATTTGTGTGGTTTTGCACTGCTTGTGGTTTGATTATTTCATTACAGTGCCTGTCATTTGCATCATTTCATTACATTGTATATCATTTACACTGTTTTACTATATTGTGTATCATTTGTATCTTGCCCTTGAACTACGCTGGTTTGATTCCTTGCAAAGGGATACGTAGGCAGCCTGCGGGCGCAACCATTTATTTATCTATATTTTGCTTGTTTGTCCAAGTCTTCGGCCTTGTCAAAAATTGGTCATCTCTGGGCTTTGACATTCACTCACATCATTTCATGACTTCGAGCTCTGTCAAAGAGGGGCAACTGTAGACACCCCATTTTTGACCGCACTTAAGACTTGGCGCTACTGATGGTTTACTTGGTAATGAAAGATATGCAGGGCAAAGGTTCGATTTCTTCGGGAAGAGGAGAGTCAAATCCTAACCTCACGCTCCATTTTGGACCAAAGCTATTTTGGATGGTTTTTAGACCGTAAAACCCTCTCTTTCAAAATATTTTTGAAATAAAGTTCCTACGATGTTCCGAGACTCGCATTTTGTTAAATGTTGCACTTTTCGGTAAATCGGGCGAGGACAAAGTGGAAATGAATGAAAGAGAGATTAAATCTCTTTAAAATCTTTTAAAACACCTTATCTAGGGGTTTCAAGTTGAAGAAAAGAGGAGTGGAGGGAAGAAACCTAATTGAGGAAGAAGATGGGCATGAATTGCTAAGAGAGAGTCGGACGACCCTCGCTAAATCAGGCCTATCTGTTTACACCCTTGGATTTCAGCTATGAGGCCACCACCGCTGGAAAGAAGACTTTCGGGGCTTCATTTTTCACTCAAGAATCTCCCAAAGTCGAGTTCAGATGGGGGAGATATGATTGGTCGAAGTTGGGCATCATTCCGGTTGGACCAAACCTGAGCATCCTTCACTAAAAGAGGCATAACTTTTTTCACAGTTGGAATTTTGATGCAAGGTTTCTACCATTGGAAATCTTACTTCCGGGGCTTCATTTTAGACACAATAATGACCTGAAAAGGAGTTCATATGAAGGAGTTATGCCAATTTGATGTTGGACCCACAGAGCAGAATTTGCAGTCGGTCACAAATGTGCACAGTCGGCCATGGAAGTGGCCGATCGGCCATCACAAGTAGCACCAAAGATGGCCGGTCGGCCAAGAGTGACCCAAACTCAGAAGTTTTGAAGATATTTCTCCTCCAGCTGTTTCCAGCTTGCTTCAGCTGTCCCAATTCGTATATTTTCGACCTGAAGCCTTCCTTTTGCTAAATATGGATGACATATCTATTGTTTTAAAGCTTAGAACATTTTGAAGGCTTAGAGAATATTTGAGAGCTTCTCACCCTAGAATCTTCTCTCTCTAGAAAATTTTCAGACCTAAATCTCTGCCTCTCTCTCTATAATTCACTCTCTCTTGTCCTTCTGTGCATAGAAGTGCATAGAAGTAGAGAAATACAACTAGTTTGCCTAGGCATCCATCATCAAAGTTGCATATCTATGGGCTGAGGTCCCTTGGAACTTATTTTTGGGCTGTTGGAAGGTCATTTGAGCCAACAAAGTGGCTGTTTTGCTACTATGCATCAAGAGGTACATCTCTCTCCCTTTTAGCTTGTTTTGCATACTAGCTTTGCCATAGTTTTCAACTACTTTGGGGCTATTTTTGGAGCGGTGTTGAACTACAAAAACTTCTATTTTTCCCCTACCTTTCAATCCTAAAAGTGTTGGTTTGAGCCTTGTTTGGCTAGGGGGTGTTTCCTCCCTTTTGCTCCTTGGCTTGTAAGGCCTTTTGAACCATCTCTCAAAGCTTTTCAAACAACCTCTCTTTGGCCTTTTAACCACTGAAATTCAGGGGATTTTAGTAACAAAAATCTTGTTTTGAGGTCTCGAATGGGAGGGGATAGCCTCCCCTCCTTGTCTCTCCATGCCATGCCTTGTTAGCTGTATAAAGTAGCATCTTTTTGTGGCTTATGTTAGCTCTTTTCAAGCATGTTTTTGTGACTTTTAGGACCTGATATAACTCTATTTTCAACTGGTTTGGTCACCTCTTGCATGGTTCATGTGCTTGTAGTGCAATCTCACTCATTAGCCTAGTGTATTTAGCGTTTTGGCCCTTTATGCTAGCTTGTCTGGGCTATACTCCATACATGTTTTAGCATTGTTTGGACATGCTTTAGGACTATTTTGGGTTTTCTTAGACTTTTGGTGCTTGTATTGCATAGCTATAGTGCAAGTGCCTATGCTAGTTTCAAGTTTTGAGCCTCCTAGCATGCTTCATTTGTGACATGTGCATGATTTGGAATCATTTAACATGATATTTCAGAGCATATAGCATTGCCATCTTCTCACTTCTTTCACTTTTTCAGTGCTTTTAAGGGTTATCCCTTTGTGCCTCACTTGTGGCCTAACTTGTATGCATGCATGCCTTGGCTTTTGAGCTCCCATCTCAGCATGTTTTGGTCTTTGTTTTGACCTACTTGAGCTCTGTCTATGGTTGGTTCAATCATTTGTGCCATGTATTGTATGCCTCCCTTGTACTCCCTTTTGGTAGCCTTGTGCCTTTAGGCTTCTAGCATGCTATGCTTGTATTGCTTGCATGATATGTCATCATTTCTCACATGATTTTAGTGCTTGTACCTATGGCATGCCCTCATATTCGTCACTTTTTCATTGTGTTTGAAAGTTGACCCTTATGCCTAGTTCGTGAGCCATCACATGAGCATTTGTGCTTACCCCTTTTGTGCCTAAGTTTTGGTGCGTTGGCCACTGTTTTGGAGCCTCTTAGGTCTGTCCATGTGTGGTTTAAGTCCACGGAGCATTGTATTGCATGCCTCTTGTATGATGCTCTTTACTAGCTTTGATGTTCTTGGCCTCCGAACATGTCTCACGTGCATTGTTTCCATGGTACAATCTTATGCATGTCATTCTAACATTGGTAGAATTGCATATTGTTTGCATGTTGTCTTTGCATAGTGTTTGGATTGGATGTTAATCCAAACATGAGAAACGAGCGGGGTTTCATACTTGAAGTGATGAAATGCGCCTCATTTCTTTGTTGCCGATCCTCTTGATCAAAGCATGATAGAGGTATAGGCTCATCGAGTCCTATGTGTTACTTGTGCATTTATCAACATTGTGCAAGCTTGACTTTTTGGACATCATGCATTGAGATGCGTGATTGATGGCTCGAGAGCCGAGCACGACACTCTTTTGAGTTTGAGACATGATAAGGAGTGTAGTTGCACACACATTTCCTTGCAAATACACTGCCATGCCTCTGTTTGTGCTCTGTTGCAACAAAATGAGAAATTGCAGGAAGCAATGGCCGACCGGCCATCAAAGCTGCCGATCGGATATCAAAAATGGCTGATGGCCATCAACTCTGGCCGATGGTCATCCCTCTTGGCCAACCATCCCTCATCATGTTCCTAAGGTGGGTCAGAAGCATCTTGGAAGTTGGCACAATTTTCAGAAGTCCAAAAGAGTGCAAACAGAGGCATTTAGAGGCAAGATAGTGAATTTTCGAGAAAATGCCAATGAGCATGCATGTCTCTCTTGCCCGCGAGGCCATTTCACTGCTTATGATTAGTTTGCGCGATTAGTCATTCAATTCGTTGTGTAATATCTTAACTAGCTTAGTATAGCTATTTATTTCAATTTGGTTTTTTAATAATTAATTAGCTTAGCATAGTTAATTAGTTGATTTGTAGTAAGTAGCTTAGCTTAGTGTAGCTAGCTTAGTTTATTCTTTCAGACCCTCCGTCGAGAGGGCAAATGTTGTAGAAGTGTCCGTGTGTGTGTGAATGTCTTCCAACCCCACGTCTTCCTCCCTTTTGCTTATCAGCTTTTGATGGGTAGTTTAGGGCATATTTCAACAGGCATACTTATGCTTCGCATACGTGCATCATTCATTCATCTTGCATGCACCGAGCTCGGTGCATCATTCAAACTGCATTGTATTTCAATCCCTATTTGAATACATGTATCAGTTGTAGCATTCATATACCATCTAAGATAGCCGGGCCTACTTAGTTGCATTTTGCATGTGTTGCATTAGGCATTATTGACATAGCTAGGATCATGCATTGATTACTAACTAGCTTCTGTTTTGGCTTGGAGTACACTATGAGTGTTTATGCTTTAGCATCCCTGCATGAGATGTGTATGTTGCCATATTAGCATGTTTGCGATGAGGCTATTTGCTTAGTTGATAAAGTGCATGAATGCCTGTCGATGAAGGCTTTATTACTTGAATTGGAACAATTCATCAAATGAGAGTTTTAAGCCCACTTGAAGTGGCAAATCATCATGTTTTCTTAAACCCACTTGAGGGTGGCAACTCCACGTTTTAGCCTGCTTGCGAGTAGCAACTTCAAACCATTTTCAAAAAACGAACATGAGATGTTTTGTTCCAAATTGAGAGATTTAGTCTATACTTGTGTGCTGTGCGCATCACGTAGTAAGTTAGATTAATAATCTGAATAAGAACACATGTGTTTATAAAAACAACATATCATGTTAGTAGAGGCCGATCTTTGATCAGGCGAGTGGGGGTGCTCATTTTAGGACCTTCCCCTCTCGTAACCAAGTTCCCGAGCCGAGGCAACTTTGGTGAAGACGGACACGTGGCCTTAGGCACGAGTCAGGGTTTCCTAAATTTCCCAAAAGAAAATATTTAGGTGGCGACTCTGAAATCTGGCAAAGCAGTCCATGTTTGGCACTTTTTGATTAAAATCGATTTTCCAAAATGATTTACTAGATTTAGACTCTTTGCTGATTTATCAGTCTTACATTGTACTTTGTAAGATTAGATTCAGAACTGTGATAGGAGTCCGAACTGTAGTAGCTATGAACACGATTCACGCCCTCCCGCGTGGAGCAAGTTTGGGCAGTCTACACATGCATTGAGATGGTCGGTTGATGGTCTTGGATCCAATGATGTCCCTCCATTGATGTTTTGAAGTGATATGGAGTGGCATAGTATGTACATACCCTTGGGAGACCCTCTATTTCTTCTATCCTATGCTTTGTTACAGTATGGTGTCACAGCACACCAGTGGCCGGCAGGGCCACATTGGTGGCCGGCACCCTCCCATTCGTGGCTGGCAAGTGGCCGGTAGTTGCTCCTCATGGCCGGCAAGCCACTGGTGCATTCCTTAGCCTTGATTTGGTAAGTTTCAGCAGCAAGTTCGTGAGGACACCCTGCAAACAGAGCCTCTGAAAGAGCAAATCGGAAGGTGTTTCGAGGCGAGAAAATGAGTGCGAGCATGCATCATTTTCTTCTTCAAACAGAGCTAGAGTAGCTTAGTTTAAATGTTTACTTGTTAGTTAGCATTTGTTCTTTTGTAACTTAATTAATTTGTTAATTAGTTAAATGTTATAATAATTAAGTGGCTTAGTTTAGTTATTTCTTTATTGGTTTGTAATAATTAGTCTAATTAGCTTAATTAGATTAGTTGATTATCTTAGCTTAGATTAGCTTAGCTTATTCATTCGGACCCTCCGTCGAGAGGGCACATTGTTGTAATAAGCGTGCGTATGTGCATGTCTTCCAACCCCCATTTCTTTCTCCCTTTTACTTACCGCTTTCGATGGTTAGTTTAGGGCATATTTCAATTAGCATACCTTATGCTTGCATGTTTGCATTCATTCATTCGTATTGCATGCACCGGGCTCGGCGCATCATTCAAACTGCATTGTACTCCAATACACTTACTTGAATACGTATTTCAAAGCATGTTATCAAGTGTTGCATTCATATACCATTTTAGATAGCCGTGCCTATTTTAGTTGCATTTTTGCATGTGTTGCATTAGGCATTTTAACATAGCTAGGATCATGCATGATTTCCAATTAGCTTCTGTTTTGGCTCGGAGTACACTGTAAGTGTTTCTACTTTAGCATCCTTGCATGTGTGTAAGTGACTGCCATGCGCATGCTTGCCATGAGGCTATGTGCTTAAGTGATTAACTGCATGAATGCCTATGGATGAAGGCTTCATTGCTTGAATTGAAACAATTCATCAAAATGAGTGTTTTAAGCCCACTTGTTTGTGGCAAATCATATTTTAAGCCCACTTAAGGGTGGCAAATCCGCATTTTAGCCTACTTGAGGGTAGCAACTTCAAGCCATTTTCGAAGAACAAACATGAGATGTTTTGTTCCAACTTGAGTGATTGAGTCTATATTTGTATGATGTGTGCATCACATAGTAATTCTAGATTAATAACCGGAATAAGAACACATATGTTTATAAAAACAACATACCATGTTAGTAGAGGTCGATCTTTGATCAGGTGAATGGGGGTGTTCATTTCAGGACCTTCCCCTCTCGTACCCAAGTTTTCGAGCCGAGGCAACTGTGGTGATGACGGACGCGTGGCCTTAGGCACGAGTCAGGGTTTCCTAAATTTTCTAAAACAAAATATTTTGGTGGCGATTCTAAAATCTGGCAAAGCAGTCTATGTTTGGCGCTTTTTTTTTATTAAGATCAGTTTTCCAAAATGATTTGCCGGATTTGGACTCTTTGGTGATTTATCAGTCTTACATTGCACTTTGTAAGATTAGATTCAAAACCGTGATAGGAGTCCGAACTGTAGTAGCATGAACCCAAATCTGTGCCCTCTCCGAAAGGAGGGCGCATGGAGGAAGTTCGGGTGGTCTACATCATACACACCACGTTGTCACGTTTGAGAAAAATACACTAAGGAGTTTTTTTTTTTTTTTTGAAGTGTCATATCATACCCGCCACATTGTCACATTAGAGAAAAGTACACTAAAGAGTTTTTATTTTTATTTTTAAGTGTCACGTCATACCCGCTTCGTTGTCATATTTAGAAAAAGTATACTAAATTATCTAAATTATTAATTAAAATATATTTATAATATCATTAAAAATTATTAATTGATTTGATGATTTATTAATAAAATAGACAATTTGTTATGAAATTATAAATCTCAGGAGGTGAAATGTATATTCTACACTTACAAGGGTGATTTGTTTGTTAAGCAAATTTCAATAGGTGTATTTATAATTTACCTAATTTGAAATGATGGTTTGGCTTTGTGGACTCAATGTAGATGTTTTTGAACGATTACTACATGGACTTTTCTTAAGTGTGCCTTGCATATGGTAAGCAAGGCACTTACACCTTTCTATTTTACTTTTACACTTTTTTATGTATTGAGTTATACAAAAATATTTGAAAACTAGCACATTGGTGACCTGCTAACCAGGTCACTTTCCAAGTAAATGAATAAAAGAATATATTATATGACTAAAAGTGTAAATTATTACAAAATGTGTAAATAATTTCACAAAGGGTGTAAATTTTCACAGAAGGCGTAAATTTTAACAAAAGGCGTAAGTAATTTCAGAAAAAGGCGTAAGTGATTTTTGCAAACTTGTGAAAACTTACGCCTTTTGTGAAACTTACACCTTTTGTGAAAATTTATACCTTTTGTGAGAACTTACACTTTTTTGTGAAAGTACTTACACTTTTCTGATAACTTACACCTTTTATAAAATTACTTACCAAAGGTGTAACTTTTGACAACTTACACATAATACTTACATCTTTTGTGAAACAAGTTATACCTTTTCTGAAAAGTTACACCATATGTGAAAAATTTTATTTCATAAAATTTACACTGAAAAGTTACACATTTTTATGAAAATACTTGCAGCTTTTCTAAAAAGTTACTACTTTTGTGAAATAATTTTTTTGATAAAATTTATACATTTTGTTGGAACTTACACCTCTGAAAACAGAACTTACACCTTTTGTGAAGCTACTTACATCTTTTGTGAAATAACTTACATTGTTTCTGAAAAATTACACTTTTTGTGAAATAATTTTTTTCTTAAAATTTACACATTTGACACTACACCCCTTCGTGGAAATAGTTACACCTTTTTTGAAAAGTTACTCCTTTTGTGAAATAATTTTTTTTATAAGATTTACCCATTATATTGGAACTTACACTTTTTGTGAAAACGAAACTTATACCTTTTGTGAAGCTACTTACATATTCTATGAAATAACTTACACTATTTCTGATAAGTTACATCTTTTGTGAAATAATTTCTTTCATAAAATTTATACCTTAGTACACATTTTTTTGAAAATTTACACCCCTTCATGGAAATAGTTACACATTTTTTTGAAAAGTTACTCCTTTTATGAAATAATTTTTTTCATAAAAGTTTACAAAAAAGGTGTAAGTTTCACAAAGTTACTCCTTTTACTTAAGTTCCACTAAAAGTGTAAATTTTATAAAAAAAATTATTTCACAAAAGAAATAACTTTCAAAAAATGTTTAAGTACTTCTATGAAAAGGTGTAAATTTTCAAAAAAAAGTCTAAGTTTTAGCAAAAGGTGTAAATGTTATAAAAGAAATTATTTCACAAAAGGCGTAACTTTTCAGAATTAGTGTAAGTTATTTCACAAAAGATGTAAGTAACTTCACAAAAGGTGTAAGTTTCATTTTTACAAAAAGTGTAAATTTTATGGAAAAAATTATTTCACAAAAGGAGTAACTTTTCAGAAACGTTGTAACTATTTTCATGAAAAAAAGTAAATTTTTAGAAAAGGTATAAATTTCATTTTCATGAAAGTTTCATTTTGTAAGTTTCATTTTTACAAAAGGTGTAAATTTCATTTTTACAAAAGGTATAAATTTTATGAAAAAAATTATTTCACAAAAGAAGTAACTTTTGAGAAAAGATGTAAGTATTTCTACAAAAATGTGTACATTTCAGAAAAAGTGTAAGTTTTAGCAAAATATATAAATTTTATGAAAGAAATTATTTCACAAAAGCGATAATTTTTCAAAAATTATATAAGTTATTTCACAATAGATATAAGTAACTTAAGTTTTGTTTTCAGTGTCAGTTCCACTAAAAGAGTAAATTTTATAAAAAAATTATTTCAGAGAAGGAGTAATTTTCAGAAAATATGTCGATCTCGATCTCTCTCGATCTCTATCGATCTCCGTCTCTGTCGATCTCTGTCTCTCCCGATCTCTGTCGATCTCCGTCTCTCTCTGTCGATCTCCGTCGATCTCGGTCTGTCTCTCTCTGTCAATCGCCCTCCCAAACGCTTCGTCTCTCTCCGGAATTCTAGAGAGAGAAACACCAAGGCCTCCCAAACGCCTCTTCTCTCACACATTGCCATTATTTGAACAACAACACAAGTACAGTTTGATTCGATTGTAGGAGCTCTTCGCAATTTTCGTTCCTCCCTCTCTACCCGAAAACATCAACAGATCTGGACTTGGGTAATTTCTTGGCTCCAATTCGTTCAGGTTTGATATCTTTTTCTCTCTTTTAGATATGGGTTTGCTTCAAATCTGAATTGTGGTGATTAATCGATTGTTTCAGATCTGGGTTTGATTTGTTCTTAGGTTTTTGGGTCTCAATTTTGTTGTTTTAACACAAATTGAGCTCAGATTTAGCTACATTAATCATTTCTGTGATCATTTTCATTCATTAATCGTCTATTTTTTTGTTTGATATGTTAATATGGGAATTAGATTTGTAAAATAGGACTTGGAATTGATTTTCCCCTTGACAAATAGGACTTGGAATTGGTTTTCAAGATGTTTTTCTACCGCAGCAGTTTCAATATTACAAGTTATTGATCTGCTCTTTGTTTTGTCCTTCTGTTTCTTAGATAAAAAGGTGATTGTAGAACTTATGGTATTAGCTCATTGGATCTGCTAAATATACAGCATTAATGAAGAATCTTTTTCATGTTGTGTTTGGAAGCTCCAGTTGTTATGAAGTGATGTTCCTATAATCTAAGCTATCTAGTGTGATATTTGAATTTTGATTTGATGATTCGTCCTGTTCAGGGAGCTAAAATTGCAGATCAACATGCATGCATATCATGCTGGGGGACATATATTGATGAATCAGATCCTTGGAATAGCCCGTCATGGAAGCTTGGAGATGAAAATAGCTCAACGGTATGAACCTTCTCTTTCCCCTATTGATAGGTAAAGTCATGAGTTGTCATGAATTGTTTAGTCTTGCTTAAAAGAGTTCCATTAAAGAGGTAAAGCAAGTATCTTTTGGCCATCTTTTACAACATAGTGAACAAACATTCAATATTTGGGAATCACCGGATATTATGAAGTTTAGAAATTATTCCGCAAATAGTAGCTTGTAGAAGTAGCTAGCATAACTCTTATATCACTAAGTAAAAAGAGGTTATTTTTTAATTGTTGAGCTATGTTACATGGACCATACAAGTATTGCGTACAGCCAGTGTTGCAGCTGATTTGGGTAGTCACGGTGTTAAAAAGTGAATGTTTTTGGTCAAGAAAGCCGATCTTCTGGTAATGATTCTTGACTTCTTTAAATTGTTCATATTAGATAGATTCACATATAAATCAGGAGAGTTTTGTTGCATGTCAACAGAGTATTTTGTTTGATAATGAGTTACTAATTGTGCTTGATGTGATATGATCATGTGGGTTCATTTGTAGCACTAGAAGAAGCAATCCTTTTGCTGCATTCATAACTTTAGAATTGTTATATCACAAGGGTGGTGATCGAGTGGGTAGTAGGCGGTATATTTGTCCTGTTGTTATTGTGACCTTTGGTTCCTTACGAAAATGCCCTTTATGGGGTTGGGTTATGATTTGTTGTGAGGTGTTTATATACATGGCATAGGTTGCACAGAATATACAGGTTATGGACAAATTAAAAAAAAAAAAATAATAATAATATCATGTTTTTGGCCACTAAATAATTGGTAGCCAAAAAGGAAATAAATATTTTTAGTGACTAAATAGTTAGTAGCTAAAAAAAAAATAAAATGAAAACACTATAACACTAAGCCTTATTAGTGTAACCTAACACTATAACACTAAGCTCCAGTATTTTAGCTAAATTTATGTCAATTTATTAGGGCTTAAAACAGGAACTCAAGCCTTATTATTGTAACCTAACACTTCCAATAGAAGAGTGGCCTTCAAGGCAGAATCAGAGATGCAGCAAGTTCCATGCAGTCCACTGCTGGACTTGCCATTTTCATGTTGTGTGTGTGTTAGCATGTAAATGGATTGTAATGATCACTATTTTGTTAATACCCAGCTCTGAGCTCTCCAGTAATTGTTACCTTAATGTAGATAAAGGGATCAACCTTTTGTAGTCTCATAGCTAAACTGCAACATAGTGCTAGGGTTCACATTGCAGGGGGCAAATGCAGATTCAGATGGCTATCTAGATAAATAGAGATTAGTGAACCACTCATAGATTGGCTGACTGCACTCTACCCATAGAATATACACTCAAATCTTTGGAGATATTCAAGTATGTTTCTCACAACACTCAACCCTCAAAATCTACGATAGAGCTCCTCAAGCTGCTGCACAAGTTAGCAAACAATTAGAATAACACATTTTTGTTGACCTTCACTCAACTCTCATTTAGAAAACTCACATCAGATTTAGTCATGTGCTATTACTTATTATAAGCATTTATGTTGGCTAAAACCACTTTGGACATCAAGTAATCTTGATGAATTCTTCAAAGGCTTCTAATATTCTTTATGGCATTGTGCTGCATAATGTTTCTGAGTTTTATGGCCTTGATATCCTTGTATGCTTCTATTTACAAAGTGTGATGTACGCTCATGCTTAAGCACTCTTCAGTTTCTCCACAAGAAGAAAGAAACCCTCAATATGGCATGATATTCAGCTGATCATGCTCTAGCATACTTTTTGTTAGTTAATAGTGCTTGAACATATATTGCTATGTTATATTCAATTAAGGGTTTGAGGAAGATCAAGTCTTTCTCATGAAAAGTTTCTTGGGATTTTTCTTAATACATGTTTATGTTCTTGATTGATCTCCTGCAAACATAACTTGCATGGTTTATTGGTTCTTAGTTGGAGATCAGTTCTTAGATGATTGGCCAGAAGGACACCTCAAAAAGTGTTTTTGATGTATGGACAGAGGTAAAACAATAATCTGTTAAACTGTTTAATTTTCATTTTTGGCATTATCAATTTGCATATAAATTCTTTCTTATTATTACTATTACTATTTTTTTTTTTGGATAGATTTTTCAAAAGAGGAAAGTAAAACGAGAAAGGAAGTCAGCTAGTGGCTGCAGCAGCATCTCCAATGAATTTGACTTTCTGCACTCCATGATTTCTAACTGGTAGGTTAAGAACTCCAGTTAAAACTTTCATTTTTTCTTTCATCATTTCTAGTGAAAGGTCATCTATCTTGACTGTTCAATGATTGCCAACTATCCAGCAGTGACTATGATTTAATTTTAGATGGGATCCATGAAAATAGTTTGCAACTTCACTATCATGATCCAGTTATGCGAAAGACTGTAAGTCATAATTGCAATAAAAACCTTTTGTCTAACTTATGACTTCATTCAATCTAGGGAATTAGCTAAATATGTTATTTTCATATATTTTTCTAACATAAAATGTAAATGAAGGTCAAATGCTTGTGTAGTCTTGGTGTTTCTGATTTATTTCATCAATATATTATGCGTACACAACGGATGTCTTGGGCACATATAAACATTTGGCCTTCTATTATTAAGGATAAATTTCAAGTTAAAATCTTTAATTCCACATTTTACATTCTATAGTTTATCAACCCAGTATTGCAATCACTGTGTGTAGTCTGGTAGCACAAAATGAGAAACCAAATATTGAATGGCCAAAGTCTTTCCAGAGGTGTTTCTATTTCTCTTAGAAGTTAATGTTTATTGGGAAGAATCAGTTTTCTCACTATTGCATCTTGCTGTGAACCAACAGATACCGAACGATGTTGATGGAAAAGATTGATATTCTCCGATATCTTGGCATAATAAAATATTACCACATATCTCAAGGCATATGTCGACAAAATCTTTTTGTAGAAAATACAATATCTTCATTACTGCATATTCTATCACCCCCAACTCTAAGGCCGGTAATTCACGTATATTATTCCTTTGTCTTCCTTTTGTGTTTGGTTGTGCCTGCCTTGTTGCTTTCCTTTTATTTTTATATGATGTGTATAACACTAATTATAATGAATTCCATATCGCCCTTGTCCCTTGCCCATGAGAGGCTCCTTTCTTTTGTGCCCATCCATACCACCGTGTAGCTCTTACGGACAGCTTCCCCTTAACAAATAGGACTTGCGACAACTATCGGTGTATAATTAGGACGCGTAGACTTGGAGTTAGACCCGAAAATGCCTTAAACTTAGTCGAAAAATGGCGTTTCAGGGTCGAAAATTCAAAATATCCCCAAAACCACCATGTGGCTATCATGGACAGCTTCCCCTTGACAAATAGGACTTGTGACAACTAAGGGAATGTAATCAGGATGCGTAGGCTTGGAGTTAGACTCAAAAATGCCTTAAACTTAGTCGAAAATAAGGTTTCAGGGTCGAAAATTCAAAACAACCCCCGAACCATGGTGTGGCTCTCATGGACAGCTTCCCCTTGACAAATAGGACTTGTGACAACTAATGGAATGTAATTAGGACGCGTAGGCTTGGAGTTAGACCCAAAAACGCCTTAAACTTGGTCCAAAAAAGGTGTTTCAGTGTCAAAAATTCAAAACAACCCCCGAACCATCGTGTGGCTCTCACAGGAAGCTTCCCCTTGACAAATAGGACTTGTGACAACTGACGGCATGTAATTCGGACCCATAGGTAGGGAGTTAGAGCCGAATACGCCTTAAACTTAGTCGAAAGAGGGCGTTCCAGGGGTGAAAATACAAAACAGCCCCTAAACCACCGTGTGGATCTCACGAATAGGTACACAAATTTAGGTTATTTATTGTTTAATTTTATCTTTCTTTATGGCTTCATCTACTTCAGTTGTTTCCTCACTATGATTCTTCAAGTGGATATGTGGGTTGTGATGCCATCTGACAAGTGGAACTGAAAGCTATTTACAAGTATGGATGATTTACTTGTCTTAAATGTTTGCAGCATTTTGTTTAGTATATCGTAAATTATCAGGACTCTGTGGGAGATAGAAAACCAAAACATTGGTAGACATGGTGATTGACCATGGGTACTACATAGATCAGAGTCAGAGCTTCAAAATATCCACATAGATCAACCTGATCCTGGGAAGCTGACTTCCTTGCATTTCTATGCTTGGTCTAAGGTAATTGGACTAAAATTTGAAAATTGATATAATTGTTATTAATGTTAATATTAAGAGTAATGTATGCATACATATTTATTTGCATTATGTACTTATGTAAATACTTATTATTCAATTTTTGGACATGCAAGGGTTTGATGACAGGGATGGTCGTTATCTAAGGACGCATGCTGCGGCTGATGTAATCAAATTCACTGCGGTGCTGTTCTGTATCCGGGTGATGTTCTGTATCGGGGTGATGTTCTGTATCCATGTGTATTTATCTGTGTTGCTGTCTATTTATCTGTTATATTCTGTTTTTGGTTCTTCTTCGAGCCCTGCCTTTGGGAGCTCTTCATCATCATTTGGTGGTTAGTACTTTAATAACATTGTTAACATTCTTTTAAATTTTGTTTGTTGTCGTTTTAAATTGTTTTCACTGAATTGGTTGTGATGAAAGTATGATAGGATAATTCACTATAGCAATACTTTACCATATTATTTGCTTTGAATATACCATTCTTGGAAGACTTGCTGGGACAATGTCAAGAAGAGTTGAACAATCAGTAAATTCATACATTCTTGTCTAGATTGGAACTTGATGGCCTAAGCATGTCGACTTTGATCTTTTCGCAATCGCTTTTGGTTGAATGATGTACTGCATTTTTTAACTTTTTTTGGGACTAGAAACAAGATATGAGCTGATATTTAGTGTGTGGTTTGCTTTGGTTGGATGAATAAACCACCACAGGATTTGGTTTTGGTACCACTCTAACATTTGGGCAATCAACTTCAGCTTCTGGTAGTAGCAGCTTTTTTGGAACTACTGTGTCTTCTTTTGGTGATCAAAATTCCTTCTTAGGTGGGTATTTAAAATAGTTATTGCTGGTTTGCTACCAATATGAATCATTATTATTTTCTCAATCTATTTTGCAGGAGCCCAGTCCACGACACCAACATTTGGAACTACAGGCTTTGGATACGGTTTTTTGCAAATCAACATGGACGAGTAGAGAGTAGCAATTAATCGCTACTCTCAAGTAGATGATAAAGTAGTCGCTAAACTAGAGTCCATTTATGCCATGACCATTAACAAAGACAAAAGCCATGAAGAATTGAGGTGGGAGAGCATTTGGAAATTACTAGTGTTGGTGATCCATCTGGAAGGGGTCTAGGTGTTAGCTATGTTCGCACTGCTCGAAGGCTTCAATATCAAATGCAATGGTGAAGAAAAAGCAAGCTGTTAGTCGGGGAGGTTCAATCATCTGGAGCAGAATCTTTGAATCTGTGTGTTCAACTGCTCAATCTGTGTTTTGTATTTTAAATTTAGATGCTAAATGGTGAATCTGGGCTAAAAAAATTTAGATGCTGAATCTGTGTGTTCTAAATCTGTAACTGGAACAGATGCTGAATGGTGAAGAAAAACCAAAGGCCTTAATATTTTATATGTTCAATCAGGTGTTCTCAGATTTTAAATTTAGAGCAACATGTAGTCTAATGTGCTACTTTCTTTTTTCTGGTCATGGATTGATTGCTGTGGCTGCCTACTATTGGAGGCTTCCTTTAGGTTGGAGACTTCCTTCAAGATGATCTATGTGACAGGTAGAACAACAATAATTTATGCCATGGTCTTGGTAGATAATCTGCAAGAATCTGGTCTGAGAAGGTCTGTGCATCACTATGCTGCTGTTGCTTCTGGTCTGGGTGGATAGTTGCTGTGTTCTGCAAATGGTGGAGCTGTATGGCCAAATGTTCTGCAGAGGGTGAGCTGCTGTGATCTAGTTTGCACTAGTTGACCAAATGAGTATTGTTGTAGAAGGTTTTAAAACAAGTGCAAGTCTCCAGTATTAATTCTTTATGTATCTGTGTCTTTTATGAACTTCCATGTTCATACTATTCGACAAATCTGGTAGTCTTAATTTTGTACAGAGTTAACTTTGTTTGCAAGAACATGTATTGTACATAAAATGGCATTTTCTGAAATATTCTCGGTTGCCTATGCTTTGCCAATTCCTTAACATCTGTTTGTGTGGTGATTTTTGAAGCAAAAATCATGTTTTGATTTTGAACTTATTTGTTTTTATTCTATGATGAAAGAATACCAAATGGCAAAATCTGTGAAACTGTAAAACTGTTTACACACAATTTTTTTACACACCAATTCGTTACACACTATTTTTTTACACACCAACTGCCAAAATGTGTAAAATCTGTAAAACTGTTTACACAATTTCTGACCAGTGACTTCTTTTTAGTAGACAAAAGGAAGTGAAGTTGTTGACGACGAACCAAATTGGTAGTCGAAAGAAAATTAAGGTTTTTTGGCGACTAAATATTTGGTAGCCAAAAGAAATAAAAGATTTTTGGCGACTAAATAATTAGTAGCAAAAAAAATAACAAAAAATAAATTTTATAAACGTGACCAGTGACTTCTTTTTTATAAACGTGATGTAATTTGGATGGTTTATTTATGGATGATGTAATGTGGATGTAAATTTGATTTTGGTAATCCATTTGTGTGTAGATTATTAATGTGTAAGATTGTAAATTTGATTTTGGATGCCAATCTATTTGGCATAAAATGCATCCATAGTGCAAGAGTACAGAACAATTAATTGCACAAATGATTGTGAGATTGGAACATGCCTAGTGCCTAATAGATTCACTATGATTTGATTGTAAACAATATTGAAGAAAATTATACAAGGACGCCAAACTTTGGCTTTTTTTTTTTGTTTGTCATGGCCATGGGCTCTAAAATCATTGGCTGATTGATTGGTGTTTTCACTTTTTTCGCAAGACTTGATTGACTAATGGGTCCCCAATCAATTTTCAAATCGATTGGAAAATGCACAGCCTTGGTAGAAATCAATTGGCCAATCCATTGGCCATATTCCAAATAAAAGCTAAAAGCCAAAATCTTGAGTGTTTAGTCAGGCTATGGGCTTCCAAATTAAAAATGAATATAATGACAAGGTTTGAAGTTAACAAATTGTACCATTCACAATCTCCTCATAAATTACTATTCAATACACTAAACATCAAGCAAAATACATCATATTTCAAACATCAAGCAACTTATCCTCATTGACAATTTTCAAAAATTTAGAAGGAAAAAAAAAATGGAAAAAAAAGGCAATATGCTACCATATTTCAAACAATAAACAACCTGGTGAGGTCATATTCACCAAAACACCCACCATAAGAATTTTTTTACACACGAAACATATCATACTAAACTCCCAAAAGTAAGCAAAAAGTGTTCATAAACAAATTGGGACAACTACAAAACCCATAACATATTCAACTATCAATTTAGTCTAAGCATAGTAAAACAATGAAAAGGCCAAGGTCAAGGCTCCTTAGAAAATTCATCTCCGTCCTCAACATCTTCTGTCCCCGACTCTTCTTCATCTCCCTCATCATCATCATCTTCATCTCTTCCCAACTCTTCTTCGTGTCCCTCATCCTCACTTTGTCCTCCATCCTCGTGAGGGGTATCTACATTTTTTTTTGTCAATTCATTCAATGTCACTTACACAGATTTTAGAAGATCACTCTTTTCTTTCTCCTAGATCTTTTTTGAGATTCTCAAACGTTGAATGTCGTCCTCCTTAAATTTCAAACCAACATGCAACTCTTCCATCTTTGGGTTTAAGCTCGCCATATCCAATATGGTAGCAGATACAGTTGCTTCCAAATGCTTGATCATTGCTTCCAAATGCTTGATCATAGCATCTGTGTAAAAAACAAGAAGCAAGTCTATTAATAAAAATTTAGATCAAAAGCCAATTGCTGTTATCATGTGATAAGACTTACAACTCCTAGACACTAATCCACATGCAAAAACACTTCTGCAAGCACATGAGTATAGAAGTATGCCTCTGTTTCCAATTGGAATAGCTTATGTAAAGCTCCAAATGCATTAAAATTCATTAAATAAATCATTAAGTTAAATGTGTGATATTACTACTATCACTAATATAGGAAGAGCGTGGTGGCAGCAGCAGCAAACTGGTAATAGAGACCATTAAAATTCATTAAATAAATCATTAAGTTAAATATGTGATATTACTACTATCACTAATATAGGAAGAGCGTGGTGGCAGCAGCAGTAAACTGGTAATAGAAACCGAGCTCAATTCAACTCACTCAGCACTCCTTATTGTTACAACTGTTGTTCAGATTGTCTTCAAATGTTAATGATATTATGATAACCCATATTTTGGTCAAATTTATTAGTTTCTCAAATATAAGGATAGGTGGTCACGTAAGACATGGACCTCGGCTGCACCTTACTCTGGGCCAGATGTGAACCATTAGGTATGTTAACCTCAAAGTGTTTTCATGCAGCTTTTTTAGGATGCAAGCTTTAATTTGCTACTCATTAATACATTATTATAAACAAAAAGTTTAAATAAATGAGAAGCAGGTACCTCATTTGTAACAAAAGCAAACTTTTTGTTGGCCATTTCATAACCGCATTCACCATAACCCTACGTATACAACATTGGTCTAATTATACAGTCTTAGTTATAGCAAAATTGGGATGAAGCAAGGAATGCAATTCTAAAACAAAGTATTTTAGGTTTTTAGCTAATATAATATTCAAAAATATATGCCAGCTTCCCACTTTTAGCGACACTAATAGTTGTTGCAAATTCACCTATGCAAAATTCAAATCACATTCATTCAACCTTCAAACTAAATAAAAAATAAAAATCCATCATAATAGTAACAACTTACTTTTTTTGTAATAATAATAATGATAACAACAACAATAACAAAACCATCATAATACTAACAAAAGAAACGTAGCCAGCTCATTCCAGAAGATCATGAAGAAAACTGATACAGGTTTTGTGATCAACACTTAAAGCAATATTTTGAAACTAGAACCCACTCAGTAGTTGGACAACCAAGACGATAAACAACATAGCTTTTAAACATTGAAAACCCCTAAGCCATTTTCCCCAAAATTTTATTTCTACTTACATTTCTCTAGGCTATCTCAAAGAGCAAATTAATCATTATCCAAACAATAGCAACCAATGAAAAAAGCTCTTTGGAAGTCTTACCATTGAAAGGTGAACACTGCAATGCCAACTCTTGTCCTTTGGAAGTACCTTTTTACCTTAACCAACCACCAATCTTTGAAACAAACATTTTCATTCTTAAAATCTGAATAAAGAGCAAAAGAATCAATAAATACCATGAAATCCACATATTTAAAAACAAAACAAAAAAAATAAATTAACATCATATTCATGTTTTAACTGATAATAATTTATGAATCTAAAAATCCGAAACGTTGTACCTGAAGATTTATAAACTAAATCCCAAGTCAATCCCATAATGCGCATTCACCAAGTAGTGTTCATTAAAAAAAGAATGATTGACAAGGCAGTTTGATAAATAATTATGCAGTCCTTAGACTTGAGTCCTGAAAATCCTTTCCTCTCCATTTGATTTTCAATTTTAGAACATTTGTCCACTCACCATGGCAAACATGTTAACACTTAAACTAACAGAAATTAACATTGCAACAATTCTGATTTAAATATTTACTAGGAGCTATTTTCCATAGTTATCAACAATTACTGAAGCGATGGAAAGAAGCAAAATTCACCTAAGATGTTGAATATCTATAAAGAGGACCAAAAGAGTTATCCATTATTGTTTGTAGCTTGCTATTTGTGAATAGGACCTATCAATCAGCCATGCGATAAACCAAAGTCGTAGCCAAGAGTACCTAAAGTTGCAGGCAGAGGCAATTTTGCAGAGCTAGGGCATAAACCCTTCAAATTCAAACTTCACCAAAAATTAAAATCAAATACAAATGTCAATCAACGAAAATCCCATATTTAGGTAGAGTATGACAAATTTAAAGCTAAAAGTAACAGCAAGGATCCCACGTCCACCAATTCAATAATTTTAAATTTTACACTTTCTTTACATTGTCTCAATTACCAAACAAACCTAAAGCACATCCACAATTAAGTTATAAAAATTTAAAATTATAAAATTATGATGGACAAAAAAGAAAAAGAAAAAGAAAAGAAAAAAAGAGCTAATCTAGAAATCAAGATACCATAGTCTAAAGAAGAAATAACACATTAAACAGGCAAATATGCCATAATGATAGTATAGTTTGAAGGAATGGACACCAAAAGAAAAAGGACAAAAACAAATAAAAAGAAAAACCATAAAGTGTAGCCAAAGTCTACATAACCTACTAACATTCACTCACTAAGTTTCTGTAATGAATAAACCAAAGGCAAATATAGAGCAAAAGGGTTATGTGAGCATGTTGTGACTAGAACAATGTTGCATGTAGTGTTAACAGAGAGAAGGAAAAAAGAATTGGATTAAAGAGATAAAAATGGATTCCAATATATAGATAGTTACATTCAGCCCCTTTTTATGACCAATTATACGTAGTTAAGATTGAAGTTGGGCTAGATTTTTGTAGCCTAGCATTTTATTAAATTATCACACTAATAATCCAATTTATAGACTTTGTTCATTGACTGTTCAAAATGGACATTTATTTTGGGACATTCAAAAATTAAAAAGTGAACCGACAAAATGGGATGGAGTCTTTATTTAATACATAAAAATCCACTTGAAAGGCATAATATATACCTAAGTTAAGTAATGATACATGAATTGGAGATGATGCATGGTTTCTGAAGCCATGTATCCTATCATAATAGTGGCAGCCACCAGCACTGTAAAGACCTAAGATCACTTTTCTACAAGTCAGCAAAATTAGTTCACTAATCAAGTGCACATCTAACATTTTGCAAAAGTATTGATACACCAATCAATTGGATGGATTGGCAATCACTAATCAATTGTTCAATAAAAATTATAAACAATCATGCTATCATGCCTCCTAATGTTCTAAAACTAGGGGGAAAAATCTTATTACTATGGAATCACTGACCCCCCAAAGTTTAAGCAATGTGAAAACTTTAATATGGAAATCCAATGTCAATACTCATTTTCTAATGTCAACAAAATATACAAAAATAAAGGTTTAAACAAGAAAATTAAGTAAAAATACCACTTGAAGAACTCCAAAAAAATCGAAGGGATATGATAATGTTCTTAAGGCTACCTTGTGGTCAATAGAGAGGGTAAGAGAGAGAAAAAATGGATTTGAGAGGAGGTTTGGTGTGAGAGGTGAGAGAGATTAGAGATGAGAGAGATGAAGGGTGGGAGAAGGAAAAAGCATAAGAGAAAAGACAACAGTGAGTGAGAATTTGTCTAGCAAGTACTCTATAATTCTAAAAAATTAAAATTAAAATAAAATACCAAACAATGCACGTGACATTATTAGATGCAACAAACAATATGAACGAAAAAGATGATGTAATGATCACCATTATAATTTCTCACATGTAACAGCTTTGAGACAGCTTCCCATTTGGCTCAAATTTTCTTTTTAGTAGAGCATAGACCGAAAAAGCTTGAGAGTAATGACAAAATCATCTTTCTCTACCAAAAAATAATACACAAAGCTCTTTTACTAACAGTTAGCAGGCAACAAACGAATAACTGGACTTGAATACAATGCTAGTGGCTTGCATGATCCAATTGAATCTCTTGGCACAAATGTAACTAAAATTAAATCAAAAGTAGAGAGAAAAAACAAAAGTTATAGTCAAACTCCTTTTTTTTTTTTTTTTTTTTAAATCAAAAAATCAATACCATAAAAGATGTTATGAGAAAACTTAGTTACTGGTTCATACCATAAAAGATGTTATGACTAAACTTAGTTATTGGTTCGTAAAAACAAAATAAAAGAATGCAACTATAGTCAACTAAGAAATTTACCTTTTATAGCTATAACTTATTCATCAACCTCAAAGTGCTCACACCATGCCTGTAAATCAAAAATCACAAAATGGCAAACAATTCTAATTGTAAAAACCTTAAAAAAGTAAATAAATACAAAAAGAGAAGAGGAAAGCAAAATGCAATGCCTTTACATGTAGAGATGTAAGATGAAGAAAGACAATGTTATTAGCCAAAATTACTTTGAACAGTCGAAACACTTGCAAGAATTTGTTCATTGTGAATTAAACTACTCCACCTAAATTAAACTATAATCCTTCCCCAAACTATGAACTTTTAAATCAATGAATTGTAAACCCACTTCTTATAAAGATATTTGGAGGATTAAATCCGAAGCATCATACCAAACCAAAACAAAAAATAATAATAATAAATAAAACTAAAAACCTGAATTGAACTACTACCCCTTTACCCTTAAACACTAATAAAAAGGTTTTAGGATGATTAATGTTTGTTTTGGTGGACTAATTGCATACAATTTTTTTTTTTTCTATTGTGAGGTGCCTTGTTAGTCTTTTTCCTCTTGTTAGAATAATATACAAAATCAATCATACATAAGAGATTACACACATTATTGCATTGCAAGTCAATAAATTGATTAAATAGACTACAGCACAATACCCAAATTCTTAGTTCACATCACATTAGGTTTTTTCTTCCAATAATTCATGTGTACATCCAACATAAATATATTGTGTGTTTAACTGAATTTGCAATTGATCAAAGAAACATAACTGTGAACTACCAACACAAAATACTTCTCGAATTACCAAATCTTGAAATTAACATATACCCAGAATGAAATATGGTGGCTAAGAGAGAGAGAGAGAGAGATTAGGGCACGATGGCAGGAAGCAAGAGAGGATGTAGAGAGACAACAAAAGCAATGGAAAGCGGGCTTACCGGTGGGATTGGCTTGCGAGAGCGATGGGGTGTACGAATGTGGGGGTTCCGCTGTATGCAGAGAGACGGTGCCAACGGTGGCGTGCTGCGATAGTGTTACAGGGCGGTGAAAGTGTGTGAGGTAGAGATTGCTAAGTGAGGGAGTCGATTTGTGAGAAATTAGGGCAGAGAATAAGATCTAGAGAGAAAGAGAGAAATCAACTTACCTAGTCAGAATGAAATAGACTAAGTTCGTGAATCGGCGATATCGACTTTTGATTCAGGCGGTACAACGGTGAAATAGGACCAACAAAATCGTCCGTGAGGGAGGAGGAATGAGAGGAAGTAGTTGTATGAGAGAGCAGGAGAGTGACATGAGAAACGTAGGATAGGGATTGGGGGAAAATTTTGAGGTCCTAAATTTTGAGAGGGAATTTTAAATTAAGATAAAATTTTGTGAAAAAATTTGTTCCTAATTTTTTTTTGGTAGCTGTTCAAAATATATTATACTTGTTAAATTAATATTTTTTAATTATTATTCATCATTTATAATTTTTATTTTATTGGAGTTTCATGACTCAGTTTGAGGGGGGGAAAAGTATAAAATTTAGATACATTTAAAAGTATAAATCTCATTAAAAAAATTAAAATTACACCAACTATAAAAATATAAAAAAATCAAATTTTTTTTTTGTTTTTATTTTTTGTATTCATAGATTTTTTTATAGGAAAAATTGGTCTAACATCCCTCTCTAAGTTTTAGTAATGGGAGAGGTCCACAATAATTTTTTTTGTAATCTGAGGTCCCTCACTCACACCCATATATATAACACACTCTCATTCTCTCTCCTCTCTTTCTTACACCAAACAACTCTTACTCTTCGTTTGTAACATTGTTCAGAGCTTCATTGGCATTAACTACGATGGAGGAATTCGCACTAGCAACATTTATAAAGCTTTGCCGATGAAGATCATCAATTTATATGAAGATTCCTGATAGTGCTTTATACAGCAAGATTTATATGAAGTAGAGCACTAATCCTCATTGTTGTTCCTCCAATCAGTAGTCCTCCGATGAAGATTCCTGCATCGACAAATACCACTACCCTCGGGGGACAAATATCAAGAAGCAGAGCAGTAGTAAGATTTATAAAGTATTAAAGCATATATGAAAGCAAAAACAAAATGCATCAATTACATATCCAGAAGCACAATTGGAAAATATTCGTCATTGCTTCTTTTACCTTTTTATTGTTTCTTCTTCATTGTCTTTATTGTTGATCTCAATAAACTAAATCTTAAAATCCTCATACAACATTAAATGAAGAAATCCACATAAAAAGATGTATTGGGGAGCTGGGGACATGGATTCAGCAAAGAAGGTGTTTGATGAAATCCCAATGAGAGAATTTTTGTTATTCAATGAAGAAGGTGTTTGATTTTTTGTTATACTCAATTTTCTTTGGTTTAAAATTGTGAACAAACACAATTTCTCTAGTTTGATTAAAAATTTTCTGGTTTGGTTAAAACAATTTATTTGGTTTAAAATCATTGTGCTAAAATTTCTCTGATTTAGTTAAAACAATTTTCTTTGGTTTAAAATTGTGAACAAACACAGAGAAATTTGTGAACAAAGTAAGAGGAATTCTCTGTGAATAGAGCTAGAGAAATTTCAGTTCTATGTGAACAAAGCCAGAAAAAAATGTGAACAAAGCTGGGATCATGAATTCATTTAGTAACTTGCTACTGTGGATCTTGGGCGGGGCTTCATCTGAAGGGTTCAACTCATTTCTTTCGATGTTTACAGACGTGCGAGATCAAGGCAGCCAAGTTTATCCAAATCTAGCCAGGTAGGAAAATCATACAACACAAAATGCTCACTAAGGATTGAAATGTTGGTTGGTCATTGTATTTTTTGAATGTTTAATTCTAATGTCATTGTAAAGGGTTTTGTAAACATATTAGTTTACACATAAATGGTTGAATAAACTAGATATGGAATAATGGTCAACAACAACAGTATTGTTAATAAACAGAAGTTGAAATAATAAAAGGATAAGGAAAAAAATTTCTCTAGTTTCAACTCAGAGAAATTTCAATTTTCTTTGGTTTGAACCCAAACAAATTTGGTGTTGGTGATGTGTTAAAATTTTCTCTGTGATGTGTCTAGAGAAATTTAGTGTTGGAAATGTGTAAAATTTCTCTGTGATGTGTCCAGAGAAATTTGGTGTGGGTGCTGTGTAAAATTTTCTATGTGATGTGTCCACAGAAATTCGGTATCAGTGATGTGTAAAATTTTCTCTGTAATGTGTCTAGAGAAATTTGGAATTTTCTCTATGATTTGTCCACAGAAATTCTCTAGGTCGAATTTTCTCTGGATCGATGTCTTTTTGTCTCTATTTTGTCGATAGAAAAATTAAATTTGTAGAGGCTATTGTCAAAGGGTTCAAAACATACTTTTCTCTCATTGAACTTGTGATTTTTCTACAATTCTACGTCATTGTATGTCTCTCTTCTGCTATACAAAAATGTACCATACCCCTTGTATTATTTAAAGGTGAGCATGGTTCGGATTGGGATAAAATTAAAACCAATCTGTTTTCTACGATTTTTGAAAAATTGAAACCAATCCAATCCATTTAAACCGTGAAACTAATCCGAACCAATCAATTTAAACACGTATTGGATCGGTTTAGGACCACTGATTCACATAATTAAATAACAAAAATATATATAGAATATTTTAATTTCATTAAAATATGAACACAACATCATATTAGTTCTATAATAGCAACATGTCTTTTCATAATAGCGACGTACTGTTTTAGAATTTAAACAATCATAAGAAAACTGGTTCTACCATAAGTACTTAGACCATTACAAATTAAAACTAAAAACTAACAAACAAAAGCAACAAAAGAAGATACTATGCGGGTTTAGGTTTTATATGGAATAAGAGAAGATATTTATGCGGGAGAGTGTATAATATAAATGTAGGTTATTTGTATACGGTCCGAATCGGTTCCGAATGAAATTGATCCGTGGAATAAGATTTTTTAATTTTTCAATCCGAAACCGAACCACTGATTCAAAAACCAATCCAAATCTATTGGATTAGGCTGAAACGAATCGGATTATAGATTTTATGCATTTCTTACCTCAGCCCTAGTATTATTTGACCTTCCTAAAGCTATCATGGTGGTGGTGATGACAGTGACGATGATGATAGTTGCAACAATATTAGTGATGATTGTAGCGATTATAAGGTTATAATTGTGTATGTTGATAATTTGTGTATAAAAAATTATAAATTCAATTAGTATTAAATAATTATGTAATTTTATGTGAGAAATTCATCATAATTTAAATGACTTTTATCGTACAAACTCAATTATAATTGGATTCAAATGGATTGGAGAAAGCGTGCCGCCTCTTATACGAACACCACCAAATTTTGAAAATGACTTTTAAATAATGTATACATTGCAAAAAAATATAAAAACCATGTTTAGTTACCAAATAATCATCAACGATTTTTTTGACGACTAAATTTTTTGTAGGTAAAAACTTCAAATATTTTGGGCTACTAAATATTTAATCACCAAATAAAATTTATTTTCATTTTTATTTTTTTTTTTGGGCTACTAACTATTTAGTCACAAAAGATCTTTTATTATTTTTGGCTACCAAATATTTAGTTGTGAAAAAACCTTGATTTCCTTTTGGCTATCAATTGGTTAGTTGCCAACAACTTCTCTTGTTTTTCACTACTACATGTTTAGTCGCCAAAAACTTTATTTAGTGTTTTTTTTATTAATTTCGTCACAACCTGTATTTATTCTATGCAACCTGTACCCTGTATATAAACAAAATAATAACAATCCAAGAAAATTCAACTTTTAACGGCAAATTTGAAATATAATAGAAATTCCATACAAACCAAGCATAATCCAACTTAAAATAATAATTCTATACAAAACCGAAGATTATACAAAACCATGTCTTCCGTACACAAGAAAGAAATATCCACAATACCATGTCAAATGGTAATCTATACGACGCCAAAAGTAATATGTAATATGCCAAAAGTAATTTGTACCACGACAATAGTTATCTGTACAAACAATAGTAATCCACAAAAAAACAAAGGACAACATAATAACGGATTATATAAAAACAACATCCTCCGCACACAAATAAGGAATATCCACATTTCCACGCCAAAAGCCATCTGTAAAAATAAATTAACCATTAGTATTGATTGAATAACATTATCATTTCAAATTATAAAAGAAAATTGCATAAAACTCAAATGTATATAATCTTTTCAAAATTGTATAATTATGGTCGTAATCATATGTTGCATGTCCGAACAAGTTTCACCTAAGTTTCCCTCTCTCAAAATGCAATTTTTCAATGAAGTTGAAGGCATTTTTAGGGCTAATTCCCAACTTATGTGTCTTATTCACAGTCCATATGTCCCCATATGTTATATTAGGCATGAGGAAGCTACCCTCGCAATCCCTAGAGTGGTTCGAGATTGCTTTGCATTTTCAGGCCCTCAACGCACTTTTTTGACTAAGTTGAAGGCATTTTTTACTCTAACTCTCAACATACGTGTCCTAATTACATCCCATATGTCCCAATAGGTCGTACTTGTAACGAGCAAGTTGCCAGTGACATCCCCAGAGTGATTTATGCGCTGTTTCGTATCTTTGACCCCTCAATGCGCCTTTTTCAACTAAGTTTAAGGCGTTTTCAACTGTAACTCCCAACCTACGTGTCCTAATTACATGTCGTCTATCCCACATGTCGTATTTATCACAAGCAAGCTTCTTGTGACATCCCCAGAATGGTTCGCAGGTTGTTTCACATTTTTGCCCACCAGACGCCATTTTCAACAAAGTTTTAGGCATTTTTTACTCTAACTTCCAACCTACGTGTCCTAATTACATGTCTTTTGTCCCCACATGTCGTATTTGTCACCGAGAAATCTTCTCGTGACATCCCCAAAAGTGGTTTACGGGCTGTTTCACATTTTCACCCCCGCACGTCCTTTTTTGACAAAGTTTAAGGTGTATTTTACTCTAACTTTCAACCTACAAGTCCTAATTACATGCCGTCAGTCTCTATAGGCGTATTTTATTGTATAAGCCAACCTTAACGAAGTAAAAATATGAAATTGAATATTCTAGACCCTCCCAAAATAAGAAATTTTGTTCTACATTACATTGTTTACTAATTAGCTAATTGCTAACCCGTTAGTCTCTATAGGCGTATTTTATTGTATAAGCCAACCCTAACGAAGTAAAAATATGAAATTGAATATTCTAGACCCTCCCAAAATAAGAAATTTTGTTCTACATTACATTGTTTACTAATTAGCTAATTGCTAACTAATTTGAAATTCCCAATAAAGTAAGGCAGCACTTTGCCTTGAATTGCCTATAGAAAAACTGAAAATTGTTTTGTTGACACACCTCATGATTGATTTAAACACTGGAACGTTATTCTAAACAAATATTTCAAGTTCAAGTACTTCCTCCATATTCATATCAGGTATTGAACAATTATCCTAAAGTAGGACTTCAAAATCAAGCTAAAAAATAAAAATCATGCAGTTTCATGATAGTCCTTTAAAGCATTCAATAAATATTTTAATAGAATGTGCAAAGTTTAGAAATAGAATCGCATTCAAACAATTGAGCCCAATTCATTTTGTCTCCCTATTTTATGTTCTTTAATGAACACTATGATGGTCTGGCACTATACAAAGCATGGGGCTTTTTCTGTTCGTTCGGTCAATTACATACACCGAGATATTGTTAATGCAGCTCAATCAACGGAGTCTTCTATGGGTCGATCATGTTGGGACAAGCTATGGCAGAAAGTTTGGCAGCTTAAACTACCAAACAAAATTAAGGTGTTTGCATGGAAGGCGTGCAATGATATTCTCCCGGTAAAGACATTGTTGCGAAGGCGTCAAATTCCTATTGATGACATGTGTTCAAGTTGTGGGATTGATCGGGAATCATTGATGCATTGTCTTTGTTATTGTGATGTTGCGGTGCAGGTGTGGAATTGAAGTACATTGAGGAATCTGGTACAATGGGCCCATAATCAGGACTTTAAAGAGTGGTTTTGGCAGGTAATGTTCCATGGCGATGAGTCTAATCTCGGTCTGTTTGTTGCTCTATGTTGGGGTATTTGGCAGCAGCGCAACCAAGTAATCTTTTGTGAAACCCATGTTTCGATTGAGGCAACGGTGGCTATGGTTTGCAATTTGGTAAGTGATTTTGGTCAAGTGCAACAAAGAATTCAGGGTCCAATGCTGCAGAATAGAGTGGTTCGTTGTTGCGCTTCGGCGGAAGGTTGGTTCAAGATTAATTTTGATGGGGCACGATTCAAAGAATTGCAAACAGTTGGGGTTGGTGTCGTTATTCGAAATTCGATGGGTGAAGTTATGGTTGCAATGTCAGAGCAATTACCATTATGGTTGCAATGTCGAGCTCTTATCAAAATATGGTCATCTTGTGTCACAAGTGGTGGGTGCAAGTCGACTTTTTTGGAGCTTTCAAGTTTGCCATGTGGGGAGAATGGGCAATATGTTGGCGCATGGCTTAGCTCGGATGGCTAGAGATTTGGACCACCAGCTTGTGTGGATGGAGGAGGTCCCGCAGGCCTTGATTGAAGTTGTTGCTGCTGATGCTATTTGTAAGTGTCTTTTGTTTCTGTTTGGCTTTCCATCTAAAAAAAAAAAAAAGTGACAAAATATTAGAGTTCTCATATTGTCAACATTTTAAATCATGCATTAGGATTGGAGATGCTCTATCTAACAGGGAATAAAGTTCTTTAACCAATCAATTTGTAACCACAAACAAAACCTAGCATTTATATTCAATTTAAACTAAAATTTATATATAGAACATAGCAAAACATTTTTCTTTTCAATCAAAACAGTCGCTCAAGTTTGGTATACATTGTGCATGTGTAGACACCCCATTTTGACCAGCCCTAAGACTTGGGCGCTTTCTTTTGATTACTCGATGATGACAATTAGAATGTGTTTCTCACAAAATTCTCAGTAAGAAAGATGGAATTTGAGTTTTAATCCCAACCTTCACCCATTTTTTGGCCAAACTATTTTAGACCTTAAAACCCTCTTTTGAAAATATGTTTTTTTTTTTAAATGTTTCTATAATGTCCCGAGGTTCCCATTTCGATTAAAATATTGCACTTTTCAGTAAACCGAGTAAGGACAAAGCAGAAATAAATGGAAGGGAGGTGAAACTTTTTTAAAAATATTTAAAAAAAAAACATCTTTCTATAGGTTTGGAATTGAAGGAAATAGGAGGGGATGAAAGAAAACTGGTTTAGGAAAAGGATGAGTATCAAATCATTAAGAAGGAAATGAGCAGCCTTTACTAAATTAGGCATGTCTCTTTGTACACTTGGAATTTAAATGTGAGGCTACCACCATTGGAAATTAGACTTCTGGGGCTTCAATTTAGACCCAAGAACCACCTCAGACCAAGTTCAAATAAGGGAGATATGTCCATTTGAAGTTGGGCTTAAGAGCAGATTTTGTTGACCCAGCCTGAGACAGCCTTTACTAAATTAGGCATATCTCTTTGTACACTTGGAATTTAAATGTGAGGCCACAACCATTGGAAATTAGATTTCTGGGGCTTCAATTTGGACCCAAGAACCGCCTAAAACCAAGTCCATTTAGGGGAGATATGCCCATTTGAAGTTGGACTTAAAAGCAGATTTTGTTGACTCGGCCCAAAACAACAATAGCCCATTTTTTTTTCTTGGTTTTGGTTCGGTTGGGACAACCCATTTACCTATTTTTTGAGTCATTCAAGTGCATCCACTCATCCTCCATTATACCTAATTATCTCCCATTGTCAAAAAGAGGTTTTGTTTGCATTCATAAAGGAGTATCCCATGCAACCACCTTGAAAATTTGCCCTCCTATCACATTCTAGTCTCCCACCTTGTCCCCCACCTTCTTTTTGACCTTTACTCTCCCTCATTGCCTATATAGAATGATCATATTGTAAGAGAGAAGAGGACCACGAAATTGAAGAGAAAGGAGTGAGAAAAGAGTGAAAAAAGAGAGAAAAATTGAGTTTTTGAGCCAAAAATATTCATATCTTCCATATACACCCCATACCTTCCATAGCTACTGAAATTCCTCATTTCCATACACCAAAACCACTCTAAAAATTCTGATATAGCCAAAGATCAATTGCCTTGATCATAAGGAAGAGTGTTTAGTGATTGAAAATGAGAAAAACTAGAGAGTTAGCCACTTTTCATACCATAAACTCCATAAACTCCATAATTTCGAATTGAGGATTTGAGAACACACTTTCTACACTTCAGAGTGATCAAGAGGAAGTTTGGAAATCAAGAAGTTCAATCTTTCTTTGGAAGGTGAATTTTTGGTCTTTCATTTTCTTATATTTTATATCTCATATTTATTTTCTTACTTCTTATTTCACAGTGTTTTGTTATAGTCCAAGTAGTTTGTTTATCTCATATTTATTTTCTTATTTTATATTTCATAGTGTGTTATTATAATCCTAGTGTTTTGTTTAGCTTATAATTATTTATTTATTTATTTTTATTCGCATGTTTTAATTTCATATTAGTTTTGTTGTAATCTTGCATGTTCTACCTCATATTTATTTTTATTTCTTGTATTAGTCTCAAATTAGTTTTGTTGTAATCTTGCACGTTCTACCTCATATTTATTCTTTTTCTTGTATTAGTCTCACATTAGTTTTGTTGTAATCTTGTATGTTCTATTTTATATTTGTTTTATTGTTTTAGGTTTATGTTGTAAGTTTACACTTTTTATTTTATTTTATATTTTTTTTCGTGTTTTTAATCTAACCGGTAGTGGTTAGTTGAGCCACCTACATATTTTTTGTTTGTGCATTTTCTTGGTTTCGCAACAAGACAGGTTTTGCTTGGCCTAGTTGGCCGGCCGGCCTATTTGGCCGGTCGGTTAGCTTCTTCCAGACAAGATGGCGTAATCTCCCAATGTTGACCAATTTCCGGTGGCGGTTCCAAAGAACATGAAGTTTTTATTTTATTTTATTTTATTTTATTTTTTAATTTTGAGTGTATTGTGAGGTTTTTATTTTGTTGTAATATTCTCCTCATCCCTCTCTAATTTAGTTTGTAATTATTTTTTAAAATGTTGTAATAATTCCCCACCCCGCTTCTTTCTATCCCATTCTTTTACTTGCTTTCCTTATTTGTACATAAACATCATATTTATTTTTCATCATATTCATGCTTTGCATCCATGTTTCATGCATCTTGATTTGGTGAAGTTTGCATTTGTGGATTTAATCAATTCCTATGTGATTATGTGCGCTACCTCATGTTTTTGAGATGATTCACATGTCATATCTTAGAAGCCGAATCTTTAGTTGCATCTCATGAGTGAATTGCTTTAGGATTTTGTATATAAGATCATGCATATTTTACTAACTTTGTTTTGTAGCTTGCTCGCGGGTTGTCAAACATGTAAGTTTTTATGCTTTAGCATTCCGTTTGTGTGTGTTTTTCTTACTATGTTTAAGCATCCTACCATGTGGCTATTTGCTTATGTGATATAACTGTATGAATGCCAGTAGATGGAGGTTGTGTCATTTAATTTGGAATGATATTGATTTTCGTGTTTGTAAACTCAATTTATTTGGGTTATACATTTTCAAAACTCTTTCAAAACTACATGAAATCAAGTTATTCCAAAATGGGTGACATAGTCTATACTTGTATGTTTCCCATAGTAAATTTTAGGATTTACTAAATAATCAGAACATGAACATATAAAGAAAATAAAAGTCATATTATGGTTTAGTAGAGGCCGATCTTTTGATCGGGTGAACGGGGGTGCTCAAATAATGACCTTCCCCCTTCATACCTAAGGTTCCGAGCCAAGCATCCTTGGTTGCGACGAACAGTGGCCTTGGCACGAGTCATGGGTTTCCTAATTTTCCCAAAATAAATATTAGGTGGCGACTCTGAGATCTGATGATGCAGTCCATTTTTGGTAAAATTGCAATAAAAATGGATTTTCAATAAAAGTTGCCAAATCTGGACTCTCATCTACGTTTCACATTGCACTCGTGAGACTAGATCAAAGAGATCTCGGGAGTCCGAACTGTTTAACGCGCCCGGGTAGCCCCCGGGCATGTTACAGTTTCTGGCGACTCTACTGGGGATTTTATGAAACCTTGACTCGAACTCCATGATATGACTTTTATTTTCAATTATATGTTTATTGCATTGCATTCATTGGTGCACTTCAAGTCCCTGTGTTGCCCAGACATCTTGGGAGCACAGGCAAGCTTTTTGTGACACTATACCTATCTTTACGATACTTTAGAGGCCTTGTGTTGTAACCTTTTGAGATTTGTCAAAAGGGTAGCTTTGCTATGTAGCCCTGCTATCTAGCTTTGCTATCTAAGGTTCTCAGACTTCGAAGAGAGGCTATTTGACTCTTCTGATTTCCTGGAATCTTTATTGGTTATGACCCAAAGGACTCTTTGGTAACGTCACCTTGACTTCAACCCTTAGAGTAGAGCTAACCTTGTGCATATAATGAGCTATAGTACCTTCCAAAATTAGGACAGGATGCTCTCCCATTTCTAGGATGTATGATGCCACTTGTTTGAATAGTGAAACCCTAGATCATTTCAAAGATAGGACAGGGTAACCCTAGCCCCCATAGGGGTGTTTGTTCTCTTTCCTGCTATGTGTTATGTGCAATGTATGGGAATTCTCAGATTCAGATGAGTGGTTCAGTCATTTCAATTTGTGGGGTTGAGTTCATTTTTTCATGAGTTAGCAATAATCAGTTGAGCTAGGATGCAAATGAAATTCTGATCGGGGGTCTCGTTTTGTTTCAGCAAGGTAGTTGGGCACTATAGCTTCCGAAAGGTCTGATATCCCCCAAGTTCTATGGACTCGCGTTGGTAGACTTTGCAAAAGTGCATATTTCGTTCAGGGTCAGCCAGTGTTAGTTTCTTTGCCACTGGTTACACTAAGAAAAGCAAAAGCTTCATCAACTGTCCATAATACCCCTTCTTCACCTGCTAGATCATCACCACTCAACTCATCAGAATCAGTGATGGCTCAGATTCCAGAAAATATAGCGGACATACTACTGGGCCTCCAACGGAGCATGGATACCGTTGCCACTACGGTTGCTGCCCAAGGCACTACTCTTGCTGCTCAAGGCAATACTCTTGCTGAACTGCAACGTTCATCTGGGGCGTCCGTTACTCAACCACCTCCGGTGAATCATCTAGTTCCACCTCCACCTCCACCAGCTGACGAGTTTCCTGAACTTAATTCACCAGAAGATCTGAGGGTTCCTGCACAAACTTCAGGAGGATCATTTCCTCTTCCACAACCAGTGGGAGGGCTCCATCCCTCTGAAGCACCTGAGTCTGACTCAACTATGTTGAAGCTGGCCAAGTTGGAAAAACTTTTCAAAAAGGCACAAGGAGTGAATTCAATCCCAGACATCGAAGACGGGTACACTGAGACAGCTGTGAAGTTGCCAGAACGGTTTAAAATGCCACACATTGACAGGTTTGATGGCTCCGGCGACCCAATGGTGCACATTCGCTTGTTCTCTGATGTCTTAAAGCCTATGGATTTGACTCGTCCGCAAAAGCTCTCTTTATTCGGACGAACTTTGTCAGGAGTGGCTGCCATTTGGTATGCCAAGTTAGAGGACTCGGTAAAACAAAGTTGGGAAGAGTTGGCCGGGGCCTTTATCACCCAGTATGCTTATAACACCCAGATTGAAGTGACTACTCGGGAATTAGAGGCCACCCGTCAAGAGCCCAATGAAAGTTTCGTGGCGTTTATCACTAGATGAAGGGCAAAAGCAGCAATGATGACCAACAGACCACTTGAAAAAGACCAAATCCGTATGATAGTCAGAAATCTGCATGGAAAGATGTTACAAAAAATGATAGTCCTCCCGCTCTTCACTTTTAATGACTTACATGAGATAGGGGTCCAGATAGAGGATGCCATCAAACAGGGAATCATTGTGGAAGATAAGGAACCCGTTCGGAAGCCTTTTGGTCGTAGTTCCAATGCTACCGCCAGTGGTAGCACAGCTATGAAGCCCTCTGAAATCAACATGGTTGCCACCACCACTAAAATAGCTGACCCCTTTGCTCATGCTGGCCCGCAAAACACAACCCGAGCCCCAAGCAGAATATTCACCCCTCTCTATATGACACTCTCTAAAGCAATGAACATCTTGACCAAAAGAGGGTATTTGAAGCCTTTGGACCCCCGACCTCTTCTCGAACCTCTCCCAGTCAAACATGACCCTACCAAACACTGTGCTTTCCACCAACAACCAGGACATGACATGCATCACAGGCTGTTCTCCGCTCATGAGATCCAAGATCTCATAGACAATAAAGTCATAGCTCCCCCACAACCGCCAAAACCCAACGTCACTACCAACCCATTGCCATCCCATGACAGAGTTCCATCACCTCCTCATCTTAACCTCATCCATAAACTTTCATCCACCTTTAACCCCAAAGATCTATATCACACCTACCCATTTACCAAAACCTGAGGTATATATTCCTGAAGGCACTGAGTTATGCATGATGGATGCACCTCCAACCCAGCCAAAACCCAAAAACCCTATGGTGGTAGTACCTATGCTTGAGGCTGGCAAACTATCAAAGACAAAGTATGATCCTAGCCGGTATATTATTCCCAGTGGTCAACTAAAGCTTGAGGTTGATCTGCCTGACTCATTTTCTATCAATGTTGTCAGAGATGATGTACTTGAACAAGGGTTGGATGATTTGGCCGACCTAGAGGAGGACTTGGCTAATCTTCATTTCTTTGAAGAATTAGATTTTGGGAATGTGCAGATGGAATGGTGGGAATCGAAGAATTACAGTCACGGTTGGTCAAGTGGTAACGAAGCTTCTGATGAGAAAACTGAAAGAAAAGGGGATAAACTAAGACTTGATTTCGGAAAACCTGTTAAATGTGGTAAAGGAAAGAGTTCCAGAGGAAGAGAAGAAGAACCAAAAAGCCAGTCAGAGCATATTGTTGGAATGATTCAAGCAGCGCTAGATAATTGCCTTTCAGTCAACGAAGGTGAATGGTGGGATGATAATGACCTACAGTTGGCCCATACTGATGATAAATGGGTAAATCATATGCCAGATGAGACTTGGTATGCAGAGGAAATCGATCATTTGACCAGGAGTGGGCGTTACTTCAAGCCCCCACATCTAGACGAAGGGGAACCCTCTGGCAAAGATAAAGAGGTAGAGAAAGAGAAGGAGAAAGGAAAAGAGAAAGATGTAGAAGAAGACCTGGTTCTAAAACAACTGAAAAAGATCCAAGCAAACATTTCCATTTGGGGTCTTCTCATGGCTTCCCGAGAACATCGACAGGCAATGTTGTCGATGTTAAGCAAGGCTAAGCTGTCAATTGACACCACTCCCGAGCAATTAGTGTCATTAATCACCCCGAAAGAAACAATCCCAGCAATAACTTTTGCTGACAAAGAGTTGCCACAAGAAGGATCAGGACATAATAAGCCTCAGACATTATCCTTTGGAATGCGAAAAGAAATGGATCCCAATTGTTCTGATTGACACCAGATCAGCCATCAATGTTTGCCCTACATGCACTGCTTATGCAATCGGGCTAAAGCCGGCAGATTTCACGCCCACTACTCAATTGATCCGGGCCTATGATAATACTAGTCGGGAAGTGATGAGGACAATCAAAGTACAAATAGCAGTGGGTCCATCTGAGCACGATGCTGAATTTCATGTCATGGATGTTCCCGCAACATTCAACTTGCTATTGGGAAGGCCCTAGCTTCATCAGATGAAAGCTGTATCATCCACATTGCATCAATTGGTAAAGTACCCATACGACGGAGGAATTGCCACTGTCTTCGGAAATTCATCCATTCATCCTCCACCAGAAGTTACAACACCACTGCTAGAAATACAACATGGGGAAGAGGATGTGTTCCTGTCAGGTTTTACATTAGCAGAGGCCCAGCTGGTTCAAACGCTCATGGCAGAAGATGAAGGTGTATACGTCAGTGCCCAATGAATCTATTTCATGAGTAAACTAGGTCACATTCCAGGGATGGGATTGGGGCGAAGTGGCAGAAAAGGTATTACTATAGCCAGTGAAGTACCTCATAACCCATATACATTCGGACTAGGGTATGCACCCACGGCTGATGACTGGAAAAGGAAAACTGAAGAACTTAGGGAGAAAATCAAGGCCAAGAGAACCGGGCAGCAGTTTGAATTGGTTCATAAACCAATTCATGGGACTTTGAACGGACGCTTTGTTCGCCAAGGAGAAGACTTCCCTTTCTGTGGTTTTCCTGAGCCCTGGTTTGATCAAGTGGAGAAGAAGAGATACCCTGGGTTTGAGATCTTCTTCGATCATCAGCTCTCCGACAGTGGCGAGGAGTGGGTAGATCCTAGCATCGACATTGGACAAGACAGAGAAGTCAGCTCGGAAAGCAGCACAGAGGAAGTCCTGGGTCTAACATTGGCTGATTTACTGACAGAATCACATACTAGCGCTGAACCAATGAATTTGGGGGATATGACCATTGCCGTGATCGGGGAAGAGGTACCTGCTGACTGTTCAAGCTTCATCATGGATGCAATGAATGGCTCACAAATGAATTGGCATTTTGAAAAGAGTTGTATTGAGAATTTTGAATTGGCTAGTGAGTCCGAGTCCGGTGGGTCTGTGGAGTTGGAGTCAGATTTAAGTTTGTCTAAGATGTCTGAGTCTTCTTTTTCTTTCTCTTTTGAGTCTGTTGCAACTTGTGAGCCTGAGGCTTTGAATGAAGATGTGATTTCCGCTTACTTTTCTGTGCCCATAGTTCATAACATTGACCAAAATTTTTAAGATCTTGATAAAAATGAAGAGGAAGAAATCCCTCGGACTTTGAAAAATTTAATCGACTGGGAGGAAGAAAGGCGTGCTAAGCCATTAGTGGATGAAATTGTTTCTGTAAATGTGGGTACTGAAAAACATCCTCGCTTGATCCAAATTGGTTCTACTTTGTCTTCAGAGGAACGTGAACAATTAGTTGCTTTATTAACAGAATTCAAAGATGTCTTTGCATGGTCCTACAAAGACATGCCGGGAATTGACCTTGAGATTGTACAACATAGGATCCCTTTCGACTCTGAGGCCCGACCTGTCAAATAGAAGCTTCGCAGAATTCGTCCAGATTGGGCCTTGAAAATTAAAGAAGAGGTTACCAAGCAAATCAATGCTGGGTTTTTGCGAATATTGTGCCAGTTCCGAAGAAAGATGGCAAAATCCGAGTTTGTGTTGACTTCCGGGATTTGAATAAGGCTAGTCCGAAGGATGATTTCCCATTGCCACATATTGACGAATTGGTAGACTTCACTGCAGGGCATGCCTTACTGTCATTCATGGATGGTTTTTCAGGATATAACCAGATCCTTATGTCTCCAGAAGACAGAGAAAAGACAGCATTTACCACACCATGGGGGACATACTGCTACAGGGTTATGCCATTCAGTTTGAAGAATGCAGGGGCCACTTATCAGAGAGCTGCTACTACTCTTTTGCATGATATGATCCATAAGGAAGTCGAGGTGTATGTAGATGACATGATTGTCAAGTCCAAAGATCGGGAAAGCCATTACACTGCACTGAAGAAATTCTTTGAAAGAATTAGGGAATACAGGCTAAGGCTGAATCCACAGAAATGCACCTTCGGGGTAACTGCATTCAAGATGTTGGGACTTCTGATCACACAGCGGGGAATCGAAGTTGATCCATCTAAAATTAAGGCCATCTTAGAAATGCTGCCACCAATGACTGAAAAGGAGGTACGGCGCTTTCTGGGAAAGTTGCAATTCATAAGGAGGTTTATTTCAAAATTAACTCTAACTTGTGAACCACTATTTGATCTGTTGAAGAAAGGGAAGAAGTTTCAATGGGATGATCAGTGTCAGTTCGCTTTTGAGCAAGTTAAGCAATATTTGTATAATCCACCCGTGTTATCGCCACCCGAGCCAGGGAAACCACTGATTTTGTATTTATTAGTGACTGAATCAACCATGGGATGTGTGCTTGCCCAAGAGTCGGATGAGAGAGTAGAGAAAGCCATCTACTACTTAAGTAAAAAGATGCTTGAATATGAGACCCGCTATACCCCTTTGGAAAAAGCTTGCTTAGCTCTGGTATAGGCCACCAGGAAGTTGAGACACTACCTGTTAGCTCACTCGGTAATTTTGGTTTCAAGATTAGACCCAATCAAATATCTTTTTGAGAAACCAGCACTTACCGGTAGGCTAGCTCGTTGGTTGCTGTTGCTTTCTGAATTTGACCTTAAGTATGTCACTCGCAAATCTGTCAAAGGAAGGACCGTAGCAGAATTTTTGGCTGATCACCCAATTGAAGGAGGAAAAGATATGGAGTACTCATTTCCAGATGAAGAGGTCATGCAGATGGAAGAAGACACTTGGAAGTTGTACTTTGATGGAGCGTCCAATCAATTTGGCTATGGGATAGGCGTGCTGCTCATAGCGCCAGATGATTCCCATATCCCCTTAGCTTTTAAACTTCGATTCAGGGTATCCAACAACCAAGCAGAGTATGAAGCATGCATTGCCGGATTGGAAGCAGCCTTGGAACTAGGGGCAATAAGGTTGGATGTGATCGGGGACTCAAACTTGGTTGTCTCTCAAGCCAACGGAGATTGGAAAGTTAAAGAGGAAAAAATGAAAGTCTACCATCAGACCTTGGACATGTTGATCCCGAGGTTCGAAAAACTAACTTTTACACACCTGGTAAGAGAGAACAACCGATTTGCTGATGCATTGGCAACCCTGGCATCAATGATAGATATACCGGTCGGGGTCAAGATGCGCCCGATCCTTATAGAACAAAGGTACACCCCCGCGTATGAAATGATAGCCACAACGGAAGAAGTTCAAGATGAAAACCCTTGGTACTTTGATATTTGGAATTTTCTGGAAAGAGGTGCATATCCACAAGGGGCAAACACCAAAGACAAAAGGGGGATACAGCGTCTGGCCACTCAGTTCGTCATTTGTGGAGATAAGTTATACAAGAGAGGGTATCTGGGAATGCACAAGCTATGTGTAGAGGAAGAAGAGGCAAAGCGTATCATGGAAGCCATCCATGGAGGGGAGTGCGGAGCTCATATGAACGGTGTAATGTTAGCCAGAAAAATCCTTAGACAAGGATACTACTAGTTAACCATGGAGAGTGATTGTATCAACTTTGTTAGGCGATGCCATAAATGTCAAATCCACGCCAATTGCATGAACATCCCGCCATCAAAACTCTACAATATGAGTTCGCCTTGGCCTTTTTCAGTCTGGGGCATAGATGTCATTGGGGCAGTCACACCGAAAGGTTCAAATGGGCATCAGTTCATCTTAGTTGCCATTGACTATTTTACCAAATGGGTTGAAGCACAACAGTATTCGGTTGAAAGCATCACATGTGGCCAAATTTATCAGGAACAACATTATCTGCCGATACGGGGTGCAAAATGAATTAATTTCAGACAATGGCTCACATTTCAGAGGAGAAGTGGCAGTTCTACTTGAGAAGTATAACGTGGCGTTTCACAAGTCATCAACCCACAGGCCACAAACTAATGGTGCCGTTGAAGCTGCAAATAAGAACATCAAGAACATCCTGTGTAAGACAGTAGAAACTTATAGAGATTGGCCAGATAAGTTACCTTTTGCACTCTGGGGATACAGGACATCAATCCAAACGTCTACAGGGGCAACCCCTTACTCTTTGGTATACGGAATGGAGGCTGTTTTGCCGATTGAGTTGGAAGTGCCTTCATTAAGGATTATGGCTGAATGTCAGATAACAGAAGCTGATTGGCAACAGAATCGATTTGAGGAACTAATGCTATTCGATGAGCGACGATTGAAGGCGTTATACCATATTCAGGGGTATCAACGCAGGATTGCCAGAGCATTCAACAAAAAGGTTAGATCCAGGAATTTGAGGGAAGGGGACTTAGTGTTGAAAGACAGCCGAGCTCCTATTCACGACCCTAGGGGCAAGTTTAGATCCAATTGGACGGGCCCTTACATCATTAAATCAATTTGGTCAGGAGGAGCAGTCATTCTCATGGATTTGGATGGTTTGGAGTTCTCACAACCAATCAATATGGATAAGCTGAAGAAGTACTACCCTTGAGAGGCTCGCTGGGTTGAAAACCTGAAAGGGCGACCTAGGCAAAAGTTAGAGTAAAAAAAAAAAAAAAAAATGAAAAGCTCGCTGGGTTGAAAACCTGAAAGGGCGACCTAGGCAAAAAAAAAAAAATGAAAAGCTCGCATGGTTGAAAACCCGAAAGGGCGGCTTTGGCAAAAGTTAGAGCACAAAAGGAGAGCGTCAATACTCGAGTGAACCTTAACCGGAACTACGTATGGCCTGATTCCTATCTTTGGGATACGTAGGCAGCTTCATCTTGAAGTTCGGCCTTAATTATTTTTCAACTCACTCATTTCGTCCATGTTTGATTGGTGTATCTTTATTTGACTCGGCTATCCATATTTGATTGGCTCGTCCCTATTTGCTTCTGTTGTCCTTTTTCTCTTTCGTGACGAGTTCAGTTGCAAGACGAATTCAAGTGTACATCTCAAGGGTTGATTTCATGTTGATCGAGTAGTGGTCATTTGCAAAAATAGATTTTGAGGACTTTTAATGAAGTTGACTAATTTTTCTCGAAAATTGTTCCATTTTTGCACAACTTGGACCATTCATTGGATTTGAAAAGGGAAAATTTTTAGTGTTCACAGTTTAGCTTACATGATTTGAAACAGAAAATGGAATAAGTATGTTAATCTAACTCTCATGTTGATCAAAACATGTTTACAAAAAAATCAAGAGACAAAAAAGGGGTCAAGGCAATGAACTAGGGGCATAGTCGAGTTAGAGATTCTGTTTTCTCCACCGCTCGAGTCAACTATTCAGTGTATATAAGTGTGTATTCATACCAGTCAGTGTATATAAGTGTGTATTCATACCAATCAGTGTATACAAGTGTGTATTCATGCCAATCAGTGTATTCATACCAATCAGGGTATTCATACCAGTCAGTGTATATAAGTGTGTTCATTTTATACCAGTCAGTATATTTATACCAGTTGGTGTATTTATACTAGTCAGTGTATATAAGTGTGTTTGGATCATTTTGCTTCGTTCTTGTTTCGTTAAGTCATTCTTTGATTCAGGTCAGTATAGAATCAATGTTTAATTCAGAGTTTAAAATTCAATCACTCTCAAATTCAATCAAACAAAAATGTTTTCAAATTCAAAGTGATATGCCAGTCATGCCATTGATGTGCAAAAACTAAACTGATTTTATTGCAGTCAGGGAAGGACATCCCCGATTACAGAAACAAAAAAAACAAAAAAAAAAACAAAACAAAACAAAACAAAACAAAAACAAAAAACAAAAAAAACAAAAAAAAAAAAACAAAAACAAAGAGAGAGAGAGAGAGAGAGAGAGAGAGAGATGGATCTTTTTCTTCTTTCTTCTTTGGCAGCAGGCTGGCGGCGAAGATTACAACCGGCTTCATTTGCACACAGCTTCATTGCCTGACTTTACCATGAGCTGCCTCGCTTCATCTTTACTCCTTCGAAGCTTTTGAAGACTCTGTCTCGGCCTTGGCAGAGTTTCCAAAGGAGATTATTCTTCGCCGGCCATCAAGTTGGCTATGCGAAGGAACTCCGAATCGAGTTACGGAGGTCGTCAATCGTTTCAGCTCTTTGTTCTGCTTTTTCAGCGCATTAATTTCTACCTGAGCGTCTTTGTACATACGTTGGAGGAGGGAGAGTGTTGCATTTAACTGATGTACCTCACACATCCTGTTTTGCAGTCGACGGGACAAGTTGGAAACAACAGTCACGGTCTCCACACAAGACCTCAGAGTATACAAGTTTTCTTCGATGTCAGACTGTGCCGCCATGATTTGTTCAACTGACATCGTTGGAAAGCTGAAAACAGGGGAAGGAGGAGGAGCCCATGGTTGACGTTCAGGGGAGTCAGAATTGGTCATCTCTATCGTGGACTCATTCAGGTCTGGAAAAAGATTGAGAGAACCGTGTGAAGAGGCCATGGCAGAGGAGAGTAATACAAAAGAAAGAGGTTGCAATGTGATGGCGGAGAAAGTTTGCAGGATTTTGCTCTACCTCTCTCTTTCGCAGGCCTTAATTTAAGAAGAGGATGAAGCCAAAGAAGAAGACAAAGAGGGAGGAAGGCTCGAGACGATCATTGACAATCGGGTAGGATTGGATAGCCTGTCGGTCAGGCGCCGCGATTGTTGAAATCGCGCGACAGACACAATGCTCGAAGAAGATGAAGGAAGAGAGAGTGAGACAAAATAGGAAGAGAGAGTAAGACAAAAATAGGAGAGGCGGGAGAGTTGTATATATATATATGTATATGTGTTGTATATCTATGTATTATATATGTTTGTTTGAACATTTGGGTCACAGGTATGGCTTGGGTTCAGTGGTTTGGTACAGTGGTTTGAGGATTCGGAAAGCCTAAGCCCGAGGTCAGGGGTTCGAACCCCACATCGAGTGTTTCTTTTGGTTTGTTTTGATTTTGTGTATATATGTCTCGTATATGTATATATTTTTGTTTGCATATATTGTCGTAAGAGTGGCGTGGTTCAGTGGTCGAGGACTCGAAGACCAGGCTGAAGGTCAGGGGTTCGAAACACCATATCCCCACATCCATGCATTTTGTGTTTTTCCTTTCTTTTTGCGTGTTTTGCGTACGTGTCTTGGCAAGAAAGCGAATATGCCTTCTCAGTAACGGCATCTTCCCGCTGACGGTTGCAAACGGAATATTCTCCATCTGTGTATATATCCGTATATGTTTGTGTATAGGCCCGTATATGTCTGCGTCGTATATACCTGTATATACACTGTATATGTCTGTGTATATATCTGTCTGTATGTTGTCTGTATATGCATATGTGTATACCATATATACATATATGTGTGTATTTATATGTAAATATTTGTGTATTATCTTGACTGTGTTTGTAATAAGTTCTTAGGAGATCAACTGAGACGGTGGAAACTAGAGTTCGAATGGCGATGCCTAGAACGCAAAAGGTTCGGAATTTCCGAGACTAAAGTCTGGTTTAAATACCCAGGGGTGTATCCCCGGCTTGAAATCTGTATGGCAACCCCATAGGTCGAGATAGCTTGTATGCGCCTCAATTCTGGATACTGAACCAACCTAGTTTGTCACCCTGTTGGAGAATAGGGAAAGTTGCAAACATAGCCAGCATTCCATGACACTATATTGCATTGCATAAATCCAACTACCAACCCGGCTTCGCGTAGCGTGTAAGTCCACTTGCCAACTCGGCTTCGCGTAGCGTGTAAGTCCACTTGCCAACCCGGCTTCGCGTAGCGTGTAAGTCCACTTGCCAACTCGGCTGCGCGTAGCGTGTAAGTCCACTTGCCACCTCGGCTTCGCGTAGCGTGTAAGTCCACTTGCCAACTCGGCTGCGCGTAGCGTGTAAGTCCACTTGCCAACTCGGCTTCGCGTAGTATGTAAGTCCACTTGCCAACTCGGCTTCGCGTAGCGTGTAAGTCCACTTGCCACCTCGGCTTCGCGTGGCGTGTAAGTCCACTTACCAACCTGGCTTCGCGTAGCGTGTAAGTCCACTTGCCAACTCGGCTTCGCGTAGCGTATATGTCCACTTACCAACCCGGCTTCGCGTAGCGTGTAAGTCCACTTGCCAACCCGGCTTCGCGTAGCATGTAAGTCCACTTTCCAACTCGGCTTCGCGTAGCGTGTAAGTCCTCTTGCCACCTCGGCTTCGCGTAGCGTGTAAGTCCACTTACCAACCTGGCTTCGCGTAGCGTGTAAGTCCATTTGCTAACTCGGCTTCGCGTAGCGTGTAAGTCCACTTACCAACCCGGCTTTGCATAGCTTGTAAGTCCACTTGCCAACCCGGCTTCGCGTAGCGTGTAAGTCCACTTGCCAACTCAGCTTCGCGTAGCGTGTAAGTCCACTTGCCAACCCGGCTTCGCGTAGCGTATAAGTCCACTTACCACCCCGGCTTCGTGTAGCGTATAAGTCCACTTGCCAGCCCGGCTTCGCGTAGCGTGTAAGTCCAATTACCCAAAATCGGTTAACAACAGCAGGTGCGCCTGTCTGTTCACACCACCCAAATCGGCCTCGCGTAGCGTGTAAGTCCAATTATCAAAATTTTCCTACATATCATTTGCATCTTGCCCCTGAACTACGCTGGTTTGATTCCTTGCAAAGGGATACGTTGGCAACCTTCGGGTTCAACCACTTGCATTACATCTTGTTTGTTTGCCCAAGTCTTACGGCCTTGTCAAAAGGGTCGTCTTCGGGCTTTGACATTCACTAACGTCATGAAATGACCTCGAGCTCTGTCAAAGAGGGGCAACTGTAGACACCCCATTTTGACCAGCCCTAAGACTTGGGCGCTTTCTTTTGATTACCCGATGATGACAATTAGAATGTGTTTCTCACAAAATTCTCAGTAAGAAAGATGGAATTTGAGTTTTAATGCCAACCTTCACCCATTTTTTGGCCAAACTATTTTAGACTTTAAAACCCTCTTTTCAAAATATGTTTTTTTTTAAAAATGTTTCTACAATGTCCCGAGGCTCCCATTTCGATTAAAATATTGCACTTTTCAGTAAACCGAGTAAGGACAAAGTGGAAATAAATGGAAGGGAGGTGAAACTTTTTGAAAAATATTTATAAAAAAAAAAAACATCTTTCTATAGGTTTGGAATTGAAGGAAATAGGAGGGGATGAAAGAAAGCTGGTTTAGGAAAAGGATGAGTATCAGATCATTAAGAAGGAAATGAGCAGCCTTTACTAAATTAGGCATATCTCTTTGTACACTTGGAATTTAAATGTGAGGCTACCACCATTGGAAAGTAGACTTCTGGGGCTTCAATTTAGACCCAAGAACCACCTCAGACCAAGTCCAAATAAGGGAGATATGTCCATTTGAAGTTGGGCTTAAGAGCAGATTTTGTTGACCCAGCCCGAGACAGCCTTTACTAAATTAGGCATATCTCTTTGTACACTTGGAATTTAAATGTGAGGCCACAACCATTGGAAATTAGACTTCTGGGGCTTCAATTTGGACCCAAGAACCACCTAAAACCAAGTCCATTTGGGGGAGATATGCCCATTTGAAGTTGGACTTAAAAGCAGATTTTGTTGACTCGGCCCAAAACAACAATAGCCCATTTTTTTTTCATGGTTTTGGTTCGGTTGGGACAACCCATTTACCTATTTTCTGAGTCATTCAAGTACATCCACTCATCCTCCATTATACCTAATCATCTCCCAATGTCAAAAAGAGGTTTTGTTTGCATTCATAAAGGAGTATCCCATGCAACCACCTTGAAAATTTGCCCTCCTATTCTTGTCTCCCACCTTGTCTCCCACCTTCTTTTTGACCTTTACTCTCCCTCATTGCCTATATAGAATGATCATATTGTAAGAGAGAAGAGGACCACGAAATTGAAGAGAAAGGAGTGAGAAAAGAGTGAAAAAAGAGAGAAAATTTGAGTTTTTGACCCAAAAATATTCATATCTTCCATATACACCCCATACCTTCCATAGCTACTGAAATTCCTCATTTCCATACACCAAAACCACTCTAAAAATTCTGATATAGCCAAAGATCAATTGCCTTGATCATAAGGAAGAGTGTTTAGTGATTGAAAATGAGAAAAACTAGAGAGTTAGCCACTTTTCATACCATAAACTCTATAAACTCCATAATTTCGAATTGAGGATTTGAGAACACACTTTCTACACTTGAGGGTGATCAAGAGGAAGTTTGGAAATCAAGAAGTTCAATCTTTCTTTGGAAAGTGAATTTTTGGTCTTTCATTTTCTTATATTTTATATCTCATATTTATTTTCTTACTTTATATTTCATAGTGTGTTGTTATAATCCTAGTGTTTTGTTTAGCTTATAATTATTTATTTATTTATTTTTATTCGCATGTTTTAATTTCATATTAGTTTTGTTGTAATCTTGCATGTTCTACCTCATATTTATTTTTATTTCTTGTATTAGTCTCAAATTAGTTTTGTTGTAATCTTGCACGTTCTACCTCATATTTATTCTTTTTCTTGTATTAGTCTCACATTAGTTTTGTTGTAATCTTGTATGTTCTATTTTATATTTGTTTTATTGTTTTAGGTTTATGTTGTAAGTTTACATTTTTTTATTTTATTTTATATTTGTTTTCGTGTTTTTAATCTAACCGGTAGTGGTTAGTTGAGCCACCTACATATTTTTTGTTTGTGCATTTTCTTGGTTTCGCAACAAGACAGGTTTTGCTTGGCCTAGTTGGCCGGCCGGCCTATTTGGCCGGTCGGTTAGCTTCTTCCAGACAAGATGGCGTAATCTCCCAATGTTGACCAATTTCCGGTGGCGGTTCCAAAGAACATGAAGTTTTTATTTTATTTTATTTTATTTTATTTTTTAATTTTGAGTGTATTGTGAGGTTTTTATTTTGTTGTAATATTCTCCTCATCCCTCTCTAATTTGGTTTGTAATTATTCTTTAAAATGTTGTAATAATTCCCCGCCCCGCTTCTTTCTATCCCATTCTTTTACTTGCTTTCCTTATTTGTACATAAACATCATATTTATTTTTCATCATATTCATGCTTTGCATCCATGTTTCATGCATCTTGATTCGACGAAGTTTGCATTTGTGGATTTAATCAATTCCTATGTGATTATGTGCGCTACCTCATGTTTTTCAGATGATTCACATGTCATATCTTAGAAACCGAATCTTTAGTTGCATCTCATGAGTGAATTGCATTGGGATTTTGTATATAAGATCATGCATGTTTTACTAACTTTGTTTTGTAGCTTGTTCGCGGGTCGTCAAACATGTAAGTTTTTATGCTTTAGCATTCCGTTTGTGTGTGTTTTTCTTACTATGTTTAAGCATCCTACCATGTGGCTATTTGCTTATGTGATATAACTGTATGAATGCCAGTAGATAGAGGTTGTGTCGCTTAATTTGGAATGATATTGATTTTCGTGTTTGTGAACTCAATTTATTTGGGTTATACATTTTCAAAACTCTTTCAAAACTACATGAAATCAAGTTATTCCAAAATGGGTGACATAGTCTATACTTGTATGTTTCACATAGTAAATTTTAGGATTTACTAAATAGTCAGAACATGAACATATAAAGAAAATAAAAGTCATATTATGGTTTAGTAGAGGCCGATCTTTTGATCGGGTGAACGGGGGTGCTCAAATAATGACCTTCCCCCTTCATACCTAAGGTTCCGAGCCAAGCATCCTTGGTTGCGACGAACAGTGGCCTTGGCACGAGTCATGGGTTTCCTAATTTTCCCAAAATAAATATTAGGTGGCGACTCTGAGATCTGATGATGCAGTCCATTTTTGGTAAAATTGCAATAAAAATGGATTTTCAATAAAAGTTGCCAAATCTGGACTCTCATCTACGTTTCACATTGCACTCGTGAGACTATATCAAAGAGATCTCAGGAGTCCGAACTGTTTAACGCGCCCGGGTACCCCCCGGGCATGTTACAGGATGCTATCGTACTCTTCAGTTAATTTCATATCCAAACCAGACTATTCTATCAGCTTCATGTTATACGATGTGTGTGATGCTCCTGATCAAAACGATTATGATTTGAAAGTTAGGATGTTAATGCAGAACCTGTCATAAACTACCTGCGTATCTGATCAGAGATCTGCGGTTGGGATGACTCATATGGTTGGCAACATCACTATCTACGGTTATGTGGATTGTACATGAGATGTGAATGGTCAGGACAGCACCACGTGCTTGTTATGCGCTACTGATTCAATACCGTGTTCTTGTTTAAGCAAATGGGCTGGTTGGATTGCTACTCCTACTTGTAACATACAGAAACTTTAAAATCAAGACCATTTTGGTTTGAAAAATGTTATGCTCCCATGCAATGCAGTCATCCTGATTTGGCATCAGCTTTTTGGATTTAAATTTTAGTGTCTAACAAGTATTGGCCACTGTGTGTTAGCAAGAGATAATAAATCCCATGAGCCTAGAAGGATCAACATAAATACAAAAGCAACAAACCTGAATGAAAAGTGTGATGAGGTACATATACAGAATAGATCTGCAAAAATAAATACAATTATGAGTATGCATAAGCCAACGTGATTACAAAGAGGAATTCTATACCAAAGCCACATGCATCCTAACCAAATAGTTCTTTAATTTTATACGCCAAAGCACAAGGATTGATTTTGTTTCTGATTTGACATTTTGATCAACTTGGGGAAGGAAAGAGTTTGAAAACTTAAGGGAAATGGAAATAAGTTTTGGAAATGCACAAAATAGATCAAGTGAGCAATCTAGGAGTAGTTTTTCAATCAGTAAATGAATTTGAAGCACAATACATAGGTACTAACAACAAAGGATTACAAATTTATTAAAAGTATACTGAAATCTGTCACTGAAAGAATGAGATTGAGCATCACCGCATCCCCCACCAACACATATGCAGCTCCAAACCTTACATACCACCGGAACTCTCTAATGTAGATTCCAGTTTCTATTCCAAGCATAACCAACATGGAGCACCAAGCAAGAGCCACAATGATCAATGAAACCATCTGTAAGAGATAAGACATTATTTTTCAAATAAAGTTGCATTAAACCATCACATCGCCTAAACAATTTATAATCTACATGCCATTATAAATATAAATAAAAAAAAAACTGGGAGAGACATTCCAACTAACATTGCAATTCATTAATGAGAAAACAAATAAAATAAATGATATTAATAACAACAATAAAAAAGGCAACCTAGTGCATGAGACTCTTGCTACAACAAGATTTGGGAAGGATAAGACGTCCACAGCCTTACTCCTATTCCTAAACTATTTCGATGACTCAAACTTATGACACCTTTTAATGCCAAAAGCAAAGTGCAAACCAAATTTTAATGTCATTACATTAGAAAACCTACAAACCAAAACTTAATTTTAAAAGCATGCTAAGCATTAAAGGAAGTCCTATCAAGCAAACATCATCTCTGAATAAAAGAACACCTTATTTTGGTACTCATATACTTCAAAACATGATTGTAGTTGGAACCTGTTATGCTCCAGAGGTACCCATTACATACCCAAGTTGAACACTCACGAAAAAAAAAAAAAAAAAAAGATACATGTTTTGTCTCGTGTAGCCAATGTGATATGGTACGAGTATGGCATTTTTTTAAGTACACGTGCTTCATATAGGGGATACTAATGACAAGCCTTACTGTTGGGCCAAGCAGCCCTTAACAACAACAACAACAACAACAACAACAACAATAATAATAATAATAATAATAAAGTGCGTCTTATTTCAAAGTTGTGACTTTTACTTTTACTCTTTATGTCTCTTTGGTAAGTGTGAGAATGAAGTGATCATCTAATCTAAGAATAATTTGTACAGTCAGTTTGTCATTTTGAAATTTAGCACATAAAATTTGAAAACAGAAGGGAAAAAAGAAAAAAAAAATGTTCGGCTTATTCATGGTTGCCAAGGCATTATAGATCAGCTTTAGTCTCTCTTTACCAAAATAGCAGAAATTAGAAACTAAGGCACCACAATGACCAAAGGCAAATGTCAATCAGTAACAGCGAAGATCCCATACAAGGGAAGAAGAGAAGCATAAAAAAAGGATAATAGATATAAAGTTATCGCAAAATAAATTTAGATATCTAACAACCAATGTCTTTAAATTGTCCAAAACCAATGTCAAAGAGCGTAATTCCTTTTCCTCTCATTCTAATCATAATAACTCTCCTTCAGCAATAGCATCACACTCCTAAATCCTTGTGAGCCTCAACTTCAGTTTATATGTGAAATGAAGCATTCCATCCAATACTTTAATCCCTAAAAACATCTTTTTACACAAAAGAAGAGTATGGAATTTTCATAAAAGATAGATGCATGAGATGCACAAAGACACAACAGGAAGAACATGCAATCTATATGCAATGCCATTGGGGGGCAATACCTAATCACGTTTAGAAGATCATGATAGAAGAAAAGCCAGCAATGGAGTGCCCTTTAACTGAGGTAAATGCAAGTCCAAAATGCTATTTAGTGACTCTCTCGTCTCTAAAGATTTAAACCAAGCTGTCATACCATAACTTCACAATACTATGTTCTTGTTTCTTGAATGCTTAAGATTAATGCAGAGAAAGTCAGCCACTACAAATTTTGATACTTCAGAATCAAGATTCCCTGACCCTTCCTCCCACAAACCCCCATTTGGAGCTAGGCATTGCATCAGCCATGTAAAATCATCTTGAGAATGCAAACTATGTCTCAAATGTAAATGTAAATGTCCATGAGGATGGCTAACAGAATCTTACTTGGCGTTGTAATGTTTTGAATTGTAAGCGCGGAAAAAAGATTGAAGGAAGTAACATTGTAAATCATGAACAAGATTTACATGGAGAAAAAGATTTTTTTCCTAGACGAACTGTATTCACTAGGACTTACTTCACTTTAAAGCCCAAGTTCAGCTTTATTTGCTTTTAGAACCAAATACACTTGAATGCTCTTCCATGGCAGATATTTTCATACTAAAAAATTACTCTCAACGTCTAAGGCAAATGTCTAACTTCGACTGTCAATTAGCTGCACATTTATGGATGCCTCATAAGCTTGCATGTTGAATGTAACGACCCCAAAAGTCATCCTTATTTAATTAGGGGTTAATGTGTTTTAATTCAACTATATCCATTGGAATTGAAGAACTATCCGTCGAGTTATGCCTTTGAAACTGGAGTTGGTGACCTTTACCAACCAATTTGAAAATGTTCCCTCCGCTCGAACGGAGTAGTTGGCGCTCGAGCGTACTTTTGGGGTTTTCAGCAATTTTGAAGATGGACTGAGATTCTGGGAGTTGTGATTCTCCGCTCGAGCGGGGGAGTTTACGCTCGAGCGGACGGCTTTGTTGAAAGCGCAAGGTTGGGCACTCGAGCGGGCCTCCAGGTTGAGTTGTACTTCTGAGGCACGTGGGCTCATTTTTGGCATTTTATTAATGTATTTGGAACGTTCTTACCTTAGTTTGGGGTATTGGTTGAGGCGGTAATATAATGGTAAAGTAAGATTGGACCAAAGAATTTAATTCGGATAGTTACCTTACGATCAGCCGTCACTCTTTTGCCCTTTTCTTTTTCCACACTTTGAATTTGGATGTGAGGTTAGAACCATTGGAAAGATTATTTCCGGGGCTTCAATTTTGACACAAGAACGACCTAAAACGGAGTCCGGATGGGAGAGTTATACCTGTTCAAAGTTTCGAAATCTGTGCTGAGGGCAGGTCCGCTCGAGCGGAAATCAGTCCGCTCGAGCGGGAATTACGGGACAGCAGCTTTAAAAATGTGATTTTTGGATCTTTTCTTATATTTTCTTCTTCCCTCTTCCTTCCTCTTTGCCTTAGTCCGAAACCCTAACTCTTAAACCTTTGATTTCACCAATTCTTACCAACAAACCACCATGGTTTTGGTATCAAGGATGGAGAATAAGGGAGGATCAATGTTTTTATCCGATTAGAACTTGGATTTGTGGAGGGTTCTTCTCAAGTTCACCCCTTTGCTTGATTGTTGAGGTAAGGGTTGAATACTCTTCAATACTTACATCCATGGATATATTTGTGACATTTTATTATCTAAATGCAAAAATTTCCATATTTGGAGCATGGTAGTGCATAGTATGAGATTTGGGGTTTTATGGTTTGTGATGTTGGGAGTTACATTGGTGGGTTTAAATGATGGTTTGAGAATCCTAGATGTAGAATAATGAAATTAGTAGGTTGAATTACATATGTGCAAGTTTAATTGGAATTTGGTGATACTTGAAAATTATGTTTAAAATTTGCGAATGAACTACGGTACGAACATTGTAATTCATGCTATATGTGAAGGGGAAATTGGGAAATAATCTATGACTGACATGGATGATATGGATTCGGTTTTGGAATGTTGAAATGAGGTTCAAGGGGTATTTTGAATTATGTTGTATTGTAAATGGTGTTAATGAACTAAATGGTATTGACTTTGTTGGACTATGTTGTGTTGATCACTATTGACTTTAATAGACTACGATGAGTTATGTTTGAATTACGTGAATTGTGTAGGGTCAGCTACATGGGTGGACCAAGCATCTAAACACTGTGAGTAGTAGTACTGTGGTAGTCCATTTAATTATTGTTAATGATTATTATGGTTAACGTTCTGTTCCTTACAAGTAAGTATGTCAATAATATATTGATTGGAAATCTAAAGGTATTATTGGGCAGTGCATTCTATATACTGTTGACAAGAATATTAACATTCCGCTATTTGCAAGATAGCTATAGTGGTTCGTGATGAACAAGTGGAATGTATGAGCATTATGGAAGTATGGTATTCACGTATCTCTGGACTTATACAATTTGTATACTGTGTTTACCTTTCAGTAATAATTATCAGAACGTTCAGTTAAACTTAAGTTAACTATGTTAACTCCTATGAATGATGCAACGATCACCATTGGCACTCTCTTAATTGCAAGCTAACTATGTTAATGTATATGAACGCTTAGACCATTGTGTATACTTTTGTATGCTATCGATTATTAGCTTAAGTGAACTACGTCAAAGGATTTATGTTTATTCTTGAAAGATCGGCTTCTATGTAAATATGAGGGTATACTGTTTGTTATTAATGAACCACAGGCCATTCAATTACAAGTTACCAAGTAAATGTGGTCACCTTCGAAAAATCAGAACAAGTGAAAAGAGCTATGTATACCCATATGAACTTGAAGTTATTTTGTTGTGTTACATAAGAATTCTGATTTTGTTATGATTCAAGCTTCATGACTATGTATGACTTTGTTTCCGTTTATATATGACATGATGTGTATGGTTTGGTCTGTAAATCTATGAAAGTCATGAGGCCTATGGCCATTATGTGAAAAATACAATATGTCGAAAGATATAATGTGTGAAGTAAGAACCTTCACTTTGTGAATTTATGAACTTATGGGAACATCAAAAGTGTATACTATGTGAGGAATATTGTGAAATTATGGAAACATCAAAGGAGTTTGAGAAGTTATGTGTGCCATGTGAGAAACAATGTAAAATTATGAAAGTCTTAAAAGAAATTGTGAAGTTACGAACCTATGTGGCCCTTGCCCGGGGGTAATAATACCGTGGTTTGTGGCCCTTGCCCGGGGGTAATAATACCGTGGTTTGTGGCCGTTGCCCGGGGGTAATAGTACCGTGGTTTAAGAATATGTTTTAAATGAATTTGTGAAATATTGTGAACTTGTGAAAATAAGGGCCAAGGGCCATTTGTGAAGTATGGAATTCCAATTTGTGACTTATGAAATGATATGGTCGAGGCCATTTGTGAAATATGAATTTCCATTTGTGAACTATGAACTTATATGGCCAGGAGCCATTTGTGAATTTATGAATCTAAGAGGCCGAGGGCCAATTTGTGAAGCTATGAAGTTATGAATCTAAGAGGCTGAGGGCCAATTTGTGAAGCTATGAAGTTATGAATCAATGAGGCCGAGGGCCAATATATGAAGTTATGGATATATTCCAAGATAAGGTCTAAGACCATTATGATTAAATACAAATTCAAACTCGTTATGTGAACTCTACATTGATATATGAAAGTGTGTTTAATGAAATCCATATTTTGGGTTACGAAATGTTTAATATGATAAGTATTTTCTGAAATGATAAGAATGCTATGAACTTCCGACATGTTTATGATATGATACGTTGTCTGGGTAACTTTCCCAAAATGACAAGATGCTACGAAACTCCGAATGTTCAAGATATGATAAGTTCTTTGAATAAGATACCTCGCTATGCATACAGAAACAAATTAACCATATGTTCTCTTTATTGATAAATGCACGGATATGTATTATAATTCATGTTGAACCTTAAATCGTTATGTGCTATTATTCACTGAGCTTGGCTCACTTTATTTTATGTCTGTTTCTGTAGGCACTCAACCTGGTGGTCAACCTTAACCTGTGGCTTCCGTTACCCAGTTGTCAGTTCCTGAGTATCTAAGCTCTTAGGTGTTGACCGTTCAAGTTATGGAGTTTTGCTAATTTTTAATTTGTACCCTAAATGTCTGTTAAGATTGATGTGTATGTAATGTTTTTGTGTATATGTGCATCGCTATCTCCAGATGCATGTCACTGTATACTTATCTGCATTATGTTCTGTTTGTGATCCTGGCATAGTAGTGGTAGCTCAATGGATATTATTTTGCGTTATTATATGTTATTAATTGCTTCCGTTCAGGCCCCATAGGTTATATTCATCAGGTTTTATGTCCGTTTCTAAAGTGGTCATGCCCAAAATTTTAGGGGCGAGTTTGGGACGTGACAAGTGGTATCAGAGCATGAGTTGCTACCTCACACACGAATCCATTGAGCTTTAGGATGTCTAGAAAAGACTTAGGCAGCATGCATGACATCCTTAGTGCATATGAAAGAACTTGGTGGGAACGTTAAATGTTTTATCTGCTAACTCTGATGACTACCATCTATATCTGTTTTATGTCCTTTTATTACCTCTGTCTATCTTATATCGGCTGGTGAAGAATGCAAGACATGTAATGTGAATATGGCACTGCGGAAACGTGGTAAGGATTTGAACTGATCGGTAAGAATTAAATGAAATTTATATTATGGGTTCATGGTTATCAGTAGAAATAATGATAATATGGTTGGGCTTTTAGCATTTGTTTAATTTCAACACTAAGGGAAAAATATATAAATTATTTTAATTACCGCCCACTTCTGATAGGAAATTATTGATAGTGCCTAATGAGTATGGTTTATGCGTAATTGGGATGTGATTGTGGGAGTTTGTACTCAGTACTGAACTCCGTATTCTGACCTTTGTAATCTATAATCCGTAATCTGTAATCTAAGTACAAAATATTTATAAGATCGAAGGAAATGATATATGTATGATGCTCTTAGTTATGTTTTCTTGTCATAACCATGTCCAGATTCGTGATTTTAAGAATTTATTGTGTTTGAATATTTTAATAAAATGTGTTTTGTGTAAGGATTGAAATTGTGTTAGGTATGACCGATTCTAAGAAAAAGTCAGGCATGTAGTGACCCCCTAAAGTTGTGAAAAGGATCAAGTAAGTGTGACTTTGCTTCTTGCTAATGATTTAAATAAATAAGTTATACCGACGAGTTGGTTAATGATCTTGAAAGAGTATGTAAGTGATATGATTTTGTGAACTAAGGGAATTACCGAAGACTTCTGATAGGGAAGTATTGATGAGATCTAAGGAGTAGTGTTTGTGTATAACCGGAATTTGTTTATGGGAATCTGTAACCATAATTCTCTCTATACTCTGCCCTCTGTAATCTGTAATCTGTGATTTGAAACCTGAAATATGAAATCTGTACTCTGTTTTGTTTACGTTTCATCTGTAATCTGTAATCGGGATTTCTTATAAGAAATGGCCGAAGAACATGAAGAACCCCACCTATTTTATATGTCTGCTTGTACGCCACCCGTAAAAGGGGAGTTAAGGACTACCGTGAAAGCAAATTAAATGAGTGGGATCTGATAATTTGCCGTAAGAACGGAAACCCTACCTATGTGTATTAAGAATTGAGAAATCAAATTAATTGAACGTGATTTGGAATTTGATTCTGGTATTATTTGTGGATGGCTCCCTACACTTGAAAAGATAGTTACCTTATATGTTTTTATGGCTCATATCCAAACTTAGGATATTCTACTTAAGTGTCTCATGGCGCACTTACAGGAAATCGCAAAAGTGTATACTGCATTATATGATATGAATCTAACCACATAATTGATTTTTTGTGATGATGATAGATAGTTTGGGTTACCAGCTTATCCCTAAGTGACTTACAATATGGGATTTATCAAGTAATGGGATTTGTATATGAACATAGTAAAGAACATATGGGGATTGAAATTAATGCATACTGTGGAATGTATGAAGTCTGCCTAGGGGAAAACGAAATCTCCTATACTTTTGTATTTAAGAATTGTATGTTCTGTAGTAGGGCATTAATAGTGTGGAACTTATTGATAGGGAAATATTGTAATGATAGACCCTATCTATTGAGGATTTTATATCCTAAATATTCTGCAATGGACTCGTGTAATCTTATCTTCCTTATCGCAATAAGTATGGGATTACCCTGTGAATTGTTCGAACCAAAGTATGTGAATATCTATAAAAGAATTGAACAATAATGTGAGGCAACTCTACTCTGAACATGTAAATCCGTGATTTACGATTTAAGTTGGTATTTGGAGTCTGTTAAAGATTTGATTTGAACTGATAAGTCTAATGCTAATGATGAGCAAAGGGCTCCGAAGGCGTTGATTTAGCACTTAATTGTTATTATGGGCCTAAATGTTGTAATAAGCATATACTTTTGAGGAATTGCGATAATGGGGTTACTTGTGAACTTAAAAAGTTTGAAATATGTTGATAGTTTGTGAAATGATTGAGAAATGTTATATGTCCAAGACGGAACTAAACTTATGACAAGGTGAATCAAGTTTGGAGGACCAAACTTCTTAAGGTGGGGAGAATGTAATGACCCCAAAAGTCATCCTTATTTAATTAGGGGTTAATGTGTTTTAATTCAACTATATCCATTGGAATTGAAGAACTATCCGTCGAGTTATGCCTTTGAAACTGGAGTTGGTGATCTTTACCAACCAATCTGAAAATGTTCCCTCCGCTCGAGCGGAGTAGTTGGCGCTCGAGCGTACTTTTGGGGTTTTCAGCAATTTTGCAGACGGCCTGAGATTCTGGGAGTTGTGATTCTCCGCTCGAGCGGGGGAGTTTACGCTCGAGCGGACGGCTTTGTTGGTCTGCACGCTCGAGCGCAAGGTTGGGCGCTCGAGCGGGCCTCCAGGTTGAGTTGTACTTCTGAGGCACGTGGGCTCATTTTTGGCATTTTATTAATGTATTTGGAACGTTCTTACCTTATTTTGGGGTATTGGTTGAGGCGGTAATATAATGGTAAAGTAAGATTGGACCAAAGAATTTAATTCGGATAGTTACCTTACGATCAGCCGTCACTCTTTTGCCCTTTTCTTTTTCCACACTTTGAATTTGGATGTGAGGTTAGAACCATTGGAAAGATTATTTCCGGGGCTTCAATTTGGACACAAGAACGACCTAAAACGGAGTCCGGATGGGAGAGTTATACCTGTTCAAAGTTTCGAAATCTGTGCTGAGGGCAGGTCCGCTCGAGCGGAAATCAGTCCGCTCGAGTGGGAATTACGGGACAGCAGCTTTAAAAACGTGATTTTTGGATCTTTTCTTATATTTTCTTCTTCCCTCTTCCTTCCTCTTTGCCTTAGTCCGAAACCCTAACTCTTAAACCTTTGATTTCACCAATTCTTACCAACAAACCACCATGGTTTTGGCATCAAGGATGGAGAATAAGGGAGGATCAATGTTTTTATCCGATTAGAACTTGGATTTGTGGAGGGTTCTTCTCAAGTTCACCCCTTTGCTTGATTGTTGAGGTAAGGGTTGAATACTCTTCAATACTTACATCCATGGATATATTTGTGACATTTTATTATCTAAATGCAAAAATTTCCATATTTGGAGCATGGTAGTGCATAGTATGAGATTTGGGGTTTTATGGTTTGTGATGTTGGGAGTTAAATTGGTGGGTTTAAATGATGGTTTGAGAATCCTAGATGTAGAATCATGAAATTAGTAGGTTGAATTACATATGTGCAAGTTTAATTGGAATTTGGTGATACTTGAAAATTATGTTTAAAATTTGCGAATGAACTATGGTACGAACATTGAAATTCATGCTATATGTGAAGGGGAAATTGGGAAATAATCTATGACTGACATGGATGATATGGATTCGGTTTTGGAATGTTGAAATGAGGTTCAAGGGGTATTTTGAATTATGTTGTATTGTAAATGGTGTTAATGAACTAAATGGTATTGACTTTGTTGGACTATGTTGTGTTGATCACTATTGACTTTAATAGTCTACGATGAGTTATGTTTGAATTACGTGAATTGTGTAGGGTCAGCTACATAGGCGGACCAAGCATCAAAACGCTGTGAGTAGTAGTACTGTGGTAGTCCATTTAATTATTGTTAATGATTATTATGGTTAACGTTCTGTTCCTTACAAGTAAGTATGTCAATAATATATTGATTGGAAATCTAAAGGTATTATTGGGCAGTGCATTCTATATACTGTTGACAAGAATATTAACATTCCGCTATTTGCAAGATAGCTATAGTGGTTCGTGATGAACAAGTGGAATGTATGAGCATTATGGAAGTATGGTATTCACGTATCTCTGGACTTATACAATTTGTATACTGTGTTTACCTTTCAGTAATAATTATCAGAACGTTCAGTTAAACTTAAGTTAACTATGTTAACTCCTATGAATGATGCAACGATCACCATTGGCACTCTCTTAATTGCAAGCTAACTATGTTAATGTATATGAACGCTTAGACCATTGTGTATACTTTTGTATGCTATCGATTATTAGCTTAAGTGAACTACGTCAAAGGATTTATGTTTATTCTTGAAAGATCGGCTTCTATGTAAATATGAGGGTATACTGTTTGTTATTAATGAACCACAGGCCATTCAATTACAAGTTACCAAGTAAATGTGGTCACCTTCGAAAAATCAGAACAAGTGAAAAGAGCTATGTATACCCATATAAACTTGAAGTTATTTTGTTGTGTTACATAAGAATTCTGATTTTGTTATGATTCAAGCTTCATGACTATGTATGACTTTGTTTCCGTTTATATATGACATGATGTGTATGGTTTGGTCTGTAAATCTATGAAAGTCATGAGGCCTATGGCCATTATGTGAAAAATACAATATGTCGAAAGATATAATGTGTGAAGTAAGAACCTTCACTTTGTGAATTTATGAACTTATGGGAACATCAAAAGTGTATACTATGTGAGGAATATTGCGAAATTATGGAAACATCAAAGGAGTTTGAGAAGTTATGTGTGCCATGTGAGAAACAATGTAAAATTATGAAAGTCTTAAAAGAAATTGTGAAGTTACGAACCTATGTGGCCCTTGCCCGGGGGTAATAATACCGTGGTTTGTGGCCCTTGCCCGGGGGTAATAATACCGTGGTTTGTGGCTCTTGCCCGGGGGTAATAATACCGTGGTTTGTGGCCGTTGCCCGGGGGTAATAGTACCGTGGTTTAAGAATATGTTTTAAATGAATTTGTGAAATATTGTGAACTTGTGAAAATAAGGGCCAAGGGCCATTTGTAAAGTATGGAATTCCAATTTGTGACTTATGAAATGATATGGTCGAGGCCATTTGTGAAATATGAATTTCCATTTGTGAACTATGAACTTATATGGCCAGGAGCCATTTGTGAATTTATGAATCTAAGAGGCCGAGGGCCAATTTGTGAAGCTATGAAGTTATGAATCTAAGAGGCTGAGGGCCAATTTGTGAAGCTATGAAGTTATGAATCAATGAGGCCGAGGGCCAATATATGAAGTTATGGATATATTCCAAGATAAAGTCTAAGACCATTATGATTAAATACAAATTCAAACTCGTTATGTGAACTCTACATTGATATATGAAAGTGTGTTTAATGAAATCCATATTTTGGGTTACGAAATGTTTAATATGATAAGTATTTTCTGAAATGATAAGAATGCTATGAACTTCCGACATGTTTATGATATGATACGTTGTCTGGGTAACTTTCCCAAAATGACAAGATGCTACGAAACTCCGAATGTTCAAGATATGATAAGTTCTTTGAATATGATACCTCGCTATGCATACAGAAACAAATTAACCATATGTTCTCTTTATTGATAAATGCACGGATATGTATTATAATTCATGTTGAACCTTAAATCGTTATGTGCTATTATTCACTGAGCTTGGCTCACTTTATTTTATGTCTGTTTCTGTAGGCACTCAACCTGGTGGTCAACCTTAACCTGTGGCTTCCGTTACCCAGTTGTCAGTTCCTGAGTATCTAAGCTCTTAGGTGTTGACCGTGCAAGTTATGGAGTTTTGCTAATTTTTAATTTGTACCCTAAATGTCTGTTAAGATTGATGTGTATGTAATGTTTTTGTGTATATGTGCAACGCTATCTCCAGATGCCTGTCACTATATACTTATCTGCATTATGTTCTGTTTGTGATCCTGGCATAGTAGTAGTAGCTCAATGGATATTATTTTGCGTTATTATATGTTATTAATTGCTTCCGTTCAGACCCCATAGGTTATATTCATCAGGTTTTATGTCCGTTTCTAAAGTGGTCATGCCCAAACTTTTAGGGGCGAGTTTGGGACATGACATTGAAACACATTGTAACATGCCCGCGGGGGACCTCGCTACAGTTCGGACTCCCTTTGTGTCACGGTTCTAAATCTGAACCAAAGAGTCCAAATCCGGCAAATCGTTTTGAGAAAAACTGATTTTTGAAGAAGTGCCAAGCATGTACTGCTTCGCCAGATACAGAGTCGCCAACTAAATATTTTTTAATGGGGAAATTTAGGAAACCCAGACTCGGTGTCAAAGGCCACGTATCTGTCATCACCAAAGTTGCCTCGGCTCGGGAAGTTGGGTACGATCGGGGAAGGTCAGCTATGAGCACCCCCACTCGCCCGGTCCGAAGACCGGCCTCTACTAACCGTGATATCCGATTTTGAAAACGTTACGTGTTCTTATTCCGGTTATTAGCCTAGAATTACTATGTTATGCGCACAGCAAACAAGTATAGACCAAGTCGCCTAAATTCGAACAAAACATTTCATGTTTATTTTGAAAATGGTTTGCTACTTGCAAGTAGGCTAAAAATGCAGGTTTTGCCACCCTCAAGTGGTCTTTTAGAACAGATGGTTTTGCCACATCTTGTGGGCATAAAACTCACAGTTTCAATGCATTATTCAGATTTAGGTAATTCAACCTTCATCCACAGGCATTCAAGCAGTTATATCACATAAGCAGCTAGCCTCATGGTAATCATGCTATTATGGCAACACTCACACGCATGCGGTATGCTAAAGCATAAAAGCTTACCTAGTACTCCGTGCCAAAACAGAAACTAGTTAGTAAAATGCATGATCCTAGTTCCTGTTAAGTGGCTAATGCATCACAGGCAAAATGCAGCCATAATAGGCTCAGCTATCCTAAACATGGCATGTGAAATGCTGCAATTAACAAGTACTCATCTTGGAATTTGAAATACAGATGCAGTTAGCATGATGTACCGAGCCCGGTGCATGGAAAACAAATATATGGATGCACGCATGCATAACATAAGATTTGCTAATTTAAATATGTCCTAATACTAACCATCAAAGCAGGTAAGTAAAAGGGAGAAAGAAGTGGGGGTTGGAAGACATGCACACACGCACCCACACTTATTACAAATTTGCCCTCGCTCGGAGGGACCGAAAGAATAATACAATTTAACTAGCTAACAAACTAATTAAATATTACAGATCGATTAGATTAATTAAGCAAATTAATAAATCTAATAAAACAATAAACAGCAGCCTCGGGGGAGAGGGCTTGATGCACGCGCGCTCAGTTCCACTCGGAAATCCATTGCTATGCCCAAGATGCCTCTGTTTTCCCTGCTTTACTCCTCTAATGACTGCCAAAGTCTCAGGACTTGCTCTATGGATGCCAAGGAACACCACCGGCTGAAATAAGACACCACCGGCCATATAGAATGGTCACCGGCCACAACTCTGATTCATCGGCCAACAATGGTGGCCGGTCGGCACTAAATGTGGCCGGCCGGACAAAACTTCATGCATAAACAATTCTGACAACAACAGAGGACAATACCTGGCATGGCAATGCATTTCAAGGCATGTATGCACTAATCACACCCCATATCATGCTTATGACTCAAAGGGACATGATCCTTGATTCTCGGACCATCAATCACGCATCTCCATGCATGATGGCCCAAGAAGCCAAGTGTGCACATTTAATAAGTAAGGCAATGCACATAATCAAACCAAGGGGGACTTAACCTCTATCATGGATAGTCAAGAGGCAAAGTATGCATGCCAATGCAATGCAACCTAAGCATACGAGCCTAAGTGTGCAACATGGGTATACAAGTAAGCATATAAGGCATACAACAATCATGTTGATGACAAGCATGCAAGGCATGAAATAATGCAAACCAACAAGCATGCAATGTGAATGCCCAAGCATACCAAAAAGCTTGTGACTTCATTCAATCGTGCAATGACACACAAATATGCAACAACATACAAGGTGAGCATGCAACAACATGCAAAGGGGTGGACTTAAACTAAGTTAGGCAGCTCTAAACAAAGCCCAAAACAGTGGCCAAAGTGCTCAAATATGAGGGACAAATGCACACACACATGCACTTGTTAATGGGCCTATACTTAAGCAAACAAAGGCAACTTTCAAGCACACTTAAAAGAGGCTAAGCATGGACAAAGGGCATGCAATATAAGCTCTGAAATCATGTTAAGATGGCGTCAAAACAAGCAAATAAGATAGGCTAAGCATGCAATTGATGTCCGAAAACTTAAGGCTAACAAGCCAAAATGTAAAGGAGCTATACCATACATGGCAAGTATGACTCAAGCAATTCAAGATAGAGCTAAAGCATAGAAAAACATGCATTAAAGCTTCATGAAGCTAGGCCTAAAACATGCTTGAACAAGGGTTTTCAACCTAAAGCATATTAGGGCAACAAAGTGGCATTACAAGGCATGTATGCTAAGCAAGCATGGTGTACCAAAACCAACTAAAAACCGAGGCATATTATGACATAATAAGCACAAAAATCAGTTAAGGCATGGTCAACATGAACCTAAACTAGGTGCTCCCTCAAGAGGCAAATGTAGCCCTTTTCAAGGACAACAAGGAGAGGGGGTGGCCCTCTCCTTCCTAGGACCTTAAGGCACAATCCTTACCTCTGAAATCCCTTAAGATTTCAGTGGTGAGGAGGCCCAAACACCATGGTCCTGGAGCTTACACAAAATGGCACAAAATGAAGCCTTACAAGGCTTAAGAGGGGTCAAAAAACCTCAAACCACAAAGCACTCTTAACAAACTATTTAGAGGCCTTAAAAAGAGAACTTTTATATGTTATACTCAAAGCCAAAAAACAGATGCAAGGTAGTCAAAAATACAATGCAAAAATGGGGTAAAAAGGGGAAAAAATGTTACCCTTGTAGCCCTTCTTCAACAATGGTGGACCAGCCCCTTCCTTGAACTCAAACCAGCTCCAAAGCTCCAATAACAGACCTCTGGCCCTTCAAGAACCAAGAAAAGGTGCAATACTATGTGTTTGTGTACAATAGTAAGCCTAAAACACACACTAGAACACACAAGAGAGATATAGAAATAGGAAATATGTATAAACCCTAACCCTAATCCAGAGTTCTCTCTGAAGTTCTTCTAACCCTAATGCCAAGAGAGGAGCCCTCTTCTTATACGCAACTCCCTCTTGCAAAGCTTATTCAACAAGCTTGTTAAGAGGGAAATCCCTCTATACACGTGTATGGAGGAGAGCAGAGTGGGTGCCAGCTATCACAGCTGGCACAAAATATCTACAAAAAGTAGATGAACAGTAGTCGGCCAGCCAAAAGTGATTTTGGCCAAAACTTATGGCCGGTCGGCCAAAAATAGTGCCGGTCGGCCAAACATTTGGCCGATGGCAAAAAAAGATAGCCGGTGGCCTCAAGCCATGGCTGGTGATGTGTGGGGATGCCTCAAAAGGCATTCCCTGCCCCTCAAAGGCAAAACACAAGTGTTTGGTGTCAAACCAACCACAAACAGTTGAGTCGAGAGGTCATGAGACGAGGCGCACTGCCAAGGCTTCCGGGAACTCAAGACGAACACAAACATGGATGATCACCGAGTGTTCCAACGGTGACGTCCAAGTCTTGAGGATGGTCAAAAATGGGGTGTCTACAGTTGCCCCTCTTTGACAGAACTCGAAAGTCATAACAATGACGGGAGTGAATGTCAAAGCCCAAAGACGACCCATTTTTGATAAGGCCGAAGACTTAGACAGAGCATGCAAGATAAACAAGGTATGCGCCCGAAGGCAGGGGCAAAATGCAAGACAATGCACGAAGCCGAGCATAACTTATGATCATGCAAAGAAAGCTGTAACGAAGCACATATGCAACAGTTTTAAGCTAGCATACACCAAACTACACTACAATGCAGAAAGGATGTAAGAGAATTGTGCAATTCTCAATACGTCTCACGCGGAGGACACAATACTTGTTCGGTTCGTCTGGTTCCACCAGCTGCAAATGAACCGTACATACAATATCGTGCCTGTAAAGAAAACAACTTAACAGGTACGATGTGATTAGCAACATGCATGACAATGCAAGAATGAATGCAAAATGATATGCAATATATACAAAACAATGTATAAATAATGCAAATAAAAATGCAATGCAATTGAAACGATGCAAACTATATGCAATGCAATTGAATCATGATCCAATCATGAGCAGTTCGAAACCACACAAATGTCAAATAGATTGATAGAGGTAACAAGTCCGTCTACCATAGAATGGTCCACTGAACTATGAGTAATGTAGACGGACACAAGAACAAGTATTGGGTGGAATGACATAAGTGGGGAAACAACCCGCTGGGGAAAGGACAATGATCCTAATGCCGGATGCAAAATTACACTACAATGTAATATATAATGGATATGCTGGGAAAATGGCAGTGGATATGGCACGCGGGTCAAACCAAATCTTGCCTAGGTAAAGCATGTACGCATACAAGCCACGTCTAACATGTACGCATATGCTCACAGCATTCATACACTGTCTTTATACACTACATTCTACACTGATAAACTGCTCATAGCATTCACACACTGTACTCATACACTGCGTTCTGCACTGATAAACTGTTCACAGTATACTAATGCATTTGCCTCTTATGTCCTTTTCAGCCTCCTTTCCAGATTCCTACCATAGGAGGTGCTCCAGCTGGACCTTCCGTTCCTGCTCGGGGGAGAGATGAGGAGGGCATAGTATTTCCCCACACCAATGCATGCTGGGAGTAGCTCGAGGGCGCCAGTTCCAGATGATGATGAGTCGGAGGCGAAGGCGGAGTCAGAGGCGGAGGCAGAGTCATCGGAGGAGGGGACCGGAGAGAGCTCGAACTCGGGCTCAGATGATGATGCTCCTGAGGATGCTCCTGGATCTTTGTCCAGGAAGAGGACCAGGACAGATTGATAGCCCCAGGGCCATCTTGACATTGATACAGATTTTTGCTGTTTTCTTCTTCTTTTCTGTACTTTTTCTTTCTGTTGGTAGTTAGAGTACCCTATACTGCCGCAGGCAGATTTTTGTTTCCAAAACTATGTACTTGAAAAGATGATGAAATGAAACAAACTTTTGTTTTGTCAGAAAAAGTGTTACATTTACATATCTCATGCATTGTATCGCATCATATCATGTTATATCATATTACACCTCGATGTAAACGAAATCAATCTGTTGTTTGAAAATTGAACACTTGCACTGTAATAATCAGATAACCAACCAGCCAATAGCAGACAACCCAAGCAAACCATTACTTAACCTGAACACACAGCCCATACTCTGTTGGGGATTAGTCTGCATACAGCCCATAACACAGCACTCGGTTCATTCTGCACACAGCAAACCCTGAACAAACGGCCCAATCTAACAAGACGGACTACAAAAACGGAATCGGCTGGAGTTGAAACACACTCAGATGTCCCAAATTTTCCCCTTTCTTCTTTTTTTTTTTTTTTTCTTGCCTGGCATAAATGTAGAGAATGGCACAGCATTCTAAGCGTAAACGATTTTTTAAATTAAATAAGGGTTTTTCAAACCTGGGTATCGAGCCTAAAATTGAACACAGCGAGAAAGACTCAAACAAAAGGTGTACGACCTAAACACGACAAGACATGCTCAGAAAAGCCTCAAAAAAAGAAAGTCGAGGTAAACAAGACAAAAGACACGACACACAAACGTGTTTACAAAAACAAAAGACCTCAGATCTCGAGGAGCCAGTTCCTCTGGGTATATTCCCACCATTTCTGATTTGTGATCCTCACATCACTCGGCCGTCAGGCTCGATTTTTCTCTCAAAACCCTTTTTCTCACTTTTCTCTCGGCTTACACCTCTCTATTCTTTATTCTCTCATTTTTTATCCCTTCCCAAGGTGATTGATAGATGAATAGAAAGTCATGGGTTCACCGACAGCACTGTTAGCTCGCGGCTATTTCTTCTAGTGACATCCAGTTGAGGCTCCGGATAGGGAAAGCTTCTTCTAGCGAACAGGGTGCCTTTCTGGCCAGTATGTTGACGACGGGGGAAAGACAGAATACCTGACTCAACTGTGCCCCTAGCTCATCACTTTGACCATTCTTGTTTGTTTTTCTCTTAAAATAGTTTTGACCAAAATGAGAGTCGGATTAACATACTTGTTCAATTTTCTGATTTAAAATCATGCAAGTCAGGCTGTGAGCACTGAAAATTTTCCTTTTTGGGTCCAAGAAAATGGTCCAGTTTTGGAAAATGAAATAGTTTTCAAGAGAATAGTCAACCTCAGTAAAAATTTTCAAAAACTATTTTTGCAAACGGCCAATGCTAAACGAGCACGGAACCTACCCTCGAGATGCGCAACCTCGGATCGGAGGCAATGGAAAATTGCCCCTTGCTTGAAAGGGCTGCATGGCAACGGAAAGTTGCCCCTTGTTTAAACGGCGACTGAAGGCAACTCATGGCAACGGAAAGTTGCCCCTTGTTCGGATCATATTGCAGCATGCTGAAAACCAGTCCTCATCGGTGACGATTACAAACAAACTCTCGGACACGGAGAAGACGAAGATGGTCAAGACCCATATATGGACACAGTCACCATGAAAGCATTGGTGGCTAGACTTCAAGAGGAAGTGAGCTTCTTGGCTCCGGTTGTCATAACCAAACTATCGGATTCAGGGGAAGCAAGGGTAATGAAAACCATTACATGGACTGAGACGCTATGAGAGCGTTGGGGGATGGACTTTAGGATGAAGTTGCCTACGTATCCCAAACATGGGAATCAAGCCTTACGTAGTTCCGGTTAAGGTACACTCGGGTATTTTAACCTTCACTTCTCAGGCTCTAACTTTTGCCAAGGTGCCCGATGCGGGTTTTCGACCTTGCGAGCTATGTTTTTCTTTTTTTCTTTTTTTTCCTTTTTGATTTTTGATTTTTCTTCTTTTTTAGCTTTACATTTTTTTTCTTCTCTTTTTTTATTTCTTCTCTTTTTATTTCTTTTTCTTTGCTCTAACTTTTGCCTGGGTCGCCCTTCCGGGTTTTCGGCCCAGCGAGCCTCTCAAAGGGTAAAAGTGTAGCAAGTCCATGCCAAATGGTTTTGAGATCGCGGCCCTCTGTATACAGGAGAGTGACTATTGCATTGATTTGCAGAAGAATCCATCACGGTTGCTTTACGAGCTTCTTCCGGTGAGATCTGACCTTCTTGATCTAATTTTGGTGCCTCTTGCTCGGGGGTTGCTTCAAATCTGGCCACACAGGCCTTATATGGCAGTTAACTGTTGAACGTTTTGAACGGATATCCAGGTTCGAAACAAATAGATTGAATCTCGAGGCTGAGAGCGATCCTAGGCTGCACAATCTCAAGAGCAATTCCACACAAGTCTTCACAGGACCACGGAAGATATTTTGTTTTTTGAAAGTTTTTAAGAAAGCGACAAATCGCTCGCGCAGAAGATAGTGTGGAACCAGTCTGGGTCAAGCCAAGATCCTTCTCAGCACTCACGCTGACAGTCATGGTTTCAATCATTAAGGGCTTAACACGCCTCTCTTTCTCTCAAATTGATCAAAAAAATTTTGCAAAACCCGAGGAATTCCTTCCTCTTCATTTTTATCACCGCAGTGTTCAAAAAGGGCTTTTGAAAAATTTTAGGTCATTACGACGATGTTCAGGGCACAAGAGAGTAGGTAAAACGTACTGTCATTCCATCCGCCTCCTCTGGCACAACTAACTCACACTGAAAGCAAGCATGAAAATGAGATAGCCACAGTTGTTTCATTCAGATTTGTTGGTATAACTAGCGCCTCGGCAGAAACAGACACAAAAACAAAAGCGGGTAATTACAAAATAAACGATGTTTGAGGCAACCCGTGAATCACCTGGCATTCTATACAAAGGGGACTGACTCGCTACAACAAGACAGACCCGTGAGCAAAAGGACTGACTCAAGATAATGAGACAGACTCAAAACAAAACAAAAGACTGACTCGACGCCCAAGCCAGAATTTACAAAACCAGCATTCACATATGCTCAAAAATGCGTGCCAGACACTACATCCAAAATACACCAAGTGCCGCCCGCAGGTGGTTCACTCTATGATTACATACTCGCAGTATCTGTGTCCTCAAAATCCAATAACTGGGTGGTAACGGACTTGGCTGAGGTGGGCGGGAGGATAACCTCGTTGTCAATCAAATCCTGTACCTCATGACGGAGGCGGAAGCAATTATCGATAGCATGACCGGTTTGCTGGTGGTACGCGCAGTACAAAGTAGCATCATGTGTAGCAGGGAGATTCTTTAGGAGGGGCCGAGGCTCCAAGGGTTTAAGGTGTCCCCTCTCGGCAAGGATCTGAAGTGCCTTGGACAACAGCATGTAGAGAGCATGGAAGACCCTGTGCCCTCAGGGCAGGTACTTTGAAGGCTGAGCACCCTTGCTAGACGCACTAGCGAAAGGGTCGGCAGGCGCCGCCTTGGCTTTCTGATCTTTCCCGGGTGCAGGGTTGGGAATGGGAGGAACTGTTCTGGCATGACGGGGCCTATCCCGGTTTTCTGACTGACTTGAACTACCCTCAGGTGGAGTGGGGAAAGCATCCTCCACAGCTTTTGTCAACACTGCAGATATCTATTGCTTGTTCATTCCCGCGGCTTTCAAAGCCTCGACTACCCACAGCAGTTGTTCGATAGGATCGGCATCTGCCTTCATTTTGTCCTTACCTCTGGCCTCAGTCTGATCGAGGGTTTGAGTTGATGTTAAAACGTCATTGCCATAGCTGGAGGTCATCTCCGGTTGGCTAAGTTCAATCACAATCCGTCCCAACAGCGGGGGCTCCTGGGGTACAAAACTCCCGACATATGGTACGGCTGGCAGTGAAACTGATATTCCGTAGGCGAGATCTGCCACGGACCTCTGGAGATCACCTATCATCCCCATTAGTTCAAGTGTAGTAGGCTCGCGAGCCTGATATAGCTGGGGTTGCAACAGGCGACCTGGGTGGATGCGGCATGTCAACATTGGTCTCACTTTGCAGAGTGATTCCTTGATCTAACACGGCTATCATAACCACGATCTCTTCCGAATTTTGCGTCATGCTGAGTCTGCTATACTGGATGGCGACTAATGGATCGGATATCTAACTTGCCTCAGCAAAAGAAAACACTGATTGTTCTGAATTAGACTCTCTGTACTGAAAGGAAAAACAAGCAACATTTCAGCCCAAACAGATCAAACACAGGTGTAGCTGAACAACTGTACTATACTACTGATCACTGTTCCCCAGAAATCACTGCCCCAAAACACTGAATCTGATACCCGCAGATATAACTGATTCTCAAAAGCTGATACTGGTGCCATCAGGCCTGATACCCAGACTTGCAAATTGGTATATGCATTCCCTGTAGGGATACACTCTAAAAGCACATAACAAGTAAATGAGAGCCAACACACCCCTATGTTGGGGTAGGGTTTCCCTGTCCTATTTTGTCAGGAGCTAGGGTTTCACTACGCACGCAGCAGTTTCAAACAACCTAACATCGGGTAAGCAACCTGTCCTAGTTTGGAATGGTCACTGTGGATTTCGAATATGCACTAGGTCGAATGGTCAAAAAGGGTGCCCCGGTAAAACCGGGGTTTGTGTTCCCATACTGGCAGAGCCCGCAATCGATCAGCCTTATGGCATGCTTTGACAAAGTCAAACCTTCGGCAAAACGCTCAGGAATAGCAGATGGAAAACACGGTGTCCTAGGCGCACCAATGCACATGCAATGCAAAGAAACACATAAGTGTAGTCAAAGCAGGATATCACGAGTTCGAGTCAAGCTCTCTAAACTCCCCAGTGGAGTCGCCAGAAATTGTAACAAGCCCGCGGGGGACCTCGCTACAGTTCGGACTCCCTTTGTGTCACGGTTCTAAATCTGAACCAAAGAGTCCAAATCCGGCAAATCGTTTTGAGAAAAACAGATTTTTGAAGAAGTGCCAAACATGGACTGCTTCGCCAGATACAGAGTTGCCACCTAACTATTTTTTAATGGGGAAATTTAGGAAACCCTAACTCGGTGCCAAAGGCCACGTGTCCGTCATCACCAAAGTTGCCTCGGCTCAGGAACTTGGGTACGATCGGGAAAGGTCAGCTATGAGCACCCCCTCTCGCCCGGTCCGAAGACCGGCCTCTACTAACCGTGATATCCGATTTTGAAAACGTTACGTGTTCTTATTCCGGTTATTAGCCTAGAATTACTATGTTATGCGCATAGCAAACAAGTATAGACCAAGTCACCTAAATTGGAACAAAACATTTCATGTTTATTTTGAAAATGGTTTGCTACTTGCAAGTAGGCTAAAAATGCAAGTTTTGCCACCCTCAAGTGGGCTTTTAGAAAAGATGGTTTTGCCACTATCTAGTGGGCTTAAAACTCACAGTTTCAATTCATTATTCCAATTTAGGTAATTCAACCTCCATCCACAGGCATTCAAGCAGTTATATCACATAAGCAGCTAGCCTCATGGTAATCATGCTATTATGGCAACAATCGCACGCATGCGGTATGCTAAAGCATAAAAGCTTACCTAGTACCCTGTGCCAAAATAGAAACTAGTTAGTAATCAATGCATGATCCTAGTTCCTGTTAAGTGGCTAATGCATCACAGGCAAAATGCAGCTATAATAGGCTCGGCTATCCTAAACATGGCATGTGAAATGCTGCAATTAACAAGTACTCATCTTGGAATTTGGAATCTGAGATCTGATTAGCATGATGTGCGAGCAGGTGCATGGAAAACAAATGTATGGATGCACGTATGCATAACATAAGGTATGCTAATTTAAATATGTCCTAATACTAACCATCAAAGCAGGTAAGTAAAATGGAGAAAGAAGTGGGGGTTGGAAGACATGCACACATGCACCCACACTTATTACAAATTTGCCCTCGCTCGGTGGGACCAAAATAATAATACAATTTAACTAGCTAACAAACTAATTAAATATTACAGACCGATTAGATTAATTAAGCAAATTAATAAATCTAATAAAACAATAAACAGCAGCCTCGGAGGAGAGGGCTTGATGCATGCGCGCTCAGTTCCGCTCGGAAATCCACTGCCATGTCCATGATGCCTCTGTTTTCCATACTTTACTCCTCTGATGACTGCCAAAGTCTCAAGACTTGCTCTATGGATGCCAGGGAACACCACCGGCTGAAATAAGACACCACCGGCCATATAGAATGGTCATCGGCCACAACTCTGATCCATCGGCCAACAATGGTGGCCGGTTGACACTAAATGTGGCCGGCCGGACAAAACTTCCTGCAGAAATAGTTCTGACAGCAACGGAGTACAATACTTGGCATGGCAATCCATTTCAAGCCATGTATGCACTAATCACACCCCATATCATGCTTATGACTCAAAGGGACATGATCCTTGATTCTCTGACCATCAATCACGCATCTCCATGCATGATGGTCCAAGAAGCCAAGTGTGCACATTTAATAAGTAATGCAATGCACATAATCATACCAAGGGGGACTTAACCTCTATCATGGATAGTCAAGAGGCAAAGTATGCATGCCAATGCAATGCAACCTAAGTATACGAGCCTAAGTGTGCAACATGGGTATACAAGTAAGCATATAAGGCATACAACAATCATGTTGATGACAAGCATGCAAGGCATGAAATAATGCAAACCAACAAGAATGCAATGTGAATGCCCAAGCATACCAAAAAGCTTGTGACTTCATTCAATTTTGCAATGACACACAAATATGCAACAACATACAAGGTGAGCATGCAACAACATGCAAAGGGGTGGACTTAAACTAAGTTAGGCAACTCTAAACCAAGCCCAAAACAGTGGCCAAAGTGCTCAAATATGAGGGACAAATGCACACACACATGCACTTGTTAATGGGCCTATACTTAAGCAAACAAAGGCAACTTTCAAGCACACTTAAAAGAGGCTAAGCATGGACAAAGGGCATGCAATATAAGCTCTGAAATCATGTTAAGATGGCATCAAACCAAGCAAACAAGATAGGCTAAGCATGCAATTGATGTCCGAAAACTTAAGGCTAACAAGCCAAAATGTAAAGGAGCTATACAATACATGGAAAGTATGACTCAAGAAATTCAAGACAGAGCTAAAGCATAGAAAAACATGCATTAAAGCTTCATGAAGCTAGGCCTAAAACATGCTTGAACAAGGGTTTTCAACCTAAAGCATATTAGGGCAACAAAGTGGCATTACAGGGCATGTATGCTAAGCAAGCATGGTGTACCAAAACCAACTAAAAATAGAGGCATATTATGACATAATAAGCACAAAAATCAGTTAAGGCATGGTCAACATGAACCTAAACTAGGTGCTCCCTCAAGAGGCAAATGTAGCCCTTTTCAAGGACAACAAGGAGAGGGGGTGGCCCTCTCCTTCCTAGGACCTCAAGGCACAATCCTCACCTCCGAAATCCCTCAAGATTTCAGTGGTGAGGAGGCCCAAACACCATGGTCCCGGAGCTTACACAAAATGGCACAAAATGAAGCCTTACAAGGCTTAAGAGGGGTCAAACAACCTCAAACCACAAAGCACTCTTAACAAACTATTTAGAGGCCTTAAAAAAGAACTTTTATATGTTATACTCAAATCCAAAAAACAGATGCAAGGTAGTCAAAAATACAATGCAAAAATGGGGTAAAAAGGGGAAAAAATGTTACCCTTGTAGCCCTTCTTCAACAATGGTGGACCTGCCCCTTCCTTGAGCTCAAACCAGCTCCAAAGCTCCAATAACAGACCTCTGGCCCTTCAAGAACCAAGAAAAGGTGCAATACTATGTGTTTGTGTACAATAGTAAGCCTAAAACACACACTAGAACACACAAGAGAGAGATATAGAGATAGGAAATATGTATAAACCCCAACCCTAATCCAGAGCTCTCTCTGAAGTTCTTCTAACCCTAATGCCAAGAGAGGAGCCCTCTTCTTATAGGCAACTCCCTCTTGCAAAGCTTATTCAACAAGCTTGTTAAGAGGGAAATCCCTCCATACACGTGTATGGAGGGGAGCAGAGTGGGTGCCAGCTATCACAGCTGGCACAAAATATCTACAAAAAGTAGCTGAACAGTAGTCGGCCAGCCAAAAGTGATTTTGGCCAAAACTTATGGCCGGTCGGCCAAAAAGAGTGCCGATCGGCCAAACATTTGGCCGATGGCAGAAAAGGACAGCCGGTGGCCTCAAGCCATGGCCAGTGATGTGTGGGGATGCCTCAAAAGGCATTCCTTGCCCCTCAAAGGCAAAACACAAGTGTTTGGTGTCAAACCAACCACAAACAGTTGAGTCGAGAGGTCTTGAGACGAGGCGCACTGCCAAGGCTTCCGGAAACTCAAGACGAACACAAACATGGATGATCACCGAGTGTTCCAACGGTGACGTCCAAGTCTTGAGGACGGTCAAAAATGGGGTGTCTACACACATAGGAGCCAAGATTACACATTTAACTAGTTAGATGCATTTAAAAGACAAGAAAAGAAACTATAAAATCCAGATCGCATATTATTCAAAGTAAGGGAATGTTAGAATCGAAAGAAAATTGTAAATAGAAACTGCATGATAGTAAACAATGAACCTCGAAGGGAGCAAGACCTGTCTGTCCTTCCAAATTAAACAATGAAATGCCCATAACCAGTCTAAACAAAGGCTTAGCAGTACAATAACCAGCCAAGAGACCCAACACATAATTGTAGTATTTTGATCTGAGTTAGTACCTCTGGACTTTAAGATTATTTCTAATTAGCCAAATTCGGTAGAAGCACAGGCCCAGAAGAACCAAATGAGATATACAAACCACAACAGAGTCAATGCCACATGGTGTATAAGCACCAAAAGCACTATCTGTCACTGTTGCCCAAATCCCAACTTCAACTGGCTGACAATACCAAACCAAAGGCTCAAAACCCATTTTTAAGTATGTTCACCACCAGAATTATTATTATTTTTCTTTGTAATACAGATACAAATAATTTTAAGTAGTAGAGTATTTAGGTATTTGATTGGGTTTTCTGTTCATCCAATCCTTCCAGAAATAACTCCCTGCACCTCTGCTCTGCAGTAATAGCAAACCATAGTCTTGAAATTAATTAATAAAAAATGAAGAAGTCATATTTATGCATATTAAAAATCAAACTTGTAACTCCACTGACATAAATTGAACTCTACTTGGAACTAAAACAAATAAACAGGCATTGGTATCCACTTGACCCTCCCTTCTTTTTGGTTTCCAAGAAAAGTTAGAAAACAGAGGAGAATACAAGAGAGTAAAACTCTATTGAAATATTTTCTATTGTTTTTGGTTTCAGAAAATGGATATACAACAAACATGTAGATACAAACACACTGACTCAAAACAGCAACTGTCCACAATGGAAATGTTGACCATTTGGTTATTGATATGGGTCTTAAAGCACTCAAAAATTCAAAACCCATGTTTTGTCTACAACCAAACAGAAACATGAAGAACAGTGAGCAAGAGAAAATACCTCTGAAACACTGCAACTTTAGGACTAGTAGATTGTTTAACTTGACATGTATGTAATTACAATGTAGGCTTCAAATATGTCTCTCTCCTTCTATAATACATCGGATAATATGCGTCTCTTTCTTTGAGATCCAGCTACAGAAAAATGGTTTTCTTGTACCATAAATAAAGGTGAAATACCACTCCAAACCCACTTTAGTCCGTGAAAATCATTGGTTTTGCAAGTGTTGACTTTTTTTAGAACAGGTGGTCACCTTTTATGCAATGAGTTGTACATCAAATTGTTTTAAAATACAGAAGAAAAGAAAAAAAGAAAAAAAGAAAGTTACACTAATCTTTTTTAGGATTTAAAAAATAGATTGACTTTCATAAAATTTGACATAATTATATTAGATTTCTTTCAAAATTTAATTTATATAATATTTAATTCATTTATTAATAATATTTTGTTACTTGTATGAATAAAAAAATTGATATTATTTCTTTAATATTGAAATATTATTTTATCCTTTTTTATTCTTGTCTTTACATACAATATGCATTAATTACATTTGTTTTAACTTTACTAAATGGGAGATCGGTGTAACTATATTAAATTTATAAGATTTATTATATTTAGTGGTAAATAGACTTACAACAAATGGTAAGTAGGGTCACATTTTAAGTTGTCCTATTAGAGGTGTACATGGTTCGATTTGGTTTATTTAAGACTAAACAAATAACCAAACAAACAAACTACCTACGGATTCATGAAATTTGAAATCAAATCATAAAAATTTTACAATTAAATCAGATTAAACCAGTAAAACAAAGTTGTATTCGGTTTGGAATCACATTTTTCGCAACATAATCAAAAAATATCACTCAGTACCTATTTGAATATATATGCTATCATTTTGAAAACAAAATTATTTTATTGATTGTTTAGAACTAATTCAACTATTATACAAAATCGCAATGTTGTATAATACTGATATCAAATTTATAGATAGTTTTCACCTAATCCTAGGACTACAAAAGGGGAATATTATAGTTAGCAAAAACCTAAATGCACCATGGACCAAAACCACTATATCATATAAAAACATAGTAACAAATGGAAAAATGAGAAACATAAACAGATGTCCCTATACAAGCTATAGAAAATGAGAAAACTTCATATCAATAATTTACAAAGTTGGAAGCTAGTGTCAGCTTTGTCAAATCACAAGTTAAGCCCACATATCATGCACATCATAAACAATGCAATAATAACGCCAATTCCCATGTTAACTTGAAGTTTTATTTTTAAAATATAAAATTAGTGCCCTAATACATTTAGCATAGGGGCACATGTTTGCTCTTGTTTTTTGGTTTCACTTCTAGATTCCTCTATTGTTTCTTCCAAACTTATCACAATATGGATGATTTTTGCATTATGAAAAAGTTAAGATCATGGCAAAAGCAAGCAAAATAAAGCACAAACATGTGTCTACTTTAATAAGAAAATAAACTTACATAATTAGTTCTCAACAAATGAGAAAGAAGCAAAAGACACATGTACAAAAACACAAGCATGTCGAGAACTACTTTATATATATATATATAGAGAGAGAGAGTAACAAAATAAAAAATGGTAATTTGTACTTACATGGGAAAATAAATAATTGGAATAGAGACACATTAGTTTCCTAAATTTCTATATGCCATATCGGGATTTAATTCATTGTTTAAATTAGTTTTCTCCATGGAAAGATTGAGTATAGTTGAGGCTTCTAGTTTGAATATGGTTGTAAGCTCCTCCAAAAATTGTTCAATAAATTTGTCGAATTAGACCATAGATAGAAGGATGTTCCTAAAACTATTTACAATTGACATAAAAAAAAAAAAAAATCAAAATCAAAACTATCAAGCCCATGATTTGCAAGACTTCACAAGTTTAAGTTCTTAACACTTAATAGTGAAAACGTGAATCGAAGCTAGAAATAATAAGGAAGCATAATTTACAACTAACACTTAACTGGAAGTTGGTTGCTCAAGATCTTTGATTCATTTCATCTAATGTTTTAAAACATGAACAATTCAATAAACCATGTAATAGATAGTATTAAAACTATGCTATTAAAATTGTGTATTCAATGAACTAGTTAGGATGAGGGCTTAGGGTTTAGGGAAAATCGCTGAAGTGAAGAGGGCGAATATACAGACAGACAGACAGAGAGACAGAGCTCCATCCCTGATATCTGGTTGGAGAGAATGCCTTATTATCTGGTCAATGGAAATTGATGGTAGTGCAGAGATTCAACAATGAAACCCAACAGAGGCTAGTAATTGTTGCTAGAAATCAAGGGTTACACAGTGAACCTTACACAAATGGTGAGAGCAGCAGAGAGGAATAGAAGAAAAGCGAGAGAAGAAAAAGAGAGTTGCTGAGGGAAGAGAGAGAGAGAGAGAGAGAGAGAGAGACGAAAGGGTTAATCGGTTACCCAGGTTTCCATTTTCCCCAATTAAACAATTCAATGGTCCTGATCATTTTTTTCTAATCCAAGGGTTAATACTTAGGGTTCATACGGTGTACAACCTTCAGAGGGTTGCACACTTAAACAGAACCAGTCAATTTATACCAAACATAGACAGATGCATCGAATTCAAAACTTGTGATTTACCTAGATGAGATTGGTGATGATACTTGAGAAAATGCCCAAACAAATAATAACTGGTTCCGCAACAAAGGCAAAGTTGTTAGGCTAATAATAGAGTAGTTTTGGGAGGATAAAACACATACATTGAATGAAATTCAAATTTCAGTGGTCATTTGAACACTTTGTGCAAGAAGTTTAAACCCAAAAAAGTAGCATGGCGTAGAAATGTATAACATTAAGGCGACAGGAATGAATAAGTCATCAAGAGGTATGAACTATAAAATAATTAGAGAGAAATACCTCAATGCCCTTGCAGCAGTATCCCAACTACCCTTACTAGTAGGCAAGAGACTAAGACAGACTCGATCAGCCACTACCTGGCAATTCCACAAACATATGAATCTCAAAGAAACCAAAAAAAAAAAAACCAAGTAACGATAACTTCAATAACTACAACATTATGTATGCCTTCTAAAAGTTCAACAATGGATACATAGAACCAAACCTACAAACCACCATTACAAACTGCCTCATCAAACATAGCAAATAATTGTCCGATCCATACCAAATAAAGCTCTAAAAAAAGTTTACAAGATAACATTAAAAGGAGTAATTTTCTTAAGCAAAGCATTTTAGTCTTCAGTTTGTTTTGTTTTGTTTTGTTTCCTATACAAACAAACCAGCTTAACAAAAATTTCAAGCCGAGGCTACAATTAAATAACAACTCAACCAAACAATTTACTAGTTCAAGAAATCATGACCAAAATAATACAATTTAAAAGAGAACAAAACAGAATATAGACAAGTAAACCCAATAACATGACTTCTAACAATTTGAGCTACTTTACAATATAAATCAACTCCTTAAACACTAAAGTGAAACTTGGGGGTGAAAGTGTTATCCACTCATATGCTTACACCCCGTCAAAGTTGATGGGAGATATTCGATAGAGGATTGACATTGAAACTAGACCAAAACTATGTAAACTTTTGATTGTCGCAATTGAAACTAAAAACAAGGTGAAACTTAGGTCAAATTAAAGGGGTGCAAAGTGCATGAAATTGTATTTCATAGAAGGTAAGGCCTACTCTAAGTTGTAGCTTTACAATGACATGGCATATAAAGACCCTTGGTTATTATTATTAGTAAGATAGATTCCAAGAGCATCTTGCCCTTTTTTCTATTAGTAAGGTTGTCAAAAGGTATCGACTAAGCCAAAACTTGAGTTTGATTGCAGGGGCACACATTAGCATGCCAACAACATATAAAGGCTTTTGTTGCTTGCTTAAAAAACTAATAAATAAAAAAAAAACAACAACAACAACAACATATAATTCAACTCATTAAACACATAGTCTAGAACATATGCATATATGTACGTGTGTATGTGTGTACATAGTGTGCAATTCATAAGTAAACTAGCATTTGATACACAAAAGAAAATGAATAAACGAGAGAAAAAAAAATGACCAAATGAATTAAAAATGATTGAGTAAATATAATCTGATGGGACTTAAGGCTTGGTTTGGTTTGAGCAAATATAATCTAAACCAAATACACTAACACACAAATATAATCATTTAGCTCTTGAAGTAATACATTTACTTTCATCATATATTGTAAAACTGCATATAAATCCAATCCAAGATTACTTTGAGGTGCAAAATTTCTATAGATTGAATATAAACAGATAATTTATTATTTTTTAAATATATATTCCACAATCATTGCCACTGGATCCGCAATTATGTTAAAGTCCCCATGTTTTGCAAAATAGGTTTTAAGTTTTAACTAGGGCTAAAAAAAGAGACCATAAGCTCTTCCAATTCCTACAGTAGAAAGCAGACTTCAAATGGGGAATGACCATATTATATGAACCCAACTGTCTTTGTATTTTCATTCAAAAAAAAAAAAAAATTGTCTTTGAATTTTTGGGTCATTTTTTGTTTTAGACCAAGAAATAAACAAAACACTATTAGCATTACGAATAGCAGAGCTATTTTCATTGATAAGGTTTTAAAAAGGGCACTGTTGGAAAATAAAATGATTAATGCTATGTGAATATAAAATTCATACATAAAATTGAACGATATGATTGCTCAAGCATATTGTTTTGACATTGCTTTTGTGACATTCTGTAAAACAATTATGTTTGTAAATCATTTTTCAAATTAAAAAAATGCAATCAAAACATGAGAGAGAGAGAGAGAGGAGCTGTTCAGTCATGACAGCAACTGGTTGAAAAGGTTTCAAGTTTTTTCCATTACATTACTCAATGGCTTAGATTAGTTTGTGGAGATTCAATGGTTAAGCTATAAGGTGCACATGGTAACAGGACCCAAAAATCAAAAGTGACAAACTAGTGAAAAACATATTCTTTATTTTTTGCAAGAAACATTTATGTATATTTTGCAAGAAATTAAAAAGCAACCTACCATGTTGCTATGGGTTGTACAAAAAATTTAACAATCTTACATTTCCAACATTATCATTTATCATGCTAAACCACAAGGGAAAAAAAAAATTCCAAAATTTCCCTTTTTCACACTTTCCACTACTTCAAACCTAAAGTTTGACACTAATCTTTCATGTTTCCTAGAAAAGCCTCCACACTTAGAGGGAAGACAGTAATTCATGGATTATCTTAGCATCAATACACTTCGAAAAAAGTATGCGGAGGAAATTTATTTTATTAAACATAAGCTTCGTGTGGATTTAAAATTAAAATTAAAATCGTATAACATAGGAAATTCATTTTATTAAACATAAGCTTGTTGACTGCATTTTAGCTAAGATTAAAATACTATACTTCAATTCTTTTTAGCTTTTCACACTTTTTTGTTGGTTGGAGTCTTTTCCCCATTATCTTGTCAACTGCTCATGCTTAAACAAGGATACAAGTGAAGTTCAAGCACTATTTGATTAGCATTTTTAGAATACGTTCGCTTATATATATATATGCATGTTTTTAAAAACCAATTAAACAAATGATTTACTTGGGATGGCTATTTAATTTAACTAGAACAACAAGTATTAAACATTACCAAAAACACTTACAAATTGGGAGGTCCCAACCACAAGTTATAGTTGCTTCATGTGAATATCACTCAATATATTTTGGGATAAATTTTCAGAGAACATGTTAAAGTCAATCACAAGTTTTCAACATCTAAATGCAATGAAAATATAGTTCCAAAATACATTTGTTTAAATTGCTAACAAACTAGGCATTTTTACAAACATCTTAAATGCAATCAAAATTCAAATAACAAAATTAGACCTATAATTTTAATGCTAAAATTTCTTATGAAATATTTTGCAACAACTCAAGAATAAGTCATGGAACCAACAATATGGTTACAAAATACTATATTAATTAATGTAAAAATGGATTATTTCATTAAGAATGTCAACCGAGATATATAAACAGCAAAATAGAATAAAATCATTACCAAGCCTTGCTTCACTGCAAATTTCAAATCAGTGTGAGCCAAGAGAGACTGGAATAGAAATTCAGATAGCACTAGAGACAGAAAATAGGGTACAAATCAGAGAGTATAGTTTTAGAAGAGGGGGGATTTCAGAAATATCCACAGAGAGTAAAAAATGGGGAAGAAGAGAGTTTTAAAAGAGGGTTTAGGGTTTCAGAAATAATCAGAGGGAGGCATACCTTGTTGATTGCTCTTCAAAAAAAAATTCCTTCGTTTTCTTACAAACCAAACAGAGGCTCACTGGGTTTGATTAGAGTTTTAAACCGAACAGCCACTTAGAATCTGCAGTCAGTCGAACTAGAGGAAGACAGACGAATGAGCGCAGTAGAGAGAGAAGAGAGAGAGGAGCAGGGGAAGAGATCACTCGAAAGAGGAAGTAGCAGAGGGAGAGGGAGGGAGAGAAATGAAAGAGTGAAAGTAGAGAGAGAGAATACCCTGTGGAAGAAGAAGAGAGATGCTCAACCGGTTGCTCTCCGGTGGTCCAATTTTTCAAAATTAAAGAATTCAATGGTCAGGATGCATTTGTGTAATCCAATGGCCAATAATGAAGGTACATATGGTGTGCATCCCTTTAGGGGGTGCACACTGCAACAGGACCCTTACTATATATATTGATATGTAATTTTAAATTAAGTATTAAGAAAATTCTAAATCACATCAATGTGACACATCAAATAAATTATATTTAATATAATACCTGTTATGAAATAACAGTTATAGATTTTTTGTGAATTTAATTATTAAATTTATTTACATTAAATCCCATAAATACAAGATAAATTGTTGTGTGTTACGTGACAATGTTGATCTTGTATTCTATTTGCTCCCAATTTTTTTCTTGTGATCCATTTGGTCCTCTCTGTTGTGAAAAAGACACAAGTGCCATTAGGTTAATCAAAGGCTACTTTATGTAAGGTTTTTATTCGGTGTATGCTTGAAACTTACCACGTTATGCATGTGGTTGGATGACTGTTGTAGACGTCCCCGAACGCCCCGGGAGGGTTAACTCCCGTTCCGTTCGTATTGGGTTCACTACAGTTCGGACTCAATTGTCACGGTTCTAAGTCTGAACCAAAGAGTCTAAATCTGGCAAATCGTTTTGAAGAAAAACAGATTTTGAAAAGTAGTGCCAAACATGGACTGCTTTGCCAGATTACAGAGTCGCCACCTAAATATTTTAAAATGGGAAATTTTGGAAACCCTGACTTGGTGCCGAAGGCCACGTGTCCGTCATCACCAAATGTTTTGGCTCGGGAGCTTGGGTACGATCGGGGAAGGTCAGCTATGAGCACCCCCTTTCGCCCGGTCCGAAGACCGGCCTCTACTAACCGTGATATCTGATTTTGAAAACATTACATGCTCTTATTCCGATTATTAGCCTAGAATTACTATGTTATGTGCGCAGCAAACAAGTATAAACTAGATTGCCTAATTTGGAAATAAACATTGCATATCCGTTCGTTTTGAAAACAGTTTGAAATTGCTACTCGCAAGTAGGCTAAAATACGAATTTCAACGAGTTATTCCAACTCAAGCAATCCAACCTTCACCCACAGGCATTCAAACAGTTTATCTCACATAAGCATCTAGCCGCATGGTAAGCATACTGTCATGGCAACATTCACACGCATGTGGTATGCTAAAGCATAAAATACTTACATCGTACTCCGTGCCAAAACAATAAACTAGTTAGCAAACATGCATGTCCTAGTTCATGTTAAGTGGCTAATGCAACACAAGCAAGGATGCAATTTAGAATAGGCTCGGCTAACCCTAAACATGGCACATGAAATACAGCAACTACCACGTATTCAATTTGGAATTGAAAGTACGATGCAGTTTGCATGATGTGCCGAGCCCGATGCATGTTCAGACAAATGCATGGATGCACGCATGCATTGCATAAGGTACGCTAAAATAAGTATGCCCTAATCTACCATCGAAAGCGGGTAAATAAAAGGGATAGAAAGAAATGGGGGTTTGGAAGACATACACCTACTCACACACACTTATTACAACTTTGCCCTCGCTCGGAGGGACCAAAAGAATATACAAATTAATTAACTACGCAAGCTAATTAAAATATTACAAATCAACTAAATTAATTAAATAAAATAATTAATCTAATTAAACAGTAAATCACCTCGGGATGAGGGCCAAATCGTGGCGTGCTTTCGGGACTTCGCTTCGGAATCGCCTTATCATGCATGATTTGCCTCTGTTTCCTCTGCTCTCCTCCTCGGAAAATTGCCAAAGTCCTGTGAGCCTCTCGGGCATTGGGGAGTACCACCGAGGGGTAGGGCACCACCGGAGAAGGAGGCCACCGGCACTAGATGAAGTTATCGGTGGCAGTGGTGCCTGGTCGCACTAAATAGTGCCGGTAGGCACTTAACACTTGCGTAACACACAACCAAAGAGAGGACAACAACATGCATGGCAATGTGATTCAAGGTATTTATGCACTAAACACACCCCTTATCATGTCATTGACTCAAAAGGGCATGTGCCTCGATTCCCGGACCACCAATCGCGCATTTCCATGCATGATGGCCCTAAGAACCAAGAATGCAACTTTGATTTCAAATGCATGCAATGCAAACAAGCAAACAAGGGTGCTCAACCTCCATCATACTTCACTTCAAGAGGCCAAACATGCACAATACAAATGCAACCCTAAACATGTCAACTAGGCATGCAACATGGACTATGCAATATGTTCATGCAAAGGGTTCAAACAAGCATGCAAGGCAAGCATGCAAACTAATGGAATGATGGTCTTATACATGAATTAGGCAACTCAAATAGTCCTAAAATCAGTGGCCAAAGTGCCTAGAAATGGAGACTAAACACACACACACACATGCAAGTGTTATGGTCCAAACCCAAGGCATAAACATGGCAACCCCCAAGAACACTTGGAGATACCAAACAAGGACAATAAACACACATTGTAAAGCTCTGAAAATCATGCGAAACATGATGCCAAATCATGCAACAAAACAAGCTAAACAAAGCATGCGAATGGTCTAAGGTTCAAAGCAAATCAATGAGGCTTTGAACCACACTTAGCACAACCACACATGGCAATACTTAAACGCTTAAAAACAGAGTTTTAACACGTAAAACTAAGCCTAAAGGACCACCTAGATGGCGTCTAGATGACATGAATCCAAAGGCATGCATTAAAGCCAAAACATGGAGCATTTAACACATACTCTTAAAGCATTAGAGAGGCAACTAAGGTGAGCATACAAGCACACCAAAAGGTCTGAAATAACATGCTAAATGGTTCCAAACCATCAAAACGAGGTAAGCAACACATGCTACACACGCATACTCAAAGGCTAGGAAGCCTAAAATGCAAAGGGGCTATGTGATGCATGCCAAGATCAGCCCAAATGGCTATGGACAGAGCTAAAACATGTCAAAATAAGCATAAAACATTCATAAGTCTAAGCCTAAAACATACTCAAACTAAGGCATACAACCTAGGCATGTTAAGGGACTAAAGAGGCATTACAAGGCAACTATGCTAAGCATGCATAAGGGACCTAAACCAACTTAGAAACATGTTATATCATGGCAATGTAAGCATGAAATGCAGCCAAGACATGCTCAAAACACAACCAAACATGGTGCTCCTTTGGAGGCCAAAACTTGCCCTTTTCAAGGACATCAAGGAGAGGGGGTGGTCCCCTTCTTCTTGAGACTCTAAGGCATCATTTTCACCACTGAAATCCCTCAAGATTTCAGTGGTGAAGAGATCCTAACACCAAAGTCTCGGATCTCTCACAAAATGGCACAAAAAGTGGCCTTTTCAATGCCTAAGGGTGGTCAAACTTGCTCAAACCACAAAACACTCTTAATAAACAATAAAGAGGCTTGAAAAATAGAACTTTTATGTTTTATAGACTAAGCACAAAAACTATTTTAAACTAGGAAAAAATGGAGTGCAAAAATGGGGTAAATAAAGTAAGTTTTGCTCACCCTTGTAGACCTCTTCAACAATGGTGATGTGGTTGCCTCCTTGAGCACCAAACCAGCTCCAAAGCTCCAAAACAAACCTCTGGACCCTCAAGAACTCAAGGAAGGTGAAACACTAGGTGTTTTTGTGCAATAGTATGACACAAACACCTAGTGTACTAAACAAGAGGGAAGAAGAGAGATAGGATGTGTATCTATCCCAACCCTAAAAACCAGAGCTTGGTGCATCTAAAATGTCTAAAATTTTGTAACCCCTAGCCAAGTAGAGGAGTGGTCCTCCTTATAGGCAACAAACCCAGCAAAGCTTACAAGCTACGCTAACTAAGATGGTCATGACTCCATACACCTGTATGGAGGGGAACCAAGACTATACAGCTGTTTGAAAATATCTCATAAAGCAGCTGTAAAGTGGTCGGCAGGGCAAAATGGTCATTTTGCCAAAAGGAGTGCCGACCGGCACAATATAGTGCCGATGGCAACACCAGCCAGCCGGTGGTATGTGGGGGTGCCTCACAAAGCATTCCCTGCCCCTCTAGGGCAAAACACAGGTGTTTGGTGCAAAACCATACACAAAACGGTCAGGTTCGGAGGTCCTGAGGCAAGGCGCGCGAGCCGAGAACTCCGGGAACTCCAAACGAACACGAACATGGATAATCACCGAGTGTTCCAACGGTGACGTCTAAGTCTTGAGGACGGTAAAAAATGGAGTGTCTACAGTTGCCCCTCTTTGACAGAACTCGGAAGTCATAACAATGACGGGAGTGAATGTCAAAGCCCAGAGACGACCCATTTTTGACAAGGCCGAAGACTTGGACAAACATACAAAGCGCAAATGGTTGAACTATAAGTCGCCTCGTATCCCTTTAGGAATCAAACCGGCGTAGTTCAGCGAGCATACAAGCCTGCAGATAAGATATCGCCCGTGGCGGGGCAAGATACTGTGACGATGCAAAAGGCCGAGCATAACTTATGATCATGCAAAGGAAGCTGTAATGAAGCACACATGCGACAGTTATAAGCTAGCATACACCAAACTACACTACCATGCAGAAAGGATGTAAGAGAATTATGCAATTCTCAAATGTCTCACGCGGAGGATACAATACCTGTGCGGCTCGTCCGGTTGCGCCGGCCTCAAATGAGCCGTACATACAATATCGTGCCTACAAAAAAAGTAAACTTAACAGGTACAATGTTGTTAGTGTACATGCATGACATATGCAATGCGAATGCTAAATGATATGCAATATATACAAAACTATGTATGAATAATGCAACTAATATGCAATGCAATTGAAACTATGCAATTGACACTACATACAGGGCAATTGAATCATGATTCAAACCGGAACGGTTTGAAACCACACAAATGTCAAATAGATTGATGGAGGTAACAAGTCCGTCTTCCATAGAACGATGTCTGATCTATGAGTACTTCGCACGGACACAAGAACAAGTATTGAGTGGAATGACATAAGTGAGGAAACGACATTTGGGGAGAGAATAATGATCCTAATGCCGGACGCAATAACTACACTACAATGTAATATGTACAATAGATATGGCGTACGAGCCAAACCAAATCTTGCTTAGGAAAGGCATGCACACATACCAGCCATGTCTAACACAGAAAAGGTGCCGCAACCTCAAACCAAGTTCATCAAGGAATAGGCGCGATGCACATGAACCATGCTTTGACGTGAAAAGTAAGGGCACATACCAGACCAAGCTCAACAAGGAAAGGCGCAAGCCATAGATGGAAGATGATGCAGTGGATGCATGCAACTACGATGCAATGGAAATGGATATTTACAAAGAATGCATGACATGCACTATACTACAATGATGATGCATGACGAATGCATGTTTGTTGTTTTTTTGTTGTTTTTTTTTTTGAAATGCATGACATATGCAATATTTAGAATGATGCATGACAATGCAGTATGATGCAATGGCTGCAATTGCAGTTTTCCCTATCTTACCAACAGGGCGATATACTAGGTTGGCTCAGTATCCAGAATTGAGGCGTAAACATGCCGCCTCAACCTATGGGGCTTCCATACAGATTTCAAGCCGAGGGTACACCCCCTGGGTATTTAAACCAGACTTTAGTCTCGGAAATCTCGAACCTTTGAATTCTAGGCATAAGCCGTTCGAACTCTAGTTTTCACCGTCCCCATTGGTCTCCTAGGAACTCACTGCAAAAACAGGCAGGTGGCTTTACCAGACCACCAAAAGTCGTTCGGGCACGACAAACACCGAAGGAATTGCACCTTCAGAGGATTTAAGGTCTCCTAGACTAGGATGCAAATATGGTGAAGGTTTCGCACCCTCCAAGGATTTAAGGTCTCCTAGACCGTGCGTGTTTAAGGTCTTGCCAAACCCGGGGGGCAATGATGAGGCGCGCGAAATAGCGCGATGGAATGCATGCCAAATGCAATGGGGTGCGCAAAACAACGCGATGGAATGCATGCCAAATGCAATGAGGTGCACCTTAATGCATCGAAGGTTTTGCACCTCCCGAGGATTTAAGGTCTCCTAGACCGCGCGTGTTTAAGGTCTCGCCAGACCCCGGGGGGGCAACTGTTGCACAACACTTTAAGTGCATGCGATGCAAATGAGACATGCACGCGGATGCAAATGGGGCAAATGAGACGTGCGTGCAATGAGGTACGCGTGCCTCAACGGATGGAAAATGAAGTGCAATGAGGTCGCGTAAGCGGCGCGATCATAAAATAGCGCGATGTGTTTAGACAACGCGAATGCAAAAGACGGTGCGATACGATACATGCCAAATGTGATGAAGTGCATATCTTAATGCACCGAAGGTTTTGCACCTCCCGAGGATTTAAGGTCTCCTAGACCGTGCACATATGGTGAAGGTTTCGCACCCTCCAAGGATTTAAGGTCTCGTAGACCGTACGTGTTTAAGGTCTCGTCAGACCATAGGGGGCAATGAGGTAACGCACATGGGATGCGTATGCCAATGCAAATGAGAAGTGGAGTGCGAAATGAGGCACACGTACCTCGAAATACAATGAAATGCAAAATGAGGCACGCATACCTCATCAAATGGAAAATGAAATGCAAAACGAGGCACACGTACCTCGAAATGCAATGAAATGCAAAATGAGGCACACATACCTCATTTGATGGAAAATGAAATGCAAAACGAGGCACACGTACCTCGAAATGCAATGAAATGCAAAATGAGGCACACATACCTCATTTGATGGAAAATGAAATGCAAAACGAGGCACACGTACCTCGAAATGCAATGAAATGCAAAATGAGGCACACATACCTCATTTGATGGAAAATGAAATGCAAAACGAGGCACACGTACCTCGAAATGCAATGAAATGCAAAATGAAATGCAAAACGAGGCACACGTACCTCGAAATGCAATGAAATGCAAAATGAAATTCAAAACGAAGTGCAAAACGAGGCACACGTACCTCGAAATGCAATGAAATGCAAAATGAAATGCAAAACGAGGCACACGTACCTCGAAATGCAATGTAATGCAAAATGAAATGCAAAACGAGGCATACGTACCTTGAAATGCAATGAAATGCAAAATGAGGCACACATACCTCGAAATGTAATGAAATGCAAAATGAAATGCAAAACGAGGCACACGTACCTCGAAATGCAATGAAATGCAAAACGAAATGCAAAACGAGGCACACGTACCTCGAAATGCAATGAAATGCAAAATGAAATGCAAAACGAGGCACACGTATCTCGAAATGCAATGTAATGCAAAATGAAATGCAAAACGAGGCACACGTACCTCGAAATGCAATGAAATGCAAAATGAAGTGCAAAACGAGGCACACGTACCTCGAAATGCAATGTAATGCAAAATGAAATGCAAAACAAGGCACACGTACCTCGAAATGCAATGAAATGCAAAACGAGGCACACGTACCTTGAAATGCAACGAAATGCAAAATGAAATGCAAAACGAGGCACATGTACCTCGAAATGCAACGAAATGCAAAACGAGGCACACGTACCTCGAAATGCAAAATGAAATGCAAAACGAGGCACACGTACCTCGAAATGCAATGAAATGCAAAATGAGGCACACATACCTCGAAATGTAATGAAATGCAAAATGAGGCACGCATACCTCATCGAATGGAAAAGGAAATGCAAAACGAGGCACACGTACCTCGAAATGCAATGAAATGCAAAATGAGGCACACATACCTCATTTGATGGAAAATAAAATGCAAAACAAGGCACACGTACCTCGAAATGCAATGAAATGCAAAATGAGGCACACACACCTCATTTGATGGAAAATGAAATGCAAAATGAGGCACACGTACCTCGAAATGCAATGAAATGCAAAATGAAAGTATGACACGCATGCCACATGACAATGCAAAACGGTGCAAGTCGCAAGGGACGTTCAAGATGGCGCGATACGATGCGCTGGACAATGTGATGGATGCGTGCGGCCTGCAGGGCAACTTTGAATCTTTATAAGCGACAAAAGGATACAAAAGGATCTGATCTTTGCTTGAATTTGAGTGTTACGCCTGAGAACCACGGTCCGAAGTCAAAACGGAGGCCGGTTGAGCATCGGGGGTGCATTTTCTTGCACTTTCTTGAGCTATGAAGACCAAAAACTCCTCAATTTGCCAAAACAAGGCCTTAGGAACACCACCGGCTGGGTGGGAAGGCTACCGGCTGCCTAAACTTATCCACCGGCACAATAATGTGCCGACCGTGAAAAAATGCCATTTCACCTCGGGCTTTATAAAATAGGGCTTCTAAACCCTATTTTTCACTTCCTCTTCCGCCAAAAACACCCTCTCTCTCTCTCTAGAGCTTTGTTCCCTCACTTTTTCGCCGTTTCTTCGAGTTTTCGCGCCATTTTCGTCGTCCGATTTGCGAAGTTCACCTCGTTTCGGACATTTTGAACCGATTGAAATCTCATTTCAGCGCTCCCCTTTGCTATTTTTGCCTTTTCGGGACTTGTTCCCCTCGATTTTCTCTACATTTCCGTGTATTTTCACCTTCCGGCTTTTCCGGCCATTTCCGGCCCTCTCGGGGTTGACTTTTCCAGTTGAATTTTCGCATTCCGCCCCGGCTTTCCTTTCCGGCTATTTTCCACTACCACTACTATGGCAGACGATGTTCCACATATCGGGACTCCCCCGGATCACGAGATGGATCCCGGGGTTGAGCTCCTCCCGTTGAGCGAGCGCCCATTCGACCCGGCGACCTACCGCTCGGCCATTCACGTGCTTCCGCCAGATGGACTCCGCCACTTCTGCGGTTTTGACAGGGTTCTGGACCCGGAGCTTCTGCTGCGCGAGCCGACCTCTCACTTGTCCTTCGGCGCTTCTGAGGTAACATTCTCGTCTTTGCTTTATTTTCTGCAATGTAGAACTGTTAGCTGCCATAGTTGCTTTCGTTCTTTAACTGCTTAATCCTGATACACTGTGCACTGTAGTTGATTGTAGACAACTTCACAACTGATATCTGCTTAGGACCGACACACATGCACACACACTGCACTAGCTTGAATCACCCAAACATACGGCACACACTGTATTCCACTGCAAACTCACCGATGTCCGGCACTTGTTTGAATCTGAAAACTCGCACGCATGCTAGACTCGCACTGAATCACATAGGCACGCTGTAACATCAATCATTGGCAATTCACTGAAACATACCGGTACCTGGTACCCGTTTGAATTTTGAAAACTTGCACGCATGCTAGATTTACACTGATCCTCACAGAACCGACACATCGGTAGTAGTCCACCCATCTTGGTACTGCGAAACCTGACATTTGTTTGCATCTGAAAAACGTACACACGTGCACCATGCTTACACTGCACCACTAAAAAAAAAAACACATTGACGCATTACAAATCGTAGTTTACTGTAAGCACACCGGCACCCGGTTTCTGTTTGAATCTGAAAAACGTGCACGCATGCTAGATTTGTATCGACTTTAACGTATTTCCTCAGAACTGTGCATTTCATATTGCTTTGCAACCATTTGTTTGTAAACAGGGAGATTCCCATACCATCCGCGGGTATGGGAATGTTTCGGCTCGAGATTGGTACTCGGAGCTTCCCGAGGCGGTCCGACACATCGTGGATGAGGCGGGCTTCGGTTCCTTCTGCAGGGGTCTGACCCGACTTACTGCCTGCAGGCCTCTTCTCGCGGCCCTGGCAGAGAGATGGTGGGACACCACCGATTCATTTCATCCATTCACGGCGGGGGACATGACGATGACCCCTTACGATTTCTCGGTGCTCACCGGCATCGGGGTAGGGGGTGATCCTATTCCCTTCGACATCGACATGGATGAGTGGACTGCCGCTCAGATCCATTTACTTGGCGCGGCTCCGCCTCTTGCACGTCTAGGCTTTGTCCGTTATTCTTGGTTCGAGGTGCAGTTTCGGGTGCAGCCTCTTCTTGTCGACGCAGCTCCGATGACCGAGGCGGCCGTGGAGCAGTATGCGCGCGGCTTCTTGATGTTTTTGCTGGGGACCACCCTATTCGCCGACCGGGCGAACACCGTGCCTCTCTGCCTACTCAGCGCACTGGTGGACGTCCGGGACATCTTGCGCTATGACTGGGGTGGCGCGGCTCTGGCCACTCTCTACGGCTATATGAGCTTTCGGTTTCATGGCGATGATTGCTTGGGGGTTACTGGCGAGCTTGGGAGGTACGTCTTCTTTTCCGCTTTACATTTCTGTTCTGTACTTTCTGTACTCTGCACACTGCACACACTGTAGTTTGCTTTACACTTGCTGTATACTGTACACACGGCACACACATACTCCTGCTTTACACTGACTGTACACTGTTCACACTGTACACTCTGCTCAATACACTGCACAACACACGGCTCTGCTATTTCTGCTTTATTCTTCATTTTTGCTGTATCTGATGATCATACTGACATCTGTTTTGCAGTTGTGGGTCTATGCCTACTTTCCCAGGCTAGAGCCAGTACCAGAGACAGAGACTCCGCTGGTCATTCCCTTCTCACGTCGTTATGACGGGAGGTGCACACGGCGGCCTCGTGAGACTTTTAGCTTCTTCCGTCGCTATTTTGATACCATCACCCCCGCCGAGGTATGTTTTACTTACAATTCATTTAAGCTTCACTTTTCCACTATATATTTGCAATACCAGTAGGTAATAAGCTGTTTTTCAATTTCAGATCACCTGGCAGCCATGGGCTCCTCTGCCAGCGATGGTGCGGGATCGGTTTGCCGGCGCGATCGAGACCTCGCGTTACCGGATTTTGCTAGAGGGCCCGATGCAGCCGGGCTTGGTACTGGTGAGTGCTTCTTGCGTCGGACCTCGGGGTTACTGGCGAATAGTCCCCGAGCATCCTCCGAGCACATGAGGGACACCGGCGTTTCACCGTGGCGAATGGCGAACTACGATCGTTTGGGAAGGCGGCAACCCGAGCGGCGATTACTCGAGTGCGTCCGGACCTTCATCATGCGGCCTCTGGCGGTGGTCGCCGTGAGCGAAGAGACTGCGGCGCCGGTAGCTAGGCGAAGGTGAAGCGAGGCGGGATAAATCCAGAGAGCTCGAGCCCGTGGCGAGAAGTCTGAGAGGGGCGAGGGACGGCTGGCCGCTCGCCTACCATCTTGCGACATCTGAGGGATGAGTGGAGAGACCTACCAGATCCCATTTGCTCCTCCCATTTGGTCATGAGTTGGCTGGTATTCCTGACTTGCCTCCAGTATGTATTACTGCATTTCTGTACAGTCATTTGATTTTAGTTTATTTGATATTCCACAGAATATTTGATGCATCCGATATTTTTGCAGGCTTCTTCCGAGTACACCCGGCAGTCAGTGGAGCTGAATGCCTCCATGGCGGGGATGTTGCAGCGGACCTTTGAGTTCCTAGCCTTTTACGGCCTTCCGGTATGTTCTTTCTGACATAGTTCCAAACTATATACAAACTGCTTCGCGTAATCTGGTACACGACACAACATCTGATAAACTGTTCACGGAACTCACACACTGCATTCTGCACTGATAAACTGCTCACGGCATTCAAACACTGTACTCATACACTGCATTCTGATCTGATTAAACTGCTCACGGCACTCACACACTGCACTCATACACTGCATTCTGCACTGATAAACTGCTCACGGCATTCAAACACTGTACTCATACACTGCATTCTGATCTGATTAAACTGCTCACGGCACTAATGCATTTGCCTTTTGTACTTTTCAGCCTCCCTTCCCGATTCCTCCCGTGGGTGGCGGCGCTCCATCTGGACCTCCCATTTCTACTCGGGATGGCAGGATATTCCCCCGCACCAGAGGGGGGCGTGGCCATGTGGGGAGCAGCTCGCAGGCTCCAGTTGCAGGGGATGGCGAGTCGGAGGCGGAGGCCTCTGAGGAGGAGGCCGGGGGTAGCTCGGGCTCGGGCTCCGACAGCGACACTTCTGACGATGCTCCTGTGCTTCTGCCCAGGAAGAGGGCGAGGACGGATCCCCCGGCGCGAGGCCATTGATGATGATTACAGACTTCTGCTGTTTTTCTTTCATTTTCTTTTCTTGTACTTTTCTCTTTTTGGTAGATAGAGTACTATGTACTGCCGCAGGCAGGTTTTTGTTTTTCTCAAACTTTGTACTTGAAAAGATTATATGGGATGAAACAAACTTTTGGTCTAAAAAAGAGTGTTACATTTCTATATATATGCATATTTCATACCTTACACTGCATTGCATCATATTACACCTCAAATGTAAATGAAAATGATCTGTTGTCTGACAATTGAACACTTGCACTGTAATAATCAGATAACCAACCAACTAAATAGCAACACAACACATACGAACCACTGCTCGAAACTGGGTACACAGCCCATACTCTGCTGGGGACTATTCTGCTGGGGATTGATCTGCATATAGCCCATAACACAGCATTTGGTTCATTCTGCACACAGCAAACCTTGAACAAATAGCCCCAATCTGACAAGACGGATCACAAAGCTGACACGGTTGCAGTTGAAACACACTCGGATGTCCCAAGTTTTCCCTTTCCCTTCTCCTGCTTTGCACGGATGTAGAGAATGGCACAGCATTCTGAGCACAAGCAATTACCTTTTGGAAGAGGATGGGTTTTCAACCGGGGTATCGAGCCTAACATAGAACACGGCGAGGCAGACTCAAACAAGGAAACAAAAGGCACACGACCTAACACAACGGGACACACTTGGAAAAGACTCAAAGCGAAAATTGAGACAGACAAATCAAAAGACACGACACACGGACATGTTTACAAAAAAGACCTCAAATCTCGAGGAGCCAAATCCTCCGGGTATTATTCCCACCCTTTCTGATTTGTGATACTCACATCGCTCGGCCCTCAGGCTCGGTTTTTCTCTCAAAACTCTATTCTCACTTCTCTCTCTGCTTACACCTCTCTATTCTTTAATCTCTCATTTTTCAATCCCTCCCCGGGGTGAATGACAGATGAATAGGAAGTCACGGGTTCACGCCCAACACTGTTAGCTCACGGCTATTCCTTCCGGTGGATAGGGTGCCTTGCTGGTAAGCATATTAACGGGGGGAAGACAGAAGACCTGACTCAATCGTGCCCCTAGTTCGTCGTTTTGACCATTTTTTTGTTGTTTTTCAAAACAGTTTTGATTAAAAATGAGAGTTAGATTAACACACTTATGCGATTTTTGATTTGAAAATCATGCAAGTCAGGCCGGGAGCACTGAAAATTCTCCTTTTGGGGTCCAAACATGGTCCAATTTTGGAAATGAAACAGTTTTTGAGAAAATGAGTCAACCTCAGTGAAAATTTTCAAAAACTATTTTTGCAAACAATCAATGCTCAACTAGCGTAGAACTTACCCTCGAGATACGCAACCTCGGATCGGAGGCAATGGAAAATTGCCCCTGGCTTAAGGGGGATAAGGCAACGGAAAGTTGCCCCTGGTTTGGACGGCAACTTAGGGCAATTTACGGCAATGGATGGCAACGGAAAGTTGCCCCTTGTTTGGATGATGCCGCGGCATTTCGTAAGCCAGTCCTTTGTTGACGACGATCGGACCCTCGGGCGCGGAGGAGTCGAAGACGGTTTGAACCAATATATGGACACAGTCACCTGGAAGGTGTTGGTGGTTTGGACTTCAAGAGGAAGTTAATCACGGAGTTCCAGGTTGCTGCAATCGAGACATCAGATTCGGAGGAGGCAAGAGTAATCAAAACCATGACATGGACTGAGACGCTATGAAAGCGTTGGGGGCTGGACTTCAAGATGAAGTTGCCTATGTATCCCAAACATGGGAATCAAGCCTTACGTAGTTCCGGCTAAGGTACACTCGGGTATTTTAACCTTCACTGCTTAGGCTCTAACTTTTGCCAAGGTGCCCAATGCGGGTTTTCGACCTGGCGAGCTATGTTCTTCTTCTTCTTTTTTTAATTTTTTCTTTTCTTTTCATTTTTTCATTTTTTTTTTTTTGCATTTTTCTTTTCCTCTTGTATTTTTCTTTTTTCCTTTGTTTTCTTTTTTCGTTTTCTTTTTTTGTTTTCTTTTCTTGCTCTAACTTTTGCCTGGGTCGCCCTTCCGGGTTTTCGGCCCAGCGAGCCTCTCAAAGGGTAAAAGTGTAGCAAGCCCATGCCAAATGGTTTTGAGATTGAAGCCTCTCCGTATCCAGAAGAACGACTGTTGTGTTGATTTGCAGAAAAGTCTATCACGGTTACTTCTCGAGCTTTGCTTGGTGGGGTCTGATCTTCTTGATCGGATTTTGATGCCTCTTGCTCAAGGGCTGCTTCGAATTGGGCCACACAGGCGTTTCATGGCACTGGATGTTTTGAACAGATTCTGGTTTGCAACAGATGAATCAAATCTCGAGACTGGGAGCGATCCTGGGCTGCACTATCTCAAGAGCGGTTCCACACGGGTCTTCACAAGACCGCGCAAAATGTTTTGTTTTTGAAAGTTTTTAAGAAAGCGACAAATCGCTCGTGTTGAAGATAGTATGGAACCAGTCTGGATCAGGCCAGGGTCCTTCTCAGTACTCACGCCGACAAACATGATTTCATTCATTAAAAGCTTAGCAAGCCTCTCTTTCTCTCGAAAAAAGATCAAAATTTTACAAAAGCCGAGGAATTCCTTCCTCTTCATTTTTTTTTATATCACCACAGTGTTCGAAAGAGTTTTGAAAAACTTAGGTCATCATGACGATGTTCAAGGCACAACAGAGTAAGGGATATGTACTGTCGTTCCATTCACATCCTCCGGCACGACTAACTCAAATAGCAGCAAGTACGGAACGTGATAGCCGCAGCTGTTTCATTCAGATTTGTTGGCATAGCTGGCTCCTCGGCAGAAACAAACTCAAGCAGCAAAAACAACTAATTGAAAGACAAAACGGTGTTTAAGGGAACAACCCCGAAATCACCTGGTATACTATACAAAAGAGACTGACTTGTTACAGCAAGACAGACTCTATAAGCAAAAGACTGACTCAATACAGAGAGACAGACTCAAAAACAAAAGACTGACTCGACACCCAAGTCAGGATTTACAAAATTAGCATTGGCAGGTGCTCAAAAAATGCGTGCCAAACGCCACATCCAAAAATGTACGGACAATCGCCCATGGCGGTTTACCTTCTGATTACATACTTGCAGCATCTGTGTCCTCAAAATCCAACAACTGAGTGGTGACGGACTTCGCTGAGGTGGGCGGGAGGATAACCTCGTTGTCAATCAAGTCTTGTACCGCATGACAGAGGCGGAAGCAATTATCAGTGGCATGGCTGGTCTGCTGATGATATGCACAGTATAGGGAAGCGTCATGTGTGGCCGGGAGATTCTTCGGAAGCGGCCGAGGCTCCAGGGGCTTAAGGTGTCCCCTTTCAGCAAGGATTTGCAATGCCTTGGACAATGGCATATAGAAAGCATGAAAGACCCTGCGCCCTCGGGGCAGGTATTTTGGAGTCTGAGCACTCTTGCTAGACGCACTAGCAAATGGATTGGCGGGTGCGGCCTTGGGTTTTTGATCCTTTCCGGATGCAAGGCTGGAAGGGGGAAGAACTGTCTTGGCATGACGGGGCCTATCCCGGTTCTCTGATTGACTGGAACTGCCCTCAGGCGGAGTGGGGAAAACGTCCTCCACAGCTTTTGACATAACTGCGGATATCTGTTACTTGTTCATTCCTCCAGTTTTCAAAGCCTCTACTGCCCACAGCAGTTGTTCAATAGGGTCGGCATCTGTCTTCATCTTGCCTTTGTCTCCGGCCTCAGCCTGATTTAGGGTTTGGGTGGATGCTGACATATCATTGTTATAACTGGAGGCCATCTCCGGTTGGTTGAGTTCAATAACAATTCGGCCCAACAGCGGGGGTTCTTGAGGTACAAAGTTCCCGGCGTACGATGCAGCTGGCGGTGAAACAGACATTCCATATGCAAGATCCGCCACAGATCTTTGGAGATCACCTATCATCCCCATTAGTTCAAAAGTAGTAGGCTCACGAGCCTGATATAGCTGAGGAGTCCAAATTGGATGTGCGGCAGGCGACCTAGGTGGATGCGGCATGTCAACAGTAATTTCATCTTGTGGGGTAATTCCCTGACTCAACGCGACCGTCATGACCACAATCTCTTCTGAGTTCTGCGTCATGTTCAGTCCTGCCTCAGCAAGGAGAAGACACTAGCTGTTCTGAATCAACTCTATGAATCTCCGAACTGAAACGAAAAAACAAGCAGCATTTCAGCCCCAAACAGATCAAACACAGGTGTAGCCGATCAACTGCACGCTACCACTGATCACTGTTCCCCAGAATCGCTATTCAAAACTGAACTGATACCCGCAGACACGGCTAGTTCTCAACTACACTGATACCGGTGCCCTTGGGCCGGATACCCAAATCTTGCAAACTGATATGTGTGTTCCTGTAGAGATACACTCTAAAAGCACATAACAAGTAAAAGAGAGTCAATACACCCCTATGTTGGGGTAGGGTTTCCCTGTCCTATTTTGTCAGGAGCTAGGGTTTCACTACGAGCTCGGAGTGTTCTCCCTAGGAGCGCGTCCACAGTTTCTGGCGACTCCGCTGGGGACTTAGAGAGCTTGACTCGAACTCATGATATCTTGTTTTGACTACACTTATGTGTTTCTTTGCATTGAATGTGCATTGGTGCGCCTAGGACACCGTGTTTGCCATCTGCTATTCCTGAACGGTTTGCCTGAGGCTGCATGCCATAAGGTAGATCGGTTATGGGCTCTACCACGATGGGAACACAAACCTCGGTTTTCACCTAGGCACCCTTTTCGACCATTCGACCTAGTGCATATCGGAATCCATAGTGACTCTTCCAAACTAGGATAGGTTGCTTACCCGATTGTAGCTTGTTTGAAACCGTTGCGTGCATAGTGAAACCCTAGCTCCTGACAAAATAGGACAGAGAAACCCTACCCCTCCATAGGAGTGTTTTGGCTCTCATTTGCTTGCTATGTGCTTTTGGAGAGTGTGCCTCTACAGGGTTGCGTATATCAGTTTGCGAGTCTGGGTATCAGGTCCGCGGGCATCAATATTTGGAAAAACAGTTTTACCTGAGGGTATCAGATTCAGTTTTGGGACAGCAATTTGGGGCACAGTGAACAGAGTTAAGGATAGTGTGTTCAGCTTACAAATACCGACTGTGTGTTGTTATGCTGACTGTGTGTTGTTATGCCGACTGTGTGTTGCCTTTAATTTATTCAGTTCATAACATAGCACACTGCGCGTTTTGGTTGTTTATTTCCTTATTATGCTTTATTTATCTTTTTGCAAGGTAGTTTAGCATAATTACACCCGACCAGGCAGATATTCCCCGAGCACTCTGGGTCAGAGGTCGAAGACTTAATCGATCCAAGGATCTGATAGACGGACAAGCGGTGTTTCTTTCTTTACCCCCGGTTACTAGGCAGAGATCAAAAAGGCACAGTGTATCAGTACAGAAGTCACTAGATCAGTGGTCCTTGAATAGTTAGGCTGAGGTCTCAGTTTCTACTGCAGAGGCAGATATACCGGTTGTTCAGATAGATCAGCACAACATGGCAGGTTTGGAAGAGATGATGCGTCAACTCCAGGAAAGTATGAAAACCATGCAGCAGGATGCTGCCCATCAAACAGAATTTGCTACATGCCAGGCCTAGGTTATGGCTCAACAGGCAGAGGTAATTACCAGGCTACAGTAGCAGACTGGAGTATTTGTTTCGCACCAAGCTGCTCCCCTACCCGGAGTTCCAACACCCGGGGAGACAGCAACCGTCCAGGAAAATACGGACGTTCCAACGGGGCCAGCTCTGCCCCCAATCCTACCTCAGCTATCCAAAACGCCCACCAATCTAGTTGATTCGCCGTTTGAGTTTGAGGTGGATCCAACGGCGCTAAAGGTGAGCAAGCTTGAAAAGCTTTTCAAGAAGTCTCAAGGCATAAAATCTAGTCCGGAAATTGAGGATGGGTACACCGACTCGGCCGTGACTCTGCCAGACCGATTTAAGATGCCACATATAGACTGCTTTGATGGGTCTGGGGATCCTATGGTGCACCTGCGGTTGTTTTTAGACATCCTAAGGCTGATGGGCCTCTCCAGATTACAGAAGCTTTCTCTATTTGGCCAGACCTTGTCGGGTGTAGTAGCTATTTGGTATGCTAAATTGGAGGACTCCGTTAAGAGGAATTGGGAGGAGATGGCTGAGGCCTTCATAGCTCAATACTCCTATAACACGCAGATCGAGGTCACAACTCATGATCTCGAAACAACCAGGCAAGAACCGAAGGAGAGCTTCTCCGACTTTGTAACCCGTTGGAGGGCCAAAGCCTCGATGATGGCCATCAGGCCTGTGGACAAAGATCAGATACGGATGGTTGTGCGCGACCTCTATTCCAAGCTCATGCAGAAAATGATAGTCCTCCCCCTACCCACCTTTGCAGATCTACATGAGATTGGGGTGCAAATAGAGGACGCTATAAAACAAGGCCTCATTGATAATGAGAGAGAGCAGCCCAAGAGGGCATTCAACCGCGGTACAAATGCAGGCACAAGTAGTGCTGCAGCTGGCAGAACTTCAGATGTCGGAATGGTCACCACCACCACTCCAAAAACCCTCACAGCTACCCCATTCACTGGTGCGTCCGGTAGTAGCTCACAAACAGCTAGATATGCGCCCAGAGGCTAAAGAACCTTGACCCCACTATACATGCCCCTATCCAAAGCTTTGGGGGTTTTGATCAAGAAAGGGCACTTGAAGCCCCTAGAGCTGCGACCCTTGCCAGAAAAACTTTCTCCCTCCCATAACCCAGCTAAATACTGTTCCTATCACCAATAGCATGGTCATGACACCGACCAGTGCTTTAGACTGCATCACGACATCCAAGATCTCGTTGATAATAAGGTGATTACAGCTCCGGAAAAACCAAACGTCACAACCAACCCTCTCCCACCACATAACCAAGCTCCACCTCCCAAACGCATCAACTTCATCCAAACCGGGGTTGTGTCATACGACCCTAGCATATATATCACCCCTTCTCACCTACCTAAGCCAGAGGTGTTCATTCCAGAAAACACAGATTTGTGCATACTGAACATCTCCCAAACCCAACCTGAGCCAGTGGTGGTGACTATTGAAGATAGAACCGGGATGATTGCGGGAGTAGATGGAAATGATTATTCAGAGCCTGAGGGGTCTACGAGCGTTGAGTACAACCCGAGTGGTTACATTACACCAACAGGGTAGATTAAACCGAGGGTGGAATTGCCGGCTGGGGCAGAGATTTGTGTCGTTCGAGAGGATGGACCTAATCAGGGGCTAGATGACCTAGCAGAATTGGAAGAGGACATAGCCAACCTTCAATTCTTCAATGAACAGGATTCGAGGGATGTAACTGTCAACTGGTTTGATTTAGATGGGTCAGTAGAAGCTATCGGGTGGCTCAGTGACGAGCCAGATGTTATTGAAGAACTTCAGCCAGACTAGGGGCTATCAGGGGTTAGAATATCATCAGCAGTGGCCGGAATGGCCGGGAATCAAGAGCAACCGCCGGAGAGCACCGGTGATAAGAATCTTGCTCAGGATCAGAATAGTTCGAGTACAGAGGATATTGAACAGCAGGCTGCGCTGAAGCAATTTGAGTGGGAAAAGATCGAAGATCTGGAGAAGGCTAGAAAGGCTAAAGCGCCTGTGCGGACAGAATGTGCTGTGAGCACGAGAATGGAATATGCTGTGCACACAAGAATAGTTGTGACCGAACCAGATAGCTGCTTGTCGATGGCCGATGGCATGTGGTAGGAAGATGACGACCTATGTCTTGCCCACACAAAAGAGGATTGGGGGAACAACCAACTGGATGATACCTGGTATATTGGGAAAGTTGACCACATGACTAGAAGTGGGCGGTACTTCAAGCCCCTACACCTAGATCAACCAGAGGCGTCCGAAAAGGACACAAAGGCGGAGAGGCAGAAAGAAAAGTTACTCGAAGAGGAGGCTATTCTGAAACAGCTTAAGAAGATACAGGCAAACATCTCCATCTAGGGACTGCTTATGGCTTGAAGGGTACATAGACAAGCTATCCTTTCTACAATGGACAGGGCTAAACTTTCGATCGATACCACGATTGAGCAGCTGGTAGGATTAGTTTTTCCGGGAGAAGCTTCCCCAACGTTAACCTTCACTGACAAGGAGTTGCCGCCTGAGGGGGCAAATCATAACAAACCACTCTACATCTCTGTGGAGTGCAGAGACAAATGGATACTAGTGGTTCTTGTTGACACAGGATCTGCTATCAATATGTGCCCGTCGAGGATGGCATATGCAATCGGGTTAATGCCCGTGGACTTTGTACCTACTGCCCAGGTGAATCGGGCATATGACAATACTAGCAGAGAAGTGATGGAGACTGTGCAGATCCAGACTAAGGTCGATCCAGGACAACACGATATTGACTTTCATGTCTTGGACGTTCCCGCGACCTTTAATCTACTCCTAGGGCGGCCGTGGTTGCAGCAGGTGAAGGCGGTCTCTTCCACTTTGCACCAGATGTTGAAATACCCCCGCGGGAAGGGGGTGGCCATTGTTTTCGGGAATTCTTCAATCCATCCGCCACCAGAGGTTTTTACACCAGTCCTAGAAATTGAACATGGTGCGGCATATGTGTTCCTATCAAGATTTACCCTAGCCGAGGCCCGGGTTGTACAGAACATCTTAACAGTTGATGAGGGGTTGTATGTCAGCGCGCAGTCAGTGTACCTCATGAACAAGCTGCAGCACATCCCTGGGATGGGATTGGGATGCAGTGGCCGGAAAGGCGTTGCAACACCGGCCGAAGTGCCGCATAACCCACATACCTTTGGTTTAGGTTATATGCCTACCTAGGAGGACTTGGTAAGGAAAGGGAAAGAGATGGCTGGAAGAGCCAAAGCAAAGCGAGTCGGGAAGCCTTACGAGTTGATTCACCGACCGATCCAGGGTACCCTAAACGGACGCTTTGTCCAGGAGGGGGAGGACTTCCCATTCTGTGGCTTCCTGGAGCCATGGTTGAATGCAGAGAAGTGGCACTTGCCGGGGTTTGAGATCTTCTTTGACTTACAATCGTCTGGGGATGATGTTGCCGAGGAGCAAACAGACCCGATAGCTTAGGCTAAGCAGTACAAAGAGGAGGTTTCCAAGGGCGCAAAGATTGAAATGGGGATAGCACTGGCTTGTCTACTTTCAGATCCTCCGATCGTGCATGAGTGGTTGGGGGAAGACCTCTCAGTGTCCATGATTGGGAATGAAACGGTTGCGAACCCACCATCAAATATTCTGGATGCATCCATTGCACCTTCTCTCGTCTGGCAATACGATGAGGGCTTCTTATCGAGTACCATCGAGTCAGGTAGTGAGTCAGAATTTGATTCCACCGAGTTTGTAGGGTCGGAATCAAGTTCTAGCTCGTCTAAGTCTGAGTCCGGTATTCCTGGGGGTGACAACCCGGATGCCACAGTCCTGTCTAGGTCGTCTTTTTCTTTTTCCTTTGAGTCTGTTGTAATAGAGGAATCAGGTGACTTGGAAGTGCTTAATGAGAATGATGCGACTGTGGCCTTCGATTACTTTTCTGTACCCTTAATTTAATGCATGAATCAGGTTTTCAAAATTTTGATGAAAACAATGAGGAAGAAATTCCTCCGGTTTTGCAATATTTGCTTGATCAAGAGTAGGAGAGGTTTGTTAAACCCCTGGTTGACGAAATCACCCAAATTAATGTTGGTACTGAGAAGGACCCGCGGTTGGTCCAGATCAGGTCCACGTTGTCTTCGGAGGAGCGCGAGCACTTAGTCGCTTTGTTAAAAGATTGCAAGGATGTTTTCGCATGGTCCTACGAAGACATGCCTGGAATTGATCCTGAGATTGTACAGCACTGGATCCCTCTTGACCCAGAAGCCCAACCTGTTAAGCAGAAGCTTAGAAGGATCTGCCCAGACTGGGCTGTCAAGATCAAATAAGAGGTCACCAAGCAAATTGACGCAGGGTTCCTGCTGGTATCTGAATACCCAACTTGGTTGGCCAATATTGTTCCAGTGCCGAAGAAAGATAGCAGAATTCGGGTATGTGTGGATTTCAGAGATTTGAACAAAGCCAGTCCGAAGGATGACTTTCTTCTGTCGCATATCGATGAGTTAGTGGATTTCACTGCTGGGCACGCGTTGCTCTCATTCATGGATGGGTTTTCAGGCTACAATCAGATACTGATGGCACCCGAAGACGGGGAGAAGACTGCTTTTACCACCCCATGGGGAACCTATTGTTATAGGGTGATGCCATTTGGGCTGAAGAATGCTAGGGCTATGTATCAACAAGATGCGACCACAATATTGCACGACATGATCCACAAGGAGGTTGAGGTGTACGTGGACGACATGATTGTCAAGTCCAAGGAAAGGGAGGGCCACCACACCGCCTTGCAAAAATTCTTTCAACGGATCAGAGAGTATAGGCTGCGGCTGAATCCTCAAAAGTGTACATTCGGTGTTACAGCAGGAAAAATGATGGGGTTCTTGATCACATAGAGAGGTATTGTCACACCCCAAACTTGCCCCTAAAAGTTTGGGCATGATCTAAACAGAAAAGGACACCTAACCTGATTTCATTTAGGGGCCTGACCGGAAGCTGCACTAATAAGTGATAAAAACTAGAAACTATGTCATCCATTGAGCTACTAAATTATGCCAGGATCATAAACATCTCATGGAACAAGTACATCAAAAGTCAAAATACGTTTGCGAGTTAGTTATTTACATGCCTCCACAAAGCCAACCTCGAGGTGGGGTAAACAACAAAAATATTAAGTACATGACAACCTAAATCAAAAGTAAAAGAGTAAGCCATCGTCTAATGAACTCCACAAAAGGAGGGTTCCGATCCAAAGCTTGGCTGTGCCTAGGCTGACAAAAGTATGACGATGCTGGGTTGTGGTCGACCTCCTGGTTGGTTACCTACAGAAACAGACAGAACACAGGGTGAGCTAAGCTCAGTGAACAATAGTACTGGTATACATGTAAACATAATTAGTGCTGAAATCATGTAATCAGTCTGTCTTTGTATAACTTGCCGGGACAATGTAATCGGTTCATACTATTCACATTTTGGCCCCTGGCCTAAGAACTTCACACATTCAGAAAAGAGTCCTTGGATTCATAATTTACAATTCATCACATAGACCTTTGGTTCCTTTGATTCACAAACTCACAATAGCATAAGTTCGTATTTCACACATCGGCCCTTGGCCTCATACTTTCACAAAAGGCTCGTAGCCACATGAATTCACAAATGGCGCTAAGCCACATTAATTCACAAATGGCTCTAGAATTGGTTCACAGATTCACAATTTCCTTGGTACAGCCCAAGAATCACAAGATGTCACATATGACGTATATGGCTTCACAACCTTTTTGATGCTTTCATCATTTCATATTGTGTCTATATATCTTGTACTCTCACAAGTTTGACAACGAAATTTGTAACATCAATACGTAATCACATAATTACCACATTAATAATAATAAATAGAGTACAGGTACATTAAGGTACTATTACTCACTGTGATGTGTTGGCGTACTAGTGCCTTCGGAAGTGTGCCCTGTACACAATCATTCTTAACAAATTAGTTTTCCTTTCGTTCATACGAATATATAATCAGTTCAACGTCATCAAAACAAATATTCTAACAAGACCAGAGGGTACAACACATAAAATAGAGCAACACAGAATTTTTCCTGAAAATCAGTCCTCCGCTCGAGCTCCACTTTGGCCGCTCGAGCGTAACGCACAATACCACCAAACATGCTGGGAGGGTGAATTTTGCGCTCGAGCGGGATACTCTCCGCTCGAGCGGACAGAGTAATTTTAAAAACTTACTGAAAGAGTGATTTTTCCGCTCGAGCAGAATACTCTACGCTCGAGCGAACTAGACGACTTCAGAACCCCTGTTTTTCCTCTATTTGAGCCCTACTTTGATATTCAAACCTTAATCTCTCAATTACAACCATAATTAAGGATTACCTTAGTCCCAAATCTAATTAAACACACAATTATCTGATATATATATAGTGATTCTTTCCACAAAATTGAGATGATTGACAAGATTAGGAACTTAAACAAGCCATCTCTCTCAAGTTCTTCATGTTCTTGAGCCATAGCACATGATCTATATATATAGTTCTATGAAGTGATGGTGTAGAACTAAGGAGTGAAGCATAATTTCTATAACACCTAAATTAAGTGTCAAAAGAACCAATTGATGGAAACCCTCCTAATTGAAACATAAAGCATACATGAATCAAACAAAAACACATGAATACAACTCTTAAGTTGCCATAACAAGGAGGTCTTGGGCTTACCTTGAATTGACTCCCAACTTTTAACAATTTGCCCAAATTCTTGTTGAATCCCTTCTTCCCCAATTTCTCTTCTTTACCTCCTCTTATTTCCTCTCCCAAAATGGTACCCACGTTTTTTATCAAGATCAAGAAGTCTTAACAATATATATGGTCATAGGTAAAGCATATAAGACAAAAATGAATCGTTTTATCGTTCCAAAATTGAAATTTCACAAACATGCTTAATATTACCTAAAAATTATGCTGATCACAAATATATAATCATTTTCAGATAATTAAACCGTTAAGGCTTCCAATTCCTATGTTAATGCTCTAATAGTAACAGAGACTTTCTTACCTAACAGATAATGATCAATTCATAAAGTATCAACTCATAGGACATATATACTTAACTTACATTCTCATGCAGTTTCACATTAACTATTTGAAAGCACCGAATAAAGACTAAAATATAGTAGAATCACATACGAGGGTGGGGTTATTACAGGTATCGATGTCGATCCTTCCAAAATCAAGGCCATCTTAGAAATGCCACCACCAAGGACTGAAAAGGAGGTGCGAGGCTTTCTGGGTAAAGTGCAATTCATAAGACGGTTTATTGCTAAATTAACCTTGACTTGTGAACCACTCTTTGGTCTCCTGAAGAAAGGAACGAAGTTCCAATGGGACGGCCGATGCCAAGCTGCTTTTGAACAGATTAAGCAATATTTACATAACCCACCTGTGTTGTCACCGCCTGAGCCGGGGAAACCATTGATTCTGTATCTTTTAGTGACTGAAACTACAATGGCCTGCATGCTCACATAGGAGTCTGAGGACAAAGTGGAGAGAGCTATCTACTACCTGAGCAAGAAAATGCTGGAGTATGATACCCGCTACACTCCGCTGGAGAAGGCTTGTCTAGCCTTGGTATGGGCTACCAGGAAGCTGCGGCACTAACTGTTAGCTCACTCCGTAATGCTAGTTTTGAGATTAGATCCCACCAAATATCTCTTTGAGAAACGGCACTTACGGGTAGGCAAGCTCGTTGGTTGCTTCTGCTTTTCAAATTCGATCTGAAGTATGTGACGCGCAAGTCAGTAAAAGGGAGAACGGTAGCAGAGTTCTTAGCCGATCACCCAGTTGAAGGGGATGAAGCAATTGAGTATCTATTTCCAGATGAGGCCATTCTGCATATCAAAGATGAAACTTGGACGATGTACTTTGACGTAGCATCAAACCAATATGGGTACGGGATGGAGGTGTTGCTAATAGCACCCGACCATTCTTTCATACCTCTCGCATTCAAACTCTGTTTTGAAGTCTCGAACAATGAGGCAGAGTATGAGGCATGTATTGCCGGTTTAGAAGCCGCCCTAGAACTGGCGGCAAAATGGTTGGACGTCATCGGGGACTCAAACCTTGTTGTATCTCAAGCTAAAGGAGATTGGAAAGTCAAAGAAGAAAAGATGAGAATCTACCACCAAACCTTGGACATGCTGATTCCTCGATTTGAGAAGCTGAACTTCGCTCATCTGTTAAGAGAGAACAATAGGTTCGCAGATTAACTAGCAACTTTATCTTCCATGATAGACATCCCTTTTGGAGTCCGGATGCGTCCGATCATCATCGAACATAAATTTGTGTCGGCCTACGAGCTGATTGCTGCCATAGATGAGGTTCAAGATGAGAACCCTTGGTATTACGATGTCTGGAACTTCTTGGAAAAGGAGGCATATCCACCAGGGGAAAATGCCAAAGACAAGAGGGCAATTAGAAGAATGGTTGCTCAGTTCATCGTCTGTGGGGGTAAACTGTATAAGAGAGGTCATCTGGGGATGCATAAACTGTGTGTTGATGCTGAAGAATCGAAGCACCTGATGGAGGCCATCCATGGAGGAGAGTGCGGAGCGCACATGAACGGGGTAATGCTAGCCCGGAAGATCCTTAGACAGGGTTATTACTGGTCCACCATGGAGGAGGATTGTATTGGCTTTGTCCGGCAATGCCACAAATGTCAAATCCATGCCAACCGCATGAACATTCCGCCATCAAAGCTGTACAACATGACTTCACCATGGCCATTTTCAATCTAGGGTATTGATGTGATTGAAGCTGTCACTCCGAAGGGGTCCAATGGGCATGAGTACATTTTGGTGACGATAGACTACTTCACTACGTGGGTTGAGGCCCAATATTACGCAGTGTTGAAGGAATCGCATGTTGCAAAGTTCATCAGGAACAACATCATTTGTCGCTACGAGGTCCCGAACGAGATCATTTCAGATAATGGTTCCCACTTTAAGAAGGAAGTGGTCAACTTGTTGGACAAGTACAACGTGGCTTTCCATAAGTCGTCTACATACAGGCTGCAGACCAACGGAGCTGTTGAGGCCGCCAACAAGAACATTAAACACATACTGCAGAAGATGGAAGAGAACTACCGGGACTAGCCAGATAAGTTGCCATTTGCTTTGTGGGGCTACCGGACTCCAATTCAAACTTCTATGGGAGCAACTCCGTATTCCTTGGTCTATGGGATAGAGGCTGTTTTGCCAATCGAAATTGAGGTTTCGTTATTGCGGGTATTGGCTGAGTGTCAGATAGCTGAGGCAGATTGGCAGCAGAGCAGGTTCGAAGAACTCATGCTGTTCAACGAGAGAAGGCTGAAAGCACTGTACCATGTTCAGGGTTATCAGCGCAGAATTGCCAACACTCCGAGTTTGGAACACTCCGAACACTCCGAGCTAGGGAGAACACTCCTATTTTGTTATGAGCTGTGTGCCATCTAAACCAAATGTTGTGTTATGAACTGCGTGTTCAGATTGAGCAGTGTTATGTGTTGTGTGCCCAAATGAGCTGTGTGCCAAACTAGCGGAGTGCTGTGTATGTGAATATGTTCAAAATGAGCAAATGTGATACATAGCGAAAACATGCAATGTGCAAGAAATGCAAGAGTAATGTATGTACCTCATGCGCACGATGAGATAAATAGGACTCCGGCTCCCGTAGCAGCAGGTCTGCAGGTGCTCGCTGCGCGAAGTTCGTGAAGTGGTAGAAGGTGCTAGGAGGGAGGATGTGCTCCTCCGGCTTGTACTCCTTTGGGTCGAATGGTCATATCCTCGGAGGCAACGGTATAATATCGGGCTCGTCCTCTGCCTAGGGAGAACCTCCACCATACGGGATATCGTCAGCCATCTGAAGAAATCTGCAAAAGATGCAAAAACGAGCAAAATAAGCCAAAATTGCGAAAAGTCAACAAAAGTCAACTCTTGGGAAGAGAAAAAGTCAACAAAAGTCAACGCCTGAGAAAATGTGCTAAACTTTGAGACAAACATACCTCAAGTGGTGAAAATGGAGAAAGAAGCTCCGAAAACAAATTCTAATCGGTTCAAAACGAAGAGAATTGAAAGTTTTCGCGAAACAACTTTGCATAGGGCATTGGAAAATGCGTATAAAGTGCAGATCTGAGAGAGAAAAGGGTCTAGGGAGCAAGCAGAGTGTATTTCGGCCTTGGCGGTGTGTTACAAACTGATTTGGAGTTGTGTACTTAAAGGATTGAAGCTAAAAGACCAAACTGCCCCGAATTTCTGTAAATTGGTCGGCCAACTAGTTTTTCTGGTTGGTCGACCACTTTGGTGGTCAATAACTGGTCGGCCAACTTCCTAGGTGGTCAGCCATCCCTCCTGGGTGGTTTCCAAGATCCCTTTGTTCCCCCTATAGGTTTTGATAATGATTAGAGTGCTCAGCTCTGGAGAAACTACAAGAAAAGTACACTTTTCGGCTCAAAAATGTCCCCGCGGGAACTTCAATTCAAGTCTTCAACGCGTAGCTCATCGTTTACTCGTCAAGAGCAAGGTGTATCCTTTTTGAGTATGTTGTGATCCCTCCGAGAGGTAAATCAGCGGTTATGTTTGAATTACGCTTCTTTATTTAGCATTTCCTTTCAAACACACATTTGAAGTTGCGCATTTCTTTCGCATTACCTTGCACTTTCCACACACGTTGTCGCGTACGTTTCACCTACATTGTTATGCACACCACTTGTTGCATTGTTATGCACTCACTACTTTTGTTGTCATGCTCGTTTTGCTTACATCATTATACGTACTCCTGTTGCATTGTTATGCATTACACCTAGGTTGCATTGTTCTGCATCCCTTCCGCATTGTTATGCATCACACTTAGGTTGCATTGTTTTGCCTCCCTTCCGCATTGTAATGCGTCACACTTAGGTTGCATTGTCATGCATCCCTCCACTTGCATTGTCACGCACTTTTCACTTGCATTGCTATGCATGTTTCTAACAACATTGTACCTATCGAGTTTCTTCCTTTTGCAGGCACGATATTGTATGTGCGGTTCATTTGAAGCTGGTGCGACCAGACAAACCAGACGGTATTGTACGTACTCCGCGTGAGATGTAGTGAGAATTGTATAATTCTCTTACATCCTTTCTGCATGTAATGTAGTTTGGTTCATTTTCGCTTGCTTAAACTGTTGCATTTATTGTGTATATTTGCCTCGTTACAGCTTTCTTTTCATGATCATAAGTTATGTTCGGCTTTGTACATGTCGTTTGCATGTTGCCCCAGCCTGCGGGCGCATCTCTTAGTTATCTTGCCTGTTTGTCTAAGTCTTTGGCCTTGTCAAAAATGGGTCGTTTCTGGGCTTTGACATTCACTCCCGTCACTTGTGACTTTCGAGTTTTGCCAAAGAGGGGCAACTATAGGCACCCCATTTTTGACCGACCTTAAGGCTCAAACGTCATCGATTGAGTGCTCGGTGATGGTGTATGTTGTGCTCGTTTAAAGGTTTTAGAGTTTTGGCAGAGAGCCTTGCCTCTGAGCCTCTGAACTCTTTGTGGTTTGGCTCGATTTGTAGACTAAATCTTGTTTTCTCTTCCCGGAGGGAGGGAGTAGTCTTGTAGACCATCTCTTTGTGGTCGTAGACCACTTTTCCCATTTGGAGACTAGTTTCCAATTTTTGGAGCCTTTGTCCGCGCGCCTTGTCTCGGGACAGCTTAACGTTCTCAATTTGGTGTGGTTTTTAAACCATACCTTGTTGCCTCTGCCTAGAGGGACACTATGGTCTGGGAGACCACTTTTGTGGTTGCATACCACTTTTGATGCCCGTAGACTAGTTTTCGAGGCTTTCGGCCTCGTGCTTTGCTTCCCAATCTCTCGTCTTGCATCCGTTTTGGTTTGTTTTTGGTACAAACCTTGTTTTCCTTGTTTGGAAGGTGGTACAAGGGTGGGAGACCACTTTTTCTCTTTGGAGACCACTTTTCCTTCTGCCAGCCAGTTTTCTGGTCGGATAACTGGCTTGCTTGGTCTTTGGGCCACATTTACTGGTCGGCCACCACACCACTGCATTGTTTCCATGCCCTGGACTCTCTCCCTCCATGGCCGACTAGTTTTTGCACTCAGAGGCCACTTGAAGTGGTCGCCCGTCGGCTGCTTTTTGACACCTTTTTGGAGATATTTTCCTCCAGCTGAGCTGGAGGACATTTGGGCTATCCTCCATACACGTGTATGGAGGGATTTATTTGAGGCTTAGCTTCTCCAAGAAGCTTTGCCTTTTGGTTTCTATAAGAGGGAGGCTCCTCCTCCCTCCTCTAGGTTCAGAAAAACTCCCTTGAGTTATACATATAGCCTATATCTATACTTCTTCATTTTGCTCTTGGTTTGTGTTCGAAAGTGTAGTTTTGTCTTGCTTTTTCACACAAACACACACTCAAACACCATCCTTTTGCTACTGAGGTGCTTAGGAGCTGGTTTTGGTATTCTTGGGTTGCTTTGAGCTTGAAAAAGTTGCTGGAGTTGCAGTGGTAAAGAAGGTCTTCAAGGGTGAGTCTTTAGCCCTTAAATCCCCCATTCTTACTTAAGCTTTTATCCCTTCTTGAATCTGTTTTTAAACTTAACTCTTAACTAGAAAAATTTTCTATTTTTGCATGCTTAAAATAGTTGTTTAAGGTCACTTTTTCGTTTGGGGTGATTTACCCCCTCTTAGGCCTTGTTAGGCCTTATTTTGAGCCATCCCTTTAGGCTCTTGTTGAAGCCTTTGCATGACCTTTCTACCACTGAAAATCCTACTGAAATCCAAAGGATTTTCAGTGGTGTTGGTGTTCTAAATAGGAGAGGGACATCCCTTTTCCTTGTATTGTGTTTACTAGCTTCATATGACTCATGTTTGAGCACTTTTGTTAAGCTTATGTTGGCCTTATCTTAGCTTGTATTTGTGGTTATTTTGCTGAGGCATACCATTGGTTTTGCTTGGTTTGGTCACTCCATGCATGGTTAATACATTTGTAGTGTAAATCACATAAACTAGCTTTGTATGCTTCATGAAGTAGCATGTCATTCTAGCTTGTTTCTTTCCATTTCAGTAGGTTTTTGGTGTTGTTTTAGCTTGTCATGACTCTGTTTTGGTTTGGTTTGGTTGGCCCATGCATGCTTCATACACTTGTAGTGTAATGCCATGAAATAGCCTAACATGCATCATGCCTTGACATGTCATTTTAGCATGCTTTTGGCTTAGCTTAAAGAAGATTTTGTTCATGTTTTACCATGTTTAAGGTCTGATTTTGGTTGTTTTGGTCATGCATGACTTGCTTTGTATAGCCTTGGCTCAACCTAGCTTGTTAACTTTGTGTGTTGAGTCCTCTAGCATGCATTACTTGGACTATTTCAATGATTTGGCATCATCTATTATGTGATTTTAGTCCATGTTTCATGGCCATGCATTCACATTTGTCACACATTCAATGCATTGGAGGGTTTGCCCCCTTTACGCCTTAACATGAAACATTGTGTATGCCTTCATGCCATAGCTTGCGAGCCATCATTTCAGTGGTTATTTGGGGTTATTTTGCCATGATATAACTCTAATTTTTATTGGTCGAGTCATCCCATGCTTGGTCTTAATAGGTGTAGTGTAAACCACCTTATTTGCCTTGCATATTCCATGCTTTATGCCCTTTATGCTAGCATATTTTGGCCTACTTCCATGCATGTTTTCAACTCATTTTAACATGTACTAGGACTGCTTTGGGTTGCCTTGGTCACATGCTTCATGTTTTGTATACTTGTAGTATAAATGCTCTTGCTTGCCTCAAGCTTTGAGCACCATAGCATGCTTCATTTGTGTTGTGCACATGATTTGGCATCACTTAACATGACAGTTCAAAGCATTTAACATTGCCATGTTCCTACCTCAATCATGCTTTAAGTGCCTTTGAGTGTTATGCATTGTTGCCTAGTTTATGCCTTAGCTTGTATGCTTGCATGCTTGCATGCCTAGGCCTTTGAGCCCTCATCTCAGCATGTTTTGGTCCTTATTTTGACCTACTTGAGCTTTGCCCATGCTTAGTTCATGCATTTTTGCCATGTGTTGCATGCCTCCTTTGTAGTCCTCTTTGCTAGCTTCATGCTTTAAGGACCCTAACATGCCATACTTGTGTTGTTTGAATGATTTGGCATCATTTCTTACCTCATTTCAGTGCATTTAGTGTTTTTATACTTCCATGCTTTTCACTCTTTAAGTGTTCTTGAGAGTTGCACCTTAGTGCCTCAATTGGTGAGCCAATTGGCATGCATGTTTGTATGTGTTTTCGGTGCCTTCATTTTAGCATTATGGCCACTGTTTTGGCATGGCTGAGGTCTGTCCATTTCGGTTTAAATCCATTGAGTATGTGGTTTGCATGTTGTTGCATGCTTGGTGTATTGCATATTGTTGCCCTTGTTGCATTGCATCGTGCATGCATGCATTACATTGTGTTTGGAACCTCATGATTGCCTTGCATTGAGTATGCCATCTTGTTCTTAGCATTTAGCATTGTGCATGCCATGTTATTCTTTGCATTGTGTATGCTGGGTTGCTAGTTGCATTGAGTATGCCATGTAGTTGCATGTTTGCATGATAAGGTTGCATTACATTGCATTGAGCATGCCATATTATGTGTTGCATTGTGTTTGGAATAGGTGTTAGTCCAAACACGAGAAACGAGGGACGTTTCATACTTTAAGTGATGAAACGTGCCTTAATTTCCAGTCACTGACGCTCTTGATCACACATGACAGAGTTTCAGGCTTTATATGTTTACTTGTGCATTCATTTCCATATTGAATTGTGCAACTTCGCCTCTCGGCCATCATGCATGGAAATGCGCGATTGGTGGCCAGAGGGTTGAGAACCATACCCCCTTGAGTTCATCACATGATAGGAAGGGTAGTTGTGCACACATATCTTGCAAATACATTGCCATGCCCTTTCTTGCTCTCTGTTGCAGAAAACTAGGATTCAAAGAAGAATAAGCGGGTTGACCAGGAACTGATCGCCAACCACTTTTCTGGTTTTTCAACAACCAAAAGTGGTTGGCCACCCTCCCACAAGATTCCTGAGGTGGAGTTTCATCTTTCTGGAGCTTGGTGTAAGGTTCTGAGAACAAATGAAAACAGAGGCAAATCAAGGCATCGCATTGGATTTCCGAACGAGGTGACCGGGCTTGCATGTATTCCTCTCCCTCCGAGGCTCCTGATTTACTGCTTTCCTTAGCTGCCATGCTTAGATAGCTTGCTTATGCTTTGGTTTGTACCCTTAATAGTTAATGTGTTAGCTATTTCAATTTGTTGTGTAATAATTAGTTAACTAGGGCTAGTTAATTAATTGGTTGTGTAATAATTTGTTTAATTAGCTTAGATTAGCTAGTTAGCTTCTTATTTGGTCCCTCCTTCGAGAGGGCGCATTGTTGTAATAGGCGTGCGTGTGTGTGATGCATGTCTTCCAAACCTTCATTTCTTTCTCCCTTTTACTTAACCGCTTACGATGGTTAGTTTTAGGACATATTTCATTTAGCATACCTTATGCTTGCATGCGTGCATCCATTCATCTGTATTGTATGTACCGGGCTCGGCGCATCATACTAACTGCATTGTATTTCAATTCCAATTTGAATACATGTATCAAGTTGCATTTCATATGCCATATTAGGATAGCCGAGCCTATTTTAGTTCCATTTTCGCATGTGTTGCATTAGCCATTTTAACATGAACTAGGATCATGCATGATTTCTAACTAGTTCTTTGTTTTGGCTTGGAGTACACTGTGAGTGTTTACGCTTTAGCATACTGCATGTGTGTTAATGTTACCATGAAAGCATGCTTGCCATGAGGCTAACTGCTTATTTGATTAACTGCCTGAATGCCTGTGGGTGAAGGTTGGATTACTTAAATTGGAACAATTCATCAAGTCCCCGTTTTAACCTACTTGCGAATAGCAAACTTCAAACCATTTTCCAAACAAACGGATATGCAATGTTTTGTTCCAAATTAGGCGATCTAGTCTATACTTGTTTGCTGTGCGGATCACATAGTAAGATTAGCTAATTAATCGGAATAAGAACACATATGTTTTCAAAAACAAAATGTCATGCTTAGTACAAGCCGATCTTTGATCGGGCGAGCAGGTGTGCTCATTAAATGACCTTCCCCAATCGTACCCAAGTTCCCGAGCCGAGGCAACTTTGGTGATGATAGACACGTGGCCTTAGGCACGAGTCAGGGTTTCCTAAATTTTCCCAAAATAAAATATTTAGGTGGCGACTCTGTATCTGGCAAAGCAGTCCATGTTTGGTACTTCTTTATTAAAAATCAGTTTTCCAAAACGATTTGTCGGATTTGGACTCTTTGGTGATTTATCGGTCTCACATCGCACATTGTGAGATTAGATTCAGAACCGTGACTTTTGAGTCCAAACTGTGGTAGCTCAGAGAACAAAACGAGAATTTGCAGCCCTCACGAGGCGTGCGCGGATACTCGGAGAGTTCTCCCTGGGAGCGCGCCCACAATGACACAAAACACAAAAGTACACTAAGGCTTTTTATACTTTTGCTTTGTCGGTTGATGCATTGCACGTGACACACAGATCACTCTCCCCCTTCATTACCCGATCCGTCACGTTAGAGTGTCACATTTGGAAAAAATACACTAAAGAGTTTATAATTTTTTTTAAAGTGTCATATCATATCCGTCACGTTAGAGTGTCACATGCCATGTTTGAGAAAAGTACACTAAGGAGTGTTTTATTTTTTTTAGAGTGTCACATCATACCCGCTACGTTGTCATGTTTGAGAAAAGTACACTAAAGAGTTTTTATTTTTTTTGAAGTGTCACATCATACCCACCACGTTGTCACATTAGGAAAAAGTACAGTAAATAGTTTTTATTTTTTTTTGGAGTAAAAGTTTTTGAGTGTCACATCATACCCGCTACGTTGTCACATTTAGGAAAAGTACACTAAGGAGTTTTTAATTCTTTTAGAGTGTCACATTAAATACCTGCACATTAGAGTTTTTTTTTTAGAGTGTCACATCATACCCACCACGTTGTCACGTTTGAGAAATGTACACTAAGGAGTTTTTATTTTTTTGAACTGTCACATCATACCTATCACGTTGTCACATTAGAGAAAAGTACACTAAAGTGTTTTTATTTTTTTTAAGTTTCACATCATACCCGCCACGTTGTCACTTTTAGGAAAAGTATACTAAGTAGTTTTTAATTTTTTTGGAGTGTCACATTAATACCTACTACATTGGAGTATCACATCATACTTGTCACATTAATAAAAGGGTATAGTTGTCTACCAAAACACTACCAAAATCAAAAATAGGACCACACAGAAAGAAACTCTCCACTAATAGAACTTAACAGATCAATAGAAAAAACTTGGGACTAATTAGAGTACTTGTTTATGAGATGAGATTTGTTGGTAAATATCCCTTTCCATATAATTATATATTGAATTTAATAGTTTTAAATGTGTTTAGATTCTCTAAAATTGATCATTTGAATTTGAAGGATAAATCACAAATACATCTTGTGAGATTTATATAAAATATAAATTATCTCATGTGATTTGGAAAATTATAAATACTCTAATGTCATAATTTTTTATTTAACATTATTAACTAAAAAAATTAGATTTATAACTACTCTCATATATAATAATAAAATTATCTAAATTATTAATTAAAATATATTTATAATATCATGAAAAATTATTAATTGATTTGATAATTTATTATTAAAATAAACGATTTGTTATGAAATTATAAATCTCAATAGGTGAAATGTATGTTCTAAAATTACAAGGGCGTTTTGTTTTTTAAGAAAATTTCAGTAGGTGTATTTATAATTTACCTAATTTGAAATGATGTTTAGGGTTTGTGGACTCAATTTAGAGTCGAATTTAATTATTCAAATATGATATTGATGCCAAAAATATATATATATATATATGATAAAAAAATTGGTAGTTATATATTTGAATTATATTTGTTTAAAAAAAATAGATAATTATTCTTAACAATATAATTGTTATTAATTTTTTTAAAAACAAATGTGATTTACTCCAACGTGACAACGTGGCGTGTATGATGTGACACTCTAAAAAAAATATCGCTGCCCATGGTGAAATGAGCGAAGAAGAGAGGAAAGAGTAGAGAGATAATATGGGATTGGAAATTTGAGAGCTTGTTTTTGGTGTGTGGAAGAGAGGGAAGCGTAGAGAGACTATATGGGATCGAAAATTTGGGAGCTTGTTTTTGGTGTGTGTCTCAGTCACTGCATGATCGTAGTTATTGATAAACTGTGTTGGTATAGTCTGGACACAAACTGATTTTCGATGCTTTTAGGTAATAGAGGTGTTAGCCCCAAGGTTATTCAAGCTTAAATTTCTATTTGATTTTGATTATTGACAAATAATTTTGAATTCATTTTGTTAATTAAAGTTTTCAAAATAATAATATTTGTTCGTCTTAATTCTAAATGATATATAACTCTAGGGTATCATGTTTCATTAATTTTTGGGTCTTAAAAAACACGAGCATTAGCTCTTGGTTGCAAAAGTCTATCTTTGCCTAACACAGATCTAAGGGTCGACACCAGAAGAGCATGGGTCAACACCAGAATAACCCTTAAGAGTGTTAAGTGTTCCAGAACAAAAGGTCGACACCAGACAGAAGCTGAAAAATGACTAAGTGTTCTAGATGCAAGGGTCGACACCAATAGTAGCAAGGGTCGACACTAAAAAATAGTATACAATTCAGCCACAAGGGTCGACACCAAATGAGATAAGGGTCGACACCAGGAAGACCTGTAAATCAACTCAGGAAAGAAAAGGCAGGGCAAAGAGTCGACACCTAATCTGCAGGGGTCGACACCTTTATGTCTAGGTTGCAAAACCCTAGCCGCCATCTTCCAACTCAAAGAGGGTCTTTGTGACATCATCATCAGACAAATCTTATTCTAATCAAAAGGAACTTTGGGACAACAATCTCCGAATTAGTGAAGGAAACATTCTCCACCCACATCACTCCCAAGATCAGAAAAGGAAAAAGCTTGGAGACAACATTATCTCCATCCACCAAGTTTTGAATCTCAAGCATGGGCATTCCCTCTTTTGAGGAAGCTCCATATCCAATAGTCAAATAACAGCCTGTACCACCCATGCTCCATTGCCAAAAAGCTAGAAGCTTTCTTCTTGCCCAATTGAAATGGCTAGAAGACCCACATGTGCGTGTTTTCTGCTCCAAGCTAGAGAGATGAAGTGAAGTCTATAAAGATGGAGTCCTTTTCCAGATCTATATACAAGAAACTCACTGCAACATACTAAGTATACAGAGCATCATTTTCAACCTCTGAGATTCCACTTTTGTACTCCCATTTTCAGATCAAAATGAGTCCAAAATTTTCTTGTGAGCTTACACTTTCATATCCATCTTTTGAGAGATTGTATTTGTCAAAGAGGACAGTTGAACCTCTTTTTCTAATTCCTTGGTTTATGAGTGAAACACTTGTAAAGTGAGGCATTTAGTTGAGAGATCCATGACAAATCAAAGTAAGTCCTTTGTAAAAATCCACAAGTTGGGTGGTGCATTGATTCATAGTGAAGAAATTCTCGAGAAGGACTCTTGAGGAGTGGACGTAGGCCGGTGAGCCAAACCACTATAAATCCATGTGTTAAGCTCTTCTTTCCTCTCCTTTTATTTTCTGTGAATCTATTGATTATCTATTGCATTTAATTACTTAAGTCTTTTGAACCTTATTTTTGGACCAAATTTTTAATAACCCAATTCACCACCCCTCTTGGGTTGCTTTCTTGTTTAACAGGAGCCTTTAGGGTTTTATATGCACACAGATGTGCAACGCCATTGTCATTCTTCTCTGTTTTTCATAAGGCAATTTCACAAAAGCTTCGTAATTAATTATCTAAGCAAAAAAGTTTTGATTCTCTTTCCTCAACAAGCTAGGTAAATCACTCCAAAGATTTAAATAATTTATTTCATAGAATTTTCTTGATTTAGTCAGTTCATTAGAATTATTAATTTCAATCATTTATTTTATAGATTTTTCTTGATTTAGTGCAGTAAATAGTTATATAATGAATTTATAATGATGTAATTATAGAATTTATAGCAATATATAATAAATTTAATAATTATAGAATTTTATTGATTTAGAACGATGTAATTATTATTAATATATAATAATATATTCCATATAGAGGAAGTTACCCATAAATCTTAAATGGTGATCGTGTATTCCATTTGGTCCCAATTTTTTTCTTGTGATTCATTTGGTCCTATCTATTATGGAAAAGACACAAGTGCCATTGGGTTAATCAAGGGCTACTTTATGTAAGGTTTTTATTCGGTGTATGCTTAAAACTTACCATGTTATGTGCGTGGTTGGGTGACACACAACACAAAAGTACGCTAAGGGTTTTTATACTTTTTGCTTTTTTGTGTTGATGCATTGCACGTGACAGACAGACCACTCTCCCCCTTCATTATCTGATCTATCACGTTAAAGTATTACTTTGGGAAAGTACACTAAAGAGTTTGTAGTTTTTTTAAAGTGTCACATCATACCCGTCACGTTAGAGTGTCATATGTCACGTTTGAGAAAAAAGTACACTAAGGAATTTTTAATTTTTTTTGGAGTGTCACATCATACCCGCTGAAACGCCCCCAAAATTATACAATAAATGTAACCCAAAACATATATAAATAACTGCATGAATCAGAGTGTAATGTCCTTTCATTTCATAAAGTTAATGGTATAAAAGAGTTTAGCATAAAGAAATGCCCTATAGGCTTACTCCTTTCCACGCCTTGGCTGGGTTACAACAAAAGCAAGACTAGCTCACACAAATAAAGCCCTTGGCTACACAAAAAAAACTATAACAAAATAAAGAAGCTCTTACTCCCAAAAGTCCCTCCAAGCTATTACCTTGGCAGGGGCATGTCACCAACACCTGAAAACAGTTTTCCCAAATAGTGTGAGCCACAGCCCAGTAGGAATAATCTAACACAATATATGAGATTTAATGAAGATATAAGTACAATGTGTATATTCAATGCTTATGGCAGAACATTCGCATTTCATATAAAATCATAAAGTACCAAGTCATTATCTTATTTCATTTTCCTTCAATTCCTTTCAATTCATGAGCCAATTTCGTTATCATTCAACTACCTAACTGAGACTACAACTCAATGGTCCTCCAATCACACAATTAACACACAAACACTTTAATCTGTCATTTTACGAATATTTTGTCTGTGGGATCGGCACTCGTGTATACACAAGATCTCGGGACTTTCACCCTAGATACTCTGGCCAACTTAATTTCAATCTTCTCCATCCCTTATCTCCTCTCAAACAATGGAGTACATCTCATTTGTCCTCGCAAACGTCATACATATACAATGTATTTGAACGTAGTCATATTCAATGACAACCAGTAAGAGATTAAGTTCAATTTACCTAATCCTCATGCAATTTCTACAACAATCATGTCTATCCCCCACCGATAGCCCAATACAGATATTTCTAAACAGATATACAATCTTCTCAATAGATAAATTATTCAAATTCTCATGGGTGAGACATGACACATGTCCAACTCCACCATTCATATCAATAATCATGCAATTTCACATTACCAATGCCAATTTCAATTATTTATACAAAATAACAAGTTTGGTTTAATTAGGGCAAAATTTCCTTTTTTCAAATATCAACCCAAGTACCGAAATTAATAATTTTGACACAACATGATGTCATATTCAAACCCAATACCCATTTATTTCACATTCATCAAAAACCCCTCTTTTCATTTCATGCCCAAAGCCTAGGTTTGTTCAAACTACTCCCAAATCCCACCATTGTTACAAAACAACAAATAACTAAGCTAAAAACCATATGAGAGTGTAGAAACTCCATACCTCAAGAAGAGAAGACAGGCCAAGCAAGAGTGAAATTCCCAGGACACCGAAACCCACTTCTACTCGGATCAAAACGGAGCTCTTGAGACGCTCTACCTTTTTCTCAAAGGCACTAGAGTGAAGATCCCAATGGATCTATGTGAAATAGAAGAGAGAAGATGATTTTTAGAAAGTGAAACTCAAGATCTAGGTTTTGAGAAAGTTTTAGAGTGAGAGAGAGAGGAATGAAGAAGTGATATAAAATGTCATCTTCACAAACTGTTATACATGCAATCCACTCGAGCATGGAAAGTGACGCTCGAGCGTCAGACACAACATTCCGCTTGAGCACAAGAAGTAATGCTCGAGCGTAGAATACGTACTTCCAAAAGTTTTACAGACGAAGGACACCGCTCGAACGTAAGCCTGGACGCTCGAGCGTCCACCCGCTCAAGCGTAGGAAATGCCGCCCGAGCATAGAATACACTCTTCCAATATTTGCAAGTCTACAAAAATACTGAGAGTCGGCAAATCCCGCTCGAGCAGAACAATGGCCGCTTGAGCGGAGGAGCCAAAATCTAGGCAACAAAGGTTTGGAAAAACAAGTAACCAACCTGTTCCAAACACACAACTACAACCCAATAACCAAGATAGGGGGAAGACAAGGGAAATAGGATATGAATAACCATTCAAAACCATACAAACCCGAGTCCGGAATACAACGAGTGACGGGTCAAAACTAGAATCGCTATACCCGCCACGTTGTCACGTTTGAGAAAAGTACACTAAGGAGTTTTTATTTTTTTTTTGAAGTGTCACATCATACTAGTCACGTTGTCACATTAGGGAAAAACACACTAAAGAGTTTTTATGTTTTTTGGAGTAAACGTTTTTGAGTGTCACATCATACCCACCATGTTGTCACATTTAAGAAAAGTACACTAAGGAGTTTTTAATTTTTTTTTGGAGTGTCATATTAATACCTGCCACATTGGAGTATTTTTTTTTAGAGATACCCGCCACATTGTCACATTTAGGAAAAGTATAGTAAGGAGTTTTTAATTTTTTTTGGAGTTTCACATCATTGGAGTGTCACATTAATGCTTGCCACATTGGTGTGTCACAATAATAAAAGGGTATAGTTGTCCACCAAAACACTACCAAAATCAAAAACAAGACCACACGGAAAGAAACTCTCCACTAATAGGACTTAACAGATCAATAGAAAAAACTTGGGACTAGTTGGAGTGTTTGTTTTTGAGATGTGATTTACCGGTAAATATCCCTTTCATGTTACCCATAAATCTTAAATGGTGATCTTGAATTCCATTTGGTCCCAATTTTTTTCTTGTGATCCATTTGGTCCTCTCAATTGTGGAAAAGACACAAGTGCCATTGGGTTAATCAATGGCTACATTATGTAAGGTTTTTATTCGGTGTATGCTTTAAAACTTACCACATTATGCGCGTGGTTGGCTGACACACAACACAAAAGTACACTAAGGCTTTTTATACTTTTTGGTTTGTGGGTTGATACATTGCACGTGACACACAGACCACTCTTCCCCTTCATTACCCGATCCGTCAAGTTAGAGTGTCACATTTGGGAAAAGTACACTAAAGAGTTTTTAATTTTGTTAAACTCTCACATCATACCCGTCATGTTGGAGTGTCACATGTCACGTTTGAGAAAAGTACACAAATGAGTTTTTAATTTTTTTTAAAGTGTCACTTCATACCTGCCACGTTGTCACATTAGGAAAAAGTATACTAAAGATTTTTTATTTTTTTGTACTATAAGTTTTTGAGTATCACATCATACCCACCACGTTGTCACATTTAGAAAAAGTACACTAAGAAGTTTTTAATTTTTTTGGATTGTCATATTAATACCTGCCATATTGGAGTATATTTCTTTTAGAGTGTCACATCATTCTCGCTATGTTGTCACATTTGAGAAATGTACAGTAAGGAGTTTTTATTTTTTTTAAAGTGTCACATCACACCCGCCACGTTGTCACATTTAGGAAAAGTATACGAAGGAGTTTTTAATTTTTGTGGAGTGTCGCATTAATACCTGCCACATTGGAGTATCACATCATAATTGTCACATTAATAAAAGCGTATAGTTGTCCACTAAAACATTACCAAAATAAAAAATAGGACCACACGGAAAGAAACTCCCCACTAATAGGACTTAACAGATCAATAAAAAAACCTTAGGACTAATTGGAGTACTTGTTTATGAGATGGGATTTATTGGTGAATTTAATAGTTTTAAATGTGTTTAGATTCTCTAAAATTGATCATTTTAGTTTGAAGGATAAATCACAAATACATCTTGTGAGATTTATATAAAATATAAATTATCTCATGTGATTTGAAAAATTATAAATACTATAATGTCATAATTTTTTATTTAACATTATTACCTAAAAAAATTAAACTTATAACTACTCTCATATATAATAATAAAATTATCTAAATTATTAATTAAAATATATTTATAATATCATTAAAAATTATTAATTGATTTGATGATTTATTAATAAAATAGATAATTTGTTATGAAATTATAAATCTCAGGAGGTGAAATGTATGTTCTGAAATTACATGGGCGATTTGTTTTTTAAGCAAATTTCAACAGGTGTATTTATAATTTATCTAATTTGAAATGATGTTTAGGCTTTGTGGACTCAATTTAGAGTCGAATTTAATTATTCAAATGGAATATTTATGCAAATATATATATACATATATATATATATGATAAAAAAATTGGTAGTTATATATTTGGATTATATATGTTTAAAAAAATAGATAATTATTCTTAACATTATAATTGTTGTTAATTTTTTTAAAAATAAATGTGATTTAAATATATAGCTATTGATGTCCAGTCTTCTCAATATTTTTCATCAATATATAATCAACGAATCATTAAAAGATGAACGATTTTTTATCACTAAGGTTCGCCAAAAAATTGGCTCATCGAATCTAAACGCTCTCTTAATTTGGATGCTAATTTGAGAAATTCTAATAATTTTTAAAATTATATTCAATGGTTAAAATTTATTTTAATGATATTGATTAATAATAAAGCGTATATTTATTGGTCTAGCCCAGCCTCAGCCTCAGCCTCAGCCTCAGCCTCAGCCTCAATAGGATTATTTGTATCATGACCACCTATTATCAAATGAGACCTTTAAAAAAAAAAACCATCCTACTGAGGCTTTTGCTGAGGCTGACCAGTGGCACTTGTGTCTTTTCCACAATAGAGAGGACCAAATGGATCACAAGAAAAAAATTGGGACCAAATGGAATGCAAGATCACCATTTAAGATTTATGGGTAATTTCCCCTATATGAAATATATTATTATATATTAATAATAATTACATCGTTCTAAATCAAGAAAATTCTATAACTATTAAACTCATTATATATCTTTATAAATCGTTATAAATTCTATAATTACATCGTTTAACTACACCAAATTGAGAAAAATCTATGAAATAAATGATTGAAATTAATAATTCTAATGAACTGACTAAATCAAGAAAATTCTATGAAATGAATGATTTAAATCTTTGGAGTGATTTACCTAGCGTGTTGACGAGAGAGAATCAAAACTTTTTTGCTTAGATAATTAATTACGAAGCTTCTGTGAAGCTGCCTTACAAAAAAACAGAGAAGAATCACAATGGCGTTGCACATCTGTGTGCATATAAACCCTAAAGCCTCCATTACCTGAAATCATCAAAAATTAGTTTGTGTCCAGACTATACCAACGCAGTTTATCTATAACTATGATCACATAGTGACTGAGACACACACCAAAAACAAGCTCCCAAATTTCCAATATCATATAGTCTCTCTACTCTTCCCTCTCTTCCACACACCAAAAACGAGCTCCCAAATTTCCAATCCCATATTGTCTCTCTACTCTTGCCTCTCTTCTCCTCTCATTTCGCCATGGGCAACGATATTGAAGCTTCATACTGTATTACGCCTAGGTCTTCCTGTTTGCAGAGTTTAATGAACTGTAGGAAAGCTTGTGCGCACATAGTAAAGATAGAATGCATGAAAATGAAACAGTGGTTTGGAAATTGTTGCAACACCATGGCAATGTTTCTGAGAAACAAATGGAATAACATTAAGGGCTGGGCCAAGGCACTGTTGCGTATCATTGTGTGGTTCTCAAAGAATACTTGGACCAAAGTAGGTGACATTTTACTTCTTCAATATTATTGATAGTGTTTTTTTTTTTTTTAATGATTATTACAAAGAGCTAGTCTTATTCTTGTATTTAATAGATGATGGAAATCTTTACAATTGATCGAATGGTTGCCGTTTTAGCACTAGGAATGGAGATTATAGCGATTCTGGTTTTGACCCGACTCTTGTTGCATTCCGGACTCGGGCTTTTAGTTTATCAATGTTGTTCATTGTCATTTTTCCCTTTAATCCCCCTTAAATTTGGTTATTGGATTGTAGTTGTGTGTTTGGAACAAGTTGGTTTCTTGCTTTTCCAAGCCTTTGTTGCCCAGATTTTTGCTCCTCCGCTCGAACGGCCATTCTTGCGCTTGAGCAGCCTTTGCAATTTTTGCTTCGCCGCTCAAGCGGCCATTCTTGTGCTCGAGCGGGCTTTGCACACTCTCAGTATGTTTGCAAACCTGCAAATACTAGATGAGTGTATTCTACGCTCAAACAGCATTTGACACTCGAGTGGCCAATCTTGAGCTCGAGCGATGTCCTTCATCTGCAAAACTTTGGAAAGTGTGTATTTTGCGCTCGAGCGTCACTTTTTGTGAGCGAGCGTCACTTCTTGCGCTCGAGCGGAACAATGTGTATGATGCTCGAGAGTCACTTTTCACGCTCGAGTGAATTGTGTGTATAACAGATCCTGAAAATGACATTTTACATCACTTTTTCATTCCTCTCTCTCTCTCTCTCTCTCTCTAAAACTTTTAAAAATCTAGATCTTGAGTTTCTCTCTCTAAAGCTCATCTTCTCTCTACTATTTCACCTAGATCCATTGAGATCTTCACCCTAGTGCCTTTGAGAAAAAGGTAGAGCATCTCAAGAGCCCCGTTTTGATCTAAGTAGAAGTTGGTTTTGACATCTTTGAAGTTTCTCCTAAGCTTGAGGTTGGGATTTTCTACACTTTCATATGGTTTTTAACTTAGTTATTTGATGATTGTGTAACAATGGTGGGCTTTGGGTGTGTTATGGACAAATCTAGGGTTTGGGTTGTAAAATCAAAAGAGGGGTTTCTCAATATATGTTGTGAAAATGGTTATGAGGTCAAATATATGGTGGTATGGTTACAAAATAGTTAATTTTGGCCTTGGGTTGATATTAGGAAAAAGGGTGTTTGGCCTAAAATGATTCAAATATTTATTTTGTATAAATAAATGAAATTAGTGTTGTAAATATGAAATTGGACGGATATTGAAATAGATGGTGGAGTTGGATATGTATTACCTCATGCCTTTGGAAATTTTGAATAAATTATCTGTCTTGAGATTGAATATCTACTTAGAAATAACTATATTGGGCTATCGGTGGAGAGTAGCTACGATTATTGTAGAAATTGCATGAGGATTAGGTGAGTTAAACTAATCTAGTGTTGGTTGTCAGGGATTATGACTATGTTTTAAATACATTGTATATGTATGATGTTTGGGGGGTGATAGAGGATGAACTCCATTGAAATTAAGTTGGTCGGAGTGTCTTGGGTGAAAGTCTCGAAACCGCGCGTATACATGGGTGCCGATCCCGTGGACAAAATTTTTGTAAAATGGCAAATTGAAGCGTTTGTGTGGTAATTGTGTTGATTAGATAACCACTGAGTTGTAGTCTCAGATGGGTTGTTCAAAGGTAATGAAATTGGCTCATGCATTGAAATGAATTGAAGGAAAATGGAATAAGATTTGAACTTGGTACTTTATGATTATATAAAAATATGAATGTTTTGTCACAGGCATTGTATATGCACATTGTACTTATATCTTTGTTAAATCTCATATATTGTATTAGATTATTCCTACTGGGCTTTGGCTCACCCTATTTGGGAAAACCATTTTCAGGTGTTAGTGATATGCCTCCTCCAAGGCAAAAGTTTTTAGGGACATTTGGGAGCAAGAGCTTCTTTCTTTTGTGTATTCTTTTGTATAGCCAAGGGCTTTAACTGTACTGAGCTAGGCTCATTTTGTTGTAACCAAGCAATGACTTGAAAAGATGTAGGCCTATAGAGCATATGATTACCTATTTAGTTTTCAGTTCTCTTATCATTGTAACACAATGCTGTAGATTCAGGATGAACATTTGGTGAATGTATATCGCATGTGTTATCTTTTGTACATGAACATTGATGAATGAAAGCATATTATTTCTATTATCTTTCCGCTTATGGATTGCATTTATTGTATAACTTGGGAGGCGTTACTGTAGCTCACTTTTCGTGCTCCTTTCGGATACGACTAGCCCTACAATTCGGACTCTTGTGGTTCTGAATCTAATTTCATAGGTATGATGTAAAACAGTGAAAACACAAAAATGGACTGCTTTGCCAGATTTCAAAGTAACCACCTAAATATTTTTGGGAAATTTAGAAAACCCGTGACTCATGCCAAAGGCCACTTATTCGTCATCACCAAAGTGTCTCGACTCGGGAACTTGTCCGATCAAAGATCGGCCTCTACTAATCATGATGTGATTTTTATTTACATTATATACTCTTGTTCTGATTTATTAGGCTAACTTTGCTAGGTGATTCAGACAAGTATAGCCTAATTTGCAAAAGTTGGAACATTTGATTTTGGGTTTGTTTAAAAATTGTTTTAATACGCGTCACTTAAAAAAGTGAGTTTATATGCAAATTTAGCAATTCATCCTAATTTTAGCAATTAGCCTTTATCCACATGCATTCAGAGAGTTATATCAGTTAAGCAAGTAGCCTCATGGCATTATGCTTGGCATGGCAACAATCACACTTATGCGGTATACTAAAACAAGAAATGCTCACCTAGTACTCCAAAGCAAGCCAAAATAAAGAAATATGATTAGAAAATATGCATGTTTCTAAACAATGTAATATGACTAATGCAACGCACACATTTATGCAACCTTATAGGCTTGACTATGAGCATGGTATGTGATCCAAATCAAGACATGTGATAAATTATGTATTCAAATGATGAAAGTAAAATTGACATTGGTTAGTATGATGAGCCGAACCCAAATGCATGTGAGATGAGTGTCTACGAACGTGAGAAATGCTAAGAAACATGATGCTCTACACTACCATTATAAGCAGGTAAATAAAAGGGAGAAAGAAATGGGGATTGGAAGACATACACGTTATTACATATTTGCCCCTTATGCAAGAGGGTTCGAAGGAATGTCCAAGTGTCCCAAATAAACTAACTATTACAAAACCAAATAAATGAATAAATAACTAATTAGCTAAGCTATTACAACGAAGACTAATAGTAAGAAATAGGCTAGCTACCTAATTTATTACAATAAGAATGAACAATAAAACTAACTATCTAAGTTACTCAATAATAAACATTCATAATCATCACAGTGATGCTAATTATATTGAATTACAATGATAATGAGAGCATTAATTTACAACATTTGACAGAACTAAAAAAACATAAGGATGGCATGCATGTGATGGTTTTCAGAAGCAACTTTGTCTGTCTTCCTGGGAATTTCTCCTGTTTCATATTTAGCCACTACCATCTGTTTCTGTAAAACACTCTGTGTACCAAACATTGGCCCCCGGCCGGCCCCCAATGAAGCCCGGTCGGACCCAAATAGGGCCTGTCGTGCCTTAATTTTGTGCAAAACTATATTTTTTTTGTTCTGAGGTGAAAACAATGCCGACAGAGTTTTCTGAGCCCTATTTGTCCCTCTTACACTTCTCCGTCATGGAAAGCCTTAAGAGAATGACGAAGTCGTTCCCAAAACCATCAATGAGCAAGTTGTTTGCTTGATGATTTCGGCCGTGATTTGGACAAAAATCAATGAATGCAATGAATCAAAACCAACCCCTCCCCCTTATCATGGAGTGAGCTCAAAAGGGGAAGTAAAGACGCTTCAAGGGTCGTCAAAACACCATGAATTGACATGTGATGACTCTTAACACAAGAGACTCATGATAACGTTCGGCCGAGCCCAAGCGACCTGTTTTATTTTTTTTACGTAGGTTGATCCAATTTTAAGCCAATTTCATTAGTCTTGTCCATTCTTTAATCCATTTGTCCAAGTTGATAGTTAAGTTTGCTAAATGAGAAGAACGTCAAGCGAGAGGTACTTCTAAATATGAAGGAGAGACCATGCCTTTGACGATAAACCTCCGTAGAGATTAAGCCATTGAGCATAGGTCTCTAGCTCATATTTTGAATAATCATCAACTGATTGAAATAACTCTCAAACAAGTAGAAAAGAAGAAATGGGGGAGATTGTAGACATGATTGCAAGAATGATTCTTACTTATTCATAGAAAAACTACCGAAACATGCATAACACAACATAATAAGCTAGATGTGAAGACTTGCAATGCAACAAGCTTTGATATTCAAGCATGTAATAATTAAATAAATTACGACAACCCTAAAATAGCCCCTAATATGCTAAAAATAGTGACCAAAAATCATGTTAGAGAGCATAAAATGATAGGCAAGAATAAGGCAAAGCAAAGCTAGTGAACAAAAAGCAAGGAGCAATAGCTAACCTCTCCATTTTTGAGACTTCAAACCATATTTTTTTAGCCTTTTCCAAGCTCTGAAAATCAATTTAAAAGGCAAAGAAAAGAGTGTAAAAACAAGGGCTTGAGCTATGAAATAAGGTGCAAGAGAAGGTGTTAACCTTCTCTACCCTTTGGTAGCTATCCAAACCCAAGTTTAAACACTTGAAATGGATTCAAGACAGCACCAAAACACAAGAAGTAGATAGCAAGAGATAGAACAAGAAGTAAAAGAGCAGATGATAAGCTTATACCTCTCAAAGAAGTAAGCTTTTGTTTGTAACACAAACTTAGTTCAAGCACACTCTCAAGCTTGAATTGTGATGCACAAGCCTCAACCAAGGCTCTAAGGTTATGAGCTAAGGTGGTGTATGGTGTATGGATATTGATTAAGACAGATAGGTCGGCTCAAAGGTGACTTGTATAGGAAGAAAGAGCTCTCTCTTGTGTGTATGTGTTCTTTTGAAATTTTTTAGCGCTCAAAACAGAGGTATAACCTCATTTTTATAGAATTTGAGCAAAACAAGTCGAAAATATCTTTAGAAAAGACAGCTGGTGGGCTCTCGCCCAGAACAGTGTGTATTGCCAGCGAGGCATGGCCGGGCCCAAATAGCCATTGCCGGCTCCCAATGAGGCACGGCCGGGCCCTAATGTGTTGCCCCACTCCCCTATTTCAAACTCAATATAAGGTGGCACAATGTTCAAAAATGAACCTCTGAGGTAAGAATAAGGCAAGTAGGAAGGTTTTGGGATTATTTCGGGGCTCGACCTTAGATTCCTTCGCCGAGAACTCGAATCACACAATGCAGTTTTCATCATCGAGTGCGTTGGACCAAGCACCTAAGTCTTAAAGTGGTAAAAAATGGGGTGTCTACAGTTGCCCCTCTTTGATAGAGCTCGAAATCATAAAATGACGTGAGTGAATGTCAAAGCCCAGAGACGACCTATTTGACACGACCATAGGAATTGGGCAAGAAAAATAAACGAAAATACAAATAGCAAAGGTTGAACCCGAAGGTTGCCTATGTATCCCTTTGCAAGGAATCAAACCTGCATAATTCAAGGGAAAAATGCAAAATGACATGTAGGAATCATAACTTATGATCATGCAATGAAACAATGCAATGAAATAATGCAATGAAATATTCACATGTATGCTAACAAGCAATGAAGCAATGCAACAGGCGTACGTCTCATGTAGAGAAAACGGAAAGGTCCATGCCAAACTGCGTCTCACATAAAGAGGGTGGAGGGTGGTGTGAACATCAGGCGTACCTGACGTTTTCATGATACTCCTTTACAAGACTATTAACAACTGTGAATGCTTGCTCTTGAATTAATTCTTGAATCGGATAATAGCTTACAACTGGTCAAAATATAAAATACAACTAGATAACACTAAAAGAAAATGAAAACAACTCGAAAATACTAAAAAAACACTTGGTATAGATAAAACATGACCCAAAATACAGCCATAGTACACCGAAGCAAAGGCCAACACTTTTCTGCAACTGTACTGACCTAGGCCAACATTTAGACCTGGCCGGGTCCAAAGAGGCACGGTTGGGGTTCAATGAGGCACGACCAGGCCCAAAAATGAGGTTGGTCAATGCTATCCAGCCGTCATGCACTACTTCTTCTCAAACTCTATAAAAGGTACTTCCAAGCTGTTTTCCTGGCAGAACAACAAAATTTTGATATTTTGCTCTCAAGATGGAGACTCCTCTCAACAATAGGCTCCGAGACTAGATAGCCACTTTGGACAGCTCGAGAAAGGTGAACTTTCGTTGTTTTGGCCTAAAAGCTTTTTCTCCTTTGAGCCATACTTTGCTTTGTTTTCCGTTCCTCCAAGCCGCTGCTCGATGCTAAAACCCGATCGCACATGTGTTTCGCTTTGGATCAAAGGAGATGTGTCCAACGATCGAAGAATTTCAAGCATTGATGGAATCCCGGCATAACAAAGAAATTACGCCTCAGCCTCACTTTGGCCATGCCCAGGCTTTGGGACTGATGTGTGGGTTTTCAACACTTGAGGCTCGGTCCTTGGCCCATAATAGGGAGCTAGACATCCCCGACTTAGTTCATCGATTTTCCACTATTGGAAATAGGGATGACTTTCTCTGGCGAGGTTATCATCACATGCTCTATGTTTATGTTTGCTTGTGCAATTCCTCCTTACCTCTAGTTTCGACGGAGCCAACATCTGGTTGATCGAAGTGGCCTAACGTCTGAAAGAGGGTAAGAGTTGCATGGGCCTGGCCTTGGCCGAAACCTTGATAGGTCTGGATGCCTTTCATCGGCGAAAGACTACCTTCTTTGCAAGGAGTCTGTTACTTCTTCATGTATTCCTCCCACTCTGCTAATTTATGATTCTCACATCACTCGACACTTAATCTCTGTTTTCGTCTCAATCTCTGCTAATTTACTTATTCCTTACTTTTCCCTCATCGTACACCTCTCTATTCTTTAATCTCTCTTATTTTTCATCTCTCCCAAGGTGTGGCTTATGGATAAACTGCAAGTAGTGGACCCTTGCCCGAGTGCTCGGCCAGAGCTTACTTCTTTCGCCACCGACAAGTGGATTTCCCTTCAGAAAGGTTATGGTGTGACTAGATGTGTAGCAGATCTGTAGCTGACATAACTTGGCGTTGCCTCTAGCTTACTTTGACTGAGATGAGCTATAGCATGTCCTGTCATCTAGGTATACAGTTGATTGGCCTCACACACTGTGTGTTCTATTTCCCTTTCCAGTTCAAACGCCAGTTTGGACATGAGCAGACACGTCCAGATGAGGAGGTAGAATACCCGACTTCATTTCCCATTCGTGGTTCACACCTTCCTCATTACCTTACTGCTTGGAGGACGAGGGAGCTTCTGGCCCCTGCCCCTAGCTTTAGTTACACCCTTTCTGGTAAGTGTTTAGCTTGGCTTGAGGACGAAAAACAAATTGGGCCAGTTTTAGCTGCGGAAACTTCCATAAGTGCAAACAAAAGACAAAGAGCTACCTGGCTTGGTTGTGCCCCTAGTTTTACTGCTTTGATCTTTCTTTTCAAGTTTTAGTGATGTAAAAGCAATTTTTGGTTTAAATCAAAGAGTTGGAGAATGTCTTGTGTTGAAATCAATAAAATTAAAGTTGCGAGTACTAAAAATTTTCCTTTCGGTCCCAAAAATGGTCCAAATAGTAAAAGGGTAAAATTTTTAGAAAAATCAGCTCTTATTAAAACTTTTCAAAACCGTCTCCGGAAATGGTCATTACTTGACACACTGAAAACCCATCCTCAAGATGTATAGCCCCGAATCAACAAATCACGACTGTCCATAACCGCATCCATTATACTGGCCCTTCTACCAACATAAAGATTGCACAGCCACGCTAATTGATAATGGAAAAAGATGGCCTGATCAAATATAAATGAATAGGACAGTTGAATTAGAGATGGTTACGACTGAACGTCAGGATGAAGTTGCCTACGTATCCCAAAGATGGGAATCAGGCCTTACGTAGTTCAGTTCAGGTTCACTCAAGTATTAACTTTCTTCTTTTGCGCAATAACTTTTGCCAAAGTTACCCTTTAGGGTTTTCAACCTTGCGAGCTCAGTTTTTTTTTTTGTTTCTAATTTTTTATGCTCTAACTTTTGCCTAGGTCACCCTTGTGGGTTTTCGGCCTAGCGAGCCTCTCAGGGGTAATATTTATTGAACTTGTCCATATTGATCGGTTGTGAAAAATCCAATCCATCCAAGTCCATGAGAATAATTGCCCCTCCTAACCAGATTGACTTGATGATATAAAGACCAATCCAATTGGGTCTGAACTTGCCCCTAGGGCCATGGATAGGAGCCCGGTTGTCTTTCAGTACCATGTCTCCCTCCTTGAGATTCCTAGGCTTAACTTTCTTGTTAAAAGCCCCAGCAATTCAACGTTGGTAGCCCTGAACATGATACAATGGCCTTAGCCCCCTTTTATCAAACAACATTAACTTTACAAATTTGCTCTGTTGCCAGTCCGCCTCTGCTATCTGACACTTGGCCATAACTCTCAGCGACGACACATCAATTTTAATTGGTAAAGCAGCTTCCATCCCATAGACAATAGAATAAGGGGTTGCCACTGTAGATGTTCGGATTGAGGTTCTGTAGCCCTAGAGCGCGAATGACAGTTTATCCGGCCAGTCCCTATAGGTCTCAACTATCTTCTGCAAGATGTTCTTGATATTTTTATTGGCGGCTTCAACAACTTCATTGATTTGTGGCCTGTATGTGGATGACTTATGAAAGGCCATGTTGTATTTCTCCAACAAGTCTATCACCTCTTTCTTGAAGTGCGAGCCGTTATCTAATATGATATCGTTCGAAACCCCATATCGACAGATGATGTTGTTCTTAATGAACTTAGCCACATGTGATGCTTTCAATACAGAATAGGACTGCGCCTCCACCCATTTAGTAAAGTAGTCAATTAGTACCAGAATGAACTCATGCCCATTTGATCCCTTTGGCATGACTGCACCGATAACGTCGCTCCCCTAGACTCAGAAAGGCTATGGTAAAGTCATATTCTAGAGTTTAGACAGCGGTATGTTCATGCGATTGGCGTGAATTTGACATTTATGGCATCATCGTACAAAACCAATGCAATCCTCCACCATAGTTGACCAGTAAGAACCTTGTTTGAGGATTTTTCAGGCCAGCATCACACCGTTCATGTGGCCTCTGCATTCTCCTCTGTGGACAGCCTCCATAAGATGCTTTGATTCCTCTTCCTCAATGCATAGCTTATGCATTCCCAGATGGCCTGTTTTGTATAATTTGCCCCTGCAGATGATAAATTGAATGGCTAGACACCGTATTCCCTGTTTGTCTTTGGAATTTGCCCCTGGTGGATACGTCTATTTTTCTATAAAGTTCCAACTATCATAATACTAGGGGTTTTTGTCTTGCGCTTTATCTATTGCAACGACGATCTGGTAAGCAGGCGTATACTTCTCCTTAATAATGATTGGACGCATCTTTACTCCCAGCGGGATGTCTACCATAGAAGATAGAGTTGCTAATGCATCAGCGAACCGGTTGCTCTCTCTCAACAAATGTGTAAATGTCGGTTTTTCAAATCTAGGAATCAGAATATCCAAAGCTTGATGATACATCTTCATGTTCTCTCCTTTGACCTTCCAATCCCTGTTAGCTTGAGAGACAACCAAATTTGAATCTCCAATGGCGTCCGACCTTTTTGCCCCTATAGGGTAGCTTCCAAACCAGCAATGCACACCTCATATTCTGCTTCGTTGTTGGGCACTTTGAACCAGAGTTTGAATGCTAAGGGTATATAGGAATCATCGGGTGTTATGAGCAACACACCTATCCCGTAACCATATTGATTAGCCGCTCCATCAAAGTACATCATCCATGTTTTCTCTTCTACATGCAGAATGTCTTCATCTGGGAACAAGTATTCCATTGCTTCATTTCTTTCTACCAGATGGTCTACCAGGAATTCCGCCACAGCTCTCCCTTTAACTGACTTGCGTGTAACGTATTTGAGATCAAATTCGAAGAGAAGAAGCAACCAATAAGCTAGCCTACTTGTAAGTGCTGGTTTCTCAAAGAGATATTTAATGGGATCTAATCTCGAAACCAGGATTACAGAATGAGCTAACATGTAGTGCCTCAACTTCCTGGTAGCCCACACCAAGGCTAGGCAAGCTTTCTCCAGGGAAGTGCAGCGGGTCTCGTAGTCTAGCATCTTTTTGCTCAAGTAGTAGATGGCCTTCTCCACTTTGGCTTTGGATTCTTGAGCTAACATACACCCCATAGTCGAATTCGTCACTAACAGGTACAAGAACAATGGTTTCCCCGGTTTTAGTGGTGATAACACAGGTGGATTTTACAAATACTACTTGACCTGCTCAAAGGCAAATTGGTAGAGATCGTCACCTTAAAATTTCTTTCCCTTCTTCAGGAGACCAAATAATGGTTCACAAGTCAAGGTCAGTTTTGAAATAAACCGCCTTATGAATTGCACTTTACCTAGAAAGCCACGCATCTCCTTTTTAGTCCCTGGTGGTGGCATTTCTAAGATGGCCTTGATTTTGGAAGGATCTACTTCAATTCTCCTCTATGTGATTAGGAAACCTAGCATCTTCCATGTCGTTACCCCAAAGGTGCATTTTTGCTGGTTTAACCTCAATCTGTATTCCCTGATCCGTGGAAAGAATTTTTCCAGTGTAGTATAGTGGCCTTTTCGCTCTTTGGATTTGACAATCATGTCATCAACATACACCTCAACCTCTTTGTGGATCATATCATGCAGAATGGTGGTTACAGCCCTCTGGTAGGCAGCCCCAGCATTCTTCAACCCAACTGGCATGACTCGATAGCAGTAGGTGCCCCACAGGGTAGTGAAAGCGGTCTTCTCCTTATCCTCATGTGCCATCAGAATATAGTTATACCCGGAAAACCCATCCACAAATGATAACAACGCGTGGCCGGCGATGAAGTCTACCAACTCGTTTATGTGTAGCAAAGGGAAGTCATCCTTTGGACTAGCCTTATTCAGATCCCTGAAGTCAGCACAAACTTTGATTCTGCCATCCTTTTTTGGAACTGGAACAATATTGGCCAATCATGTTGGATACTCATATACAAGCAAGAACCCTGCCTCAATCTGTTTGGTAACTTCTTCATTGATCTTTAAAGCCTAGTCTGGATGAACCCTGCACAACTTCTGGTTAACTGGTCAGGCCTCAGAGTTAAGAGGGATCTGGTGCTGTACAATCTGATGATCGATTCCAGGCATGCCTTCATAGGACCACGCAAAAACATCTTTAAATTTTTTTTTATTAAAACAATTAAACGCTCGTGCTCCTCTGAAGACAATATGGACCCGATCTAGATCAAGTGAGGATCCTCCTTAGTACCCACGTTAATTGATACGATTTCATTTGTACAGGGTTTAACACACCTCTCCTCCTTATGATCAACCAAAATTTTCAAAGCCCGAGGAATTTCTTCCTCTTCGTTTAAGTCGAAATTTTGAAAAACAAGATCATTACAACAAACCAAAGGCATTTAAAAGTAGGCAAAGTTCTCAGCATTCTCATTCAAAAGGTCTCGGTTGCAGTGGACTCAAAAGAAAAGGTGAAAGACGACCTGGACAAAACTTTTCTTTCCAAGTTACCACTCCCGGAAGTACCTGACTCAGAGGAACTCGAATCTGACTTCGACTCCACAGACTAAGTGGAATCAAATCCAGACTCACTATCCAATCCAAAATTGCTGATGATGCCTTGCTCAAACTTGTAAACCAGGCATGGAGCCTCAGATGCATCCATTATGAGACTAATGAAATCAACTGCCAGTATATCCCTATCATTGAGATATTAAAAGTATCCCCCAAGTTGACGGACTCAGCTTCAGCAGTAGAACTTGCCAGTAGGTTAGCCAACGCTTTTCCCAACAGTTCTTCTTCTTTAATGCCCAGGCTTGTAGTTCTGCCTTGATCTGTGCTAGGGCTCAAGTCTATCTACTCATCCCCTTCTTCTAGTAACTGGTGTCCAAAGAAGATCTTGAACCCTAGATACATTATCTTTGTTTCCTTGTCAAACCAGGGCTCTAGGAATCCACAGAAGGGGAAGTTTTCCCCTTGGCAGACAAAACATTCGTTCAAGGTTCCCCATATCGATTTGTGGACTAACTCGTACTGCCTCATGTAGACACTCCATTTTTTACTGCCCTCAAGACTTGGGCGCCACTGATTGATCACTCAATGATGAATGTGTATGCTCACCGAATGCTTGACTTCCTTAGCAGGAAACCTCAGTTTTCAGTCTTCAAACCTTTTGCCTTATTTTGGACCAAAATAGTGTTTTTTCAAGCTTGTGCCTTTAGGGACCTGTCGCCCACTAGTGTCGCTTGCCGCCCACTAATGTGGCCTGCTGGCCGCTATTAGTGGCCGGCCACCCACTATTAGTGGCCTGCTGGCCAATAATGCAAAAAAACAAATATTTTCTACCAGATGTCCTTACAGATGCATCCTCTTCATGAGGTATACATTCTAGTACTTTTGTACCATCTCTACACTACTTGTTTTCAATCTTTTCTTATTTTTTTTTACCTATTTATTACCTGTATTTTTGGACTGAAACTTGTGATTTAAGGCCATTAAATGCAGAGGGGTTGACAACCCTTCTTTGAACCTTACTTCTCAGGCCTTTGCCCTTGTGTTTCCCATATTCTCATCAACTATTTTTGCGATTTTTACCTCTAATTTTTAGAGGTTTTTTAGAGGCAAAAATCATGTTTTGAAGTCCCAAAAGTGGAGGGATTAGCCTCCCCTCCTTGTGCTTCTGTGCTAGTTTTAATTCCTCAATATTTTGGCTAGTTATTGTAGTTGTTGTTGTCTTAATTCCAGCACTTTTTTGGACTATTTTAGGACTATTTTTGTGAGTTAGCTTCATTCATGCTTTGTATAGTATGCTTGTAGTGTAATTGTCCTCATAGGCTTGGTGGTTTAGGCCTTAACCACCAACCTATTTGAGTTGATAGCATTTATTTCTTGCTTTCTATACTTGTGTTCACCTCTAAGCATCTCTGCAACCTCCCCCATTTCTTGGTTTTTTCTTTGCTTTGAGAGTAGTTTCAAACTGATTGTTTGTTTAAGCTTGAAATTGAGGTTGTTGTGCTTAATGGTTTAATCCTTTTGGGGGTTTATTACCAATGGCATGACACATCTTTCATGCCTAAAACAACATTTGGTTTGGTCCTTCTCTCCATTAGTGGACTTAAAGCTCATTACTGGACTCAATTGATTAAGGAATGAAAAGTTAATTAAAATGAAGTAATAAAACTTGGACTAAAATGGAAAAAGATAATAAAAGATTTTGTGTTCAATCGGACATTAATTGAACACTAGGAGACTTGACGCATTTCATACTTGTTAGTGATGAAATGGTTCTAGTTTTCATGGTCGGCCACTTCCCTTGATCAATCCATGATATGGAGGAGGTTTTTATTGGTCTTTCCATACCATTTATTGAAATTGTGTCCCTTGATTCATAAGTCATCATGCAATGAAATTGCATCGATTGATGGCTTGTGAATCAAGCCTACTCCTCCTTTGACCTGTTTACTGATAAGGAGAGGCATGGTGGACAAATATTCCTTGAGAATACTCTGGTTTGTGCTTTGTTTGTCCTTTGTTGCTGCAGGAAAGAACCAACATTAGTGGCCGGTAGGCCACTTTTAATGGACGACACCCCACTATTAGTGGCCTGTCGACCACTACTTCTGGGTTGCCAGCCACTTTTTCCAGGCAAGCAGTGCCCTTATTACAGCAAAGCAGAGCAAAACCTGAGGTGGAAAAACAATGCAATTTTCCAACTGTGCAACAAAGGCATTCCGGTAGCAAAACGGAGAGCATTATCAAGTGGAAATCCGCATCCATGCATGAACCATCCCTCAATTCTCAGGATCTGTCAAGATGATGATTGTAATAGTAGTATGTTGTAATTAAAGTAGCAGGCTTGTAATTAATTAGTTAGAATAGCTAGTTAGTTATGTGTTGTTTTTATTTAATTGGCTAGAATAGTTAATTAAATTTGTTGTTGTAATAATTAGTTAATTAGCTAGTGCAGTTAATTTACTTCATGTGGTTTGTAATAGTTAGTTAATTCGTAGTAATTAGCTAGGTTATTCATTTGGACCCTCCAGCGCGAGGGCAAATTGTAATAATGTGTATGTCTTCCAACCCCACGTCTTTCTTCCTTTTATTTACCTGCTTGTAATGGGTAGTTTAGAACATCATGTTTCTTTTAGCATTTCCCATGTTTGCATACATTTGTCTTGCATGAATCGAGGCTCGGTTCATCATTCTAACAAGCATTGTCATTTATTACTTTGTTGAATACGTGTTTAAACCACATGCTTTCAAATTGATTCATATGTCATAATTAGTAGCCAAGCCTATTAATTGCATCATTGCATGTGTTGCATTAGTTAGGGGCATGCATGTTTTCTAACTCTTTTGTTTCTTTTGGCTTGTGTTAGAGTACGAGATAAGCATTTTTATTGCTTTAGCATATAGCATGCATGTGATTGTTGCCATGTTTAGCATGCTTACCATGAGGCTAAGTGCTTAACTGATATACTTACTTGAATGCCTATGGATGAAGGCTAGTTGCTTAAATTGGAATAATTTGAGTAAATGTACATATGAGCTCACTTTTTCAAGTGGTACATATTCAAAACAATTTTCAAACAAACATGAAATCAAAATGTTCCAATTTTTGCACATTAATCTATACTTGTGTGCAACACACAGTAATAATAGTCTAAATAATCGAAACAAGAGCATATAATGTAAATAAGAATCACATCATGATTAGTAGAGGACGATCTTTGATTGGGCGAGTGGGGTGCTCAATTAATGACCTTCCCCTCTCGTACCTAAGTTCCCGAGCTGAGACAATCTTGGTGATGATGGACACGTGGTCTTTGGCACGAGTCATGGGTTTCCTAAATTTTCTAAAAATATTTAGGTGGCGACTCTATATCTGGCAAAAGCAGTCCATTTTTGGCAATTTGATTCAAAATTGATTTTCCAAAAGATTTGTCGAATTTGGACTTTTTTGTGTTTATCTATTTCACATTGCACTTGTGAGATCAGATTCAGAACCATAGAAGTCCAAACTGTAGGGCTATCATATTTGAAAGGAGCACGAAAAGTGAGCTACACCTCACAGTTCTTTTTGTTTTCATCCTTCCTCGTAACACCTCCCCATTTCTTTGTCAATCTACAATAGTAGGTTTGTATCCTAACCAAAAAACGTGAAGGTTATGACTCATCTCTTTGGCAATAGTACCGCACTGCCTGCCACTTCTGCCTAATCCTGATCCAGGAATATGCCCCTATTTGTTTATCATGTAGATGGACTGAGCGCTCACATAATTCCCATCGTCCTCCGCCATGATGGTATGGACTAGTTGAGCCTCTGCCAGAGAGAAGCCAAAAAGGAACAAGTCCTTCTCTCCATGTATGATTTCCAATAATGGCGCGATAGTTCCCTAGGGAGGATGAATCACAAAATTATCGTACACAGTAGCAATCCCATCTTTGAAGGGGAACTTTACCGACTAATGCACCATTGATGACAATGCTTTCATCTGATGTAGCCAGGGCCTTCCTAGTAGTAAATTGAATGTAGCCAGTACATTCATTACATGGAATTCCACCTCATGTTCAGACAGGCCAATTAGGATATGGCTCTTGAACATTCCCATAATATCTTGGCTCGTATTGTCATTAGCCCAGATGGCCTGAGTCGTAGGTTTAAAGTCAGTCGGTCTCAAACCGATGGCGTAGGTGTAGACACTCCATTTTTTACCGTCCTCAAGACTTGGACGTCATCGTTTGAACACTCGATGATCATCCATGCTCATGTTCGTTTTGAGTTCCTGAAGGTCTCGGCTGCGCCCCTTGCCTTGAAGCCTCTCAACTTATCTGTTTTATGCTTGGTTACGGACCAAGAGCTTGTGGCTTTGTTTTTGAGGGAAGAGTGTGGGTTTTTGGCCAGCCCTACAACCCATCGGCCAGGCCTCATGCCTATCAGCCATTCCTTCTTTCCATTGGCCATCAGTGGTGGCCGGTCAGCATCACTGATGGTTGGTTTACACCTTTATTGGCCGGTCGGCCAAACTTTTTGGCCGAGACCTTTTTATTTGATTTTGCAGATATTTTGTTGCCAGTTGTGCCAGTTGGTGAGCACAAAACTCATCCTCCATACACGTGTATGGAGGGATTGTAACAAGCCTCAAGCTTTCTCAACAAGCTTGAGACTTGGATTTCTATAAGAGGGCAGGTCCCTCTCCCTTTCTAGAGGTTTTGACATTTGCATTGGAGACAAGATATCTCTCTCTATATTTCTCTCTCTCTCTCTCTCTATATATATATATATATATTGTGCTATTGTGAGCCTTAAAGGGTGTTTTCTCTTCACTTTTGCACTACAACACCTAGTAAAGCACCATTGCTTTGTTGTTGAGGTGCTAGAGGACCTTGTTTGGACTCTCTAAGTTTGTTTTCTTTGGCTCAGAAGTGATGGTTTGCTGTGGTTCTTCAAGGGTGAGTTGTTACCCCCTTTAAGCCTTGTTTTGCTTAAGTGTTTGGCCCCATTTGCATACTTTTTTAGGCCTTGTTTTCAACTATAAAAAGTTCTATATTTAAGTGCTTAAAGTGTTTTTTTGAGGCACCTTTGGTGTTGGGGGTGGTCTACCCCCTTTTGTGCCTTGTTTGGCCTTGTTTTGTGCCATCCTTTTAGGCCTTCGAGATCATCCTCTCTTGGCCTTTTAGCCACTGAAATCTAGTGGATTTTCAGTGATAGAAAGTGTGTTTTGACCCAAATGGGTGGGGGTTGTCCCCCGTCCTCTTCCTTTGTTTGCTTGTGTTAACGGCTTATCAAAGTAGCATGTCTTTATAGCATGTTTTGGCTCTATCTCATCATGCCTCAGGCCTTATTTCAACATTATATTACTCTATTTTGGCTTGGTTTGATTACCTCTTGCATGCTCCTTGCACTTGTAGTGCAATCCTTCTTATAGCCTTAACATGCATCATGCTTCAGACCATCATTCTAGCATGTTTTTGGCTCCACTCCAGCAAGATTTTATTCATGTTTTGCCATGGTTAAGCTCTGTTTTATGTGTTTTTGGTCATGCATGCCATGCTTTGTATAGCCATAGTGCAATCTTGTTCACTAGCTTTGAGTTTCCAAGTCACTAGCATGCATTACTTGGGCTATTTGCGGCTATTTGCATGATTTAGCATCATTTGGTACGTGATTTTCAGTGTGTGTAGTGTGGTCATGCCTTCACATCTTTCACTCTTTCAATGCTTTGGAGGGTTGGTGCATTATGCCTTAAACATGAGCCAATATGCATGCCATCTTGCCTTAGCTTTTGGGCTACCATTTCAGTGTGTTTTGGGTGTTATTTTGCCATAATACAACTCTGATTTTTGTTGGTGAAGTCATCTCATGCTTGGTTTTGGTAGGTGTAGTGTAATCCTCCTCATTGGCCTTGTATGCTCCATGCTTCATGCCTCTAATTCTAGCACATGTTGGCTATATTTAAACATGTTTCTAGCATTGTTTTGACCTATCTTGGGACTATTTTGAATCATCTTAGCTCTTTGGGGTTTAATTGATATGGCCATGGTGCAAGTCCCTTTGCTAGTCTTAAAGCTTTGAGCCTCTTAGCATGCTATGCTTGTGTTATGCGCATGATTTGGCATCATTCCTCACATGATTTCAGAGCATGTTTCATTACCACACCCTCACATTTTCCACTCCTTCAATGTTTTTTTGAGGTTGGATTGGTCCATTGAGTTTTGCATTACATAGCCCTTGCCATGCTCATATTGTTTGCATGAGTGTTGCATTACATTGTTGTTTGCATGTTGTTGCATTGCATTGTGTTTGCATGATGTTGCATTGCATTGTATTAGCATGTTGTGTGTGTTGCATTGTGTTTGGGTTGGACGTCGATCCAAACACGAGGGGTGTCGCACATTTCATACTCAAAGTGATGAAACGTGCCTCGTTCCTTAGGTCACTGACACCTTCTATCATGTATGATAAGGTGGAGGTTCATTGAGTCTTATGTGTTATTTGTGTACATTCATTGACATTGACTTGTGCAACTCAGCCTCTTTGGCCATCATGCATTGAGATGCGTGATTGGTGGCTTGAGAGCTGAGTACCGCCCTCCCTTGAGCTTAAGAATGATAGGAAGGGTGGTTGTGCACACATTTTCTAGTAAATACACTGCCATGCCTCTATTTGTGCTCCGTTACAAGAAAAGGAGAAATTGCAAGAAGTAGTGGCTGACCAGCCATCAAAGCTGCCGATCGACTATCAAATTTGGCCGATGGCTATCAACTTTGGCCGATGGCCATCAACTTTGGCCGATGGGCATCCCTCTTGGCCGACCATCCTTCAGCATGTTCCTAAGGTGGGTCAGAATTTTTAGAAGTACATGAGTGTGCAAATAGAGGCATCATGAGGCACGGTAGTGGATTTCTAGGAGGACGTGACTGAGCATGCATCCTTCATTGTTCAAGGCGGAGCTATGGCAGCCTAATTCAGATGCTTTTCATACTTAGTTGGTTTTGTAGCTTAATTAATTTGACTAGTTAGTTGGTTTGTAAATAATTAGCTTAGCATAGCTAGTTAGTTAATTTATTCGGACCCTCCGTTGAGAAGGCAAATGTTGTAATAAGGGTGTGTGTGTGTGTATACGTGTCTTCCAACCCCCATTTCTTTCTCCCTTTTACTTATCAGCTTTTGATGGTTAGTTTAGGACATGTTTCAATTAGCATACTTATGCTTCGCATGCGTACATCATTCATTTGTTTTGCATGCACCGGGCTCAGCGCATCATACTAACTGCATTGTATTTCAATACCAATTTGAATACATGTTATCTAGTTGCATTCGCATGACATCTTAGAATAGTCGAGTCTACCTTAGTTACATTTTGTATGTGTTGCATTAGGCATTCTTAACATAGCTGGGATCATGCATTGATTTCTAACATAGCTTTTGTTTTGGCTCGGAGTACTAGGTAAGCTTTTACGCTTTAGCGTCCTTGCATGCGTGTAAGTGTTGCCATGTTCAGCATGATTGCCATGAGGCTAACTGCTTAAGTGTTTAACTGCATGAATGCCTGTGGATGGAGGCTTCATTGCTTGAATTGGAACAATTCATCAAAATGTGCATTTTAAGCCCACTTTAAGTGGCAAAATCATGTTTTCAAGCCCACTTAAGGGTGGCAAATCCGCGTCTTAGCCTACTTGCGAGTAGCACATTCAAACTATTTTTGAAAAAAAACAAACATGAGATGTTTTGTTCCAAATTGAGTGATTTAGTCTATACTCGTATGTTGTGCCCATCACATAGTAAGCTAGCTAATAAACCGGAATAAGAACACGTGTTTTCAAAAACAACATATCATGTTAGTAGAGGCCGATCTTTGATCGGGCGAGCAAGGGTGCTCATTTCATGACCTTCCCCTCTCGTACCCAAGTTCCCTAGCCGAGGCAACTTTGGTGATGACGGACACGTGGCCTTAGGCACGAGTCAGGGTTTCCTAAATTTTCCAAAATAAAATATTTAGGTGGCGACTCTGAAATCTGGCAAAGCAGTCCACATTTGGCACTTCTTGACTAAAATCAATTTTTCAAAACAATTTGCCAGATTTGGACTCTTTAGTGATTTATCAGTCTCACATTGCACTTTGTGAGATTAGATTCAAAACCGTGACAAGAGTCCGAACTGTAGTAGCTAGAACTACAATTCGCGCCCTCGCGCGGGGAGCGGAGTTCGGGCGGTCTACAGTTTCTGGCTACTCCGTTGGGGATTTAGAGAACTTGACTTGAACTCATGATATCTTGTTTTGTCTACACTTATGTGTTTCTTTGCATTGTATTTGCATTGGTGCGCCTAGGACACCGTGTTTCCTGTCTGCTATTCCTGAACGGTTTGCCGGAGGCTGCGTGCCATAAGGCTGACCGGTTACGGGCTTTGCACCAATGGGAACACAAACCTCGATTTTTACTGAGGCACCCTTCTTGACCATTCGACCTAGTGCATATTGGAATCAATAGTGACCATTCCAAACTAGGACAGGTTACTTACCCGATTGTAGGTTGTTTGAAACCGCTGTGTGCGTAATGAAACCCTAGCTCCTGACAAAGATAGGACAGGGAAAACCTATCCCTCCATAGGGGTGTTTTGGCTCTCACTTGCCTGCTATGTGCTTTTAGAGTGTGTCTCTACAGGAATGCATGTATCAGTTCACAAGTCTGGGTATCAGGCCTGCTGGTATCAGTATTTTGGGGAATCAATTTTACCTGAGGGTATCGAATTTGAGGTAGTGATTTGGGGGCAACGATCAGTGTTTGAGAATAGTTCTTTCAGCTTGTGATTGCCAACTGTGTGTTGTCTTTATTTTAAACTGAATTGCTGTCCGTTTTTCTGGTTGTTTATTTCCTTATTATGCTTTATTTATCTTTTTACAAGGTAGTTTAGCATCATTGCTTCCAACTAGGCAGATATTCCCCAAGCACTGTGGACCAGAGGTCGAAGGCTTTCTCGATCTGAGGATCTAGTTGACGAATAACCAGTGTTTGTGTCATTACCCCCGGTTACTAGACGGAGGTCAGTTACGCGTAGTTTATCGGTACAACGGTTATCAGATCAGCGGTCATTATCCCCCCCACCAGTGTAGTCAGGCTAAGGTTTCCGTTTCTACTGCAGAGAGAGATACACCTATTGTTTAGTTAGATTATCACCTTATGGCCAGTATGGAGGACATGATGTGTCAGCTCCAAGAGACTATGCAAGCCATGCAGCGGGATGTTGCCCACCAGGCAGAGTTTGCCACGCATCAGGCTGAGGTTGTAGCCTAGCAAACAGAGTTGATTGCCAGACTTCAGCAACAACATCAACAACAACCACAATAGGCTGGAGCATCTGCTTCGCATCCACCCCCACCCCTACCTAGAGTTCCAATACTCGGGGATACTGTAAACGTCCAGGACGATACGGACTCTTCAACAGGGCAACTCCCGCCACCAGTTCTATCGTAGATTTCAAAGACACCGGCCTTCTCAACAAATACACCATTTGAATTTGAGATGGACCCGACAACGCTGAAGGTGAGCAAGCTAGAAAAGCTATTCAAGAGGGCTCAATGTGTGAATTCTATTCCGTACTTAGAGGATGGTTACACCGATTCGGCGGTGACTTTGCCGGACCGATTTAAGATGCCCTGCATAGACCGTTTTGACGGTTCGGGTGACCCTATCGTTCATTTGAGGCTGTTCTCGGATATTTTGTGCCTGATGGGCTTGACGAGACTCCAAAAACTATCACTCTTCGGCCGGACCCTGTTGGGTGTTGCGGCCACCTGGTACGCGAAGTTGGAAGATTTTGTCAAGAGAAGCTAGGAGGAGATAGCTGAGGCCTTTGTAGCTCAATACTCCTACAACACGTAGATCGAGATCACAACTTGCGATCTCGAGACAACGAGGCAAGAGCCGAAAGAGGGCTTCTCCAACTTTGCAACTCGTTGAAAGGCCAAAGCTTCTATGATGACCACTAGGCCGATCGACAAGGATCAGATACGGATGATTGTGCACAATCTCCAACCTAAGCTGATGCAAAAGATGATCTTCTTACCCCTTCCCACCTTTGCGGATTTACACGAGATTGGGGTATAGATCGAGGACACTATGAAGCAGGGTCTGATTGACCATGAGAGACAGCAGCCCAAGCGGGCATTTACATACAGTTCTAATGTAGGCATGAGTAGTGTTGCAGCTGCCAGAACTTTCGATGTGGGTATGGTCACTACCACTACACCAAAAACAGCAACCCTATTCATCGGTGCATCCGGTACCAGCTCACAAACAGCCAGATATCTACCTCGAGGCCAAAGGACCTTTACTCCACTATACATGCCCCTGTCCAAAGCTCTGGGGGTTTAAATCAAGAAAGGGCATTTGATGCCCCTTGAGCCGCGGCCATTACCAGACGAACTTCCTGCTTCCCATAACCCAGCCAAATACTGTGCCTTTTAACAACAACATGGTCACGACACTTACTAGTGCTTAAGACTGCGTCATGAGATCCAGGATCTCATTGACAATAAGGTGATTGCACCTCCAGAAAAGCCAAATGTCACAACCAACCCCCTCCCACCACATAACCAAGCTCCACCACCCAAACACATCAACTTGATCCAAACCGGGGCCATTCCATATGACCCAAGTATATACATCACACCCTCTCACCTACCAAAGCCTGACGTGTTCATCCCGGACAGCACAGACTTGTGCATGTTGAGCACCTCCCAAACCTAACCTGAATCGGTGGTGGTGACTATCGAAGATAGAATTGGGTTGACTTCGGAGGCATATGGGAATGTTGATTCAGAGCTTGAGGGGACTGGGAGCTTTGTGTACAACCCGAGTGGTTATATCACATCAATAGATCAGGTTAAGCCAGAGGTAGAGTTGCCAGTTGGGGCAGAGATCAATATGGTTCGGGAGAATGGACCTGGTCAGGGGTTAGTTGACCTAACAGAGCTGGAAAAGGGCATTGCATATCTGCAGTTCTTCAACTAGCAGGACTTAGGGGATGTAAACTTCAACTGGTTCGACTTGGATGGATCACCAGAAAATACTGGGTGGCTCAGTGACAAGCCAGATGTTGTTGAGACATCTCAGCCAGAACAGGCGCAATCAAAAGCCAGAACATCAGCAGTGGCCGGAATGGCCGAGATTTAGGAGAAATCGCCAGAGAGCACCGATGCTGAGAATTTTGCTCAGGATCCAGGCAGTTTGAGTACAGTATATACTAAACAGGAGGTTGCATTGAAGCGGCTTAAGCAAGAAAATGTCGAAGATCGTGAAAGGGCTAGGAAGGCCAAAGCCCCTGCGAGGGCGGAATGTGCTGTGAGCACAGGAACAGTTGCAACGGAACCAGACAGCTGTCTGTCAGTTGCCAACGGTATGTAGTAGGAAGACGACGACTTACGTCATGCCCACACCGACGAAGATTGGGGCGGAACCAACTGGATGACACCTAGTACGTTGAGGAGATGGACCATATGACTAGAAGTGGGCGGTACTTCAAGTCCCCACATTTGGATCAGCCAGAAGCGTCCGGGAAGGACAAAGAGGTAGAGAGGCAGAAAGAAAAATTGCTGGAGGAGAAGGCTGTACTGAAACAGCTAAAGAAAATTCAAGCACACATCTCCATTTGGGGACTGCTTATGGCCTCAAGAGTTCACAGACAAGCTATCCTTTCTGCCATGGACAAGGTGAAACTTTCAATTGATACCACACCCGAGCAGTTGGTAGGGTTGATTTTCCCGGGAGGAGCGTCCCCGACCTTGACCTTCACTGACAAGGAATTGCCGCATGAGGGCTCAAATCATAACAAACCGCTCTATATCTCTATCGAGTGTAGAGAGAAATGGGTACCGGTGGTCTTGGTTGACACAGGATCTGCTATTAATGTGTGTCCGTCAAGAACGGCATATGCTATCGGGTTGAAGCCCGCGGATTTTGTGCCTACGGCCCAGGTGATACGGGACTATGATAATACAAGCTGAGAGGTGATAGGGACTGTGCAGATTCAGACTCACGTTGGTTCGAGGCAATGGGACATTGAGTTTCATGTCTTGGACGCTCCCGCAAGCTTCAATCTACTCCTGGGGCAGCCGTGGCTACACAAGGTGAAGGTCGTCTCTTCCACCTTGCATCAAATGCTGAAGTACCCCCACGAGAAGGGGGTGGCAATCATTCTTGGGAATTCTTCAATCCATCCACCCCCAGAGATTTCTACACTAGTTCTAGAGATTGAGCATGGCATAAAGGATGTGTTTTTGTCAAGATTTACCCTAGCTAAGGCCCGGGTTGTACAGAATATCCTAGCTGCTGATAAGGGGCTATATGTCAGTGCACAGTCTGTCTACCTTATGAACAAGCTCCAGCACATCCCCGAGATGGGATTACGGCGAAGCGACCGGAAGGGTGTTGCAGCATCGGCCGAAGTGCCGCATAACCCACATACCATTGGTTTAGGTTATCTGCCTACCAAGGAGGATTGGGTCAGGAAAGGGAGAGAAATGGCCGGAAGAGCCAAGGCAAAGCAAGCTAGAAAGCATTATGAGTTGGTACACCGACCTATCCAGGGGACCCTGAACAGACGCTTTGTCCGGGAGGGGGAGGACTTCCCATTCTGTGGCTTCCCAGAGCCATGGCTAAATGCAGAGAGGCGGTGCTTGCCGAGATTTGAGATTTTCTTTGACTTGCAATTGTCCAGGGATGATGTTGCTGAAGAGTAGACAAACCCACCAGTTGAGGCTAAGCAGTGCAAGGAGGAGGATTCTATGAGCATAGAAACTGAGATAGGGGTAGCACTGGCTTGTCTCCTCGCAGATCCTCAAATCGTACCGGAGTGCTTAGGGGATAACTTCTCTGTTTCCATGATCAGAAATGAAGCAGTTGTGCGCCCATTTTCAAACATTCTAGATGCATCCATCGCACCCTCCCTCGTCTAGCAATACGAGGAGGGCTTTTTATCAAGCAACATCGGGTCAGGTAGTGAGCTGAAATTTGATTCCACCGAGTCCGTGGAGTCAGAATCAGGTTCTAGCTTGTCTGAGTCTGAGTTCGAGTTTGGTATTCTTGGGGGTGACATCTCGGATGCCACTGTCCTGCCCAGGTCATCCTTTTCTTTTTCCTTTGAGTCTGTTGTAACAGAGGAATCAGGGGGAATGGATGTTATTAATGAGAATGGTATGGCTGTGGCTTCCGAGTACTTTTCTGTGCCTTTAATTTATTGCATTAATCAAGACTTTCAAAATTTTGATGAAAACGACGAGGAAGAAATTCCTTCGATTTTACAACGTTTGATTGATCAAGAGCAGGAGAGGTTTGTAAAACCGTTAGTTGATGAAATCACCACAATTATTGTTGGTACTGAAAAGGACCCGCGGCTGGTCCAGATCAGGTCCACGTTGTCTTCAGAGGAGCGCGAGTGCTTAGTCGCTTTGTTAAAAGATTTGAAAGATGTTTTCGCGTGGTCCTACGAAGACATGCTTGGAATCGATCCTGAGATTGTACAGCACTGGATCCCTCTTGACCTAGAGGACCGACCTGTTAAGCAGAAGCTCCGAAGGATCCACCCGGACTGGGCTCTGAAGATCAAAGAAGAGGTCACCAAGTGGATTGATGCAAGGTTCCTGTTGGTATCTGAATACCCTACTTGGTTGGCTAATATAGTTCCAGTGCCGAAGAAAGACGACAGAATTTGGGTATGCGTGGACTTCAGGGATTTGAACAAAGCCAGTCCGAAGGACGACTTTTCTCTGCCACATATCGATGAATTAGTGGACTTCACTGCTGGGCATGCGCTGCTCTCGTTCGTGGATGGGTTTTCAGGCTACAATCAGATTTTGATGGCACCCGAAGACAGGGAGAAGACTGCTTTCACCATCCCGTGGGGAACCTATTGTTATAGGGTGATGCCGTTTGGGCTAAAGAATGCTGGGGCTACGTATCAACGGGCTGCGACCACAATTTTGCATGACATGATCGATAAAGAGGTTAAGGTATACGTGGATGACATGATTGTCAAGTCCAAGGAAAGAGAGGGCCACTACACCGCTTTGCAGAAATTCTTCCAACGGATCAGAGAGTATCGGTTGCGGCTGAATCCTCAGAAATGTACATTTGGTGTTACAACAGGAAAAATGCTGGGGTTCTTGATCACACAGAGAGGTATCGAAGTCGATCCTTCCAAAATCAAGGCCATCTTAGAAATGCCACCATTGAGGACTGAAAAGGATATGCCAGGCTTTTTGGGTAAAGTGCAATTCATAAGACGGTTTATTGCAAAATTAACCTTGACTTGTGAACCACTGTTTGGTCTCCGGAAGAAAGGAAAGAAATTCCAATGGGACGACTGATGCCACGTCGCTTTCGAGTAGATCAAGCAATATTTACAGAACCCACCTGTGTTGTCACCACCTGCGCCGTCGAAACCATTGATTCTGTACCTGTTAGTGACTAAAATAACAATGGGCTGCATGCTTGCACACGGGTCTGAGGACAGAGTAGAGAAGGCTATCTACTACCTGAGCAAGAAAATGCTGGATTATGAGACCCGTTACACTTCTTTAGAGAAGGCTTGTCTAGCCTTGGTATGGCTACCAGGAAGTTGAGGCACTACTGTTAGCTCACTCTGTAATACTAGTTTCGAGATTAGATCCTATCAAATATCTCTTCGAGAAACCGGTTCTTACGGGTAGACTAGCCTATTGGTTGCTCCTGCTTTCCGAATTTTATCTGAAGTACATGACGTGCAAGTCAGTGAAAGGGAGAGCGGTAGCGGAGTTCCTAGCCGACCACCCAGTTGAAGGGGATGAAGCAGTTGAGTATCTGTTCCCAGATGAGGCCATTCTGCATGTCGAATAAGAGAATTGGACGATGTACTTTGACAGAGCGTCAAACCAATATGGGTATGGGATAGGAGTATTGCTGGTAGCACTCGACAATTCCCACATACCTCTAGCATTCAAACTCCAGTTCAAAGTATCGAACAATAAGGCGGAATATGAGGCATGTATTGCTGGACTAGAAGCCGCCCTAGAACTAGGGGCAAAACGGTTGGATGTCATCGGGGACTCGAACCTTGTTGTATCTCAAGCTAGAGGAGATTGGAAAGTTAAAGAAGAAAATATGAGAATCTATCACCAGACCTTGGACGTTCTGATTCCTCAGTTTGAGAAACTGAATTTTGCTCATCTGTTAAGAGAGAACAACAGGTTCGCTGATTCATTAGCAACTCTATCTTCTATGATAGATATCCCTTTTGGAGTCCGGATGTCTCCGATCATCATTGAATAGAAATTTGTGCCAGCCTACGAGCTGATTGCTACCGTAGATGAGGTACAAGATGAGAGCCCCTGGTATTACGATGTCTGGAAGTTCTTGGAAAAGGAAATGTATCCACCAGGGGCAAATGCAAAAGACAAGAGGTTAATTCGAAGAATGGCTGCTCAGTTCATCGTCTGCAGAGATAAACTGTACAAGAGGGGTCATTTCGGGATGCATAAACTGTGTGTTGATCCTGAAGAATCCAAGTGCCTGATGGAGGCCATCCATGGAGGAGAGTGCAGAGTGCACATGAATGGGGTGATGCTTGCCTGGAAGATCCTTAGACAGGGTTATTACTGGTCCACCATGGAGGAGGATTGTATTGGCTTTATTCGGCGATGCCACAAATGTCAGATCCATGCAAATCGCATGAACATTCCGCCGTCGAAGCTGTACAACATGACTTCGCCATGGCCGTTTTCAGTCTAGGGGATTGGTGTAATTGGGGCCGTCACTCCAAAGGGGTCTAACGGGTATGAGTATATTCTGGTAGCGATAGACTACTTTACAAAGTGGGTTGAGGCCCAATCTTACGCGGTGTCGAAGGGATCGCATGTCGCTAAGTTCATCAGGAACAACATCATCTGTCGCTACGGGGTCCCGAATGAGATTATTTCGGATAATGGTTCCCACTTGAAGAAGGAGGTGATCGACTTGTTGGAGAAATACAACGTGACTTTTCATAAGTCATCTACATATTGACCGTAAACTTATGGAGTAGTTGAGGCCACCAACAAGAACATCAAGCACATTCTGCAGAAGATGGTGGAAACCTACCAGGACTGGCCAGATAAGCTGCCATTTGCTCTTTGGGGCTATCGGACTTCAATTCCAACTTCTACTAGGGCAACTCCGTATTCCTTGGTTTATGGGATGGAGGTTGTTCTGCCTATCGAAGTTGAGGTTCTGTCATTACAGGTATTGGCTGAGTGTCAAATAGTTGAGGCAGATTGGCAGCAAAGCAGGTTCGAAGAACTCATGCTCTTTGATGAAAGAAGGCCGAAAGCAATGTATCACGTCCAGGGTTATCAACGAAGAATTTCCAGGGCTTTCAACAAGAAGGTTAAATCCCAGAATTTGAAAGAGGGGGATTTAGTGCTCAAAGACAACCGAGCTCCCATCCACGACCGTAGGGGCAAGTTCAGACCCAATTGGACTGGCCCTTACATCATCAAGTCTATCTGGTCGGGTGGAGCTGTCATTCTGACGGATTTAGATGGCCTTGAGTTCTCCTAGCCGATCAACATGGACAAGTTGAAGAAATAATATCCCTGAGTGGCTCGCTAGGCTAAAAACCTGAAAGGGCGACCTAGGCAAAAGTTAGAGCATGAAAAATTTGAAATAATAAAAACTGGGCTCGCAAGGTTGAAAACCCAGAAAAGGCGGCCTTGGCAAAAGTTAGAGCACAAAAGGAGAGGGTTAATACACGAGTGAACCTAAGCCGAACTACGTAAGGCTTGATTCCCATCTTTGGGATACGTAGGCAACTTCATTCTGAAGTCCAGCCATAAACACTTCCCCTATCAACTTTGTCCATGTGATCATGTTGGTCATCTTTGTCTATTTTGCATTCAAGAGCTCGGTTGTGATCTCTAGTGTAGTGCTATTTAGACTAGGGACAACTTTCCAGTTGCTGGATTCGGGGTTGTACATCTCAATGATAGACCTTGGGCGTGTCTAGTTGTGATCCATATCAAAAATGGTTTTGAAAAGTTTTAATAAAAGTTGATTTTGCTGAAATTAATCTTTTTACGACTTAGACCATTTTTGGACCAAACGAAAAATTTTCAATACCCACAACCTTTAATTACATTGATTTCAGTACAGAGTTCTCCTACTCTTGAATACAAATTGAAGTTGCTTTTTATTACATTCATAAAGAAAACTTGAAAGTACTGATTAAAGCAAATAAACTTGAGGCATAGTTAGGTGTTCCTGCGTCCCCTCCCAGAGCTTATGGAATCCTCTGATGCCAAAGTAGGCCCAACCTGTGCCTCTTCATCAAGCCAAGCTATGCACTCATCAGAGAGGGTGCAACTGAAAGTGGGAGCGAGGGCCAGAAGCTCTCTCATCCTCCATGCTGCGGCATACCGAGCTAGCTGTGTGCCTCGGACTGGAAATGCGGCAGGGTACTCTATCCCTTCTTCCGGACAAATCTGATCATGCCCAAATTGGCACCGGATTCGAAATGGAAAGTAAAAGACACAATGTGTTAGGCCGATCAACTGAATCCCTGGTTGGCAAGACATGCTGTAACTCATCGTCGATAGATTGAGCCAGGGACAGCGCCAAACAATACTGGAAGCAGACAGACTGCACATCCATTCGCACCACCATCCCTCATCGGGGGCATCGACTAAGCGTCGCTGGAAGAAATAGCTGTGAGCTGAATATGCTGGGCATGAGTCCACAACCTTCAACTTATCCAGCAGCCATATCTGGAGAGGGATGAAAAATGAGAGATTAAAGAATAGAGGGGTGTACGCGAAGAGAAAAGTGAGAAAAGGGTTTTGAGAGAAAAACCGAGTCTGAGGGCTAAGTGATGTGAGAAATATATGTGAGATAGGGTGGGAAACATTACCTGTAGCAATAGTGGACTCCCCGTGAATCCACTCGTCTCTCGGCGATGGAAAGCATCCAAACCCATCAATGTTTTAGCTAGTGTCATGGCAATGCAGCTCTTGCCCTCCTTCAAGCCCTGGGAAACCTCAATCAAGCGGACGCTAGAGCCACCGGAGCCTGGGGCGAGCAAGAAATGAGATAACATGCACAAGCAGAAGGCATGCCGCTGAAAACCCTGCCAGTGATGATCGCCACTGTCACTGGCGTCAGAAAAATGACGAATCAAGCTTGGAATGTCGAATTCTCTGTCGCAGAGCAAAGATCGAGCATCCTGCAAAGTGAGCCCGCACATTCGTACTAAGGATTGGACGTGGCTAAAACAGAATTGCGGCAAGATCTCTTCCTCACGCTCAGACTCCATCAAAGCTTGGAAGTCTTCGAAAGTGGGACATATCTCTTGTCTGCCAAAGCTAAAAATGTGCGTAATCATATTCCAACACCTTGCCGCGGCATGAAGGAACGGAAAACTTAGCGGGGTGCGGCTCAACGTGAATAGTGCATTTATTCCGAAGCCCCGAAAATTCAATTATTCTGAGCCATCCAAGTTAGCAATCCAATTTGTGAGATTTTGGACAAGAAATGCCTCCATTTGGTGCAAAAACAGTGTTAAAATGGAGAAACTACGAAGCTGGGGCTTTGTAGAAGATAAGGTGTTGAGTGGAGGACAGGTGTCAACAATCTGGGCACTTTCTACATTTATGGCCGACCGACCAACTTTAGTAGCCGATCGGCAAGTGTTGGTGGCCGATGGCCATTTCTTGTGGCCGATGGCCTTCTACTATGGCCGATGGCCTCTCCTTTTGTTCTCTGAGTTGTCCATGCCTTGGGAGTGTTGAGAACTTATGTCTTGTTCCACTTCAAGTGCCTTTTTGTGACTATTTTGTGAAGTCGTGCCTGTGCTACTTCAATTTGTTTATCGAGTTGTTGCATTTTTGTCTATCAAGTTGTATTTTGCATTGTTATTAAGTTCTTGTCTTGCTTATCGAGTTCTATTTACATTTGGTTAGCATTTCAAGTCCTTGTTTTGGTTATCGAGTTGTTTTGTTCTTTCAGTTGTCAGTTGGTTCACTACCTGATTAAGGCAATGCAATTCGAGTGTGCAATTTTCAAACAAAGTTCAATCTCATCTACATGTTGTGTGATGTAATGCGATGCGATGCGTAGAATGCAAATGTAACACTTTTTCAATCAAAAAACTATTTTTCATTCCATCATGGTTTCTTTTTGCAAAAGTACAATGTTTTAAAGAAAATAAAACTACCTGAGGCTATACAATGTGCAAAAAAAACTATAGGCAAAAAGAGATATAAAGCAAAAATCAAAACATCTGAATCGGTGCCAGTCGCGTCAAGAGTGGGAAGTCCTCATCGCCCTCTTCCTCGATGAAGGTCCGGAACTACCACCGTTAGCTCCGCTACCAGCATCTGAATCTGAGCCATCTCCAGCCTCGTCTCCATCTTGAGAGGACTCTGACTGTGGACTCATTGCCTCATCGTCAAACTTATCATCATCTGGGGCAGGCCTTCATGAACTACTCCTGGTGTAAGCATGCCTGGCTCTGCTACGGCTGTGCGCTGGAGTTTCGTATCCCACTCTCTCTGCTGGTTGGAAAGGCTCTGAAGGTCTGCTGAGGCGCCTGCAGTGGCTGGAATCTGGAGTGGGGCCTGAAAAGAACAATTTGGCAAATGCATCAGTTATGCTATGCAAAGCTGAATGTGGTATCAAATGCAGTATATGATTGCAGTGTGTCAATGCTATGAGCAGTATATGAACGCCATGAGTGGTGAATGATTGTAGTGTATCAGTGCCGTGAGTGGTATGCGAATGTGGTGTATCAAATGCGGTATTGACAATGTGATGCATCAGATCAGTATGGAGCAGATTATAGAGGATTTTGGGATGGAAGTTGAAAGAACTTACCGGAATACCGTAAATACTGAGCAGGTCCATGCTCCTCTATAACATTCCTATCACCGAACTCGATAGCTCTAGAGCTTGTCCAGTGTACTCTATGGAAGCTTGCAAAAGTGTTGAGGTAATCAGTAATCTGCAAGATATCAACTGAAATGAAATGAATGTCCAGAATGTAAAGTATAGCATATATCGGGGTCGAGCCTCGAACTCCGACGAGCTCATGATCACCTGGGACAGGAGCGATGGGAATCTGATAAGTCTCTCCAGCCTGTCCTCAGCATGTCATAGTAGTGGGCAGGTCTGGCCACTTCGCCCTCTGTCCCCTCTGGGAACCCCCCTACCATGGGCCTAGGTCGCCCTCGATCCTCCCACTCCTCCTGCTGTGGTTGCAGGTCTCTTTCTCTCACCTCGGCGGGCACTGGCCAGAGGCTGCGTGAGATGTGTCTGGATGAAGACGGTGTAGTCGCCATCATCTCTGAAAAAGTTGGCATCCCAACCAATCGTGAAATTGACCATCTCTTATGGGGTGTACCTCTCAGTCTGCCTCATGTGTGAAGAAGGCGGCATCGGAACCATTGGCTCGAGTAAACCAAGGCTCTGACGTAGGAAGCGCTCACCCAAGTACCACACCCGACAAACCGGACCCTCAAGTAAAACCTGGAATCGGGAAGTCTCCCGAGCACCCATATACCAGTCTCTAATTGCGTCAGGCAGCATTGCCCAGGCCTGCCAGGTAATCTGCAAATGATGGATATACAGGTTGTTAACTGCTATTGAAAGTACAACATAAAGCAAAGCTCAAATGAACTGTAAGGTATGAAATACCTCCACTGCGGCTACAGTGTCAAAGTATCGGCGGAAGAATGAGAAAGATTCTCATGGCCTCCGCTCGCATCGCACATTGTACCTATGTGGATATGGGACCGTGGGGGGCGTCTCTACATCCGGCACTATGGCAAGCCTCGGGAAGTAGGCATATACCCACAACTGCAGAATGCGAAAGAGTAATGATAAGTATGTTTATCAGTAAAGTAGTATACAGATAAAGCAGAAATCAAAGAATGATGTGCAGTGTCTTGTGCAATGTGTGCAGTGTATAACTAGTGTAAAGCAGATTGCGTGTATGCAATGTGCGTGGTGTATAGATAATGTAAAGCAGAACTGTAAAGCAAAAGGGAAAGATGTACCTCCCAGGCTCGCCAGTAGCCTCCTAGAAGGTGCCCACTTCGGCGAGATGAGGAACTCATATATCCGTACAGTGTGGCCAGGCCTACGCTGCCCCAGTCATAGCGCCGGATACGAGTCACGTCTACCAGTGCGCTCAGCAGATAGAGGCCAACGGTGTTCACCTGGTTGGCGAATAGAGTAGTGCCTAACAAGAACATGAAGAACCCCCGGGCATAGTGCTCGACCTGCTCACAGGTCATCGGCGTCACCCCCCTGAACTGCTCAGCGAACCATGAATATCTCACTAACCCTGGTTGAGAGAAAGGTGGATGAGTCTCCAGCAAGTAGATCTGAGCGGCATCCCACTCGCCCATATCTGTGTCAAACGGGATCGGATCACCCCCTACTCTGATACCGGTGAGCATGGAGAAGTCGAAGGGAGTCATCGTCATCTCCCCTATTGTAGAAAGGTGGAGGGAATCAGTGGTGTCCCACCACCTCTCCACTAAGGCACCTAGAAGAGGCCGACTCGCAGTGAGGCGCGAGAGTCCCACGCAGAATATGCCAAAACCGGCCTCGTCGATGATGTGACGAATCTCATCGGGTAACTCTATATACCAATCTCATGCAATGGTGTTCCCATAACCTCGGAAGGCATGAGAATCTCCCTCTGTTCAAGGAAAACAGATGCGAAGCAGTGTCAGGAATATAGTGTATGCATATGCTCAAAATTGATAGAAATGCAGTGAATGTATGAGTTTAAATTGTCAGAAATACAGTGTATGATTGTGCTCAGAATGAACTAAGCATGTGATATACAAATGTGTTTGCGTTAATCAGATGAAGAGTGATGTTAGCTATCCAAGACGTATGACCTATATTGTAGAAAGTAAAGAGGAAAAGTATACCTCAGTGGCGCCATAGGATAAGTACGACTCTGGCTCGCATAGCAGGAGGTCCTTCGGAGCACCTCGCGCGAAGCTCCTGAACTGGCGAATACTGTAGGGAGGCAATACGAGTACGTCAGGGTGATAAGATGCTGGGTCGAAAGGCCGAATGCCCAGCGGCAAAAGCTCAAACTCGGGATACATCTCCATCCCTTGAGGAGCCCCACCTTGCGGAATATCATCCGCCATCTCGAGAAGAGTGAAAAAATGGTCGAGGGTATGGAAAATGGGCAAGAATGCCAAAAGTCAACCAAAAGTCAACTCTGAGGGGTGAAAAAATGGAAGAAAATGTCAAGGCTTGGAAGAGGGCATGGAAACCAAGGGTAACTTGTGGGAAACAAACCCCAAGTGGTGGAAATCAAGAAAGAGGCACCGAAGGCACTTTTCAATCGGTTCAAAGTGTGTAAAACAACGAGGGTTTCGCGAATCAAATGTTTTTGGGACGTTGGAAAATGCGTTTAAAGCACGGATCTAAGGGGGAAAGCGGAAAGTGATCTAGAGCAAGAGGCGAAAGGTTTTCGGCTTTGGAGAAGTGAAAGAATAGGGTTTGGAACCTTATACTTAAAGACCCGAGGCAAATGGACAAAACTGCTCCGAATCTGCCACTTTTGGCCAATTGGCCAAATTGTTGGCCGGCTGGCCACTTTGTTAGCCGATTAGCTTGTTTGGTGGCTGATGGGTCGTCAATGGTTCCCTCTTGTGGCCCATGGACCTCCAATGCCCTTGTTTGGGATTTTTCTGTTGATTTGTACCCTCATCTCTCAAGGAAGTGCAAGAAAATACACTTTTGAAGCTTAAGCAACCTCCGTGATGATCTTGAACAGTGTCTTCCGTGTGTGGCACTCGATATGCACAAGATGTATCCTTTTTCGTATCCTTTTGGATATTGCTAGATTCGAAAATTATCTTTGAATGCGTGGCTTTACAGTGTTCTTGTCACATTCACGAGATTTGCATGTGTTATATGCCTCTTTCACTTTTGCATCGGACATGTATCATTGTGTTTGCATAACATGTGGGCGTTCTGTCAAATAGGTATTCGTGTTTACATTGCTTAGAGTGTACATTGCATGGAACACGTTTTAGCCTTGCTTCCATAGAATATGCACTTCTCACCCTGGCATGAAATGCGTGTCTTAATGTTGCATGGAGCATACATTTCTCGTACTTGCATTGTTATGCACACTTTACTTGTGTTGTCGTGCACATTACTTGCATTGTTCTGCACTTCTTTACTTGCGGTGTCCCGCACGTTACTTGCATTGTTATGCACTTCTTTACTTGCGTTGTTACGCATGTTACTTGCATTGTTATGCTCACTTTACTTGCGTTGTCGCGCACGTTACTTGCATTGTTATGCACACTTTACTTGCGTTGTCCCGCACGTTACTTGCATTGTTATGCACTTCTTTACTTGCGTGCGTTGTCACCCATGTTACTTGCACTGTTATGCACACTTTACTTGCATTGTTGCGCACGGTACTTGCATTGTTATGCACACTTTACCTGCATTGTCACGCACGCTACTTGCATTGTTATGCACACTTTACTTGGATTGTTGCGCACGGTACTTGCATTGTTATGCACACTTTACTTGCGTTGTCACGCACGCTACTTGCATTGTTATGCACACTTTACTTGCATTGTCGCGCACGGTACTTGCATTGTTATGCACACTTTACTTGCATTGTCACGTACGCTACTTGTATTGTTATGCACACTTTACTTGGGTTGTGACGCACGTTACTTGCATTGTTATGCACACTTTACTTGCATTGTTATGCACACTTTACTTGCGTTGTTACGCATGTTACTTGCATTGTTATGCACCATTTCGGTTACGTTGGTATGCACATTTTAGTTGCGTTGTCACGCACATTTCAGTTGCATTATTATGCACACTTTACTTGCATTGTCACTCATGTTACTTGCATTGTTATGCACACTTTCCTTGCGTTGTCATGTCACACACGTTACTTGCATTGTTATGCACACTTCACTTGCATTGTCACGCACTTTACCTGCATTGTTATGCACACTTTACTTGTGTTGTCACGCAAGTTCTACTTGCATTGTTATGCACACTTCACTTGTGTTGTCATGCACGTTACTTGCATTGTTATGCACCTTTTGACTTGTATTATTGTGCACGTTCGACCTGCATTGTTATGAGCCCGTTTCGCTTGCATTGTCATGCAACCTTTTCACTTGCATTGTTATGCGCGTTCTACCTTCATGTGTTTCTACTATATTGTATCTGTCAAAGTTTCTTTTTGTGCAGGCACGATATTATATGTACGGTTCATTTGAAGCCGGCACAACCAGACAATGTTGTATGTACAGTTCAGTTAGAGGAACTCCGGGTGAGATCATTCATGTTCCCTTGAACTCTCTTGGCTACCTTTCTCCTCCCGCATTTGACACGCGTTAGGACATACCTTTCCCTCTCCCGCGTGTGATATGCTAAGAGTTATTGTGTTTTAGACTTCAGGTATTCTCGATAGTCGCTTTTAGCCTTCTCCGCGTGAGACGCAGTGAGAATTGTATAATTTTCTTACATCCTTTCTACATGAGTTGTAGTTTGCTTTGTGCTTATTGGCTTGTGTACGAGTTTGCTATAGCATTTCTTTGCAAAACATTTGCATCTAGATGCTTCATTACAACACTCTTTGCATAATCATAAGTTATGTTCTACACTGTGCATGTCATTTGCATTTTGTACAAGCCTGCGGGCACATCTCTTTGTTATTTTGTATGTTTGTCTCAGTCTTCGGCCTTGTCAAAAATGGGTCGTCTCTGGGCTTTGACATTCACTTCCGTTATCTTTTGACTTACGAGTTCTGTCAAAGAGGGGCAACTATAGACACCCCATTTTTGATCGTCCTCAAGACTTGGACATTATCATTTGAACACTCGATGATCATCTATGCTCGTGTTCGTTTTGAGTTCCTAAAGGTCTCGGCTGCGTGCCTTGCCTTGAAGCCTCTCAATTTATCTATTTTATGCTTGGTTGTGGACCAAGAGCTTGTGGCTTTGCTTCTAAGGGAAGATGGTGGCTTGTTGACTAGCCCTATAACCCATCGGCCAGGCCTCATGCCTATCAGCCAGTCCTTCTTTCCATCGGCCATCAGTGGTGGCCAGTCGGCATCACTGATGGCCGGTCGACACCTTTATTGGCCAGTCGGCCATACTTTTTAGCCGAGGCCTTTTTATTTGCTTTTGCAGATATTTGTTGCCAGTTGTGCCAGTTGGTGAGCAAAGAACTCATCCTCCATAGTGTATGGAGGGATTGTAACAAGCCTCAAGCTTGTTCAACAAGCTTAAGACTTGGATTTCTATAAGAGGGGAGGTCCCTCTCCCTTTCTAGAGGTTCTGAAATTTGCATTAGATACAAGATATATATCTCTCTCTATATTGTGCTATTGTGAGCCTTAAAGGGTGTTTTCTCTTCAGTTTTGCACTACAACACCTAGTAAAGCACCATTGATTTGTTGCTGAGGTGCTAGAGGATCTTGGTTGGACTCTCAAAGTTTGTTTTCTTTGGCTCAGAAGTGCTGGTTTGCTGTGGTTCTTCAATGGTGAGTTGTTACCCCGTTTAAGCCTTGTTTTGCTTAGGTGTTTGGCCCCCTTTGCATACTATTTTAGGCCTTTTTTTCAACTGTAAAAATTTCTATATTTAAGTGCTTAAAGTGTTTGTTTGAGGCACCTTTGGCGTTGGGGGTGGTCTACCCCCTTCTGTGCGTTGTTTGGCCTTGTTTTGTGCCATCCCTTTAGGCCTTCGAGATCACCCTCTCTTCGCCTTTTAGCCACTGAAGTCTAGTGGATTTTCAATGATAGAAAGTGTGTTTTGAGGCCCCAAATGGGTGGGGGTTGTCCCCCCTGCTCTTCGATTTCGGGATGGGTTGGTTTTTTGTGAAGGTTGTGAGGTTGCGGCAATGTAGACACCCCAATTCTGACCGCTCGTAAGACTTAGGCATTTTATTCTGAGCACTCGATGATGAAGGTTACATTGTGTAAGTGGTTTGAATTCTCAACAAAAAATTCAATTTTAAGCTCTAAACAATCCCAACCTGCCATACACACTGTATCATAGAAATTCAATTTTTTACATTGTACCAACCTACATTGAACCTGAAATTGAGAAACAGTGAAAATACACTGAGACCCGATCGTGGCTCAATGATAGCCAGCCGTGAATACCAATGCCCGACCGGGCCTCTTGACTTTTCGAGCAGGTTGAGCAGCAATCTGCCAGTTGTCTAATTCTATAGATATTTCTGATCTGCGGCTCAAAGTCTATAAATATGAGGCTCAGACCTGTATTTCAAGGGTTAGAAAATATCAAGGATTAGATATCATGTGTTGAAGAATATCAAGGTGTTAGAAATATCAAAGACTTGAAATTTCTCTTTTGTAAGCCATCTTCATACTCTCATAAACTTTGAGCTCTCATATCATCCATACATACCATATCAAGAGCTTGGACTTGGAACTTTGATTGAGACTTGGAAATCATAACTCAAACTTGAGAGTGTTTTGGAATCAAGTTTGGTTTACAACAAGAATGCCTTCTCTGCAAGAGGTATAGCTTTCATTTCAATCTTTGTTCATCTTTTTCTTGTGTTTTCATATTGTTTTGGGATTGATTTCAAGGGCTGAAACTTGTGATGTAAGAGCTACCTTAGGTACCACCCTTCCTTGAACCTTATTCCAAGCTTATATCCTTGTGTTTCCCACTTATTTCTTTTATTTTGGCTATTGTTTTGTTACACTTTAGGGGCTGTTTAGGGCTGTCCTAATTTGTTAAATTATTTTATGCTTTGATTATTTTACTTATTGTATCATAAGTTCTCCTATATAGCTTGTTGTATGTTGTTCTTGACCTTTCTTTGTTTAAATTCCATGTTTAAGAATCTCATTGTTAACAAGCAACCTATAATCCATTTCTTTAATTTGAGAGGGATTTCAAATGGTTTATGGTTATTCAAAATATGAGCTAGAGATCTATGCTTAATGGCTTAATCTCTACAGAAGTTCATCGCCAACGGTATAGTCTCTCTTTCATATTGAGAATCACTTCCAATTTGGCAGGCTTCTCATTTCGTGGACATAATCATCACCTTGGACTTAATGGATTAAAGAATGGAAAGGACTAAGAAAAATTGCTAAAATGAACCAAACCACATAAAGAAAATGAGTTATATTGCTTGGATTCGGTCGGACGTTATGCCAAGTCTATTATGTCAAGGCTTGTCTAAACGTCAAGTCATGATGTTTTAGATGAACTTTGAAGCATCTCTACCTTCCTCTTTGAGTTCACTCTATGATAAAAGGGAGGGGTGATTCCTTTCATTTATTAATTTTTGTCCAAATTGTACCCGAAATCATTAAGCAATCAATTTGCTCATTAATGATTTTGGAAACGATTCCAACCTTCTCTCGAGGCTTTCCCATGACAAAGAAGTGTGAGAGGGACAAATAGAATTTGGAACACCCTGTCTGCACTGTTTTCACCTCAAGCACAACAAACAGTCTTCTACAAAGAAATAAAGCATAGTCGGATTTATTTGAGCTCGATTGGGTTTCATTGCGGGCCGACTAGACCCCAATATATGGCAAACAATACACCTTTTGGTTAGCAGTAGTGACTGAGCATGAAACTGAACAGGTCCCAGCAAGGCAAACAGAGTGGCTTCCGAGGAACACCGCACGATCATTGCATACATCCTATTGTTGTAATAAATTAGACAGCCTTTCAATTATTATTCATTTGGATTTGTAATAAATAGTTAATTTGGACACTCGGACATTCGGACCCTCCTGTGTAAGGGTGCAATTTTGTAATAATGTGTATGTCTTCCAACCCCACGTCTTTCTCCCTTTTATTTACTAACTTATGATGGTTAGTTTAGGATATCATGTTTCATTTAGCATTATTCATGCTTACATCCATTTGTCTTGCATGCAACAGGGCTCGATTCATCTTTTTAACTTGCTTAATCGTTTACATACTTCTTTGAATACATGTTTAAACTGCATACTATCAAATTGATTCATATGCCATATTAGTAGCCGAGCCTATTTAATTGCATATCGTATATGTTGCATTAATCATATTGCATAATTAGGAATCATTCATTTTTCTAACTAGTTTTCTCTTTTGGCTTGGAGTACTAGGTAAGCTTTTATTTGCTTTAGCATATTGCATAAGTGTGATTGTTGCCATGTCTAGCATGCTTGCCATGAGGCTAAATTCTTAAATGATAAACTGCTTGAATGCCAGTGGATGAAGGCTATTTGCTTGAATTGGAATAATTTGAGTAATGTTCATATGCGATCACTTTTTCAAGTGGTACATATTCAGAATAATTTTCAAAACAAACATGAATCAAGTGTTCCAATTTTTGCAAAATTAGTCTATACTTGTATGTATCACATAGTAAAGTTAACCTAATAATCGGAACAAGAGCATAGAATGTAAATAAGAATCACATCATGATTAGTAGAGGCCGATCTTTGATCGGGTCAATGGGGTGCTCAATTCAATGACCTTTCCCTCTCGTACCTAAGTTCCCGAACCAAGACACTTTGGTGATGACGGATAAGTGGCCTTTGGCACGAGTCACAAGTTTCCTAAATTTCCCAAAACAAAATATTCAGGTGGTGACTCTATAAAATCTGGCAAAGTAGTCTATTTTTGGCATTTGATTCAAAACATCGATTTTCCAAAAGAATTGCCGGATTTGGACTCTTTTTGTGTTTTCACTATTTCACATTGCATTTGTGAAATCAGATTCAGAACCACAGGTAGAGTTCGATACTGTAGGGTTATTTGTCTTCAAAACCTTGGGATTTTTTCAGTGCTTTTTCTAGCATGGCAATCTTGACCAAGGCTGAATCGATTTCATTGATATCAAAAGGAAATATTGTAGCAGAAGGTTGGACCAGAGGCCTATATGCCGAAGCTGGGGGAACATTTCCTGAGGATCTAGGATTTGGGAATTTTCTACTGGTGCGAGTGGATCTGGGTTTGGCTAAGCAGTCAGGATCGGATGCATAGTCGATGCGAATGCCCCAGATGTACGTTGTAGATCAACGATGACTTCGTCCTGTACGGCCATCCTTTGGTTTACGGTATCCATGGTTCTCTGAAAAGTCACCATTATGGCAGAAAATTCTTCCGTGTTCTGTGCCATTGTTGGTCTAGATGAGTTAGATGCTGACGAACTGCTTGACTGAGAATGGATAGGTGTTTGTTGAATGCTTTGTACCGGTGTTGCTGACTGTTTCTTTCTTCTTCGTCGAGTAATTGGTGGAAATGAGACTAACACAGGTTGGCCACCAACAAGGTCTTAAGCTTTGCAAATCCTGCCAAAGCGAGTCCACACGACTTGGGAAATATCGAGTCTTTCTGAAGCTATGATGGTAAACTACCTAGTAAAAGAAAGAAAAACCATCGATCAAAATCGGATGACACTTCGGCCCTAATTCACAGCAAATAAAACATAGCTAAAGAACCACAATCCCCACTGAACGTTGTTCTCAAACTCATACCGATATGAACCATCCTGTACAGTCAAAAGCACATTCCAAGTAAAAGAACCAAAACACCCCTATGAGGGGGGTAGGGTTACCCTGTCCTAGATGTTTGAAGATTCCCTAATATACCTCTCACACCTAACACCGAGAAGTGAAAAGAGGATCAAGCGGTACAACGGTAATCGAAATCCAAGAGTTACATTTCCAACATGGCAGAGCCCATGACCGGTCAGCCTTTTGGGCAAGCCTCCAGTAAACCGTCCACGAATAGCAGATGGAAAACACAATGACATAAAGTAACCATGCAAATGCAATGCAAAGAACATATAAGTGTAGATAAAATTTCATATCATGAATTTCAAGTCAAGTTCTCTAAGTCCCCAGCGGAGTCGCTAGAAACTGTAGCTCGCTTTTCGTGCTCCTTTCAGATACAACTAGCCCTAGAGTTCGGACTCCCGTGGTTCTGAATCTGATTTCACAAGTGTGATGTGAAACAGTGAAAACACAAAAAGAGTCCAAGTCTGGCAATTCTTTTAGAAAATCAATTTTCAATCAAATGCGAAAAATAGACTGCTTTACCAGATTTTAGAGTTGCCATCTAAATATTTTTGAAAAATTTAGGAAACCCGTGACTCGTGACAAAGGCCACTTATCCGTCATCACCAAAGTGTCTCGGCTCGGGAACTTAGGTGCGAGAGGGGAAGGTCATGCATTGAGAACCCCACTCGCCCGATCAAAGATCGGCCTCTACTAATCATGATGTGATATTTATTTCCATTATATGATCTTGTTCTGATTTATTAGGCTAACTTTACTAGGTGATTCACACAAGTATAGACGAATTTGCAAAAGTTAGAATATTTGATTTTGTGTTTGTTTGAAAATTATTTTAATACACGTCACTTAAAAAAGTGAGTTTGTATGCACATTTAGCAATTTATCCCAATTTTAGAAATTAGCCTTCATTCACAGGTATTCAAAGAGTTAAATTAGTTAAGCAAGTAGCCTCATGGTATTATGCTTCACATGGCAACAATCACACTTATGCGGTATGCTAAAACAAGAAATGCTCACCTAGTACTCCTAGGCAAGCCAAAATAAAGAAAAATGATTAGAAAATATGCATGTTTCTAAACAATGAAATATGACTAATGCAACACACACATTTATGCAATCTTATAGGCTTGACTATGAGCATGGTATGTGATCCAATTCAAGACGTGTGATAAATCATGTATTCAAACGATGAAAGTGAAATTGACATTGGTTAGTATGATGAGCTGAACCCAAATGCATGTCAGACAAGTGTATGCGAACATGAGAAATGCTAAGAAACATGATGCTCAACACTACCATTATAAGCGGGTAAATAAAAAGGAGAAAGAAATGGAGGTTGGAAGATATACACATTATTACATAGTTGCCCTTATGCAGGAGGGCCCGAATGAATGTCCAAGTGTCAATTAAACTAACTATTACAAAACCAAAGAATGAACAAATAAATAATTAGCTAAGCTATTACAACAAAGACTAATAGTAAGAAACAAGGTAATTCCCTAATTTATTACAACAAGGATGAACAATAAAACTAACTATCTAAGTTACTCAATAATAAGCATTCATAATCATCACTGTAATGCTAATTATATTGAATTACAGTGCAGAACTCTGTTTTTATGTTCTGAGGTGAAAACAGTGCAGATAGAGTTTTCTGAGCCCTGTTTGTCCCTCTTACACTTCTCTGTCATAGAAAGCCTCAAGAGAAAGACGAAGTCGTTCCTAAAACCATCAATGAGCAAGTTGCTTGCTTAATGATTTCCGCCACGATTTGGACAAAACTGAATAAATGCAATGAGTCAAAACCAACCCCTCCCCCTTATCATGAAGTGAGCTCAAAAGGGGAAGTAAAGACACTTCAAGGGTCGTCAAAACACCATGAATTGACATGTGATAACTCTTGACACAATAGACTCGGCATAACATCTGGCCGAGCCCAAGCAACCTTTTTTTTTTTTTTTTCTTGTACGTAGGTTGATCCAATTTTAAGCCAATTTCATTAGTCTTGTCCATTCCTTAATCCATTTGTCTAAGGTGATGGTTAAGTCCGCTAAATGAGAAGAACGTCAAGCGAGAGGTACTCCGAAATATGAATGAGAGACCATGTCTTTGACGATGAACCTCCATAGAGATTAAGCCATTAAGCATAGGTCTCTAGCTCATATTTTGAATAACCATCAACCGATTGAAATGACTCTCAAACAAGAAGAAAAGAAGAAAGGGGGGAGATTGTCGACATGATTGCAAGATTGATTCTTACTTATCCAAAGAAAAGCTACTGAAACATGCGTAACACAACATAATAAGCTAGATGTGAAGACTTACAATGCAACAAGCTTTGATATTCAAGGCATGTACTAATTAAATAAATTACGACAACCCTAAAATAGCCCCTAATATGCTAAAAACAATGACCAAAATAATGTTAGAGAGCATAAAATGATAGGCAAGAATAAGGCAAGGCAAAGCAAAGCTAGTGAACAAAAAGCAAGGAGGGGTGGCTAACCTCTCCATTTTTGAGACTTCAAACCAAATTTTCTTAGCCTTTTCCTAGCTCTAAAAATCAATTTAAAAGGCAAAGAAAAGAGTGTAAAAACAAGGACTTGAGCTATGAAATAAGGTGCAACCTTTGGTAGCTATCCAAACCCAAGTTTAAACACTTGAAATGGATTCAAGACAGCACCAAAACACAAGAAGTAGATAGAAAGAGATAGAACAAGAAGTAAAAGAGAAGATGATAAGCTTATACCTCTCAAAAAAGTAAGCTATTGTTTGTAGCACAAACTTAGTTCAAGCACACTATCAAGCTTGAATTGTTATGCACAAGCCTCAACCAAGGCTCTAAGGTTATGAGCTAAGGTGGTGTACAGTGCATGGATATTGATCAAAAGAGAAAGGTCGACTCAAAGGTGACTTGCATAGGAAGAAGGAGCTCTCTCTTGTGTGTATATGTTCTTTTGAATTTTTTTAGCCCTCAAAACAGAGGTTTAACCTCGTTTTTATAGAATTTGAGCAAATCAAGTCGAAAATATCTTCAAAAAAACACAACTGGTAGGCTCTCGCACAAAACAATGTGTATCACCAATGAGGCACAGCCGGGCCCAAATAGCCACGACCGGCTCCCAATGGGGCACGGTCAGGCCCTAATGTGCTGCCCACTCCCTTGTTTCAAACTCAGTATAAGTTGGCACAATGTTAAAAAATGAACCCCTGAGGTAAGAATAAGGCAAGTAGGAAGGTTTTGGGATTATTTTCGGGCCTCGACCTTTGATTCCTTCGCCAAGAACCCAAACACAATGCAGTTTTCATCATCGAGTGCACTAGACCAAGCGCCGAAGTCTTACGGCAATCATGGAGCAAATCTCTAGTGCAAAAGAACAACATCCAAAGGTGACAAATGATCGAAGACTCTATGTCATGGCTCTTCTTGCCACTGCATTTTCACTCCTAGGACTAGTCCTGGAACTACTTGAGATGATACATAAAGTATAGTGATCCCGGTTTTCCCTCTATTGTTTATTGTATCTCGGACTCGATTCCGTGAATGTCTGTTGTCGTATATGTTGCATTTCCATCCTTTAACTCTTTGCATTTGAGTTTTAGGATGTGTTGAGCAGGCTTGTAACAGGTTGGGTGTGTTTTGAAACAAATGGTTACTGCCCAGTTTTTGGTGTCTTCGCTCGAAGGAGACTTTTGTCGCTCGAGCGAGCTTTGTGTTTTAGTTCCTTCGCTCGAGCCAGGGTTCCTTCGCTTGAGCGAGATCTGAGTGGTGTGTCTATTGGCTCGAGCGAGAATTCTTACGCTCGAGCGTGCGTCTGCGTCTAAGTCTGGACCTGAAGATTGTGTTTCTTGGCTCGAGCGAGCTTTCCTTCGCTCGAGCGAGAGAGCTATATGTTTTGGGTTTCTTTGCTTGAGCGAGCTTTTATTCGCTCGAGCGTGCTTCTGGGTTGCAGACCTGAAGCTTCGTATTGTTGGCTCGAGCGAGGCTTCCTGCGCTCGAGCGAGGTTCATCTGTGTCTGGTCACTCGAGCGACCAATCCTACGCTCGAGTGAGCCTCGAGTATATCAGTTTGCAGCAGCGGGTTTTTATTCACCTTTTCACTCTCTTCTTCTTTCAAACCCTAGATCCGACTCTCTCTTCCTCTACATACACCTTCTCTCTAGGATCATACTTGGTTCTTGGGTGTGTCTACCCTAGTCCCTTTGTAAAAAATGCGGAGCTTGGTGTGGGCTACGTTTTGATTCGAAAATCATTGGGTTTGGAGCATCTTGGGTTTCCTTCATCTTTTCCATTGGGTCTCTTCATTTGAGGTAGGGATAACCTACTCCTCTCTATGAGTTTTGACATAAATGTTTGGTATTTTGGATAGATGGCGTTGTTTGGGGATTTTGGGAAAGTTAGGGTTTGTTTTCAAGTTATAAAAAAGGGGGTTTTCAATTGTTAAACTCCATATGTATGTGAGACCTTGGGAAATGGAATCATTGTTGTTAAATTGGTGAAATTGGGCCTTAGGGTTGATATTTGATAAAAGGGGGAAAATGCCCTAATTAATGTGATAAATTAATTTGGGGAAAATATGAAATTGAGTTGAAAACCATGAAATTGGAAAATTATGGAATTGAATGGTGTAGTTGGATTGATTACTCACTCACTCATGAAAATGTTGACCATTTATCTGTTTGATGAATTTATTATCTGTTCAGAAATAACTGCTTGGGCTATCGGTAGAGGATAGTCTTGATTGTTGTAGACACTGTATGTTGATTAGGAAAAACTGAAACTAATCAAATGTGTTATGTCATTGAATATGACGGTTGAATTGTCACATTGAATATGTACCTAGATTGATCATTGTATATGATAAACTGTTTGAATACATTGCATATGTATCTTGTCTGGGAGGAGATAGGGGATGTACTCTCAAACCTGTTTAGGAGGAGATAGGGGATGGACTCCACTGTTAACTAAGTTGGCCGAAGTGTTCAGGGTGAAAGTCCCAAAATCTTAATCACGTTTGCATAACGTAGATAATTGAAGTATTGAAATATTTTAATATGAGTTGTAGTCTCACCTGAATTGTTGATAATGGAAGTGCTCTAATATGAGTTGTAGTGTCATTTAATTGTTGGCTAGATACTGAGCCATGTTTATGAATTGAATTGGATAAGTGAAGGAAAGTAGAATGAAACACAGGTGTATTTATCACGGAACTGGAAAGTGTTGTAAGTTGGTTTTATAAGTAATAACCATTTATCGAATGCTAATGTTTTAGTTATTTCTCATACTTGGTTTAGTATATCTCTACTGGGCTTTGGCTCACCCTATACTGGACGTCATTTTCAGGTACAGGTGATATGCCACCTCCAAGGACGTAGCTTGGGAGGCTTAGAGGCTGAAAGATCTTTTTGTTGTTATCTTTTTGTATTACATGTAAATCAAGCCGAGGGCTTATTTTTTATAAAGAGTTAGGACTCTTATTTTGTTGCAACCAAGTGTTGACTGGGAAAGTTATAAGCCTATAGGGCATTTACTTTTGTTGTCAGCATGTAATACCTCTTGTAAGAATACTCTGATGTTTGGAATATGATATCTCTTTCTTGTATCATGAATGTATGATTATGGGTTTATTTTGAGGGCGTTACAACTTGGTATCAGAGCCTACCGGGTTTCAATACTTTTGGTACGTGGGAAGTAGTTAGTACCACAATGGGTTTGTCTCGCTTGTTAGAGACTTATGTATGATGTTATGTGTTTATTTGATAACATGCTTATGTGACTATATGGGTATGGAATTTAGTTTCTAGGATGTTGATTGGCCCTTTGGGTTTCTGGGAGTCCTGTTGGAAAAGCACTTGATCAATGCTGTTTCTAACCGGAACTCCGAAAACGAAATTCGTAAGTGCTTATGTGATTATGTGCTTACGTGGAATGAATTGTTGTTGTCCAACGTATTAGGACGTGAGTGAAATAGCTTCGGCACATTTGTGAATGTGCTAATGTTTTTGTTACCCTTATTAGGATGTCAGGACGAGGACGTGGTGGTAGGCGAGGTAGGCCTAGAAGGCAGAAGATGCCTATACCGGATGAGATTCTGATGCAACAGGAGGGTGTTGGTCAGGCCAATGTGGCCGAGCCAGTAGGTCAGCAGGCCATTGGTGCCTTAGCCCATGAGATGGTAGGAGCATTAAGGGAATCTATGGACATTCTCAGGGCTGAGAATCAAGTCCAGGCCCATGTTGCCGAGGTAGGGCCTTCTTTTTTGAAGAGGGATTTTTTTCGGTCTAATCCGGATGAGTTTCTGGGGGACCCTAAAGAGCCACTTAAGGCTGATGAGTGGCTTGAGCAAATGACAAAGGCTTTTGAGATGCTTGGCATAAAAAACGGAGGTTTGAGGGTGACCTTGGTGTCCTTCCAGTTGAAGGGAAATGCGGGTCAGTGGTGGAAGTTTGTTCGGCGACGTATTGGTGGGACTTGGGAGGCTTTCATTGATGCCTTTCAGGAGAAGTTTTTGCCTCCCACTGTTAGGGAGAAGCTGAGATATCAGTTCTGTCGGCTCAAGTAGCTCAATACACCAGTGGTAGAGTTTGAGGCCGCATTTGCCAGCTTATCGAGGTTTGCACTTGAGTTGGTGGCGTCAGTGGAACGCTGCTGTCTTGAATTTGAGAAGAAATTGAGGACCATACTCAAGTTTCGAGTGGCTGGATCCATAACTAGGGTGTATTGGCGCCTTGTACAGGCTGCAGCCCATCTTGAGACCATTATGGAGGCGGAGGAAGAGGAGAAGATGAGGGGCTGCAAGAGGAGTCAGGAAGGTCAAAGGGACGGTAAGAGACAGAGGGGTCCTAACCCTCAGCAGTCCCAGGGTGCATTTGCGAGATCTACCTTTCCAATGCCGAGTGCGGGCTCTGGGAGAGGCAGTCAGGGAGACTTTACTTGTTACAAGTGTGGTCAGATAGGCCACAAGTCTCGAGCTTGCCCGCAGAAGAGATGAGGACAGAAAGCAACTTCATCTTTGGCTCCACCTCAGAGCCAGAATCAGGGTAGAGACCAGCCGCTCTCTTGTTATCAGTGTGGTCAGCCGGGGCACCTGAAGATGTTATGTCCACAGTTGAGTGGCACTTATGGTGCATCTGGTTCGAGGCAAACTCAGAGCCATCAGCCAGCTCAGTCAGTTCAGGCCTCGAGGGGGAGCCTCTTCGGCTCAGTCTGTGCAGCAATCTTATGCTCCGAGAGGTGAACAGGTAGATCAGAGACCTTCTAGGCGTGTGTATGCTGTTACCGCGCAGGATCATGTACCGGCTTCGTCTGTTGTGAGAGGTACCTTTTCGTTTTGTAAATCAGTTGCTAATGTGTTGATTGATACGGGTGCATCTCATTCCTTTATATCTACTGCATTTGCATCTATTTTGGGGCTGGAGTTGGCGCAGCTAGCATCTCCCATTTGTGTTGCATCACCTGTTGGGGGTGAATTGATTTTGAAGCAAGGATGTAGAGGGTGTGATATTGAGGTCGCTGACTGCCGGCTTCCATTTTCTTTTGTAGTTATGGCTATGTCGGGTTTTGACATAATTTTGGGTGTGGACTGGTTATCGTCATACCGGGTTGTTATTGATTGTTACCGCCAGAGGGTTACTGTATGTACCTTGAGCGGGGATTGTTTTCATTTCTTGGGGGATCGAGTTGGTAGAATTTTACCACTGGTATATGATCCGAAAGGGCAGAGTGAGCTTAGTTGTCTTCTCGCTAGCTGTATGAGTAGTAAGTGTGATGAAACCCAAGCTGAGTTGCCGAGAGTGGTTGGTGAGTATTCATATGCCTTTCTCGAGGGCCTTGTTAGTTTACCACCTCATCGAGAGGTTGAGTTCTCTAATGATTTAGTGCCTGGCATGGCACCGATTTCCATGGCACCATATCATTTTGCCCCAGCCGAGTTGAGTGAGTTGAAGATTCAATTCCATGAGTTGCTAGATAAGGGCTTTATACGCCCTAGTATTTCACCGTGGGAGCACCGGCCCTCTTTGCTAAAAAGAAAGATGGGACTTTGAGACTTTGTATCGATTATCGAAAATTGAACCGGGCTACAGTTAAGAACAAATACCCAAGGCCTTGTATAGATGATCTGTTTGACCAGTTGAAAGGATCTCGTTGCTTCTCTAAGATAGATTTGAGATCGGGTTACCATCAGTTGAGGGTCAGGGACGAGGATATCCCGAAGACGGCATTCCGTACGCGGTATGGCCATTATGAGTTTCTGGTGATGCCTTTTGGGTTCACTAATGCACCGGCAGTGTTTGTGAACTTGATGAACCGGATATTCCGGGAGTTCTTAGATCGCTTTGTGGTCGTCTTTGTGGATGACATTCTGATTTATTTACCTTCTGAGGAGGAGAACGAGGAACACTTGAGAGTGGTGCTTGAGGTGCTTAGAGCCCATAAGCTGTATGCTAAGTTCGGGAAGTGTGAGTTCTGGCTAAGAGAGGTTAAGTTCTTAGGCCATGTAGTCTCCGGGGAAGGGGTGACTTTAGATTCATCCAAGATAGAGGCGGTGCAAGATTGGGCACAGCCTAAGAGTATTTTTGAGATCTGCAGTTTTCTAGGATTGGTATTACCGTCGGTTTGTGAAAGATTTCTCCAGTCTAGCTTCACCGTTGCCTAGATTGACGCGAAAAGGGGTCAAATTTGTATGGAGTGAGACTTGTGAAAATTCGTTCCAAGAACTTAAAGTTAGACTTAGCACCGCTCCAGTTTTGATTATTCGGTAGAGAGGTTTGGGTTATGCAGTGTATTGTGATGCCTCACGAGAGGGTTTGGGTTGTGTGTTGATGCAAGAGGGGAAAGTGGTAGCCTATGGTTCGCGGCAGTTGAAAAGACATGAAAAGAACTATCCTACACATGACTTGGAGTTAGCAGCTGTAATTTTTGCCTTGAAGATTTGGAGGCACTACCTTTATGGTGAGAGATTCGAGGTGTTCTCGAATCATAAGACTCTAAAGTATCTGTTTACACAGAAAGACTTAAACTTGAGGCAGATGAGGTGGATGGAGTTCATTGAGGATTACGACTTCGAGTTACACTACCATCCGGGGAAGGCCAATGTTGTGGCTGACGCCCTTAGTAGGAAATCCATTAGTGATGTAGCTTGTATAGCTATCCAGGAGTGGGAAATGTTGGGTGCACTTAGCGAATTTGATTTGCTTCTAGGTGAATCTGTTGAGTTTGTAGCCTTGTTTTCTGTAGTAGCGCAGCCTACACTTATGAATCGAGTGTTAGAGGCACAGAGGGGTGACTTTGAGGTAGAATCCCTCCGGGAGAAGATCTCCAATGGGAAGGTTGAGAAGGGTTTGACTGTGTATCCTAACCTGAGTATGAGGTACCAAGACCGTTTGTTTGTGCTGGAGTCTTGCCGAGAGGAAATACTCCGAGATTTTCACCATTCGTGCCTTGTAGTGCATCCGGGAGGCACTAAGATGTATCGTGATTTGGGCCACCAGTTTTGGTGGTAGGGTATCAAGAAAGATATGGTAGTTTTTGTGTCTAAGTGCCTTACTTGTCAGCAAGTGAAGGCCGAGTATCAGAGGCCAGCGGGTTTGTTAGAACCCTTGCTTATTGCCAAGTGGAAATGGGAGCATGTCACGATGGACTTCATTGTAGCTCTTCCAAGGACTCAACGAGGTAGTGATGCTATTTGGGTGGTCGTGGACCAGTTGACTAAGTTGGTGCACTTTATTCCTATGCGCGTAAGAGATTCGGTAGATCATCTTGCCAACTTGTATATTCGGGACATAGTGAGATTGCACGGGGTCCCATTGTTGATCGTCTCAGATAGAGATCCACGTTTTACTGCTAGGTTGTGGCAGAGTTTACAGAGTGCCTTGGGCACTAGATTGACATTTAGCATGGCTTATCATCCTCAGACTGATGGGCAGTCCGAGCGTACTCTTCAGATCCTTGAGGATATGCTTCGAGGCGATGTCCTTGACTTTAATGGGTTGTGGGAGAGGCACTTGCCCTTAGTGAAGTTTGCCTACAACAACAGTTTCCAACCGAGCATTGGTATGGCACCGTTTGAGGCCTTGTATGGCCGACCGTGTAGGTCTCCAGTGTGTTGGGCCGAGGTGGGTGATGCACCTTTGTTGGGCTCGGAGTTGGTTCGGGAGACGACGGAGAAAGTTGAGCATATCCGTAAGAGGCTAGTTACAGCCCAGAGTCGCCAAAAGAGTTATTCTAACCGTCGAAATGGGTCATAACATCTTTCTAAAAATATCACCCAGGCGGGGTTTCATGAGGTTTGGGAAGAGTGGGAAGTTGTCCCCTCGGTTTATTGGCCCTTTTGAGTTCCTTGAGCGGATTGGAGAGGTTGCCTACCATTTAGCTTTACCACCGCAGTTGTCTGGAGTTGATGATGTGTTTCATGTTAGTATACTTTGGAAATATGAGCCAGATTCGTCACATGTATTGGATTGGACCAACTTAGAGGTAGATGAGGATGCCTCGTATGAGGAGAGACCGGTGAGGGTCTTGGATAGATGGGAACAAGTCTTGCGAGGCAAGACGATTCCCTTGGTAAACGTTTTGTGGAAACATCACAGGGTTGAGGAAGCCACTTGGGAACGTGAGTTGGATGTCCGTGAGAAATATCTGGACTTGTTTGTCAATGTTTAACCATGTATTGGAAACTTTGTTTTGTTGATAAACTCTAAGAACATTGTATATGTTTTGGTTTATGAAAGTATGGTAATGGTCGAGTATGTCTTGAGAATTATTTTTGGTCGATGACCAGTTTCACTTGGCTGATGGCCTTATCTTTTGGCCGATGGCCTCTCAAAGTATCCTTGAGGTGATTCAGAATCATCACAGAGAATTGTGTAGTTTTCAGAGATGTTAAACAGTGCAAACAGAGACAACTTGAGGCATGGCAACGGATTTCTGAGCGAAGCCGACCGAGCACGCATTTGTTCCTCTTCTCGAGGCTGCTTTATTGTTTTCACAGCTTAATTAATTTGCTTAATTAGTTAAGAGTTGTGTAATAATTAATTAGCTTGTGAGTTAGTTAATTAGTTGATTTGTATTATTCTTTCGGTCCCTCCGTCGAGAGGGCGCAATTGTTGTAATAAGCGTGCGTGTATGTGATACATGTCTTCCAACCCCACTTCTTTCTCCCTTTTACTTAACCACTTACGATGGTTAGTTTTAGGGCATAATTCATTTAGCATACCCTATGCTCGCATGCGTGCATCCATTCATCTATATTGCATGCATCGGGCTCGGCGCATCATACTAACTGCATTGTATTTCAATTCCAAGTTGAATACATATATCGAATTGTCGCATCTCATATGCCATCTTAGAATAGTCGAGCCTATTTCTAGTTGCATCTTTGCATGTGTTGTATTAGCCATCTTAACATGAACTAGGATCATGCATTGATTACTAACTAGTTCTTTATTTTGGCTCGTAGTACACAGTGAGTGTTTATGCTTTAGCATACTGAATGTGTGTTATTGATTGCCATGAAAGCACGATTGCCATGAGGCTAACTGTTTAAGTGATTAACTGTCTGAATGCCTATGGGTGAAGGTTGGATTGCTCGAATTGGAACAATTCATTGAAATATGCATTTTAGCCTACTTGCGAGTAGCAAACTTCAAACCGTTTTCAAATGAACATGCAATGTTTTGTTCCAAAGTATGCAATGTTTTCAAATGTCTTGTTTGCTGTGCGCATCACATAGTAAGATTAGCAAATTAATCGGAATAAGAACACATGTGTTTTCAAAAACAAGATATCGTCCTTAGTAAAGGCCGATCTCTGATCAGGTGAGCGGGGGTGCTCATTGCATCACCTTCCCCTCTCGTACCCAAGTTCCCGAGCCGAGACAACTTTGGTGATGACGGACACGTGGCCTTAGGCAACGAGTCAGGGTTTCCTAAATTTCCCCCAAAACAAAATATTTAGGTGGCGACTCTGTATCTGGCAAAGCAGTCCATGTTTGGCACTTCTTTATAAAAATCAGTTTTCCAAAATGATTTGCCGGATTTGGACTCTTTGGTGATTTATCGGTCTTGCATAGCACTTTGCGAGACTAGATTCAGAACCGTGACATTTGAGTCCGAACTGTATTATGCTAGAGAACAAACGAGATTTTCTTGGGAGTTCTCGGGGCGCGTCTACAGTTTTTGGCAACTCTACTGGGGACTTAGAGAACTTGACTCGAACTCATGATATCTTGTTTTGATTACACTTATGTGTCCCTTTGCATTGCATTTGCATTGGTACACTGAGGACACTGTGTTTGCCGTATACTATTCCTGAACAGTTTGCGGAGGCTCGCTTGGAAAAGCATGCCATAAGGCTGACTGGTTGCGGGCTCTGCCACGACGGGAACAGAAACCCCGATTTTCACCGAGGCACCCTTTTTGACCATTCGACCTAGTGCTTATTCGGAATTCATAGTGACCATTCCAAACTAGGACAGGTTGCTTACCCGATTGTAGGTTGTTTGAAACCACTGTGTGTAGTGAAACCCTAGCTCCTGACCAAATAGGACAGGGAAACCCTACCCCAACATAGGGGTGTTTTTGACTCGCATTTACTTGCTATGTGCTTTTAGAGTATACCTCTACAGAAATGCGCATATCAGTTTGCAAGTCTGGGTATCAGGCCTGAGGGCATCAGTATTCTGGGGATCAGTTTTACCAAAGGGTATCAGCTTACAGGGCAGAATTTTGGGCAGAATTCAGTAGAAAGCACAGTCATGCAGCTATGCTTACATCTACCTTTGTGAAATTGGGTTGAGATGCTGCCTATTTTCTCTTTTGCTAGGTAGTCTTGGGAACCGTAGCTTCAGAAGGCTCCAATATGCCCCAAGGTTCATTAGATTTGCACTGATAGACTTTGTCAGTTCAGAGATTCACTTCAAGAGTAGCCGATATTTTCCTTCGCTGAGGCAAGGCAGAGAAAGGCTAGTCAAGGCTCACCGGTTCATCTGATCCGTCAGTCACCAATCACATCACCTCTGTTCAGTTCAGCAAACTCATGATGACATAAAATTCAAAAGAAATTGTGGTCATGGCAGCAGCATTAAACTAGGAAATCACCATGTAGGGTGAGACCGATGTTGAAATGCAACGCCCGCCCAGGTCACCTGCCGCACATCCAATCTGGGAACCCTAATTATTCCAAACCCGTGAGCCCACCACTTTTGAGCTAATGGGAATGATCGGCAATCTTCAGAGATCTATGGCTGATCTAGCCTTCGGAATGTCGGCTCCACCATCGACCACATCATATGTCGAAAATTTCATGCCAGAAGAGCCCCCGCTATTGGGGCGAATTGTAATTGAACTCAGCCAACCTGAAGCCATCCCAAACTTGGGCAATAACATGTCGAGAACAATAGGGCTTCACACTGATGTAGCAACCCAACCCTTCGACCAAGCTGAGGCAAGAGGTAAGAACAAGGTGGGGGTAGGCACTGATCTCTATGAAGAACTTCTGTAGGCTGCTGAGGCTTTGAAAGCCGGGACACTAAACAAATAGCAAGTGCTCGCAGTTGCTGCAAAAACTGTGCACGGCATTTTTGTCACTCAGAACGAGGGCAGTTCGAGCCAAGGGAAAAATTGGGAGAAGGGCCATCATACCAGAACCGTTCCTTCCAACCCTAATCTTGCACCCGGGAAGATCAGCAGACCAAGCCAATACCTGCCGACCCTTTTTCTAGTGCACCAAGCAAAAATCCACAAACCTCGAAGTATCTACCCCGAGGTCGCAGGGTCTTCCATGCCCTCTATATGCCTTTGTCCAAGGTGCTTCAAATCCTTGCTGAAAAGGGGCATCTCAAACCCCTCGAGCCTCGGTCTCTCCCTACTCATCTTCCATGATGCCACCCAGTACTGCGCGTACCATCAGTAAACTGGTCATAGCACCGACAATTGCTTCCGTTTCGCCACGAGGTACAAGATTTGATTGACAATTGCTTCCGTCTTCACCACGAGGTACAAGATTCAGTCAGTTTTGTTGTCTTATGTATAGTCAGTCTTTGTATTAAGACAGCTGGGTCTGTCTTGTTGTATCGAGTCAGTCCTGTTGTGCAGAAGTCGGGTGATTCCAGGGGTGTTACCTCGGACATCACTATTTTGTTTTGTGTTTGTCTTTTCGCTTTCTTTTGAGACTGTTTCTGTCATGGAGCTAGTTGTGCCAATAAACCTGAATGGAACAGCAGTAATTTTCACACTCTTGTGTTTGCTTCTACCTTGCGCCAGTTGTGCCAGAAGTTTTGAATGAAACCGCAGTGCTTTTCACCTACTTCTTCTGTGCCTTTAAGTCATTATTGCATTGACCTAAGTTTTTCAAAACTGTTTGAACATTATGACGAAAACGAAGAGGGAGGAATTCCTCGAGTTTTGCAAACTTTGATCAACTGAGAGAAAGAGAGGCATGCTAAGCCCTTAATGAATGAAATCATGTTTGTTAATGTGAGTACTGAGAAGGATCCTGGCTTGATTCACATTGGTTCTACTTTGTCTTCAGCACAAGCGACTAGTCGCTTTCTTAAAAAGATTTCAAAAAATGTTTTCCGCGGTTCTGTGAAGACCTGTGTGGAATCGCTCTTAAGATTGTGCAGCCTAGAATCGCTCTTAATTTTGAGACTCGACCCCTTGCTTTCAAATCATGAACTTGGATTTAGAATGTTCAAAGGTCAGCCATAATGTAAGGCCTGTGTGGCCAGATTTGAAGCAACCCACGAACTAGGAGCAAGAAAGAACAAGAAGATCAGTTGTGATCAAAGGAAACTTACAAAGCTAGATGAGAAGCACCCCTCGGACTAGGGGAAAAAGATGTCAAATGTGCTCAAAGATTCAAAAGAGGGGGTCATTCTACAAACCGATGATGCACACAGCATACAAGTATAGACTGGATCGCTTGAATTGGAACAAAGCATTTCATGTTCATTTTTGGAAGATGGTTTGCTACTCGCAAGTAGGCTTGAAATGCAGATTTTGCCACCCTCGGGTGGGTTTAGAAAAAGATGGTTTTGCCACTATCTAGTGGACTTAAAACTCACAGTTGATGAATTGTTCCAATCCAAATAACCCAACCTTCACCCACAAGCATTCAGGCAGTTATATCACATAAGCATATAGCCTCATGGTAAGCATACTGTCATGGCAGTCACTCACATGCATGCAAGGATGCTAAAGCATAAAAACTTACCGAGTACTTCAAGCCAAAACAGAAACTGATTAGAAATCAATGCATGATCCTAACTATACAGAAATGCCTAATGCAACACATGCAAAAATGCAACTATAGCAGGCTCGGCTATTCTAAACATGGCATATGAAATGCTACCGCTAACATGTATTCAACTTGGAATTGAAATACAAATACAGTTAGGATGATGCGCCGAGCCCGGTGCATGCAAGACAGATGAATGAATGCAAAGCATGCTATCATACTGTATGCTAATTAAAACATGCCCTAATCTAACCATCATAAGCTGGTAAATAAAAGGGAGAAAGACGTGGGGTTGGGAGACATACACCACACTCACGCTTATTACAGTTGTGCCCTCACTCGGAGGGTCCGAATAAATAATATACAGTCCCAAATAAATAATACAGTCCAAATACATACAAAATCCTAATTAATTAACAAATTAACTAAGAAATCAATAAACTAGCATGCAAGCTAGGGGTTACCTCAACTCTGCTCCGGATGATGAATGATGCATGTTCGAGTTTCCTTGCGCGGAAATCCATTGCGATGCCCCAATTAGCCTCTGTTTACAATTAAGCCTAGAATATTGCACGATGCTCCAAAAGACTACCGGTTTTTGATTAGCTGCAACAGAGAGCAAGAAAGGGGCATGGCAAAGTATTTTCACATATGTATGCTTGCTTCGATCCTCGTACCACCAATCACGCATCTTGATGCATGATGGCCGAGGAGTTGAATTGCACGACTCAATATGAGATGAATGCACATGAAAACACAACAAAGCCTAGACTCCATCATGGATAATCCGGAGTGTCGGCAACTGAGAATTAAGACACGTTCCGTTACTCGGAGTACGAAACGTCCCTCATTTCCATGCTAGGGCTAACTCCTATCCCAAGCACAATGCAATATGCATGATATGCATGAATGCGACTAACATACAACCTAACATACGCAATGCTATGTAACGGCATACACAATGCTCTAACATACAGCCTAGCATACACAATGCTATGGATCGAAATGGCATACACAATGAAATATGGGCTTACACCAATATGAGTGGACCTAAGCCACACTCACATCAGTAGCCATTAGGTGAAAATGAGGCATTCAAAATATGCGCACGCATGCACGCAAACCGAGGACCGAACCTAAGGCACAAATACCGATCTAACAAGGCATGGCAAGGCATGAAACATGGCATACAAACATGCAAATTTCAGCACTAAAATATGATGTTAAACAGCCCCGAAACATGGAAGCATGGCACCCGATGCATGAGATGAGCCCCAAAACTCAAAACTAGGCACATGTGATGGCTTGTAGCTATACAAAACCTGCATTATTTGAACATGAAGCATAAAGACAGAGTCAAGGCAGTCCCAAAACATGAACTTTTCCAGTTCAAAGTGTGGCCAAAAAGCGCTAGCAAGACAGAACAAAATAGCATGCAATTTTGACTAGCAAACATGGTTTACACAGAAAGTGTACGAAGCATATGGAATCTCACCAAACTAGCAAAAATCTGTAAACAAAACAAGTGAAAATATGCCCAAATAACCTCTGAAATGAAGCCAACATATGCAAAAATGATGAGCACCTTTAGAGGGCTATGCAAGGGATTCTTAGGTAGATACAAGGTGGACACTTAGCATGCCACAAAAAACTCTAAAAATAAAATATGGTAGTCCAAAAACTCACCAAATTGGCCCTGAAATCAATCAACAAAGCATGCAAGATAGGGCCTCTTTGGAATGCCAAAATGACCACCAAACAAGTCAAGGTGAGAGGGGCTCACCCCCCTCTCATTTGGAGGCTCAAAAAAGTGTGCTAGCCACTGAAAATCCACTGGATTTCAGTGGCTAGAAGGTGAAACAAAGCATGCAACAAGAGCTTAGGTGTAAGGCTCAAAATAAGAGGGAATCAAGCATACAAGGAAGCATGTGACCTAAAATAAGAAAATTCCCTTAATCAAACATTAAGAGGAATTCAAAACAAGACTTTTTCCAGTTTATGACAAGTCTCAAAAATAAACACAAGTAGGGCTAATCTATCATGCAAAAATGGCCCTAAAAGAGAGATTAGAGACAAGGGACAGTAGCTGACCCCAAACAGTAAAGATCCCTTCAACAAAGTTGAAGAGGGGCTTAAAATAAAGCACTTTACAGTTTTTCTTGAAGCCCAGAAATGCTTACAAATAGGGCTAATATATCATGCAAGAAATAGCCATAAAAGAGAGATAAAGGGAAAGGGGTAGCAGATGGCCTCAAACAGAGAAAGTTCCTTAATCAAACATGAAGATGAGCTCAAAATAAGACTATTTTCATTTGGGTAAGAGCCCAAAAATGTAATAAAAAGGAGCAAAAATATAGAGCAAAATAAGGCAAAAAAGATAGGAAAAGAGAACTCACCCTTGTAGCACAACTTTCTAGCAGCTTCTGGTCAAAGAAGAGGAGCTCCCAACCTCTAAAAATCAGCCTCAAGATGTTGGAATAGAGTGTGGAGGTTATAGGCTATGAGTTGGTGTATAAAATGGCCAAGAAACTAAGGTTTTGGAGCTTGGATGAGAGAGAGAGAGAGAGAGAGAGAGAGAGAGAGGATTGTATGCAAAGGCTCCAACCAATTTTTTGTAACCTCTCAAAATGAAGCTTGAGTGCTGATTTTATAGAGGGAGAGAGGTGGAGAAAAAGGGAGAAAAAAACAAATTCAAATTTCCCCCAAAAGGAAAGACCCTCGGACAGTGGGTCAAATGCAGAATGGCTGGCACAGCTAGAACACACTCAGGACGGGAAAAATGGACGGCCAGGTGCAAACGTTTCAGGTGGCTGGCCGACTAGGTCAAAAGGGTCAAGGTGGCCGGCCATCCTTTAGGATGAAGCCCCAGAAGTTAGCCTTCCAATGCCGCAAACCTTGCATCAAAATTTCTCCTATGCAAAAAGTTATGCATGTTTTGGTGAAGCCGCGCAGATTCGGTCCAAACGGACTTCAAACAACCATATCTACCCCACCCGAACTTGTCTTTAGAAGATTTTTTGAGCATAAAATGAAGCCCCGGAAGTCTCCTTTCCCATGGCACCAACCTTGCATCAAAATGCCTCCTGTGGAAAGAGTTATGCCCGTTTTAGTGAAGCCGCACAAATTTTTCTCTCCTTCCCAGATTCATGCTGAATCACTTTTGACCAAAAAATGCTAGTCGGCCATCTGATTTGCTAGCCACCCATGTGGCCACATTGGAGCCCCAGAAGTTCTCTTTCCAATGGCACCAACCTCGCATCGAAATTCCTCCTGTGCAAAGAGTTATGTCCGTTTCGGTGAAGCCGCGCAGCTTTGGCCCTACCCGGATTCATGCCGAACTTCTCCCGAACTAGTTTTCTTCTCTCTTCTCCTCTTTTCTTCAACTCCAAACCCCCGAAGTAAGGTTTTTTGAAATATTTTTCAAAGATTTCATGTCTTTTTCATTCATTTCCACTTTGTCCTTGCTCAGTTTACTGAAAAGCGCAACATTTAATGAAATGCGAGCGTCGGAACATTGTAGGAACTTTATTTTCAAAGCGTTTTGAAAGAGAGGGTTTTAAGGTCTAAAATCTTTTGATCAATATTGTTTTGGTCCAAAAAGGGGTATGAAGTTGAGATTTGACTCTCTCATTGCCGAAGAAGCTAAACCTTTCCCCTGCACACCTTTCTCCACCATGTAAACCATCAGTCGCGTCCAAGTCTTAAAGGCAGTCAAAAATGGGGTGTCTACAGTTGCCCCTCTTTGACAGAACTCGGAAGTCAAGAAGTGACGGGAGTGAATGTCAAAGCCCAGAGACAACCTATTTTTGACATGTCTGAAGACTTGGACAAACCAACAAGGTATAGACAAATGAATGGTTCCGCCCGCAGGCTGCCTACGTATCCTTTTGCAAGGAATCAAACCAGCGTAGTTCAGGGGCAGGATGCAAAATGATATGCGGGAAGATTTTGATAATTGGACTTACACGCTATGCGAAGCCGGCCTGAAGATTGGACTTATACGCTACGCGAAGCCAGTTTGAAAATTGGACTTATACGCTACGCAAAGCCAGTTTGAAGATTCAGGATTTATGCAATGCACTGTAATGACTAAAATGCAATGTGATAGCCAGAAAGCGAAGGCACCTTACAGGGGCAATTGGCAATGACTTACCTCATGCTGCTGGGGACCTTCCCCTTTTTCTTGGTTGAACTGCAGGTACTACTTTTCTCCCTGACTATGGTTGCAGTTTTCCCTATTCTCCAACAGGGTGACAGACTAGGTTGATTCAGTATCTAGAATTGAGGCGCATACAGATGCTATCTCAATCTATGGGGCTGCCATACAGATTTCAAGACGAGGCTATACCCCTGGGTATTTAAACCAGACTTTAGTCTCGGAAATCTCGAATCTTTGCGTTCTAGGCATAAGCCATTCGAACTCTAGTTTCCACCGTCTCAGTTGGTCTCCTAGGAACTCACCGCAAACACAGGCAGGTGGCTATACCAAACCACCGGAAGTCGTTCGGGCACGACAAACACCAAAGGAATTGCACCTTTAGAGGATTTAAGGTCGCCTAGACCAGAAAGTGCACAAGACAGTGCGAATGAAGATGCAGAATTTAAGGTCTCCTGGACCAATGAGTGCACAAGGTAAATGCAAATGATGCAAAAATATAATGTGCACAAGATAGTGCGATGCAAAGTGAATGCACAAAACAGTGCTAAACAGATGCACAAAATAGTGCGATGCTAAAGGTGTACAAAATAGTATGAGCAGGGTGAATGCATAAAAAAGTGCGATACGGATAAGGTGCGCAAGATAGCGTGATGCAATGCACTAACAAGTGCAGGTAAGGTGCGCAAGATAGCGCGATGCAATGCATGCACAATGCAAGTAATGGTCACGGCGCAAGATAGCGCGATGCAATATACTAACAAGTGTAGGTGAGGTGCGCAAGATAGCGCGAATGATACAATGCACAAAATAGTGCGATACGCCAAACAACGTGATTGATTTGAAATGCACAAGATAGTGCGATGTGATATGCAAAGCACAAGATAGTGCGATTGAGGTGCGCAAAATAGCGCGAATGATACAATGCACAAAATAGTGCGATATGCCAAACAGGGCGATTGATTTGAAATGCACAAGATAGTGCAATGTGATATGCAAAGCACAAGACAGTGCGATTGAGGTGCGCAAAATAGCGCGATGAATGCAATGCATAAGATAGTGCGATTGAGGTGCCCAAAATAGCGCGAATGATAAACTGCACAAAACAGTGCGATTGAGGTGCGCAAAATAGCACGAATGATAAACTGCACAAAACAGTGCGATTGAGGTGCGCAAAATAGCGCGAATGATAAACTGCACAAAATAGCGCGAGTGATAATAAATGCACAAAACAGTGCGATACGCTAAACAGCACGAGTGATTTGAAATGCACAAGATAGTGTGAGTGAGAAAAAATGCACAAGATGCACAAGACAGTGCTAGTGAAATACAAAGTGTAAGTGCACAAGACAGTGCGAGTGAGATAAAATGCACAAAAAAGTGCGATAAAATGCATCTTCTATGCAAGTATGGGGGCATTTTCCATGCAAAAGATACGAGCATTTTCTATGCAAGTATGGAAGCATATTCTATGCAATATTGAAAGCAAGCATATTCTATGCATGAAACAAGCAAAGCATATTCTATGCGGAATCAAAAGCAAGCATATTCTATGCATGAATCATAACGATGCGCAGCACGCATGCAACAACAGTGTATATGAAAGTTCACATTCTATGCAATAGAGGAGCATAAAATATGTACTCGGGTGCCGTTGATTTGCCTCTTAGAGGACTTTGCAACTCAATCAGCTCAAAAAGGGCACACCATGTTCATATTGGCGAGAGATAACATATGTATGTGAAACCCTCGAGTGTTGCTTGGACTGCCATTTTGACTTGAAGCATGCTTACACTTGGGATCGAGATACACTCATACTCCAGAGAAATGGCGAGGCCTGAGAAGGTGCACCTGGAATGCAGTCTTAGATTTTGCTAAAGTTGAAACATGCTAAGATGCTCCAAATTTTCCCTCTTTTCTTTTGCTTTGCAGTCCGGAACCTAAATAGCTTCAGATAGGTCCTTGTTTTACTATTCTGACATGACCTGGGTTGAACCCTGCGGCTTTATGAAAGAACTGATCCTTTTTTGCAAAAATGTGGAGAACGACACGGCACTCTGAGCACAAATTGATTTTTTGAATTGAAATGAGAAAAGGGTTCTCAATCGGGTATTGAGCCTACAACTGACCACAGCCAAAACGACTCAACAATGGAAAACAAAGGTAGAACGACCTAAACACAACTCAACAACGGAAAAACAAGGTAAAATGACCTAAACACATTTGTTGACACTCAAACGACTGAAAACAAGAATCGAGACAAACAAAATGCACAAACACAACACTCAGCTGTGTTACAAAGGCGAGAAACCTCTCGGTGCACGAGGAGCCAGTTTCTCCGAGTATTGTTTCCCACCCTTTCTCATTTGTGATTCTCACATCACTCGGCCCTCAAGCTCTGTTTTTCTGAAAAAACCCTTGTCTCACTTTTATCTCATCATACATCTCTCTATTCTTTATTCTCTCATTTTTCATCCCTCCCTAGGTATAGTTGATGGATAAACTGCAAGTTGTGGACTCTTGCCCAGCCTACTCAGCCCGCGGTTACTTCTTTCGACAACGCCTAGTCAATGCCCTTGATGAGGATGGTGGTTCGACTGGATGTGCAATTTGTCGGCAGATCGCATTGCTTGGCGCTGTCCTTGGCTCAATCTCCCAGCAATAAGCTATAGCATGTCCCGGCAAACCGGGATCCAGTTGATTGGTCTGACCCACTGTGTGTTCTATTTTCCATTCCGGTTCCAGCGCCAGTTCGGTCATGATCAGACTTGCCCGCCAGAGGGGATAGAGTACCCGGCTCCTTTCCTGGTCCGAGGCGCACAGCTTGCCCGATATGCCACAACATGGAGGACTAGAGAGCTCCTGGCCTCCGCTCCCACCTTCAGTTGCACTTTGTCTGACGAGTGCTTGGATTGGCTCAATGAAGAGGCACAGATTGGGCCCAGCTTGGCATCAGAGGCTTCGACCAGCTCTGGAAGGGGGCGCAGGGATACCTGACTTGACTATGCCTTGGATTTATTGCTTTATTAGTACTTTCAAGTTTTCTTTATGAATGTAATAAAAAGCAACTTCAATTGTATGCAAGGGCAGGAGAACTCTGTTTTGAAATCAATGAAATTGAAGGTTGTGGTACTAAAAATTTTCCTCTTTGGTCCAAAAATGGTCTTAGTTGTAAAAAGATTAATTTGAACAAAGTTAAATTTTGTTAAAACTTTTCAAAACTATTTTCAATATTGATCAGAACTGGACACGTCTGAAATTTGTTACTGAGATGCACAACCCCGAATCCTAGCAACTGGAAAGTTGCCCCTAGTCTGAATGGTACCACGGCACTTCCTGGCAACGGAAAGTTGCCCCTAGTCTGAATAGCACTCCTGAATGCTGAATTGATAAAGATGACCGAGATGATCAAATGGACAAAGTTGATTAGGGAAAAGATTATGGCTAAACTTCAGGATGAAGTTGCCTATGTATCCCAAAGATGGGAATCAAGCCTTATGTAGTTCAGGCTTAGGTTCACTCGAATATTTTCACTCTCCTTTTACGCTCTAACATTTTCCAAGGCCACAATTTGCGGGTTTTCGGCCAAGCGAGCTCAGTTTTTATAATTTCAAATTTTTTGTGCTCTGAGTTTTGCCTAGGTCGCCCTTTCGGGTTTTCGGCCTAGCGAGCCTCTCAGGGGTAATATTTCTTCAACTTGTCCATGTTGATCGGTTGTGAGAACTCCAGGCCATCTAGATCCATCAGAACCACAGCTCCACTTGACCAGATAGACTTAATGATGTAGGGACCAGTCCGATTGGGTCTGAACTTGCCCCTTGGGTCGTGGATGGGAGCTCGGTTATCCTTGAGCACCAAATCTCCTTCCTTTAAATTCCTAGACTTCACTTTCTTGTTGAAAGCCTGGGCAATTCTACGCTGATAATCTTAAACATGGTACAGTGCTTTCAGTCTTCTCTCATCAAAGAGCATGAGTTCCTCAAACCTGCTCTGCTGCCAATCTACTTCGGCTATTTGACACTCAGCCAATACTCGCAAAGATGGAACCTCAATTTCAATAGGTAGAACGGCCTCCATCCCACAAACCAATGAATACGGAGTCGCCCTAGGAGAAGTTCTAATTGAAGTTCGGTAGCCCTACAGAGCAAATGACAGCTTATCTGGCCAATCTCGGTAGGTTTCCACCATTTTCTGCAATATGTGCTTGATATTCTTGTTGGCGGCCTCAACCGCTCCATTGGTCTGCAGCCGATAGGTAGATGACTTATGAAAAGCCACATTGTATTTCTCCAACAAATCAATCACCTCCTTCTTGAAGTGGGAACTGTTATCTGAAATAACCTCATTTGGGACTCCATAACAACAGATGATGTTGTTTCTGATAAACTTTGCAACGTGCGAAGCCTTCAACACCCGTAAGATTGGGCCTCGACCCACTTCGTGAAATAATCTATCGCGACCAGGATGAACTCATGCCCATTCGACCCCTTCGAAGTGACAGCCCCGATCACATCAATTCCCTAAACTGAAAATGGCTATGGCAAAGTCATATTGTACAGTTTCGACGGCGAAATGTTCATGCGATTTGCAGGAATTTGACATTTGTGGCATCGCCGGACAAAACCGATACAATCCTCCTCCATGGTGGACCAGTAGTAATCTTATCTGAGGATCTTCCGTGCCAGCATTACTCCATTCATATGCACACCGCATTTCCCTCTATGGATGGCTTCCATTAGGCGCTTCGACTCTTCGGCATCGACACACAGCTTATGCATTCCTAGATGACCTCTCTTATACAGCTTACCCCCACAGATGATGAACTGAACGGCCATTCTTCTGATTGCCCTTTTATCTTTGGCATTCACCCCTGGCGGATATGCTTCATTTTCCAAGAAATTCCAAATGTTGTAATACCAGGGGTTTTCGTCCTGAACTTCATTTATAGCAGCAATCGACTCGTAGGCTAGTGTAAATTTCTGGTCAATGATGATTGGACGCATCTGGACTCCACACGGGATGTCTATCATGGAGGATAGAGTTGCTAAAGAATCTGCGAACTTGTTGTTCTCTCTTAGTAGATGGGCAAAGTTTAGCTTCTCAAATCGAGGAATTAACAAGTCTAGGGTCTGGTGATACATCATCATCTTTTCTTCTTTGACTTTCCAGTCTCCTTTTGCTTGAGACACAACAAGGTTCGACTCCCCAATGACGTCCAACCGTCTTGCCCATAGTTCCAGGGCCGCTTTTAGACCGGCAATGCATGCTTCATATTCTGCTTCGTTGTTCGAGACTTTGAATCGGAGTTTGAAGGCTAGAGGGATACGGGAATTGTCGGGTGCTATCAGCAACACTCCTATCCCATACCCGTGCTGATTTGACGCTCCGTCAAAGTACATCGTCCAAGTTTCATCGTCGATATGCAAAATGGCCTCATCTGGGAATAAGTACTCAACTGCTTCACCCCCTTCCATTGGATGGTTGGCTAAGAATTCTGCTACTGCTCTTCCCTTGACTGACTTGCGTGTCACATATTTCAGATCGAATTCGAATAGTAACAGCAACCAACGAGCTAGCCTACCCGTAAGTGCTGGTTTCTAGAAAAGATATTTGATGGGATCGAGTCGTGAAACCAACATTACGGAGTGAGCTAACAGGTAGTGCCGCAGCTTCCTGGTAGCCCATACCAAAGCTAAGCAAGCCTTCTCTAACGATGTATAGCGAGTCTCATACTCTAGCATCTTCTTGCTCAGATAGTAGATGGCTTTCTCCACCTTGTCCTCTGATTCTTATGCGAGCATGCAGCCCATTGTAGTCTCAGTCACTGACAGATACAAAATCAACGGTTTCCCTGGTTCTGGCGGTGACAGCACGGGCAGGTTCTGTAAATATTCCTTGATCTGTTCAAAAGCAGTTTGGCACCGGCCGTCCCATTGGAATTTCTTTCCTTTCTTCAGGAGACCAAAAAGTGGTTCACAAGTCAAGGTTAATTTTGAAATAAACCGTCTTATGAATTGCACTTTACCCAGAAAGCCTCGCACCTCCTTTTCAGTCCTTGGTGGTGGCATTTCTAAGATGGCCTTGATTTTGGAAGGGTCAACTTCGATGCCCCTTTGTGTAATCAGAAACCCCAGCATTTTTCCCGCTGTAATACCAAATGTACACTTTTGAGGATTCAGCCGCAACCGAAATTCTCTAATCCTTTGGAAGAACTTTTGCAAGGTGGTGTAGTGGCCCTCTCTTTCTTTGGACTTGACAATCATGTTGTCCACGTACACCTCAACCTCTTTGTGGATCATGTCGTGCAATATTGTGGTTGCGGCTCGTTGATAAGTAGCTCCAGCGTTCTTTAACCCAAATGGCAATACTCTGTAGCAGTATGTCCCCCATAGGGTGGTAAATGCAGTCTTTTCCCGGTCTTCGGGTGCCATCACTATCTGATTGTAGCCTGAGAAGCCATCCATGAATGAGAGCAAAGCATGCCCTGCTGTGAAATCCACCAACTCATCGATGTGTGACAAGGGAAAGTCGTCCTTCGGACTAGCTCTGTTTAAATCCCTGAAATCCACGCATACTCGGATCCTGCCATCCTTCCTCGGCACTGGAACGATGTTGGCCAACCAAGTCAGATATTCAGATACCAGCAGGAAGCCTACGTCGATTTGCTTGGTGACCTCTTCCTTAATCTTGAGAGCCCAATCCGGGCAGATCTTCCGGAGTTTCTGCTTGACAGGTCGGGCCTCGGGGTCAAGGGGGATCCGGTGCTGTACAATCCCAGGATCGATTCCAGGCAAGTCTTCATAGGACCACGCGAAAACATGTCACGCCCCAAACTCGCCCCTAAAAGTTTGGGCATGACCACCTCAGAAATGGACATAAAACCTGATGAATATAATTTATGGGGCCTAAACGGAAGCATTAAATATCATATAACAGTGTAAAAGAATATCCATTGAGCTAACACTACTATGCCAGGATCGCAAACAGAGCATAACACATAAAGATAGTTATGTACATATATATGTAAACATTACAGACACATCAATCTTAACAGACATTTGGGGTACAAATTAATAATTTAGCAAAACTCCATAACTTGAACGGTCAACACCTAAAAGCTTAGATATTTCGGAATTGACAACAAGGTAATGGAAGCCACAGGTTAAGGTTGACCTCCAGGTTGAGTGCCTACAGAAACAGACATAAAATAAAGTGAGCCAAGCTTAGTGAATAATAGCACATAACAATTCAATGTACAACATGAATTATAATACATATCCGGGCATTTATCAATAAAGAGAACATATGGTTAATTTGTTTCTGTATGCATAGCAAGGTATCTTATTCAAAGAACTTGTCATATCTTGAACATTCGGAGTTTCGTAGCATATCTAGGAATTTTGGAAAAATTATCCAGAAAACGTATCATATCATAAACATGTCAGAAGTTCATAGCATTTTTATCATTTCAGAAAATACTTATCATATTAAACATTTCGTAACTCAAAATATGGATTTCATTAAACACACTTTCATATACCAATGTAGAGTTCACATAACGAGTCTGAATTTGTATTTAATCATAATGGTCTTAGACCTTATCTTGGAACATATCCATAATTTCACAAATTGGCTCTCGGCCTCATTGATTCATAACTTCATAGCTTCACAAATTGGCCCTCGGCCTCTTAGATTCATAACTTCATAGCTTCACAAATTGGCCCTCGGCCTCTTAGATTCATAACTTCACAAATGGCTCCCGGCCACATAAGTTCATAGTTCACAAATGGCCCTTGGCCTCATAGGTTCATAGTTCACAAATGGCCCATGGCCACATAAGTTCATAGTTCACAAATGGCCCTTGGCCTCATAGGTTCATAGTTCACAAATGGCCCATGGCCACATAAGTTCATAATTCACAAATTGTATCTTTCATAACTTCACAAATTATATCTTTCACAGAACGGCCGTAGGCCTCATAACGTTCACATATGTATGGACTCAAGAGGTGGCTCGTACGGATTCTAGAGGTGGCTCCCATTAACGTGTAGCACTTAGTTCCGTACAGCACTTTGTTCCATACCAGAAATCATCATAACATATTAACTTCATAATTATGCAGAAAGTACATACATTCTTTCCATTATTCACATGAATTACCATCGGTAATATAAGTTTAACAGAACATTACTAAAATTTGTTAGCAAAAGGGAACCACATTCCAGAGATACGTAGATATTATAGTTTCATAATACACATAATCACATCAATAGGTCAGAACAGTTCATATCATAGCATGAATCATGTAACAATGTTATTGATACTTAATTCCTTTTTGTTAACCAACTTCACAGTGTTAATAGTTTGTATGCAATTCTTATGCAGAATCCTGAGTAATTCGTAGGATGGCACATTAATAATAAACATTAGCCATAACCAAAATACAGAGGAGGTTCAGAGTCATACCAATGTACACCAAAATCTTGTTTCCACTGATTCCCAACATAATATTCACATAACTATTTGTGAAGAATAGAACGTTAAACAAAAGAATCATTACTGGTAATTAAATGTGCGATTCCTGTACTATTACTCACAATGTTTTGGTGGAGCATTTATTCCTCCCGAAGCGTATCCTACACACATACGAAGTCACACATTAATTCTCTAAATCATTTCCCTTAATTCCTTTCTCATTTTAACATGATTTACAATGCTCATAACAACGTTCATTCGTAAATTTTTAACGTTATTTCAAAACATCTCAGAAATCCAATTAAACTTGTACACGTATAATTCAACCCATCAATTCCATGATTATATTATCAATTTGGGCAAAATCATTATTTATCATTACAAATTAACCTAGGGTTTCCAAACAAAAATAAAGTTTTCATAAATATTCAACATTCTCATATTATTACCTTACATCCCAATTTCTTAATGATTCTACATCTAGAATTCTCAATCCATCATTTAAATCCACAAATTTAACTCCCAACATCACAAACCCTAAAACCCCCAATTCTCATGCTAGACACTATATGCTCAAAAATGGAGATTTGTACATTTATACCATGAAAATACCCCAAATCTATCTATCAATATAAGTATTGGAGAGGATTAGAACCCCTACCTCGAGGAACAAGCAAAGGAGCAAGATTGAGAAGAATCTTCCAACATCTCGAAATTTCAATCGGTAGCACATAATAATCTTCAAGCTTCTTCACTTCTTGATGGGTGATCTTGATCTAAACTAAGGGAAATGGAAGGTTTTGGAGATCAAGGACCTAGGGTTTTCGGTCCTAGGTAAGAGGGAAGAAGAGGGAAAATGAAAATGTGAAGAATGATCTAGAAAAGAGGCTTTAAACCTGCTGAATTCGCGTCCCACGCTCGAGCGTCGCTTCCCACGCTCGAGCCGACATGCTTTCAGCACATATTTCAAAACTTCGAACAGGTATAACTCTCCCATCCGGACTCCGTTTTAGGTCGTTCTTGTGTCCAAATTAAAGCCCCAGAAATAAGCTTTCCAATGGTTCTAACCTCACATCCAAATTCAAAGTGTGGAGAAAGAAAAGGGCATAAGAGTGGCGGCTGGTCGTAGACGAATCATTTAAATTAAAGCTTTTGATTCCATTCTATTTTACCTTCATTTTACCACCTCAACCCGTACTCCAAAATAACATAAGAAGGTTCTAAGTAAACTAATAAAATGTCCAAAATGAACCCACATGCCTCAGAAATACAACTCAACCTGGAGACCCGCTCAAGCGCCCAACCCTGCGCTCGAGCGCGAAGACCAACAAAGACGTCCGCTCGAGCGTCAACTCCCCCGCTCGAGCGGAAAATCACAACTCCCAGAATCTTAAGCCGTCTGCGAAATTTGCTTGAAACCCCAAATGTCCGCTCGAGCGTCAACTCCTCCGCTCGAGCGGAGGGAAAGATTCTGGGTCGTCACATCCTTCCCTCCTTAAAAGAAATTTCATCCTCGAAATTGAAGAAACCCAAATAGAAGACAGTTCAAACATAAATGGAAACACATTCTGTAATGTTCCAAAACTAGATCCACACTTGGGACAGGAAAGGATCACAAATTCTTTCGATTAACATACACGCATCAAAATTTCAACGGGCAAGGAGCAACACTAACCATTTATAATCCCAAAGCCCATGACAACTTCTCAATTAACAACTAAGCGCACCACATCTAGTGAATGCCCAAAACTCAATTTCAAAGACAATTCACATTGTATGATCCAACACCAAAATTTTCAATTGCACTTTAATTAACGGCATCACCAACTCTTTATTTCATTGACATTTAAAAAAACATATAATAGTGAAGACCATCATACAATTACTCCTTAAAGACACTTACATAGAGGAGCTCCTACTCAACTTCAAGAGAGGTCAATCAAAAGATCAAAGATACCTCAAGCTTTGAAATCTCTACAACCTTTTCACTTCCTCACTTACTTCCTTGAAGATCTATGCTCTTCTTTTCAATCCTTATTTCTTTCTATGCGTAAGAAGACTTAGATATATACATAGATGGTCATACATAAAAACATGTAGGATAAAATCCTATCATTTAATCATTCCGAAATTGAAATCTCGTAAACATACTTAAGATTACATAAAAATTATGCTGGTCACAAATACATAATCAATTTCAGATAATTAAACTTTCAAGGTTTCCAATTTCTTATTCAATTATGCAAAATAAATTCCCACAGCATGCATTAAGTTCAATCATAATGAAAGTACTCTCCACTAAGTCTCTAACTAGGTCAGCCCAGCTGTAATAGTTCATACGCAATTTTGATTCGAGAGTACACATTCAAACTTATCTTAAAATGCAATTTACTCGGTAGGACATGACCATTACGGTTACATATAGTTCCCAAAATAACTTACTTACGTGGTTAGACTTAAATCCTATTATGCATCATTGAATCAGACCTTAGAACCTACCAAATAAGGTTCTACCTAGGAGGTACCATATTTTCCATTTACGAAAATATATCAAAATCAGATCATTATGTAGATTTTAAACCACATTTTCTACTTCTTGATAAAATCTGAACAGTGGGAAGAAGAATCCCCATTATAGACACCTGATCATGCTGTCATATGTTTAAATCTAAATAATAAATACAACTATCAAAACAAGGCCAGAAATTGAATTCAAAATCGTACTTGACTAATCATTCATAACCGTAAGGTATAACATTTTCCTTTACTAGCACTTTTTCTTGTCATAGCACAAACTAATTTGGCCCCCTTTTCCACTATTCGAACAATTCTTCTTCTTTTTTTTTTTTACTAGAAGACACAAAGTCACTCACATAGTTTCGTCTTTACAACTTGTAATTATAGTGGATCAACAAACGGTCATACAGAAATTAGAGACCAATCATCTGGCCCGATTAGTTAACATACATAGAGTGTCCAGTTATTCCTCATACATAGATTCTACCAAGTTCGTTCATAAGATCATAAATCAGTAACTATAAGAATCACATCTTTCTAGATTCTATAATATCGAACAACACATGCAACAGTATAGCAAGGAATAATTTGATTTCGTAACATCAAGGTTCATAATTCTTAGTATTGTAATCACGTAGTGAGTATCGTACAATGTTGTCTAAACATGCAAGAGAAGATGAATGCCCAATACGTATCACTAATCCATTAGCAAAATGGAATATTTCCAATGTCCATTTGTTTTCACTGTAATCCTCGATATTATGCAAAACAATTCACATCATAACCTCTATATGGGTGATAGAGGACAATTTCGCAATATCTAACATTTACATAGTTACACATAAATATTTCACAGAAATGATTTCTCAACCTTAAATAATTTTATTTATTTAGTTTGACTTCGAAATAGTCAAGAGCAGCCTCATTTTCTTTTCTTGACGTGGGTGAGGTCCTTCATATCATTCAATCATTTCTTACACGAAATCTTGATCGCAAATTACAGAATACACGTAAACAAACCAGATTACAGACTTCAGGTCACAGATCACAGATTCCATAAACAAATCCCGATTACACATAAATTGAACTCATTCGACACTATCAATTCACATCACGTTATAACATAGCATAAATGGAACGGAGAAATAAAAACATGTTCATACATATTCTTAGTTATACTTGAATCAGAACAGAAATCAGAGTCTATGCTTGATCATAATCCACCCGTACAAGACCGTCGGTGGCAAAAGATGTCTTGTAACAGACTTAAACCACGGTATTATTACCCCCGGGCAAGGGCCATAAGACCACGGTATTATTACCCCCGGGTAAGGGCCTTGTATTAAGGATGCCATTAATACTTTTACATACATGAATCATCATTCCTTAATTCGTAACGTAACATGTCAGAAAATAAAACATTACTTGTCATATCATGTCATTTTCGTGCGCTTAACAAAATAGAATAATTCACTTCTCATATGGGTCACTGTATACATAACTTTTTCTTGCAGCCGGTCATATGTAACATGATTCAACTATTATACAAAACATAACTTATCAAAATACGTATCACAATAACTTTTCAAATCATAGATCCAAACAGTACCATGACAAGAAAGACATCACTATATCATAACTAAATATTGCATACTTAGTGTTTAAGCAATTCATAACAACCAAAAATTACATGTGCATTACTTACCAATCATTTTCCCTTTTTATTCAGCCCGAGGTGATCCTCTATCCTTATTTCTGCCATGCTCCACACAACAATCAATCAAATATATATACACAAGGAAGGTACAATAGACATGGCTCATAATCGTTAGCGTAAACAAATTGCATTTAACATTGCTATCAGTCTTTTCATATATACTAAGGATGTCATGCATGAAGCCTAAGACTTTTCTAGACATCCTCTGACTCAATGGATCAGGTGTGTGAGATAGCAACTCGTGCTCCGATACCACTTGTCACGCCCCAAACTCGCCCCTAAAAGTTTGGGCATGACCACCTCAGAAATGGACATAAAACCTGATGAATATAATTTATGGGGCCTAAACGGAAGCATTAAATATCATATAACAGTGTAAAAGAATATCCATTGAGCTACCACTACTATGCGGGATGCATAAGCGAGCATAACACATAAAGATAGTTATGTACATATATATGTAAACATTACAGACACATCAATCTTAACAGACATTTAGGGTACAAATTAATAATTTAGCAAAACTCCATAACTTGAACGGTCAACACCTAAAAGCTTAGATATTCCGGAATTGACAACTGGGTAACGGAAGCCACAGGTTAAGGTTGACCTCCAGGTTGAGTGCCTACAGAAACAGACATAAAATAAAGTGAGCCAAGCTCAGTGAATAATAGCACATAACAATTCAATGTACAACATGAATTATAATACATATCCGTGCATTTATCAATAAAGAGAACATATGGTTGATTTGTTTCTGTATGCAGAGCAAGGTATCTTATTCAAAGAACTTGTCATATCTTGAACATTCGGAGTTTCGTAGCATATCTAGGCATTTTGGGGAAATTATCCAGAAAACGTATCATATCATAAACATGTCGGAAGTTCATAGAATTTTTATCATTTCAGAAAATACTTATCATATTAAACATTTCGTAACTCAAAATATGGATTTCATTAAACACACTTTCATATACCAATGTAGAGTTCACATAACGAGTCTGAATTTGTATTTAATCATAATGGTCTTAGACCTTATCTTGGAACATATCCATAATTTCACAAATTGGCGTTCGGCCTCGTTGATTCATAACTTCATAGCTTCATATCTTCACAAATTGGCCCTTGGCCTCTTAGACTCAAAACTTCATCGCTTCACAAATTAGCCCTCGGCCTCTTAGATTCATAACTTCACAAATGGCTCCTAGCCACATAAGTTCATAGTTCACAAATGGTCCTTGGCTCACAGGATCATAGTTCACAAATGGCCCATGGCCACATAAGTTCATAATTCACAAATTGTATCTTTCATAACTTCACAAATTATATCTTTCACAGAACGGCCGTAGGCCTCATAACGTTCACATATGTACGGACTCAAGAGGTGGCTCGTACGGATTCTAGAGGTGGCTCCCACTAACGTGTAGCACTTAGTTCCGTACAGCACTTTGTTCCATACCAGAAATCATCATAACATATTAACTTCATAATTATGCAGAAAGTACATACATTCTTCCCATTATTCACATGAATTACCATCGGTAATATAAGTTTAACAGAACGTTACTGATATTTGTTAGCAAAAGGGAACCACATTCCAGAGATACGTAGATATTATAGTTTCATAATACACATAATCACATCAATAGGTCAGAACAGTTCATATCATAGCATGAATCATGTAACAATGTTATTGATACTTAATTCCTTTCTATTAACCAACTTCACAGTGTTAATAGTTTGTATGCAATTCTTATGTAGAATCCTGAGTAATTCGTAGGATGGCACATTAATAATAAACATTAGCCATAACCAAAATACAGAGGAGGTTCAGAGTCATACCAATGTACACCAAAATCTTGTTTCCACTGATTCCCAACATAATATTCACATAACTATTTGTGAAGAATAGAACGTTAAACAAAAGAATCATTACTGGTAATTAAATGTGCGATTCCTGTACTATTACTCACAATGTTTTGGTGGAGCATTTATTCCTCCCGAAGCGTGTCCTACACACATACGAAGTCACACATTAATTCTCTAAATCATTTCCCTTGATTCCTTTCTCATTTTAACATGATTTACAACGCTCATAACAACGTTCATTCGTAAATTTTTAACGTTATTTCAAAACATCTCAGAAATCCAATTAAACTTGTACACGTATAATTCAACCCATCAATTCCATGATTCTATTATCAATTTGGGCAAAATCATTATTTATCATTACAAATTAACCTAGGGTTTCCAAACAAAAATAAAGTTTTCATAAATATTCAACCTTCTCATACTATTACCTTACATCCCAATTTCTCAATGATTCTACATCTAGAATTCTCAATCCATCATTTAAATCCACCAATTTAACTCCCAACATCGCAAACCCTAAAACCCCCAATTCTCATACTAGACACTATATGCTCAAAAATGGAGATTTGTACATTTATACCATGAAAATACCCCAAATCTATCTATCAATATAAGTATTGGAGAGGATTAGAACCCCTACCTCGAGGAACAAGCAAAGGAGCAAGGTTGAGAAGAATCTTCCAATATCTCGAAATTCCAATCCGTAGCACATAATAATCTTCAAGCTTCTTCACTTCTTGATGGGTGATCTTGATCTAAACTAATGGAAATGGAAGGTTTTGGAGATCAAGGACCTAGGGTTTTCGGTCCTAGGTAAGAGGGAAGAAGAGGGAAAATGAAAATGTGAAGAATGATCTAGAAAAGAGGCTTTAAACTCGCTGAATTCGTGTCCCACGCTCGAGCGGACATGCTTCCAGCACAGATTTCAAAACTTCGAACAGGTATAACTCTCCCATCCGGACTCCGTTTTAGGTCGTTCTTGTGTCCAAATTAAAGCCCCGGAAATAAGCTTTCCAATGGTTCTAACCTCACATCCAAATTCAAAGTGTGGAGAAAGAAAAGGCAAAAAGAGTGGCTGCTGGTCGTAGACGAATCATTTAAATTAAAGATTTTGATTCCATCCTACTTTACCTTCATTTTACCACCTCAACCCGTACTCCAAAATAACATAAGAAGGTTCTAAGTAAACTAATAAAATGTCCAAAACGAACCCACATGCCTCAGAAATACAACTCAACCTGGAGACCCGCTCAAGCGCCCAACCCTACGCTCGAGCGCGAAGACCAACAAAGACATCCGCTCGAGCGTCAACTCCCCCGCTTGAGCGAAAAATCACAACTCCCAGAATCTCAAGCCGTCTGCAAAATTTGCTGGGAACCCCAAATGTCCGCTCGAGCGTCAACTCCTCCGCTCGAGCGGAGGGAAAGATTCTGGGTCGTCACAAAACATCTTTGAAATCTTTTAATAAAGCGACTAAGTGCTCGCGTTCCTCCGAAGACAACGTGGACCCGATCTGGACCAGCCGCGGCTCCTCCTCAGTACCAATATTCACGATATTGATTTCATGAACTAAAGGTTTAACAAATCTTTCCTGCTCCTGCTCAATTAAATGTTGCAAAACCGAAGGAATTTCGTCCTCGTCGTTTTCATGAAAGTTTTGAAAGTCTGAATTAATACAATAAATCAAGGGCACAGAAAAGTACTCAGAAACCACAGTTACTTCATTCTCATTAAGCATGTCCAAATCGTCCGATCCCTCGGTTACAACAGACTCAAATGAGAAAGAAAAAGACGACCTGGACAAGACTGTGGCATCCGGGTTATCATCTCCAGGAGTACCAGACTCAGACTCAGTCGAGCTGGAACCTGATTTCGACTCATAAGACTCGGTGAAATCAGATTCCGGCTCCCTACCTGACCTGGTGCTGTTGGACAAAAATCCCTCTTCGTATTGCCAAGTGAGAGAGGGTGTGATAGATGCATCCAAAATAGTTGCTGGTAGGCCCGCAGCCGTTCCATCTCCAATCATGGAAATCGAGAAGTTATCCCCCAAGCACTTTTGGTCGATCGGAGGATCTGAAAGTAGACATGCCAGTGCTACCCCCATTTCAATTTCAACGCCCTCGGAATCCTGCCTTACACTGCTCAACCTCGGCTGATGGGTCTGTTTGCTCTACAGCAATGTCATCCCCGGATAGTTGCAGGTCGAAAAAGATCTCGAAACCTGGCACGCGCTTCTTCTCCGTGTTCAGCCATGGCTCTGGGAAGCCACAAAACGGAAAGTCCTCCCCCTCTCGGACGAAGTGTCTGTTTAGGGTACCCTGAATGGGCCTATGCATCAGCTCAAAAGGCTTCCCAGCCTACTTTGCTATGGCTCTTCCAGCCATTTCCTTTCCCTTCCTTATCCAGTCCTCTTTGGTGGGCAGATAACCCAAGCCAAAGGTATGAGGGTTGTGTGGCACTTCGGCCAATGCTGCGATGCCCTTCCGGCCGCTCCTTCCTAATCCCATCCCGGTGATGTGTTGTAGCTTGTTCACGAGGTATACAGATTGAGCACTGACATACACTCCCTCATTCACAGCTGTGATATTCTGCACAACTCGAGCCTCAGCCAGAGTAAACGCTGATAAGAACACATCCTTCGTGCCGTGCTCGATTTCCAAGACTGGTGTAGACACGTCTGGCGAGGGATGGATGGACGAATTCCCGAAAACAATGGCCACCCCCTTCCCGTGAGGGTACTTCAACATCTGATGCAAAGTGGAAGAGACTGCCTTCACTTGGTGCAAGCACGACCGCCCCAAGAGTAGATTGAAGGTTGCGGGAACGTCCAAGTGTAGACACCCCATTTTTGACCGTCCTCAAGACTTGGACATCACCGTTGGAACACTCGGTGATCATCCATGTTTGTGTTCGTTTGGAGTTCCCGGAGGTCTCGGCCACGCGGCTTGCCTCAGAATCTCCGAACTCGACTGTTTTGTGTTTGGTTTTGCACCAAACACTTGTGTTTTGCCTTGGAAGGGCAGGGGATGCCTTGTGAGGTCTCCCCACACTCCACCGGCCGTGACTTGAGGCCACCGGCTGTTGTTTGTGTCCATCGGCCATATATTTGGCCGACCGGCACTCTTGTTGGCCGACCGGCCATCAATTTTGTCAAAATGACATCTTTGGCCAGCCGACTACTGTGCATCTTCTTTTGCAAATATTTTAGCACAGCTGTCTTGCATTTGCTTCCCCTCCATACACGTGTATAAAGGGATGGACCTGTTGTTAGTTTACCTTGTAAGCTTTACAAGATTGGCTCCTCTATAAGAGGAGGCCTTCTCTCCCTTATTTTAGGGTTAGACAAGTTGGAGAGGAGAGTTAGAGAGCTCTGGTTTTAGGGTTTAAGTTAGTGTATCTAACCTATATCTATACCTCTCCCTCTCTTGCCATTGTGTGTGTTTTAGGCTTAGTTTTGTGCACAAACACCTACCATCACAGCATCCTCTTGGAATTGAGGTCCTTGAGGCTTGTTTTTAGAGTTTTGAAGCTGGTTTGGAGCTCAAGGGGCTGCTGGTTCACCATTTTTGAAGAAAGGCTACAAGGGTAAGAAACTAGTCCCTTTTCCCTCTTTCTTGCATACTATTTTTGCCTATCTTGTATCAATTTTTGTGTTTAGCATATAACATAAAAAAGTTCTATTTTTAAGCCCTCTTGATAGTTTGTTAAGAGTGTTTTGTGATTTGGGTTTGTTTGACCCCCCTTAGGCCTTGAGAGGCCCCATTTTGTGCCATTTTTGGTGAGCTCCAGGACCCTAGTGTTTGGGCCTCCTCACCACTGAAATCTTGAGGGATTTCAGAGGTGAGGATGGTGCCTTGAGGTCCCAAGGAGGAGAGGGCCACCCCCTCTCCTTGTTGTCCTTGAAAAGGACCCATTTTGGCCTCTTGAGGGAGCATCATGTTGAGTACTTGTTGATCATGCCATGGCTGTATTTTATGCTTAGTATGTTATGATATAACTTTGTATTAAGTTGGTTTTGGTACACCATGCATGCCTTGCATAGATGCCTTGTAATGCCATGTTTAGGCCTTAACATGCCTTAGGTTGTAAGCCCTTGTTTTAGCATGTTCTAGGCTTAGCTTTGTGAAGCTTTCGTGCTTATTTCACCATGTTTAAGGTCTGTCCATAGTTGTTTGGGTCGATCTTGGCATGCTTAGTGTGGCCCCTTTGCACTTTTGGCTTGTTGGCCTTAAGTGTGTAAGTGTGTAGCTTGCATTACTTGCTTCGGTTTAAGTGGTTTGGCACCATTTGTAACATCATTTCAGTCCCTAAGATATGCTTGTATGCTTGCTTTGGACACCTCTTTAATGCTTTGAAAGCTTGTGTTGAATGCTCCATGTTTTGGCCATTGTGCATGTTTTGGACTTGAGCCACTTAGATGTCATCTAGGTGCACCCTTGGCTTTGTTTAAGTCTGCCTTTGACTTATTTTAAGTCCCCTTAGGCTTGTGAGGCTTGGTGGACTTGACCTTGGATTAAGCCTCCATGGCTTGTCCTAAGTACTTAGGCCATTGTGGCATGTTTTGCTATCTTGTTTAAATTGACTTGGCATCATTTTATAACATGATTTCAGAGCTTAGTTTGCATGCCATTAATCCATGTTTGTCCCTTTTAAATGTGTTTAAAAGTTGCTTCATTATGCTTAAGTCTTGAACCATGTATCTATGCATGTTTGCATGAACATTTGCCTTCATGTACTTAGCATTTTGGGCCACTGTTTTAGGCCTATTTAGAGCTGCCTAAATCATGTTTAAGTCCATCCCTTCGTTGGTTGCATATGCTCCTTGTGTGTCGTAGCATATTGGTAAGTTGTTGCATGTTGGAACTTGCATGATTGAATGAAGTCACATGCTTGTTTGCATGCTTGGACATCCACATTGCATCTTGCATGCTTGTTGGTTAACATTGATGTTTCATGTCTTGTATGCTTATTTGCTTTGCCATGGTTGCATACTAGTTAACATGCCTAGGATTGCATTGCATTAGCATGCGTGCTAGACCTCTTGAGATGAGTATGATAGAGGTTGGGCCTCCTTGTGTGCTTATTTGGTTTGCATTCATTTGAAATTGAAGTTGCACACTTGATTCTTTGGGTCATCATGCATGGAAATGCGTGATTGGTGGTCCGAGAATCGAGGCACATCCTCTTTTGAGTCCTTAACATGATAAGGAGTGTGATTGGTGCATATATTGCTTGAAATGCATTGCCATGCTATGTCTTGCCCTCTGCTGCTGTAAGTTGTAGGTTCTGCAGGCATTTTTGGCCGACCGGCAACATATAGTGCCGATCGGCCGTCCATTAGTGGCCGATAATTCAATAAGAAGCCGATGACCACATCCTGCTGCCGGTGGCAATTCTCCTTAGCCGGTGGTGTTCACCAGTGTCCAGGGAAGCAATTCTGAGGCTTTGGTAGTCTTCAGAGGGGCAGAGAAGGGAAAACAGAGGCAGTCTATGCATGGCAGTGCGCTTTCGAGCAGGACCTGAGCATGCGTTGCATCGAGCCCTCTCCCCGAGGCTGCTGTTCATTGCTTTCTTAGACTAATTAATTTGCCTAATTAGTTTAGTTCGGTTTGTAATAATTAATTAGCTCGTAGTTAATTAATTTGTATTATTATTTGGTCCCTCCGAGCGAGGGTAAATCTGTAATAAGTGTGGGTGTGTGTGCGTGCATGTCTTCCAACCCCCACCTCTTTCTCCCTTTTACTTACCCGTTTTGATGGTTAGTATTAGGACATGTTTATTTTAGCATACCTTATGCTATGCATGCGTGCATCCATTCATCTGTCTTGCATGCACCGGGCTCGACGCATCATGCTAACTGCATTAGTATTTCAAATCTAACTTGAATACGTGCATCAAATGATTGTATTCCACATGCCATTTTAGGGTTAGCCGAGCCTATCCTAATGACATTTTGTATGCGATGCATTAGCCACTTAACATGGACTAGGATCACGCATGTTTGCTAACTAGTTTACTATTTTGGCACGGAGTACGATGTAAGTATTTTTATGCTTTAGCATATCGCATGCGTGTGAATGTTAACATGATAGCATGCTTACCATGTGGCTAGATGCTTATGTACTATAACTGCCTGAATGCCTGTAGGTGAAGGTTGGATTGTTTGAGTTGGAATAAACTCGTTGAAATCCGTGTTTAGCAAATTCCAAAAACATTTTCAAAACAAACGGATATGCAATGCTTATTTCCAAATTAGGCGATCTAGTCTATACTTTTGTGTTGTGCGCATCACACAGTAATTCTAGCTAATTAATCGGAATAAGAACACATAACGTTTTCAAAAATGGATATCACGGTTAGTAGAGGCCGGTCTTCGGACCGGGCGAGAGGGGGTGCTCATAGCTGACCTTCCCCAATCGTACACAAGCTCCCGAGCTGAGGCAACTTCGGTGATGACAGACATGTGGCCTTTGGCACCGAGTCAGGGTTTCCTAAATTTCCCAAAAATAAAATATTTAGGTGGCGACTCTGTATCTGGCAAAGCAGTCCATGTTTGGCACTTCTTTTCAAAAATCTGTTTTTCTCAAAACGATTTGCCAGAGTTGGACTCTTTGGTTCAGATTAAGAACCGCAACAAACAAAAAGGGTGTCCGAATTGTAACGTGTGAGTTCCCTCGCGGACCTGTTACACCAAGACATGGAATTCAATGTTGTGTTGTCCTGTACCAACCTGGGTCTAAATTTTGACAGTCTCCATCACCTCCCTGCTGGTGTTATCATAGGCTCTGATCACTTGAGTAGTCGGCACGAAGTCTGCGGGCTTCAACCCGATTGCATATGCCATCCTGGCTGGGCAGACGTTGATGGCGGACCTGGTATCAACAAGAACCACCGGTATCCACTTGTCTCTACATTCCATAGAAATGTAGAGAGGTTTGTTATGATTTGCGCCCTCAGACAGTAGTTCTTTGTCGAAAAAGGTTAATGTCGGGGAACCTCCTCTCGGAAAGACAAGTCCAACCAGCTACTCTGGCGTGGTATCTGTAGAGAGTTTAGCCTTGTCCATAGTAGATAAGACAGCCTGTCTGTGCACTCGTTACGCCATAAGCAGTCCCCAGATGGAGATGTCTGCTTGTATCTTCTTTAATTGCTTGAGCACAACTTCTTCTTCGATTTGTTTCTCCTTCTGTCTTTCAGCTTCCTTATCCTTCCCTGATGCCTCTAGCTGGTCTAGGTGTGGGGGCTTCAAATACCGCGTGCTTCTTGTCATATGATCAACCTCATCAAGATACAAGGTGTCGTCTGGTTGACGGCCTCCCCAATCTTCGTCTGTGTGGGCAAGACATAAATCATCATCTTCTCACCACATTCCGTTGGCATTCAAAAGGCACCTGTCTGGCTCTGACATGATTGTACTCGCAGTACTTTCAGCCCATATGCTCACAGCATCTTCTGTTCTTGTGCCCACAACACTTTCAATCCCTTCATGGGTTTTGGCCTTCCGGACTCCCTCAGAATCCCAAATCTTTTCTTGTTCCACCTGTGTTAGCGCAGTTTGTTGTTCAGCTTTCCCTACATTCACAATGTCCCAATTCCGAGCGAAATTCTTTGTACCGGCACTCTCCGGCAATGTACTCTGACTTTCGGCCCTTCCAGCCACCACTGATACTCTCGCCCCTACTGGGCCTTGTTCTAGTTGGAACTCTATAACATCCAGTTGATCATCCAACCATCCGGTAGCCTCTGTTGATTCCTCATACCCAAACTAGTTGACTGCCTCATCCCTTGATTCTTGGTCATTGAAGAACTGGAGGTTGGCAAAGCCCTCTTCTACAGCCGTCAAATCATCCGTTCCCTGCTCAACTCTGTCCCCCTGGATCACACACAGTTCTGCTCTTTCTGGCAATCCTACACTTGGCTCAGACTGGCCCACTGACAGGATGTACTCACTCGGATCGTAGGCTTTTCCAGTAAAATTCCCAGACTCCTCAAACCCTGACTCAACAGTTCCATCGTCCTCTGCAATTTCCCCTGTATTCTCTTCAACGGCCACCACCATTGACTCAGGTCGGGTTGTAGAGATGTCCAACATGCACAAAAGGTCAGTGCAGTCGGGAAGGAACACCTCCGGCTTAGGTAGATGGGAAGGAGTGATATAGATGCTAGGATCGTAAGACACGACCACAGTCTGGATAAGATTGACTCTTTTGGGAGGTGGAGCTTGGTTGTGTGTAGGGAGTGGGTTGGTTGTGACGTTAGGTCTCTCTGGAGGCAAAATCACATTTTTGTCAACGAGATCTTGAATCTCGTGACGCAATCTGAAACATTGGTCGGTATCATGGCCATGCTGCTAGTGATATGCACAGTACTTGGCTGGGTTATGAGTGGGGGGTAGTGGATTTGGCAACGGCCTCGGCTCCAGGGGTGTTAGATGCCCCTTTCTGATTAAGACCCCTAGAGCCTTGGACAAGGGCATGTACAGTGGGGTGAAGGTTCTTTGGCCTCTGGGTGGGTATTTAGTGGTCTGTGTATTGCTTCCGGATGCACCGGAGAAGGGTGTGGCTGCCATGGGCCTTGGAAGGGGAGGGGGGATGGTGGCGACCATGCTGACCTCCGAAGTTCTTGCAGTTGCAGCGCCACTCGGGCCTGCATTATTGTTGCGGTTAAAAGTTCTCCGAGGTTGCTCCCTGTCTTGGTCAATCAGACCCTGTTTCATTGCATCTTCAATTTGCACCCCCATCTCGTGCAGATCCGAAAAGGTGGGGAAGGGGAGCACAATCATTTTTTGCATCAGTTTTGGTTGGAGATTGCGCACAATCATCTTGATCTGGTCCTTATCGGTGGGCCTTAAAGTCATCATCGAGACCTTCGCCCTCTACCGAGTCACGAAATCTGAGAAACTCTCTTTGGGCTCCTGCCTTGTTGTTTCGAGATCACAAGTTGTAATCTCGATTTGGGTGTTGTAAGAGTATTGCGCAACAAAGGCCTCGGCCATTTCGTCCCAACACTGCTTGACATCATCCTCCAACTTCGCATACCAGATGGCGGCTACACCCGACAGGGTTCGGCCGAATAGCGAAAGTTTCTGTGGTCTGGTTAGGCCCATTGGCCGTAGTATATCTGAAAATAGCCAGATGTGGACCACGGGGTCCCCAGATCCATCGAAGCGATCGATCTGTGGCATTTTGAATCTGTCCGGCAATGTCACGGCGACATCGGTATATCCGTCCTCGATATCCGGGATAGCCTTTACCCCCTGGGATTTTTTGAATAACTTCTCGAGCTTGCTTAATTTCAGTGTTGTAGGGTCTACTTCAAACTCGAAGGGAGAGTCCGGGTGGTTGATGGGTGTATGTACCTTGGATAATTGAGACGGAAGCGAGGGTGGAGCCGGCCCCGTTAGAATGTATGTGTCCTCCAGAGCAGCATGGATATTTGGCAAAATGTTCTGGGCATTCGGCAGGACATTCTGGGTAGTTGGTGTTTGCTCAGGTAGCGGGACCCCTGGTGGAGGAGAAGCTGGATGTGAGGCTGATGCTCCGGCTTGTTGCTGTAGCCGGGTAATTAGTTCCGCCTGTTGAGCCATGATTGTGGCCTGCTATTTAGAGAACTCCACTTGGCGGACAGCATCCTCCTGCATTTGCTTCATACTCTCTTGGAGTTGGCGCATCATTTCTTCCATTCAGCAATGTTCATGATCTTCTGTTGGTACGGTATGTGTATTTCTATGGCGTAAACCGAGATCTCAAATTTCATTCCTTTGCTAGGGTAGACCATTACTCTGGTAACCTCTGCTCAGGCACACTGTGCTTTCTCGGTCTTCTTCTGACAACCGAGGGTAGAGAATGATACACTGGCTGTCCGTCAACCAGATCCTCAGATCGATTGAGTCGATGACCTCTTGTCCAAAGTGCTTGGGGAATATCTACTGGGTCGGAAGCAATTGTGCTAAAACTGTCGTAGCAAAAAGATAAATAAAGCAGAAAGGAAATAAATAACCAGATAAACGAACAGCATAACAGCTTAAAATAAATACACAACACACAGTTGGGCATAACAACACATGGTCGATAAGCTGAATACACACTATTCTCAAACACTGATCACTATCCCTGAATCACTGTCCCCAAAAGACTGAATCCGATACCCACAGATAACTGATTCTCAAACTCTGATTGATGCCCGCAGGCCTGATGCCCAAACTCGTAAACTGATACATGCATTTCCCTGTAGAGACGGACTCTAAAAGCACATAACAGATAAGTGAGAGCCAAAGCACCCCTATGTTGGGGTAGGGTTCCCCTGTCCTATTTTGTCAGGAGCTAGGGTTTCACTACGCATGCAGCGGTTTCAGACAACCTATATCAGGTAAGCAACCTGTCCTAGTTTGGAATGGTCACTACGGATTCCGAATATGCACTAGGTCGAATGGTCAAAAGGGTGCCCCGGTAAAACCGGGGTTTGTGTTCCTATACTGGCAGAGCCCGTAACCGGTAAGCCTTATGGCACGCAGCCTCTGGCAAACCGCTCAGGAATAGCAGATGGCAAACATGGTATCCTAGGCGCACCAATGCAAATGCAATGCAAAGAAACACACAAGTGTAATCAAAACCAGATATCATGAGTTCGAGTCAAGTTCTCTAACTCCCCAGCAGAGTCGCCAGAAACTGTAGACGTTCCCGAATGCCCCGGGAGGGTGAGTCCCGTTCTGTTCGCTTGTGGGTCTACTACAGTTCAGGACTCAATGTCACGGTTCTTACTCTGAACCAAAGAGTCAAAATCCGGCAGATCGTTTTGAGAAAACAGATTTTTTTGAAAGAAGTGCCAAACATGGACTGCTTTGCCAGATACAGAGTTGCCACCTAAATATTTTATTTTTGGAGAAATTTAGGAAACCCTAACTCGTTTGCCTAAGGCCACGTGTCCATTATCACCAAAGTTGCCTCGGCTCGGGAACTTGGGTACGATTGGGGAAGGTCACTTCGTGAGCACCCCCGCTCGCCCGATCAAAGATCGGCCCCTACTAACCATGATATCTAGTTTTAAAAACATTATGCATTCTTATTCCGGTTATTAGCCTAGATTTACTATGTGATGCACACAGCATACAAGTATAGACTGGATCACCTGAATTGGAACAAAGCATTTCATGTTCATTTTTGGAAGATGGTTTGCTACTCGCAAGTAGACTTAAAATACAGATTTTGCCACCCTCGGATGGGCTTAGAAAAAGATGGTTTTGCCACTATCTAGTGGACTTAAAACTCACAGTCGATGAATTGTTCCAATCCAAATAACCCAACCTTCACCCACAGGCATTCAGGCAGTTATATCACATAAGGATATAGCCTCATGGTAAGCATGCTATCATGGCAGTCACTCACATGCATGCAAGGATGCTAAAGCATAAAAACTTACCGAGTATTCCAAGCCAAAACAGAAACTGATTAGAAATCAATGCATGATCCTAACTATACAGAAATGCCTAATGCAACACATGCAAAAATGCAACTATAGCAGGCTCGGCTATTCTAAACATGGCATATGAAATGCTACAGCTAACATGTATTCAACTTGGAATTGAAATACAAATGCAGTTAGGATGATGCGCCGAGCCCTGTGCATGCAAGACATATGAATGAATGCAAAACATGCTATCATACTGTATGCTAATTGAAACATGCCCTAATCTAACCATCATAAGCTGGTAAATAAAAGGGAGAAAGACGTGGGGTTGGAAGACATACATCACACTCACGCTTATTACAGTTGTGCCCTCGCTCGGAGGGTCTGAATAAATAATATACAGTCCCAAATAAATAATACAGTCCAAATACATACAAAATTCTAATTAATTAACAAATTAACTAAGAAAGCAATAAACTAGCATGCAAGCTAGGGACTGCCTCAACTCTGCTCCGGATGATGAATGATGCATGTTCGAGTTGCCTTGCGCGAAAATCCATTGCGATGCCCCAATTAGCCTCTGTTTACAATTAAGCCCGGAATATTGCACGAAGCTCCAAAAGGCTGCCGGTTTTTTATTAGCTGCAACAGAGAGCAAGAAAGGGGCATGGTAAAGTATTTTCACATATGTATGCTTGCCTCGATCCTCGTGCCACCAATCACGTATCCCGATGCATGATGGTCGAGGAGTCAAATTGCATGACTCAATATGAGATGAATGCACATGAAAACACAACAAAGCCTAGACTCCATCATGGATAATCTGGAGTGTCGGCGACTGAGAATTGAGACACGTTCCGTCACTTAGAGTACGAAACGTCCCTCGTTTCTCGTGCTAGGGCTAACTCCTATCCCAAGCACAATGCAATATGCATGATATGCATGAATGCGACTAACATACAACCCAGCATACGCAATGCTATGTAATGGCCTACACAATGCTCGATGTAACATGGCATACACAATGCTCTAACATACAACCTAGCATACACAATGCTATTGATTGAAATGGCATACACAATGCAATATGGGCTTGCACCAATATGAGTGGACCTTAGCCACACTCACATCAGTAGCCATTAGATGAAAATGAGACATTTGAAATACGTGCACGCATGCATGCAAACCGAGGACCGAACCTAAGGCACAAATGCCGATCTAACAAGGCATGGCAAGGCATGAAACATGGCATACAAACATGAAAATTTCAGCACTAAAATATGATGCTAAACAGCCCCGAAACATGGAAACATGGCACCCGATGCATGAGATGAGCCCCGAAACTCAAAACTAGGCACATGTGATGGCTTGTAGCTATACAAAGAATGCATTATTTGAACATGAAGCATAAAGACAGAGTCAAGGCAGTCCCAAAACATGAACTTTTCCAGTTCAAAGTGTGGCCAAAAAGTGGTAGCAAGATGGACTAAGATAGCATGCAATTTTGACTAGCAACCATGGTTTACATAGCAAGTGTATGAAGCATATGGAATCTCACCAAACCAAAAAAAATCAGTGAACAAAACAAGTGAAAATATGCCCAAATAACCTCTGAAATAAAGCCAACATATGCAAAAATGATGAGCCCCTTTAGAGGCCTATGCAAGGGATTCTTAGGCACATACAAGGTGGACACTTAGCATGCCATAAAAAACTCTAAAAATCAAATATGGTAGCCTAAAAACTCACCAAATTGGCCCTAAAATCAATCAACAAAGCATACAAGATAGGGCCTCTTTGGAAGGCCAAAATAACCACCAAACAAGTCAAGGTGAGATGGGGTCACCCCCCTCTGATTTGGAGGCTCAAAATAGTGTGCTAGCCACTAAAAATCCAGTGGATTTCAGTGGCTATAAGGCCAAACAAAGCATGCAACAAGAGCTTAGGTGTAAGGCTCAAAATAAGAGGGAATCAAGCATACAAGGAAGCATATGACCTCAAATAAGAAAATGCTCTGAATAAAAAATTAAGAGGGCTTCAAAAAAAGAATTTTTCCAGTTTATGAAAAGTCTCAAAAATAAACACAAGTAGGGCTAATCTATCATGCAAAAATGGCCCTAAAAGAGAATTTAGAGACAAGGGACAGTAGCTGACCCTAAACAGTGAAGAGCCCTTAAACAAAGTTGAAGAGGGGTTTAAAATAAATCACTTTATAGTTTAGCTCAAAGCCTATAAATTCTTACAAATAGGGCTAATATATCAAGCAAGAAATAGCCCTAAAAGAGAGATAAAGGGAAAGGGGTAGCACATGGCCTCAAACAGAGAAAGTTCCTTAATCAAACATGAATATGAGCTCAAAATAAGACCATTTTCAGTTTGGGTTGGAGTCCAAAAATGTAATAAAAAGGAGCTAAAATATAGAGCAAAATAAGGCAAGAAAGAGGGAAAAGAGGACTCACCCTTGTAGCACAACTTTCCAGCAGCTTCTGGTCCAAAAAGAGGAGCTCCCAACCTCTAAAAATCAGCCTCAAGATGTTGGAATGGAGTGTGGAGGTGATAGGCTATGAGTTGGTGTATAAAATGGCCAAGAAACTAAGGTTTTGGAGCTTGGATGAGAGAGAGAGGGGGGATTGTATGCAAAGGCTCCAACCAATTTTTTGTAACCTCTCAAAATGAAGCTTGAGTGCTAGTTTTATAGAGGGAGAGAGGTGGAGAAAAGGGGAGAAAAATAAATTCAAATTTCCCCCAAAAGGAAAGACCCTCAGACAGTGGGACAAATGCAGAATGGTTGGCACAGTTGGAACACACTCAGGAGGGCAAAAATGGCCGGCCAGGTGCAAAAGGTTCAGGTGGCCGGCTGACCAGGTCAAAAAGGTCAAGGTGGCCAGCCATCCCCGAGGATGAAGCCCCAGAAGTTAGCTTTCCAATGCCGCAAACCTTGCATCAAAATTCGTCCTGTGCAAAAAGTTATGCCTGTTTTGGTGAAGCCGCGCAGATTCAGTCCAAACGGACTTCAAACAACCATATCTCCCCCACTCGAACTTGTCTTTAGGAGATTTTTTGAATGTGAAATGAAGCCCCGGAAGTCTCCTTTCCAATGGCACCAACCTTGCATCAAAATGCCTCCTGTGCAAAGAGTTATGCCCGTTTCGGTGAAGCCGCGCAGATTTTTCTCGCCTTCCCAGATTCATGCCGAATCACTTTTGACCAAACAAAGCTGGTTGGCCATCTGATTTTCTGGCTACCCATGTGGCCATATTGAAGCCCCAGAAGTTAGCTTTCCAATGGCGCCAACCTCGCATCGAAATTCCTCCTGTGCAAAGAGTTATGCCCGTTTCGGTGAAGCCGCGCAGCTTTGGCCCTACTCGGATTCATGCCGAACTTCTCCCGAACTAGTTTTCTTCTCTCTTCTCCTCTTTTCTTCAACTCCAAACCCCCGAAGTAAGGTGTTTTGAAAGATTTTTCAAAGATTTCGGGTATGTTTGGTTTGTGTTTGGGAGATGTGTTTTAGAGATAAAAAGGACGAAAAGTTGTTTGGTTTGGTTTTTTTCAAAAGATGTTTTGGAAAATTATTTTGAGAGAGAGTTTTGGAAAAAGTGATTGATTTGATGTGTGAGAAAGAGAGATTTGTTTGGAAAACTTGTTTGGTTTACAAGTTTTAGGAAATTTCTTTGAGAAAATTTGTTTGGTTTGATTACTTTTGAAAACTTATTTGTAGAGAAAATTTCCCAAAAATTTTTCCCAAACACAAACCAAACGAACCCTTCATCTCTCTTTCATTCATTTCCACTTTGTCCTTGCTCAGTTTACCGAAAAGCGCAACATTTAACGAAATGCGAGCGTCGGAATATTGTAAGAACTTTATTTTCAAAGCGTTTTGAAAGAGAGGGTTTTAAGGTCTAAAATCTTTTGATCAATATTGTTTTGGTCCAAAAAGGGGTATGAAGTTGAGATTTGACTCTCTCATTGTCGAAGAAGCTGAACCTTTCCCCGGCACACCTTTCTCCACCATGTAAACCATCAGTCGCGTCCAAGCCTTAGAGGCAGTCAAAAATGGGGTGTCTACAGGTCTTCCATGCCCTCTATATGCCTTTGTCCAAGGCGCTTCAAATCCTTGCAGAAAAGGGGCATCTCAAACCCCTCGAGCCTCGACCTCTCCCTAGTCGTCTTCCACCTAGTCATGATGCCACCCAGTACTGCGCGTACCATCAGTAAACTGGTCATAGCACCGAAAATTGCTTCCGTTTCACCACGAGGTACAAGATTTGATTGACAATTGCTTTCGTCTTCACCACGAGGTACAAGATTCAGTCAGTTTTGTTGTCTTATGTATAGTCAGTCTTTTGTATTAAGTCAGCTGGGTCTGTCTTGTTGTATCGAGTCAGTCCTATTGTGCAGAAGTCTGGTGATTCCAGGGGTGTTACCTCGGACATCACTATTTTGTTTTGTGTTTGTCTTTTCGCTTTCTTTTGAGTCTGTTTCTGTCATGGAGCTAGTTGTGCCAATAAACCTGAATGGAAAGCAGTAATTTTCATACTCTTGTGTTTGCTTCTTCCTTGCGCCAGTTGTGCCAGAAGTTTTGAATGAAACCGCAGTGCTTTTCACCTACTTCTTCTGTGCCTTTAATTCATTGCATTGACCTAAGTTTTTCAAAACTATTTAAACATTGTGACGAAAACGAAGAGGGAGGAATTCCTCGGGTTTTGCAAACTTTGATCAACTGAGAGAAAGAGAGGCATGCTAAGCCGTTAATCAATGAAATCATGTTTGTTAATGTGAGTACTAAGAAGGATCCTGGCTTGATTCAGATTGGTTCTATTTTGTCTTCAGCGCAAGCGACTAGTCGCTTTCTTAAAAAGATTTCAAAAAATGTTTTGTGTGGTCCTGCGAAGACCTATATGGAATCGCTCTTAAGACCCCTTGCTTTCAAATCATGAACTTGGATTTAGAATGTTCCAAGGTCAGCCATAATGTAAGGCCTGTGTGGCCAGATTTGAAGCAACCCATGAACTAGGAGCAAGAAAGATCAAGAAGATCAGTTGTGATCAAAGGAAACTTACGAAGCTAGATGAGAAGCACCCCTCGGACTAGGGGAAAAAGATGTCAAATGTGCTCAAAGATTCAAAAGAGGGGGTCATTCTGCAAACCGATGAAGATCGGCAAGAATGCCAAATCCCAGAAGGGAGGAAAGAAGAAAGTATTGCTGAAGAACAACCGAGTTGCTATCCACAACACTGGGGGCAATTCAACCCCCCATTGGATGGACTCCTACATCATCAGCGAACAACAGCCATTCTCCCGGATTCAGATGGCTTCGAGATCCTAAAACCATTTGACATGGACAAAGCTACACTTTTACCCTTTAGAGGCTTGCTGGGCCGAAAACCTGGAAGGGTGACCCAGGCAAAAGTTAGAGCAAGAAAAAAAAAAACAAACAAAAAAAATGATGAAAAAAAATGAAAAAGAAGAAACAAAAAAGAACAGAAAAAATGCAAAGAATGAAGAAAATATGAAAAGAAAAAAAAAAGAAGAAAAGAAATGAAAAGATAAGAAAAACAGAGCTCGTAAGGTTGAAAACCCGGAAGGGTGGCCTTGGCAAAAGTTAGAGCGTAAAAGGAAAGGTTAAATACCCGAGTGTACCTTAACCCGAACTACGTAAGGCTTGATTCCCATGTTTGGGATACGTAGGCAACTTCATTCTGAAGTCCAGCTATAAACACTTCCAAATTGATTATGTCCACGTAATGGTTCTGATCATCTTTGTCTTCTCTGTATCCGAGAGTTCGGTTGTAATCGTTACTTTGAGGACTGATTACCGTATGTTGCGGTGCAATTCAAACAAGGGGCAACTTTCTGTTGCCATACAATGTGCTGCGGTCAAACAAGGCGCAACCTTCCGTTGCCGTGTAGTGCCATTTAGGCAAGGGGCAATTTTCCATTTCTTTCGATTTGAGGTTGTGCATCTCAAGAGTAGATTTTGTGTTGGTCGAGCAATGGCCATTTGCAAAAACAGTTTTTGAGAATTTTTAATGAGGTTGACTAATTTTTCCTCGAAAACTATTCCTTTTTTTCCCGAAAATGGACCATTTCTTGGACCCAAAAAAAGAAAATTTTCAGTGCTCATAGCCTGACTTGCATGATTTCAAAGCAGAAAATTGAACAAGCATGTTAATCAAACTCTCATATTGATCAAAATTGTTTTCGTAGAAAACCAAAACAAAAAATGGTCAAAATGATGAACTAGGGCCATAGTTAAGTCAGATGTTCTATCTTTTCCCCATTATCACCACACTTGCCAGAAAGGGCACTCTACCTGCCAGAAAAGGGCACAACTGAAGCTAACAGCAAAATGTCGAAAGCCATCTCATCCTCCGAGCAACAAGGTATCAAGCTAAGTGTGAAGCACGAACGGGAATGGATCAAGATATTCCACTCCTTTGTCTGGACGGACTTGATCACGTCCAAACTCCCCAGCAGAGCATCGTCAACCGATGTTAGCTGCAGATTGGCTACACACCCAGTTGTAGCGCAACCACTCTGTGGGGAAGTTCACTGTTGTGAGCAGCAGAAGAAGAAGAAGAATCTAGTGGAATGCTAGGGGCAAGAGCCCAAAGAAAAGAGGGAAAATTTGGAGCATCTGAGTTTGTTTCAATTTCTGCAGGGTTTGACCCAGTTCATGTGAGAATAGTAGAACCAGGACCTATCTGAAGCTACATGGGTTCCGGGATGCGAAGCAAAAGAAAAGAGGGAAAATTTGGAGCATCTGAGTTTGTTTCAACTTCTGCATGTTTCATTTTTGCATCCCGTCTGTTCAGATTGAATTGATTATTCAGAATGAGTTGCGTGTTCAAATTGAGTGGTGTTATGAGCTGTGTGCCAAACAAACCGAGTACTTTGTTATGAGCTGTGTGTTCAGAATGAGCAATATGTTGTATGAGCCGTGGGCCGAATAAACAGAATGCTGTGTCATGAGCTATACGTTTAGAATGAGCAGTTTGTTGTACGAGCTGTGTGTTCAAAGTTAATAGAATACTGTGTCGACCATTTTTATGCCAGAATGGCAATCAGAAGTGCTCTCCCGGAGTACTAATCCCTGCCAGAGGCATCTTGGCTGTGTTTGCAATGAGTTCCTAGGAGATCAACTACGACGGTGGAAACTAGAGTTCGAATGGCTAATGCCTAGAATACAAAGGTTTGGAATTTTCGAGACTAAAGTCTGCTTTAAATGCCCAGGGGTGTATCCCCGGCTTGAAATCTGTATGGAAGCCCCATAGGTTGAGGTAGCGAGTATGCACCTCAATTCTAGATAACTGAACCAACCTAGTCCATCACCCCATTGGAGAATAGGGAAAGTTGTGGACATGGCCAAGAAAAGAAGATAGCAACTGCGGTTTGGAAGTATAATCAAGAAAGTGCAAGAAGAACCCACTTTTCAGCTCAAAACTTTTCTGCGGAAGTTTCAACTCATGTCTTCGATGCGTAGCTCATCGTTAGTCAGCATGCACGAGGTGTATCCTTTTGAAATATATTGTAACCCCTTCAAGAGGTAAACTGGAGGTTGCATCTGAATCGGTTTTGTCAAGGCGCACATTTCTTCATTAAGCATATTGCATCGAAAATGCATTGATAATTGTGCACAGTATATGTATGCACGTTTCAGTTGCATTGTTATGCACACTTTACTTGCGTTGTCATGCACGTTCAACTTGCATTGTTATGCGCACTTTTTACCTGCATTGTTATGCATGTTCTAGTTGCATTGTTATGCACACTTTACTTGCATTGTCACGCACGTTCTACTTGCATTGTTATGCGCACTTTTTACCTGCATTGTTATGCATGTTCTAGTCGCATTGTTATGCACATTTCACTTGCATTGTCACGCATGTTCTATTTGCATTGTTATGTACAATTCCACCTGCATTGTTATGCACCGTTTCACTTGCATTGTTATGCATACACCACCCGCATTGTTATGCACCATTTCATTTGCATTGTTATGCACACTTTACTTGCATTGCTATGTATGTCTCACGTGCATTGTCATGCACCTTTTCACTTGCATTGTTATGCCTGTATCATGCGCATTGTTCTGCACCGTCGCACTTGCATCTACCACACTCATTCACTTTATATATCTAGCACACAATTTCATTACATTTGTGTATTTGTGGTACAGTCTCATACCTATTTGTTTTATCTCAGGTTGCGTTGTATACGCGCCTGGGCAGGTTGTTTTGGACCCCCTCTCACGATTTCAGCGTGGTTTAAGTGTCCCTTTCCTTACACGATTTCAGCGTGTTTGGAATTTATCTCAGGTTGTGTTGTATACGTGCCTGGGCGGGTTGTTTTGGACCTCCTCTCACGATTTTAGCGTGGTTTGAGTATCACTTTCCTTACACAATTTCAGCGTGTTTGGAATTTATCTCAGGTTGTGTTGTATATGCGCATGGGCGGGTTGTTTTGGACCTCCTCTCATAATTTTAGCATGGTTTGAGTGGCCCTTTCCTTACATGATTTCAGCGTGTTTGGAATTTATCTCAGGTTGCGTTGTATACGCGCCTGGGCGGGTTGTTTTGGACCTCCTCTTACGATTTTAGCGTGGTTTGAGTGTCCTTTTTCTTACACGATGTCAGCGTGTTTGGAATTTATCTCAGGTTGTGTTGTATACGCGCCTTGGCGGATTGTTTTGTGCCTTCTCTCATGATTTCAGCATGGTTTGAGTGTCCTCTTCCTCACACGATTTCAGCGTGTTTGGAATTTGTCTCAGGTGGCGTTGTGTACGCGCCTGATTGTTTGTCTTTCCTCCTCTCATGATTCCAGCATGGTTGGAACCTGTCGCCCCTTTGTATCTACTCACTTGCATTTCATTCGCGCTATTTTGCACATCGCACTATCTTGTGCACCTCATCTGCACCTGCCAGTGCATTGCATTTCATTCGCGCTATTTTGCGCATCGCGCTATCTTGTGCACCTCATCTGCACCTGTCAGTGCATTGCATTTCATTCGCGCTATTTTGCGCATCGCGCTATCTTGCCCACCTCATATGCACCTGTCAGTGCATTGCATTTCATTCGCGCTATTTTGCGCATCGCACTATCTTGCGCACCTCATCTACACTTGTCAGTGCATTGCATTTCATTCGCGCTATTTTGCGCATCGCACTGTTTTATGCATTACATCACTCGCGCTGTTTAGCACAGTGCACTGTTTTGTGCACTTGCACTGTTTAGCACATTGCACTATTTTGAGCATTACATAGTATCATTCGCGCTATCTTGCGCACCTTACCTACACTTGTTAGTGCATTGCGTTGTGATGCACCCCTCCATTTGCGTTGTCACGCACTTTTCACTTGCATTGCTATGCATGTTTCTAACGATATTGTACCTGTTAAGTTTCTTTCTTTTGCAGCCACGATATTGTATGTACGGTTTATTTGAAGCTGGCACGACCAGACGAACTGGACGGTATTGTATATTCTCCGCGAGAGACGTAGCGAGAATTGTATAATTCTCTTACATCCTTTCTGCATGTAATGTAGTGTGGTTTTTATTTGCTTGCTTAAAACTGTTGCATGATACGCTTCGTTACAGCTCCCTTTGCATTATAATAAGTTATGTTCGGCACCATGCATGTCCTTTGCATTTTGCCCTTGCCTTCGGGCACATATCTTGCTATCTTATATGCTTGTCTAAGTCTTCGGCCTTGTCAAAAATGGGTCGTCTCTGGGCTTTGACATTCACTCCCGTCATTTTTATCACTTTCCAATTCTGTCAAAGAGGGGCAACTGTAGACACCCCATTTTGGACGTCATCGTTTGAACACTCGATGATCATCTGTGTTCGTGTTCGTTTTGAGTTCCCGAATGTCTCGGCCACACGTCTTGCCTCAGGATCTCTCAACTTGTTTGTTTTGTGCTTGGTTGTGGACCAAACACTTGTGTTTTTGCTTTTGAGGGAAGAGGATGGCTTGTTGGCCATCCCCTCAACCCATCGGCCAAGGCATGAAGCCATCGACTTTGTTTCCTTGCCATCGGCCAAAAGTGTTGGCCGATTGGCACTTTTTTTCCTTGATCGACACTTATGTTGGTCGATCGGCCATATTTTCTGGCCAAGCCCTGTTTATCTGCTTTATGCAGATATTTTATGCCAGCTATCATAGCTGGCATGCACAATTCACATCCTCCATAATGGAGGGATTTGATTCAATTGCTTAGCTTGCTCAACAAGCTTAGGAATTGAACTTCTATAAAGAGGGAGCTCCTCCTCCCTTTCCAGAGGTTGAAAAAATTAAGTCTTGAGGGATAGATATACTTTTGTATCTATATTCCTTTGTTTGACCTTGTTTTGTGCTCTAAAGTGTTGTTTTGTCTTACTATTGTACACAAACACACACTAGAACACCACCCACTTGGAGCTGAGATCCCTTGAGGTTGATTTCAGAGTTCTTGAGCTAGTTTTAGTCAGAGAAAGCTGCTGGAGCTTTGTTGTTGAAGAGGTTCTACAAGGGTGAGCAACTAACCTTTAGATTCCCCATTTTGGCTCAAGCTTTTAGCTCTTCTTGCTTGTTGTTTTAAGCTTAACTCTAAACTAGAAAAAGTTCTGATTTTTTATCCTTAAGATCTTTGGTTAAGGTCACTTTTTGGTTGGGTGTCATCTCCTCCCTCCAAGGCATTGTTAGGCCTTGTTTTAGGCCATCCCTTTTGGCCCTTGTTTTAGGTTTTGCATGACCTTTCTATCACTGAAATCCAGAGAATTTTCAGTGTGGAAAGGTGATTTTGGAGTCCTAAATTGGAGAGGGTCATCCCCTCTCCTTGTTGTTTTGTATGCTTGCATAAGTGGCTTATATTGGTAACACGTTGGCTTAGCTTGTTTTAGCTTCATTTTAGTATGTATTAGGCTTTGTTTTGCCATGATACAACACTTTTTTTGCTTGGTTTTGTCACTCCATGCATGCCTAATACACTTGTAGTGTAAATCACACAAACTAGTCTTATATGCTTCATGTTTGAGCATGTCTTTCTAGCTTATGTTGACTCCATTTCAGTGGGTTTTTGGTGTTGTTTTAGCATGCCATGACTCTATTTTGGGTGGGTTTATGCTTCATGTACTTGTCTTGCAATCCTCTCATTTGCCTTAACATGCATCTTGTGTTTAGACCATCATGCTTGCATGTTTTGGCTCAACTCAAAGAAGCTTTTAGCCTTATTTTACCATGCTTAAGCTCTATTTTGTGTTGGTTTGATCATATATGACATGCTTTGTATAGCCCTAAGGCATCATAGCTTGTTAGCTTCAAGTGTCCAAGTCACTAGCATGCATTACTTGGCTCATTTCAATGATTTGACATCATTTGTTATGATATTTCAGTCCATGTTTCATGCTCATACATTTGCACTTGTCACTCCTTTAATGCTTTAAAGAGTTGATGTCTTATGGCTCATGAATGGACCATTGTGTATGCCTCCATGCTTAGGTCTTTGGGATGCCATCTAAGTGGTTTTTTTTCGGCTTATTTTGATATGCCATAACTCTATTTTTCATTGGATAATTCATGCCATGTTTGGTTTTGATAGGTGTAGTATAACACCCCTTTGTAGCCTTACATGCCTCATGCCTTTTGGAGTTGTATTCTAGCTTGTGTTGGCTAGTTTCGAGCATGTTTTTGGTCTTGTCTTGACCTACCTTGGGACTATTTTGGATGCCCTTGTCCCTTTGGGGCTTGATTCTTGTGGCCATGTTTTGAATCCCTTGGCTAGTTTTAAGTTTTAAGCCTTCTTGCATGATTTGCTTGCTTTGTTTGGTTGGTTTGGCACCTTTCCATGTGTGATTTCAGAGCTTACCATGTTTGTCACATGTCCATATTTGTCCTCTTTTAAGTGTTCTTGAAAGTTGCCCTCCCATGTCTAGGTGATAGGCCATCACATGTGCATGTTTGTATGTGCTTTTGTCTATCATTTCTGAGTATTTTGGCCACTGATTTGGGCATGTTTAAGAGCTGTCCACTTTAGTTTAAGTCCATCTTTGCATGTTATTGCATGTTGGTCTTGCATGTTGTTGCATGCTTGCTTCATCTTGCATGTTGTTGCATGCCATGCACGTTCACATCTTTAGGTTGTATGCCTATTGCATATTAGATGCATTGCATAATCTTGTTGCATACTTGTTGCATGCTTGAGTTGTTCGCATCATGCTTACATGTTTGCATTGCATTATGTGTGCATCCCTTGCCTCTTGATCAAGCATGATAGCGGTTGGGGCCCCTTATGTGTTTTGTGCATTTCATTTGATATTGAATTGCACACTTGGCTCCTTTGGCCATCATGCATTGTAATGCATGATTGGTAGCCCAAGGGTTGAGAACTACACTCCTTTGAGTCTTAAACATGATAAGGGGTGTAGTTGCAAACATTGTCTTGTAAATGTATTGCCATGCTTTGTTTGTCCTCTACTGCTGCAAAAGGAGCATTTTACAGGAAGAGATGGTCGATCGGCTATCTTCAAAGCCGGTCGGCTACAAATGTCTAGCCGAGAGAATTATTTTTGGTCGATGACCAGTTTCCCTTGGCTGATGGCCTTATCTTTTGGTTGATGGCCTCTCAGAGTATCCTTGAGGTGATTCAGAATTATCACAGAGAATTGTGCAGTTTTCAGAGATGTTAAACAGTGCAAACAGAGACAACATGAGGCATGGCAACGAATTTTCGAGCGAAGCCGACCGAGCATGCATTTGTTCCTCTTCCCGAGGTTGCTTTATTGTTTTCACAGCTTAATTAATTTGCTTAATTAGTTAAGAGTTGTGTAATAATTAATTAGCTTGTGAGTTAGTTAATTAGTTGATTTGAATTATTCTTTCGGTCCCTCTATCGAGAGGGCGCAATTGTTGTAATAAGTGTATGTGTGTGTGATGCATGTCTTCCAACCCCACTTCTTTCTCCCTTTTACTTAACCGCTTACGATGGTTAATTTTAGGGCATACTTCATTTAGCATACATTATGCTCGCATGCGTGCATCCATTCATCTATATTGCATGCACTGAGCTCTACGCATCATACTAACTGCATTGTATTTCAATTCTAAGTTGAATACATGTATCGAATTGTCGCATCTCATATGCCATCTTAGAATAGTCGAGCCTATTTCTAGTTGCATCTTTGCATGTGTTGCATTAGCTATCTTAACATGAACTAGGATCATGCATTGATTACTAACTAGTTCTTTATTTTGGCTCGGAGTACACTGTGAGTGTTTACGCTTTAGCATACTACATGTGTGTTATTGATTGCCATGAAAGCATGCTTCCCATGAGGCTAACTGTTTAAGTAATTAACTGTTTTAATGCCTGTGGGTGAAGGTTGGATTGTTCGAATTGGAACAATTCATTGAAATCTGCATTTTAGCCTACTTGCGAGTAGCAAACTTCAAACCGTTTTCAAATGAACATGCAATGTTTTGTTCCAAATTAGGCGATCTAGTCTATACTTGTTTGCTGTGTGCATCACATAGTAAGATTAGCTAATTAATCGAAATAAGAACACATGTGTTTTAAAAAACAAGATATCATCCTTAGTAAAGGCCAATCTTTGATCGTGCGAGCGGGGGTGCTCATTGCATGACCTTACCCTCTCGTACCCAAGTTCTCGAGCCGAGGCAACTTTGGTGATGACGGACACGTGGCCTTAGGCAACGAGTCAGGGTTTCCTAAATTTCCCCAAAAATAAAATATTTAGGTGGCAACTCTGTATCTGGCAAAGCAGTCCATGTTTGGCACTTCTTTATAAAAATCAGTTTTCCAAAACGACTTGTCGGATTTGGACTCTTTGGTGATTTATCGGTCTTGCATAGCACTTTGCGAGACTAGATTCAGAATCGTGACATTTGAGTCCGAACTGTAGTATGCTAGAGAACAAACGAGATTTTCTCGGGAGTTCTCGGGGCGTGTCTACAGTTTGGTCACTTGAGCGACCAATCCTTCGCTCGAGCGAGCCTCGAGTATATCAGTTTGCAGCAGCGGGTTTTTACTCACTTTTTCACTCTCTTCTTCTTTCAAACCCTAGATCCGACTCTCTCTTCCTCTATATACACCTTCTCTCTAGGATCATACTTGGTTGTTGGGTGTGTCTACCCTAGTCCCTTTGTAAAAAGTGTGGAGCTTGGTGTAGACACCCCATTTTTGACCGTCCTCAACACTTGGACGTCATCGTTTGAACACTCGGAGATCATCCATGCTCGTGTTCGTTTTGAGTTCCCAGAGGTCTCGACCGTGCGCCTTACCTCATGATCTCTCAACTTGACTGTTTTGTGCTTGGTTGTGGACCAAGCACTTGTGTTTTTGCTTTTGAGGGAAGAGGGTGGCTTGTTGGCCATTTCCTCAACCCATCGGCCAAGGCATGAAGCCATCGGCCCTTTTTTCTTGCCATCGACCAAAAGTGTTAGCCGATCGGCACTGTTTTTGGTCGGTCGGTTGGCCCTTTTGTTGGTCGATTGGCCATATTTTTTTGTCAAACCCTGTTCATCTGCTTTATGCAGATATTTTGTGCCAGTTGGCACAGCTGGCATGCACAATTCACCCCCTCCATACACGTGTATGGAGGGATTTGCCTCTTGGCTTAGCTTGCTTAGGAAGCTTTGGACTTGAATTCCTATAAGAGGGAAGGCCCTCCTCCCTTCTCAGAGGTTCAGAAAAATTAGGTTAGGAGAGTTAGATATAGTTTTGTATCTATACTCCCTTGTTTGATCCGATTTTGTGCTCAAAAGTGTAGTATTGTCTTACTATTGCACACAAACACCTACTAATGCACCATCCTTTGGTTGCTGAGATCCTAGGGAGTTGGTGTTAGGGTTCTTGAGGTGGTTTTGAATAGAGAAAGGTGCTGGAGTGGTGTTCTTGAAGAGGTTCTTCAAGGGTGAGCTTCTTACCTTTAGATACCCCTTCCTTGCTTAAGCTTTTAGCCTATCTTGCATGTTGTTTTGAACTTAACTTATAACTAATAAAAGTTCTATTTTTACTTGCTTTAGAACTTTGTTTAAGGTCCTTTTTTGGTTTGGGGTTGTTTACCCCTTCCAAGGCCTTGTTAGGCCTTGTTTTAGGCCACCCTTTGGCCCTTGTTATTAGATTTGCCTGACCTTTCTACCACTGAAATCTATAGGATTTTCAGTGGTGGAAAGGTGGTTTTGGTGTCCTAAATAGGAGAGGGTCACCCCTTCTCCTTGTTGTCTTGTATGCTTGCATAAATGGCTTATGTTGGTAGCATGTTTACTTAGCTTGTTTTAGCTCCATTTCAGCAAGTATTTGGTGTTATTTTTCCATGTTTTACCTCTGCCTAAGGTTGGTTTAATAGCTTCTTACATGCTCCATATACTTGTCTTGCAATCCCCTCATTTGCCTTAACATGCATCTTATGATTAGATTATCATTCTTGCATTCTTTGGTGCAACTCCATGAAGCTTTTAGCCTTGTTGTAACATGCTTAAGCTCTAATTTGAGTTGTTTTAACCTTATATGCCATGCTTTGTATAGCCATAAGGCATTCTAGCTTGTTAGCCTTAAGTGTCCAAGTCACTAGCATGCTTTACTTGGACCATTTCAATGATTTGGCATCATTTTTTATACTATTTCAGTCCATGTTTCATGCTCAAACACTTGCACTTATCACTCCTTTAATGCTTTAAAGAGTTGGTGTCTTATGCCTCATGATTGGATCATTGTGCATGGTTACATATGTAGGTCTTTGGGATGCCATCTAAGTGGGTTTTTGGGCTCATTCTAACATGCCATAACTCTATTTTTATTGGTTTAAGTCATGCCATGTTTGGTTTTGATAGGTGTAGTGTAACACCCCTTTTGTAGCCTTGCATGCCTCATGTTTTGGTATTGTGTTCTAGCTTGTGTTGGCTAGTTTCAAGCATGTTTTTGGTCTTGTTTGGACCTTCCTTGGGACTATTTTAGGTCCCGTTGGCCCTTTGGGGCTTGCCTTGTGTGGCCATGGCTTGAGTCTTTTGGCTAGCCTTAAACGTTGAGCCTTCTTGCATGATTTGCTTGTGTAGTTCGAGTGGTTTGGCACCTCTCCATGCATGATTTCAGAGCTTACCATGTATGCCTCATGTCCATGTTAGTCCTCTCTTAAGTGTTCTTCAAAGTTGTCCTCCTATGCCTAAGTGTTGGACCATTGACATGTGCATGTTTGCTTTGCATTTTCATGCTTCAATTCATCATGTTTGGCCACTGATTTGGGCATGTTTGAGAGTTGCCTATTTTGGTTTAAGTCCATCTTACCATGTTGTTGCATGCTTGTTTCATTTTGCATGTTGTTGCATGCCATGCATGTTTGCATATTTAGGTTGTATGCCTATTACATATTCTATGCTTGCATGCTCATGTTGCATTATATTTGTATCATGTTTGAGTCGCTTGCACACTTGCTTGCTTGCTTAGGTTGCATAACATAGTGTGTGCATCTCTTGCCTCTTGATCAAGCATGATAGAGGTTGGGGCCCCTTATGTGTTTTTGTTCATTTCATTTGATATTGAATTGCATACTTGGTTCCTTTGGCCATCATACATTGAAATGCGTGATTGGTGGTCCGAGGGTCGAGGACCATACTCCCTTGAGTTCATAACATGATAGGGAGGGTGGTCGTGCAAACATTGTCTTGCAAATGCTTTGCCATGCTCTGTTTGTCCTCTGCTGGAGCAACAAGAGCATTCTGCAGGAAGAGATGGTCGGTCAACCATGTTCAGTGCCAATCGGCTAACAATGTATGGCTGAGAGCCTCATTTTTTTGGTTGATGACTAGCTTACCTTGGCCGATGGCCTCAAAGCATGCCCACAAGGTGGTTCAGAAGTGTCATAGAAGTTGGCACAATTTTTAGAGGTATAGAGCAATGTAAATAGAGGCAACATCAAGCATGGTGATGGATTTCCGAGCGAAGCCGTCCGAGCATGCATTCACCCCTCGTCTCAAGGCCATTTCAGTGTTTTAATAACTTAGAATAGTTATTTATTTCGATTTGGTTGTGTAATTAATTAATTAGCTTGTTAGTTAGATAATTAGATGATTTGTATTATTGTTTCGTTCCCTCCGTCGAGAGGGCGTAATTATGTAATAAACGTGCATGTGTGTGATGCATGTCTTCCAACCCCACTTCTTTCTCCCTTTTACTTAACCGCTTACGATGGTTAGTTCTAGGTCATTTTCAATTAGCATCTTTATGCTACGCATGTTTGCATCATTCATTCGTATTGCATGCACCGGGCTCGGCGCATCATACTAATTGCATCGTATTTCAATTCCAAGTTAGATACATGTATCGAATTGTCGCATCTCATATGCCATCTTAGAATAGCCCAGCCTATTTCTAGTTGCACTTTGCATGTGTTGCATTAGCCATCTTAACATGAATTAGGATTTTGCATTGATTACTAACTAATTCTTTATTTTGGCTCAGAGTACTAGATAAGCTTTTATGCTATAGCATCTTGCATGTGTACGAATGTTAACATGACAGCATGCTTACCATGAGGCTATTTGCTTACGTGATATAGCTGCCTGAATGCCTGTGGGTGAAGGTTGGATTACTCGAATTGGACCAATTCATTAAAATCCGCATTTTAGCCTACTTGCGAGTAGCAAACTTCAAACCATTTCCAAACAAACGGATATGCAATGCTTTGTTCCAAATTAGGCGATCTAGTCTATACTTGTGTGTTGTGCGCATAACATAGTAATTCTAGGTTAAATAACCGAAATAAGAACGCACGTGTTTTCAAAAACAAAATATCATGTTTAGTACAGGCCAATCTTTGATCGGGCGAGCGGGGGTGCTCATAGATGGCCTTTCCCAATCGTACCCAAGTTCCCGCGCCGAGGCAACTTTGGTGATGACGGACACGTGGCCTTAGGCACGAGTCAAGGTTTCCTAAATTCCCCCAAAACAAAATATTTAGGTGGCGACTCTGTATCTGGCAAAGCAGTCCATGTTTGGCACTTCTTTCTTAAAAATCAGTTTTCCAAAATGATTTGTCGGATTTGGACTCTTTGGTGATTTATCAATCTCATATCGCACATTGTGAGATCAGATTAAGAACCGTGACATTTGAGTCCGAACTGTAGCATGAAGCCCCCCCCCAAGGGCGCATCCACACTTGTTGTGGGCTACGTTTTGATCCAAAAATCATTGGGTTTGGAGCATCTTGAGTTTCCTTCATCTTCTCCATTGGGTCTCTTCATTTGAGGTAGGGATACCCCACTCCTCTCTATGAGTTTTAACATAAATGTTTGGTATTTTGGATAGATGGCGTTGTTTGGGGATTTTGGGAAAGTTGGGGTTTGTTTTAAAGTTATAAAAAAGGGGGTTTTCAATTGTTAAACTCCATATGTATGTGAGACCTTGGGAAATGAAATTATTGTTGTTAAATTGGTGAAATTGGGCCTTAGGGTTGATATTTGATAAAAGGGGGAAAATGCCCTAATTAATGTGATAAATTAATTTGTATAATTAATTTGGGGAAAATATGAAATTGAGTTGAAAACCATGAAATTGGGAAATTATGGAATTGAATGGTGTAGTTGGATTGATTACTCACTCACTCATGAAAATGTTGACAATTTATCTGTTTGATGAATTTATTATCTATTTAGAAATAACTGCTTGGGCTATCGGTGGAGGATAGTCTTGATTGTTGTAGACATTGTATGTTGATTAGGGAAAATTGAAACTAATCAAATGTGTTATGTCATTGAATATGACGGTTGAATTGTCACATTGAATATGTTCCTAGATTGATCATTGTATATGATAAACTGTTTGAATACATTGCATATGTATCTTGTCTGGGAGGAGATAGGGGATGTACTCCATGGTTTGGGAGGAGATAGGGGATGTACTCTCAAACCTATTTAGGAGGAGATAGGGGATGGACTCCATTGATAACTAAGTTGGCCGGAATATCCAGGGTGAAAGTCCCGAAATCTTAATCATGTTTGCATAACGTAGATAATTGAAGTATTGAAATGTTTTAATATGAGTTGTAGTCTCACCTGAATTGTGGATAATGGAAGTGCTCTAATATGAGTTGTAGTCTCATTTTATTGTTGGCTAGATAATGAGCCATGTTTATGAATTGAATTGGATAAGTGAAGGAAAATAGAATGAAACACGGGTGTATTTATCATGGAATTGGAAAGTGTTGTAAGTTGGTTTTATAAGTATTAACCATTTATCGAACACTAATGTTTTAGTTATTTCTCATACTTGGTTTAGTATATCTCTACTGGGCTTTGGCTCACCCTATACCTGACATCATTTTCAAGTACAGGTGATATGCCACCTCCAAGGACGTAGCTCGGGAGGCTTAGAGGATGAAAGATCTTTTTTTTGTTATCTTTTTGTATTACATGCAAATCGAGCCGAGGGCTTATGTTGTATAAAGAGTTAGGACTCTTCTTTTGTTGCAACCAAGTGTTGACTGGGAAAGTTGTAAGCCTATAGGGCATTTACTTTTGTTTTCAAAATGTAATACCTCTTGTAAGAATACTCTGATGTTTGGAATATGATATCTCTTTTTTGTATCATGAATGTATGATTATGGGTTTATTTTGAGGGTGTTACATAAAGCACTAAGTTCCAAAAGATGGATTAATTACAGATTTCTATGGGTTAATATTTCTTTTTCCCTAGTTCAGACAATAACCTCTTTATTCCATTTTATTTTTCTACAGTTTTATGCAAAAAATGACCCCATCAAATTTTCATTCCTTCCTAGAGTATTTGGACTCTTCGTTGTGGTTTCAAGGTTTATTCCTTATCACACCAACACCATTGAAGCCCATCTTTCCCATGGAAATCAAACTCATAATGTTATTGAAGAGAAAGTTGATGGAGAGAACTGTGATCAACTGCACATCAATGCATGAATTTTGCTAAAGAAGTTCTCAATTTTGATTTGACAACAAAAGAGAAGGAGAACGATGTAACTGTAAGTATTAGGGTAACACTCATACAAGAACTCCATTATCGGAATACTCGAACCTTGTTGGTTCTTCCTCTTAGCCAATAATAGCTTCACATGAGTCAAGATCTAGAAACCCAATAATAGCCTTAATGCTGGTCTCTTAGCCATCGATCTGGGTTTCAACGAATGTCCACTGTTGTCGTCTCTGTCACTGCACGGCGTGACGTTAGTTTTTGGCAGCTTGGGGGATTACTGTTTGTAGAGTGGTCAGATTTCTTCGCAGCTCTGCTTGAAATCGCAGAAACCAACATCAATTTCCCGCCAAGTCTATGGTGGAAAACTAAGATCGCAGTGTCACTGTCAATCAATGTTTTTCATTTTTTTTTTAGAATTCAAAATTTTTATTTTTTTATTTTGTAATATAGTACCATTGTTGGATCTGGAAAATGTCGTCATAAATTTTGGTTTTTAAAAATTACTTTGAAATTGAGTTGTATGGTGAAAGTTTAATATTTGGTAAAATCTCACTCATATTTAGAATAATTTTGGTCTACAGTTTTAATTTTGAATATCTTTTAATATATTTTTTTTAATGTGTGATTATTATACTAACCAAATCATGCACTAGATATTCTATTATTCAAAACAAAATATTAATCATTAAATTTATTTAATTTTAATTCTTAATTATGTCGCATTGGACAATTTATTCAATCTTCAACCAAAGGTTTGGGTTTTTAACTAGTTCAAATATGAACTTAGGAGCCTATCTAAAAATAAAAAATATATATATATGATCTTAAGAGAATTTGAAGGATTTGTGGGACACATCATGGAATCTATTTTAATGATCTGAATAGTTAATTATGTAAGATTTTTGTGTATAACATCCGTTAAAAAATTACGTCGATCTAATAATCATAATATTTTTATTTTATTGAATGATTTATTTTCAAAAATTATTAATGATTTATATAGGAAAAAAAAGTTATAAATTTGAGAAAGTAGTGATCAAGCTCTCATTTGGCATGTTGGTTTTAGGAGTTATAAGGTTAAAATAGTCACAAAAAGATAAAATAAGCTAAAAAGTCAATAAGACAATGTCACATCCAAGCCAAAATTATTTCATTTTTTCTATAGCGATTCCGGTTTTGGCCCGACCTTTGTTGTATCCCAGACTCGGGTTTCGCGGTTTAATATAGTTATTCATGTCTTATTTTCCCTCATTTGTCTTTGAGTTGGAGTACTGGAGTGCCTTAGGTATGTTCGAAACAAGTTGGTTGCTAGTTGGTTCAAAGTGTTGCCCAGATTTTGGCTTCTTCACTCGAGCGAAGCTTCTTGTGCTGGAGCGAGCCTTGTGAGCTCCCAATACTTTTGCAGACCTGCAGAGATATTGGGAGGGTAGTGTTCTTCGCTTGAGCGACGCTACTTGCGCTCGAGCGACGGTTTATGTCTGTAAACTTCTGGAGGTATATCTGTAAAACTTCTGGAGGTATGTATTCTGTGCTCGAGCGAATGTTCTTGCGCTCTAGCAAGGCCACTTATTGTGTCTGGTCGCCCAAGCGACAACTCTTGTGCTCGAGCGAGCCCCGCGTATATCAATTCGCAATAGCACCTTTTTACATCACTTTTTGATATCTTTTCACTCAAAAACCCTAGATCAGCTCCATCTCTCTCTAAAATCCAACTTCTCTCTACAAATACACTAAGATCTAAGGATCTCTGTACCTTACTCCCTTTGATAAAAAGGTGGAGCATCTCAAGGGCTACCATTACATCTGAATAGAGTTTGGTTTCGATGTTTTTGTAGTTTCTCCACTCCTCCTTTAGGCTTCTACACTTGAGGTAGCGATTTTCTACACTTTTATATGGCTTTTAACTTGGTTATGGGTTGTTGTGTAACAATGGTGAAATTTGGGGTATTGTAAACAAGCCTATGGTTTGGGTATTAAATCAAAAGAGAGGTTTCTAAGTGAATGAGCTATAGATGGTCATGGGAGTGAATATGAGGCTTTATTGTGTCAACATAGTTGATTTTGACATTTGGTTTGCTATTTTGAAAAATGGGGTGTTTGCCCTAAAATACTTTAGATATTTTGTATAGATAAAGGAAATTGGCATTGTAAATATGAAGTTGGATGGACGTTGATATAAATGGTGGAGTTGGATATGTATTACCTCACACTTGCGAAGTTTTGAATAATTTATCTGTCTTGAGATTGAATATATGTTTAGAAATATGTATTACCTCATACTTTATGATCATATAGACATGAATGTTTTGTCATTGTAGTTATATCTTTGTTAAGGTCCATATACTGTGTTAGATTGTTTCTACCGGGCTTTGGCTCACTCTATTTGGGGAAAACCATTTTCAGGTGTTGTTGATATGCCTCCGCCAAGGCTATAGCTTGAAGGGACTACGGAGCAAGAGCTTTCTTTCGTTACATTTTCCTTTGTATAGCCCAAGGCTTTATTTGTATTGAGCTAGTCTCGCTTTTGTTGTAACCAAGCCATGGCTTGGAAGATTGTAAGCCTTTAGGTCATTTAAATATCTTTTAATTTTTATTCCTCTTTACTACTCATAACACATGTTGTAGATTCAGAATGAACTATTTGTGAATGTATATTGCGTGTGCCACTTTTGTATATAAATTCAAGATAATGAAAGTTTATTATTTCGATTATGTTGTCTCGCGTTAATTGTATGGGGTTGGATTATTGTAATTATTTTTAGGGCTTTATAACTTGGTATCAGAGCGTATCAGGTTTGAATACTTTCGGTACGTGGGAAGTAGTTGTTACCACAACGGGTTTATCTCACTTAGTAGAGACGTTAGTATGTATTGCATGCTTATGTGATAACATGCTTATATGATTATATGGGTATGCGATTTAATTCCTAAGATATTGATTAGGTCTACGGGTTTCAAGAAGTCCTATTAGAGGAGCATTTGATCACAGCTGCCTCTAATTGGAACTCTGGCAATGCCGCGGGACGGTCATTATCTAGAAAGGAAATTCGTAAGTGTTTATGTGACTATGTGCTTATGTGGAGTGAATTACTATTGTCCATCGTATTAAGACGCGAGTGAGTTGGCTTCAGCACATTTGTAAATGTGCCAATCTTTTTGCTACCTTTATTAGGATGTTAGAATGTGGGCGTGGTGGTGGTTGGTGTAGTAGGCCTAGGAGGCATGAACTGCCATTACCGGACGATGTTCTGGCATAAGAAGAATGGGTTGGTCAGGCCAATGTGGCCGAACCAGTTGGTCAACAGGCCATGGGCATCTTAGCCCGCGAAATGGCCGGAGCATTGCAGGAATCCAGGGACATTCTCAGGGCTGAGAATCAAGTTTAAGCCCAAGTAGCAGAAGCAGGGCCATCTTTTCTAAAAAGAGAGTTTTTTTGATCAAATCCAGGTGAGTTTTGGGTGATCCCAAGGAGTCACTGAAGGCAAATGAGTGGTTGGAATAGATAGTGAAAACATTTGCGATGCTTGGCATCAAGGATGACGGATTGGGAGTGACCTTGGCATCTTTCCAGCTGAAGGGGGATGCGGGTCAGTGGTGGAAATATGCACGTGGGTGCATTGGGGTGATTTGAGAGGCATTTGTCAATGCCTTCCAAGACAAGTTTTTCCCTCCCATGGTTAGGGAGGAGTTGAGAGACTAGTTCTCTAAATTGGTGCAGTTGAACAAACCAGTGGCTAAGTTTTGAGGCCACATTCACCAGTCTGTCGAGGTTTGCACTAAAACTTGTGGCAACCAAGGAGTGCCATTGTCTGGAGTTTGAGAAGGGGTTGAGGACCAGACTCGTGTTCTGAGTGGCCGGGTCCATAATTAGAGATTACGGAGGCCTAGTGGAGGCGGCAGCCCATCTTGAGACCATCATGCAGATGGAGGAGGAGAGAATGAGGGGCTCCAGGAGGAATTAGGATAATCAGGGCGATAGCAACAGGCAAAGGGGTTCTAACCCCCAGTCATCCCAGGGAGCACAGTCGAGGTCCACTTTTCTAGTACTGAGTTCAAGTTCTGGGAGAGGTGGTCAGGGAGATGTGACTTGTCACAAGTTTGGTCAACTAGGCCACAAGTCTCCCATTTGTCCTCAGAGAGGAGGAGGGCAACGGTCTGCACCATCTTCAGCTCGTTCTTAGAGCCAGAGGTAGGGGAGAGGCTAGCCACTCACTTGCTATCAGCGTGGGCAAGCAGGGCACGTGAAGAGGTTTTGTCCATAGTTGGGTGGCACACCTGGTGCGTCCGGTTCGATGCAGACACAGAGCCACCAACGTGCACAGTCGGCATAGTCCTTGAAGGCCAATCAGGGAGCCTCTTCAGCTCAGTGAATACATCAGTCCTATACTCTGAGGGGTGAATAGGTGGATCAGAGGCTTACAGGGCGTGTGTATGTTGTTACCACACCAGATCTAGTACAAGCGCCATCAGTAGTGAGAGGTACCTTCTTGTTTTGCAATTCAGTTGGTAATGTGTTGATTGATACGGGTGCATCCCATCAATTTATTTTGTCTGCATTTGCATCAGTTTTGGAGTTAGAGTTGGCTCAATTAGCATCTCATATCTGTGTAGAGTCACCTGTTGGTGGTGAGGTTGCCTTGAAACAGGGGTGTCACGGCTGTGATATAGAGGTCTCTAGTCACCGGCTTCCATGTTTGGTTGTGTTGATTGACATGTCTAGCTTCGATGTTATTTTGGGTATGGACTGGCTGTCATCATACCGGGCTGTTATAGATTGTTACCGTCAAAGGGTTACTGTATGTACCTTAAGCGGTGAGTGCTTTCATTTCTTGGGAGACCGGGTTAATAGAGTCTTATCACCAATGTATGATCCGCGTGGACGGAGTGAACTTAGTTGTCTTCTTGCCAACTTTTTTGGGCAGTGAGTGTGATGAAGTCCGGGTTGAGTTACCTAGGGTAGTTTGTGAATACCCTAGATGTTTTCCAGAGGATCTTACTAGTTTACCACCTCACCGAGAGATCAAGTTCTCTATTGACTTAGTGCCTGGCACGACATCTATTTCTATGGCACCGTATTGTTTTGGACCAGCTGAGTTGAGTGACTTGAAGATTCAACTCCAGGAATTGTTAGATGACGGTTTTAATTGCCCTAGTACTTCGCCTTAGGGAGCACCGACTCTTTTGCCAAAAAGAAAGATGGTGCGTTGCGACTTTGTATAGATTACCGGAAGTTGAACTGGGTAACCGTTAAGAACAAGTACCCAATGCCTCATATAGATGATTTGTTTGATCAGTTGAAGGGGTCTTGTTGTTTTTCTAAGATAAACCAGAGATCGGGTTATCACCAGTTGAGGGTAAGGGAGAAGGATATCTAGAAAACGACATTCCCTACTCGGTATGGTCATTATGAGTTTCTAGTGATGCCCTTTAGGCTAACCAATGCACCGGCTGTGTTCATGGACTTGATGAATCGGATCTTCGGTGAGTTTTTAGATCGTTTTGTGGTTGTCTTTGTGGACAACATCTTGATTTACACACCCTTTGAGGAGGAGCATGAGAAACACTTACGAGTAGTGCTTGAGTTGCTTAGAGCCCGCAAACTGTATGCTATGTTTGGAAACTGTGAATTCTGGCTGAGAGAAGATAAATTCCTAGGCCATGTGGTATCCGGGGAAGGGGTGATTGTACAATCATCCAAGATTGAGGCAGTGCAAGACTGGGCATAACCTAAGAATGCTTTTGAGATCTGTAGTTTCTTGGGGTTGGCCGAGTAGTATCGTAGGTTCATGAAAGATTTCTCTAGGCTAGCATCACCGTTGACTAGATTGATAGGGAAATGGATCAAATTTGTGTAGAGTGAGACTTGTGAGAAGTCATTTCAAGAGCTTAAAGTTAAACTTACCACTGCTCCAGTTTTGATTATTCCGAAGAGGGGTTTGGGTTATTCGGTGTATTGCGATGCCTCATGGGAAGGTCTGGGTTGTGTATTGATGCAAGAGGGGAAGGTAGTAGCCTATGGATCCCGGTAGTTGAAGACTCACGAGAGGAACTACCCTATTGATGACCTAGAGTTAGCAGCGGTGATCTTTGCCATGAAGATTTCGAGGCATTACCTGTACAAGGAGAAATTTGAGGTATTTTCGGATCACAAGAGTCTGAAGTATCTGTTTACAGAGAAGGACTTGAATTTGAGGCCGATGAGGTGGATGGAGTTCATAGAGGACTATGATTTTGAGTTACATTATCATCCCAGGAAGGCCAATTTTGTGGCCGATGCCTTGAGTAGAAAATCTATTAGCAGCGCAGCTTGTATGGCCATCTGGGAATGAGAGATGCTAGGTGCCCTTGGTGAGTTTGACTTGCATCTTGGAGAGTCCGTTGAGTCTGTAGCATTGTTTGCGGTAGTTGCACAACCTACACTTGTAAACCGAGTGATAGAAGCACTGAACGGTAACCTTGAGGTGAAATCTCTCTGGGAGAAGATCTCTAATGGGAAGGTAGAGAAGGGATTGAATGTCTATGCCGACCTAAGTGTGAGATATCGTGACCATGTTTTCGTATCGGAGTCTTACCAAGAGGAAGTACTTCGAGAGTTTCACTATTCACGCCTTGCGATGCATTTTGGAGGCACAAAGATGTATCATGATCTTAGTCGCTAGTTTTGGTGGAGAGGTAGAAACTGTATCTTGACTTTTCGTGCTCCTTTCAGAAGACGACTAGCCCTACAGTTTGGACTCCTGTAGTTTTGAATCTGATTCCACAAGTGCATTGTGAAATAGAAAACACAAAAGAGTCCAAATCTGAAAAATCTTTTGGAAAATCAATTTTGAATCAAAATGCCAAAAATGGACTGTTTTGCCAGATATGGAGTCGCCACCTAAATATTTTTGGAAAATTTAGGAAACCCATGACTCGTGCCAAATGCCACATGTCCGTCATCACCAAGATTGTCTCGGCTCGGGAACTTAGGTATGAGAGGAGAAGGTAATGAATTGAGCACCCCACTCACCCGATCAAAGATCGACCTCCACTAATCATGATGTGAATCTTATTTACATTAGATGCTCGTGTTTTGGTTATTAGGCTAACATTACTATGTGATGCGCACACAAGTATAGACTAATTTGCAAAAATTGGAACATTTGATTCATTTTTGTTTTGAAAATTGTTTCGAATATGTACCACTTGAAAAAAGTGATATCATATGAACATTACTCAAACTATTCCAATTCAAGCAATTAGCGTTTATCCACGGGCATCCAAACAAGTATAGCACTTAAGCAATTAGCCTCATGGTAAGCATGCTAGACATGGCAACAATCACATTCGTGTAAATATGCTAAAGCAATAAAAACCTCACCTAGTACTCCAAGCCAAAAAAGATGACAGAGTTAGAACAATGCATGATCCTAACTATGCAATATGACTAATGCAACACATGTGATATGCAATTACTAGGCTCGACTACTAATATGGCATATGAATCAATTTGATAGCATGCGGTCTAAGCACGTATTCAAAGAACTAACAATTCAAGTTAGAATGATGCGCCGAGCTCAATGCATGCAAGACAATGGATGCAAACATGAGTAATGCTAAATGAAACATGAGGCCTTAAACTAACCATCATAAACAAGTAAATAAAAGGGAGAAAGACGTGGGGCTGGAAGACATACACATTATTACAACTGTGTCCTCGCTCAGGAGGGTCTGAATGAACTAACTAGCTAAGCTCTTTAACTAGCTATTACAAAACAAATTAACTAATTATTGCACACCAAATAAACTAACTCTGCTAGCTAGTTATTACAAAACCAATTAATTAATTAACTATTCTACGGAACTAACTAATTAATCACACTAATTAATTAATTACAAACTAGAATTAACTAATTAAGTACAACATGAATACAACATGAAAGAAGTAACTAAGCTAACTAATCAGCCCCAGGAAGCGAGGAATGCTCATGCATGCACAGATTTCCACCCGAAAAGCCCACTGTTTTGCTGCCAGAATGCCTCTGTTGCATAGTTAGAATATCCTTTCACCTCAACCTCTGCTCTGTTCCGTTCTAAAAAGTTGCTGCTCAATTTGATAAAAGTGGCCGCCAGGCCAAAAGTAGTGGCCTTCCAGCCACAAATCGTAGCCGGCTGTCCAAAAGAAGTGGCCTGCTGACTAGAAAAAGTGGCCTACCGGCCACTAAAGCCTGGTTCCTCCTACTGCAACAGAAAGCATACAGAGCAAGAACAGGGTATTCTCAAGGTATGTTTGTACACCTTACCCCTCCTTATCATCAAACAGCTCAAAGAAGTGGCAAGCTCAATTCACAAGTCATCAATCGATGCAATTTCATTGCATGATGGCCTATAAACCAAGGTGTACAATTTCAATAAATGCACAACAAAAGACTCCCAAACCTCCTCCGTATCATGGATTGATCAAGGGAAGTGGTTGACCTCAAAAACTTGAACCATTTCATCACTAGCAAGTATGAAATGCCTCAAGCTTCCATGTGTTCAATTAACGTTTGATTGAACACCAAATTGCTTATTTTCTTGCATCATTTTTAGTCCCAATTTTATTACTTCATTTTAATTACCAACCATTCCTTAGTTCATTAAGTCCAATAGTGAGCTTTAAGTCCTCTAATGGAAAGAAATACCAAACCAAGTGTTGTTTTAGGCATGAGAGAAGTGTCATGTTGTTGGTAATGAACCCCAAAGGGATTAAACCATTAAGCACAATACCTCAATCTCAAACTTAAACAAGCAACTAGGTTTGAAACAACTTTCAAAGCAAATAAAAAGCCAAGAAATGAGGGAGGTTGCAGAAGTGATTAGAGATGAAAACAAGTATGCAAAGCAAGAAATAAACACTATCAACTCAAATAGGTTGGTGGCTAAGGCCTAAACCACCAAACCTATGAGGACTATTATACTACAAACAAGCTATACAAGGCTCAAATACAATAAACAACTAGAAACAGTCCTAAAACAGTGCTAAAACAGTCCAGAAAAGTGTTGGAATTAAGCTAACAATAGCTAAAACAATAAGCTAAAACATGGAGCAAGTTAAGCTAGTAAACAAGCACAAGGAGTGGAGGCTACCCCCTTCATTTTTGGGACTTCAAAATATGGTTTTAGCCTCTGAAAAACCTCTGAAATTATGTATTAAAAACCTCAAAAAAAGTTGACAAAAAAGTGGGAAACACAAGGGCAAAGGCTTGAGAAGTGAGGTGCAAAGAAAGGTGATCCACCCCTCCACCCCCAATGGCCTTAAACCACAAATTTCAACCCAAAAATATAGAGTATAAACAGCCCAAAAAATTGTCCAAAATAGTAGGAAAAATAGCAAATAAAGCAAAGAAACAAGCCAAGAATTATACCTCTTGAAGAGGAGAACCCTTTCTAAGTGACAAACCAACACTTACATATCCTCAAGAGCTCAAAGTAAGCTCAAAAGTACCTCAGCTCAAACACCACAAGGTTTGGTTTAGAGTATATAGGCAAAGGCTTAAGAATTTGCAAGAGAGAGAGGGAATTATAGAGAGAGAAATATTTTTGCTCCTAAATGTCCAACCTCCAAAAATGGAAGGGAAGGTCTTCTATTTATAGAAATACATGAGACTCCCTCAGAAATATCCATAAATACACGTGTGGGTAGATGCATGCACCTGTGGGAACAACTGATACAGCTGGCATAGATATTTGCAAAAACATACAAGTGCCTGGCAGGCCACACAAATAGCCGGAAGCCCACACTAGTGGGCTTGCAGGTCCGAGGGTTTTTAGACTGTGGTTTTGGTCCAAAACAAGACAAAAGGTGTGTAGGGTTTAAAGGCTCAAAGCTGTGGCATTCTGCTAACGACTTCAAACACTTGACAAGCATACACAAATTCATCATTGAGTGCGCTAGCGATGACCTTGAGGTGGAATCTCTCCGGGAGAAGATCTCCAGTGGGAAGGCAAAGAAGGGCTTGAATATGTATCCCGACCTGATTGCAAGATACCGTGACCGTTTGTTCATACCGAAGTCTTGCCGAAAGAAAGTACTCCAAGAGTTTCACCATTCACGCCTTACGGTGCATCCGGGAGGCACAAAGATGTATCATGATCTTAGTTGCCAGTTTTGGTGGAGTAGTAAGAAAAAGGATGTAGTCGTGTTTGTATCGAAGTGCCTTACTTGTCAGCAAGTGAAGGCCGAGCATCAAAGGCCAACGCGTTTGTTGCAACCCTTGCCTATAGCCGAGTGGAAGTGGGAGCATGTCATGATGGATTTTGTTGTGGGCCTTCCGAGCACTCAACAGGGTAATGACGCCATTTGGGTGGTAGTTGACCGATTGACCAAGTTGGCGCACTTTTTACCTATGCATGTGAGTGATATGGTAGACTATCTATGACGACCCAGAATTTTTCCCTCCGCTTGAGCGGAGGAGTTGATGCTCGAGCGGACTTCTGGGGTTCCCAGCAATTTTGTAGACGGTCTGAGATTCTGGGAGTTGTGAATCTTCGCTCGAGCAGAGGAGTTGACGCTCGAGCAGACTGTTTTATTGGTTTGTGTGTGCTCGAGCGTTGGAAGCGACGCTCGAGCGTGAAAAGTAAGATTGCCCTTGACATTGTAGTAGTCTATTTGGAATCTTCTTATTTTATTTTGGAGTATTGACCAAAAACTTTAATTCAAACAATTCATTTACGTTCAACAGGCACTCTTTTACCCTTTTTCTTTTTCCACACTTTGAATTTGAATGTGAGGTTAGAACCATTGGAAAGCTTATTTCTGGGGCTTCAATTTGGACACAAGAATGACCTAAAACGGAGTCCGGATGAGGGAGTTACGCATGGTTGAAGTTTTGGAATCTGTGCTGGGAGCAGGTACGCTCGAGCGGGAATAAGGACGCTCGAGCAGGTTTGGCGAGTACAGCAACGTAAAAACGGGATTTTGAGATCTTTTTCCACATTTTCTTTTCCTCTCTTCTTTCCCTTTTTCTATGTCCGAAACCCTAGCCTGAAAACCTTGATTTCCTCTATTTTGATCAACAATCCACCATGGTTTTTGCATCAAGGATGGAGAACAAGGGAAGATCAATGTTTTTACCCGATTAGAACTTGGATTTGCGAAGGCTTCTTCTGAAGCTCGCTCCTCTGCTTGATTATGGAGGTAAGGGTTCTAGTTCTCTTCATTACTTACATCAAGAGATAGATTTGTGGTATTTCCATTGTATTAATGTACGAATTTGCATTTTTGAGCATATAGAGTAAATTATGAGATTTGGGAATTTCGGGTTTGAAGCATTGAGGGTTCAATTGATGGGTTAAGGTGATGGAGTATGACCCTTAGATGTATAATCGAGGAGAAAATTGGGATGTAAGGTCATGGTATGAGAAGTATGAATTTTTATTGAAAACCTTATTTTTCTTGAAAACCCTAGGTTAATTTGTGATGATTAATAATGATTTTGCTCAAATTGAAAACAAAATCATGGAATTTGTGGGTTGAATTATACATGTACAAGTTTAATTGGATTTCTGAGATGTTTCGAAATAATGTTAAAAATTTACGAATGAACCTTGTTATGGGCATTGTGAATCATGTTAAAATGAGAAAGGAAATTAGGGGAAATGATTTAAAGAATTAATGTGTGACTTCGTATGTATGTAGGACACGCTTCAGGAGGAAGAAATGCTCCACCAACGCACTGTGAGTAATAGTACGAAGATGTACATTTTATTTACCCTTGATAATTATTATCACTAATGCTGTGTTTCTTGTCAGTGTTACACAAACATGTTACACGAACATTTATGATGACTGAAAGTCAATGTGAACGTTGAAAGATTGGCATACATCGGTATGACTTTGAAATGACTCTGTTCTGTGAATAACGAACAATAATTCTCTATTATCTATAAGCAAACTACGTCGTTACTTAATGAACAAATGGAATTATGTTCATCTTTGAACCAAGAATCCGTATGAAACTGAGATTATTCTATTGTGTTACATATGGACCCGAGGTCGTTAAGAACCTATAAGATGCATGCAATTGTTTAACATTATTATGTGACTCACATTAGAATGTGGGTTATTCTGTCCTTATTAAGCATATGGTAATGATATATGTGGCCTCAGTTAATAATTATTATTAGTATTATTATTCAGTTGTACGCGAGACACCTGTAATAATTTGTAACTAAGCCATGGGAAACTTATGTGCATTATTGCATAATGGTATTCTAAGAAAATTGAAATTACTGCTATTACTGTTTCGGTTATGCTATGCTATGAGATGATATGAAGATTCGGTCTATAAGACCTATGAAATTCTGGTATGGAGCAAAGAGTTGTACGGAACTAAGTACTGCGGTGCAAGTTACCTCTAGAATCCGTACGAGCCACCTCTTGAGTCCATACTTATGTGAACTGGGCGTAAAGCCAATGTGAAAGTTATGAGGCTTATGGCCATTTTGTATGACCTGTTAGTATGAAACAAAGTGCTGTACAGAACTAAGTGCAGTAATGCGAGCCACCTCTAGAATCCATACGAGCCACCTCTTGAGTTCATACATGCATTACAAGGGCTTTATGCCATGACATGGGCTTTATGCCAAGACAAGGGCTTTATGCCATTACAAGGGCTTTCATGTTGATAAAATATGAAACAAAGTGCTACACGGAACTAAGTGCTACGATGTGAGCCACATCTAGAATCCGTATGAGACACCGCTTGAATTCATATAAGTATACAAGGGCTTTATGCCATTACAAGGGCTTTCATGTTGATAAAATATGAAACAAAGTGCTACACGGAACTAAGTGCTACGATGTGAGCCACCTCTAGAATCCGTGTGAGACACCGCTTGAATTCATATAAGTATACAAGGGCTTATTGCCAACGTATTCAAGGGCCTAATGCCAAATTATTTAAGGGCCTAGTGGCACCATGTTTAAGGGTTGTGTGCCACTATGGGCTTCATGCCATTCTAATAAGGGTTTCATGCCATTTTGTTAAAGGCTTCATGCCAATATGTTAAGGATTTCATGCCATCTTGTTAAGAGCTTAAAGCCACTCTGTTTAAGATTGGACCCAAGGCCGTTCTGTAAAAGATACTTTTGTATAAATGATTTTGAAAATGACTATGCTATACAATATTTAATAGAATCCATATTTTGGGTTACGAAATGTTTAATATGATAAGTATTTTCTGAAATGATAAAAATGCTATGAACTTCCGACACGTTTATGATAAGATACGTTTTCTGGATAATTTTTCCAAAATGCCTGGATATGCTACAAAACTCCAAATGTTCAAGATATGACAAGTTTTTTGAAAAAGATACTTTGCTATGCATACAGAAACAACTTAACCATATGTGCTCTTTATTGATAATTGCACGGATATGTATTATAATTCATGTTGAGCATTGAATTGTTATGTGCTATTATTCACTGAGCTTGGCTCACTTTATTTTATGTCTATTTCTGTAGGCACTCAACCTGGAGGTCAACCTTAACCTGTGGCTTCCGTTATCGAGTTGTCAGTCCCTGAGTATCTAAGCTCTTAGAAGATGACCGATCATGTTATGGAGTTTTGCTAAGTTTTTAAATTGTACCTTAAATGTCTGTTAAGATTGATGTGTATGTAATCCGTTTATCTTCCCATGTTTCTGTTATACGCCCGACCTTGAGGGCTGGGTCTGTATATGTATATGTATTTAGCTATCTTCAGATGCGCATCACTGTATATTTATCTGCATTATGTTCCATCCGTGATCCTGGCATAGTAATGGTAGCTCAATGGATATTATTTTACGCCATTATATGATATTAAATGCTTTCGTTCAGGCCCCATAGATTATATTTATCAGGTTTTATGTCCATTTCTGAAGTGTCATGCCCGAACTTTTAGGGGCGAGTTTGGGGTGTGACAAGTGGTATCAGAGCAAGAGTTGCTATCTCACACACGGATCCATTGAGCTGTAGGATGTCTAGAAAAGATTTAGGCTTCATGCATGACATCCTTAGTGCATATGAAAAGACTGATAGCAACGTTAAATGTAATCTATTCACGCTAACGAGTATGATCCATGCCTCTTATCCATTCCTTGTGTATATATTGTGATTGATTGTTGTGTAGAGCATGACGGGAATAAGGATAAAGGATCACCTCGGGTTGGTTAGACAAAAAAAAAAAAAAACGGAAAATGATTGGTAAGTAATGCACGTGCAATTTTTGGTTGTTATTTTTGAACTGATAGTTACCTATCATTTATTTAAATGAATTGCTTAAACACTAAGTATGGAATATTTATGATATAGTTATGTCTTTCTTGTCATGGTACTGTTTGGACCTATGATTTGAAAAGTTATTGTGATACGTACCTTGATAAGTTGTGTTTTGTATAATAGTTGAATCATGTTACGTATGACCGGCTGTAAGAGAAAGTTATATATACAGTGACCCACATAAGGAGTGAATTATTCTATTTTGTTAAACGCATGACAATGACATGATATGACAAGCAATGCTTTATTTTCTGATATGTTACGTTACGAATTAAGGAATGATGATCCATATATGTAAAAAGTATTCATGGCATCCTTAGTACAAGGCCCTTACCCGGGTGTAATAATACCGTGGTTTAAGTACGTCACAAGATATCTCTTGCCATCGACGGTCTTGTACGGATGGTACCACCGACGGTCTTGTACGGGTGGTTATGATCAAGCATAAACTCTGATTTCTGTTTATGATTCAAGTATAACTAAGAATATGTATGAATATGTTTCTATTTATTTGTTCCGTTTATGCTATGTTATATCATGATGTGAATTGATAGTGTCGAATGAGTTTAGTTCATGTGTAATCGGGATTTCTTTATGGACTTTGTGAACTGTGATACATGAGATTTGTACAACAAAGAGGCAGCTATTGACTCCTTCGAAGTCAAACTAAGGGATTGGTAAACAGATAAGCTACCGCATGAATTCAAATCCTGTCTTTGTATATTAAGTGACTTAAGATTGAGAAATCATTCATGTGAAATATTTTTGTGTAACTATGCAAATGTTAGATATTGTGACATTGTTCGGTATCACCTATATGGAAGTTATGATGTGAATTGTTCTGCATGATATCGAGGATTTCGGTGAAAACAAATAGACATGGGAATATTCCGTTTTGCTAATTACAAATTGATTGACTACCACATTGAATTAATCTTACTAAGAATTACGTCTTACTGAGAATTATGAACCTTGATGTTATGAAATCAAATTACTCCTTTGCTATACTATTGCATATGTTGTTTGATATTATGGAATCTGGAAGGATGTGATTCTTATGGTTACTAATTTATGATCCTATGAATGGACCTAGTAGAATCTACATATGAGGAATAACTGGAAACTCTATTTATGTTAACTGATTGAGCTAGATGACTGGTCTCTAATTTCTGTATGACCGTTTGCTAACCCACTATAATTACAAGTTATGAATACGAAACCCTATGATTGACCTCGTGTCTTCCAGTAAGAAAAGGAATAATCGTTTGAATAGTGGAAAAAAAAAGAGAGAGAGAGAGAGAGGCCAAATTAACTTGTGCTATGACAAGAAAAAAAAAGGTGCTAGTAAAGGAAAATGTTATACCCTATGGTTATGATTGATTAATCAAGTAAGACTTTGAATTTAATTTCTGGCCTTGTTTGATAGCTATAATTATTGTTCAGATTTGAACTTACAACGGCATGATCAGGTGTCTATAATGGGGATTCTTCTTCCCATCATTCAGATCTTGTCAACCACATAACGATATGATTTTGATATGGTTTTGGAAATGGAATATGACTTGAATTTTGTCACTGTATTGGTGACTGCTGGAATGGAATATATCGTACCTCTTAGGCAGAACCTTATTTGGTAGGTTCTAAGATTTGATTCAATGATGCATAATCGGATTTTAATCTAACCACGTAATTAAGTTATTTTGGGAACTATACGTAACCGTAATGGTCATGTACCACCGAGTAAATTGCATTATGAGATTCACCTAAGGAATTACTTAACAGGATAATTTTGAACGTGTACTCTCTAATCAAAATTGCATATGAACTATTAACGTTGGGCCGATCTAGTTAGAGACTTAGTGGAGAGTACTTTCATTATGATTGAACTCAATGCATGCTGTGGGAATTTATAAATTATGCGCTTAAGGGAATGTCAACTATTATCTTTTGTGCTTTTAAATGTTTACGGTGGAATTCCCTGAGCAATTAAGGTTAAGTAGTGAAACCATGTTTAAGGATGTCTATCTGTTCAATAAGAAACGTATCTGTAATTGAATAAGAAATTGGAAGCCTTAAAGGTTTAATTATCTGAAATTGATTATGAATCTGTGATCAGCATAATTTTTATGTAATCTTAAGTATGTTTACGAGATTTCAATTTCAGAATGATTAAACGATTGGATTTTGCCCTATATGCTTTTATATATGACTATCTATATATATCTAAGTCTTCTTAAGCATGATCAAAAACTTGAAAATATCTCCTGGAAAGAAATAAGGGTTGAAAAGAAGAGCATAGATCTTCTAGGGAGCAAATGAGAAAGTGAAAAGGTTGTAGAGATCCTAAAGCTTAAGGTATGTTTGATTGGCCTCTCTTGAAGTTGAGTAGGAATTGTATAATGGTCTTCACGGTTCTATTTTTAAATGTCAAATGGAATAAAGAGTTGGTGATGCCGTTAATTGAAGTGTACTTGAAAATTTTGGTGTTGGACCGTACAATTTGAATTGTCTTTGAAATTGAGGTTTGGGCATTCACTAGACGAGGTCCATTTAGTTATTAATTGAGAAGTTGTTATGGACTTTGGGATTATAAATGGCTCCTCGCCCATTGAAATTCTGAAACGTGTATGTTGATCGAAAGTATTTGTGATCCTTTCCTATCTCAAGTGTGGATCTAGTTTTGGAACATTACAGAATGTGTTTCCGTTTATGTTTGAACTGTCTTCTATTTGGTTTTCTTGAATTTCGAGGACGAAATTTTTTAAGGAGGGAAGGATGTGACGACCCAGAATTTTTCCCCCCGCTTGAGCGGAGGAGTAGACGCTCGAGCGGACTTTTGGGGTTCCCAGCAATTTTGCAGACGGCCTGAGATTCTGGGAGTTGTGAATCTCCGCTCGAGCGGAGGAGTTGACGCTCGAGCGGACTGTTTTATTGGTCTGTGTGCGCTCGAGCGTTGGAAGCGACGCTCGAGCGTGAAAAGTAAGATTGCCCTTGACATTGTAGTAGTGTATTTGGAATCTTCTTATTTTATTTTGGAGTATTGATTGAGGTGGTAATATGATGGTGAAGTAAGATAGGACCAAAAAACTTTAATTCGAACAATTCGTTTATGTTTAGCAGACACTCTTTTGCCCTTTTTCTTTTTCTGCACTTTGAATTTGAATGTGAGGTTAGAACCATTGGAAAGCTTATTTCCGGGGCTTCAATTTGGACACAAGAATGACCTAAAACGGAGTCCGGATGAGGGAGTTACGCATGGTTGAAGTTTTGGAATCTGTTCTGGGAGCAGGTACGCTCGAGCGGGAATAAGGACGCTCGAGTAGGTTTGGCGAGTACAGCAACGTAAAAACGGAATTTTGAGATCTTTTTCCATATTTTCTTTTCCTCTCTTCTTTCCTCTTTTCTATGTCCGAAACCCTAGCCTCAAAACCTTGATTTCCTCTATTTTGATCAACAATCCACCATGGTTTTTGCATCAAGGATGGAGAACAAGGGAAGATCAATGTTTTTACCCGATTGGAACTTGGATTTGCGAAGGCTTCTTCTCAAGTTCGCTCATTTGCTTGATTATGGAGGTAAGGGTTCTAGTTCTCTTCATTACTTACATCAAGACATAGATTTGTGGTATTTCCATTGTATTAATGTACGAATTTGCATTTTTGAGCATATAGAGTAAATTATGAGATTTGGGAATTTCGGCTTTGAAGCATTGTGGGTTCAATTGATGGGTTAAGGTGATGGAGTATGACCCTTAGATGTATAATCGAGAAGAAAATTGGGATGTAAGGTCATGGTATGAGAAGTATGAATTTTTATTGAAAACCTTATTTTTCTTGAAAACCCTAGGTTAATTTGTGATGATAAATAATGATTTTGCTCAAATTAAAAACAGAATCATGGAATTGGTGGGTTGAATTATACATGTACAAGTGTAATTGGATTTTTGAGATGTTTCGAAATAATGTTAAAAATTTACGAATGAACCTTGTTATGGGCATTGTGAATCATGTTAAAATGAGAAAGGAAATTAGGGGAAATGATTTAAAGAATTAATGTGTGACTTCGTATCTATGTAGGACACGCTTCGGGAGGAATAAATGCTCCACCAACGCACTGTGAGTAATAGTATGAAGATGTACATTTTATTTACCCTTGATAATTATTATCACTAACGCTGTGTTTCTTGTAAGTGTTACACGAACATGTTACACGAACATTTATGATGACTGAAAGTCAATGTGAACGTTGAAAGATTGGCACACATCGGTATGACTTTGAAATGACTCTGTTCTGTCAATAACGAATAATAATTCTCTATTATCTATAAGCAAACTACGTCGTTACTTAATGAACAAATGGAATTATGTTCGTCTTTGAACCAAGAATCCGTATGAAACTGAGATTATTCCATTGTATTACATATGGACCTGAGGTTGTTAAGAACCTATGACATGCATGCCAATGTTTAACATTATTATGTGACTCACGTTAGAATGTGGGTTATTTTATCCTTATTAAGCATATGGTAATGATATATGTGGCCTCAGTTAATAATTATTATTATTATTATTCAGTTGTACGCGAGACACCTGTAATAATTTGTAACCAAGCCATGGGAAACTTATGTGCATTATTGCATAATGGTATTCTAAGAAAATTGAAACTACTACTATTACTGTTCATGTTATGCTATGCTATGACATGATATGATGATTCGGTCTACAAGACCTGTGAAATTCTGGTATGGAGCAAAGTGCTGTACGGAACTAAGTACTACGGTGCGACTTACCTCTAGAATCCGTACGAGCCACCTCTTGAGTCCATACATATGTGAACTGGGCGTAAAGCCAATGGGAAAGTTATGAGGCCTATGGCCATTTTGTATGATTTGTTAGTACGAAACAAAGTGTTGTACGGAACTAAGTGCTGCAATGCAAGCCACCTCTAGAATCCGTACGAGCCACCTCTTGAGTTCACACATGCATTACAAGGTCTTTATGCCATTACAAGGGCTTTATGCCAAGACAAGGGCTTGATGCCATTACAAGGGCTTTCATGTTGATAAAATGTGAAACAAAGTGCTACACGGAACTAAGTGCTACGATGTGAGCCACCTCTAGAATCCGTGTGAGACACGGCTTGAAATCATACAAGTATACAAGGGCTTAATGCCAATTATACAAGGGCTTATTGCCAACATATTCAAGGGCTTAATGCCAAATTATTTAAGGACCTGGTGCCACCATGTTTAACGGCTATGTGCCACTATGGGCTTCATGCCATTCTAATAAGGGTTTCATGCCATTTTGTTAAAGGCTTCATGCCATTATGTTAAGGATTTCATGCCATCTTGTTAAGAGGTTAAAGCCACTCTGTTTAAGATTGGGCCCAAGGCTGTTCTGTAAAAGATATTTTTGTATAAATGATTTTGAAAATGACTATGCTATACAATATTTAATGGAATCCATATTTTGGGTTACGAAATGTTTAATATGATAAGTATTTTCTGAAATGATAAAAATGCTATGAACTTTCGACATGTTTATGATAAGATACATTTTCTGGATAATTTTTCCAAAATGCCTAGATACGCTACGAAACTCCGAATGTTCAAGATATGACAAGTTTTCTGAAAAAGATACTTTGCTATGCATACAGAAACAGCTTAACCATATGTGCTCTTTATTGATAAATGCACGGATATGTATTATAATTCATGTTGAGCATTGAATTGTTATGTGCTATTATTCACTGAGCTTGGCTCACTTTATTTTATGTCTGTTTCTGTAGGCACTCAACCTGGAGGTCAGCCTTAACCTGTGGCTTCCATTACCCAGTTGTCAATCCCTGAGTATCTAAGCTCTTAAAAGATGACCGCTCATGTTATGGAGTTTTGCTAAGTTTTTAAATTGTACCTTAAATGTCTGTTAAGATTGATGTGTTGTAGACACCCCATTTTTTACCGTCCTCAAGACCTGGACATCACTGCTTGAACACCCGATGATTATCCATGTTCGTGTTCATTTGGAGTTCCCGGAGTCCTCGGCTACGCGCCTTGCCTCAGGACCTCCGAACTTGACTGTTTTGTGTCTGGTTTTCCACCAAACACTTGTGCTCTGCCTTGGAGGGGCAGGGAATGCCTTGTGAGGCATCCCCACACACCACCGGCAGTGGCTCAAGGCCACCGGCTGGTTGGTGTTGCCATCGGCACTATATTGTACCGGTCGGCACTCTTTTGTGCCGGTCGGCAGTAAATTTTGTCAAAATGACAATTTTGCCCTGCCGACTACTGTGCAGTTGCTTTTTGAGATATTTTGAGGCAGCTGTCTTGCATTTGTTTTCCCTCCATACACGTGTATGGAGGGATGAGCCTTTGTTTTGCTTAGCTTGTAAGCTTTGTTGCCTATAAGAGAAGGCTCTCTTCTCTTGGCTCAAAGGTTAGCAAAATTAGACATTTTAGAGAGAAAAGACAGAGAAGAAGCTCTGGTTCTAGGTTAGAAGTTTTGTATCTATCCTATCTCTCTTCTTCCCTCTTATTTGTACACTAGGTGTTTGTGACTTACTATTGCTCATCAACACCTAGTGTTTCACCTTCCTTGGCAACTGAGGTTCCAAGAGGTTGTCTTGGAGGTTTTTGGCTGGATTTGAGCTCAAGGAAGCAACAACATCAACTCTTGTGAAGGTGGTCAACAAGGGTGAGAAACTCCCCATTTTTACCCCATTTTTGCACTCCATTTTTGCATAGCTTAGAACTATTTTTGTGCTTAGTGATTAACACAAAAAAGTTCTATTTTTAGGCCCTCTTGATAGTTTATTCAGAGTGTTTTGTGCTTTGGGGAGGTTTAACCACCCTTAGGCCCTGATAAGGGCTCATTTTGTGCTATTTTGTGAGAGCTCCGGGATTTTGGTGTTGGGGTCTCTTCACCACTGAAATCTTGAGGGATTTCAGTGGTAAAGATGATGCCTTGAAGTCCCAAGAAGGAGAGGGTCACCCCCTCTCCTTATTGTTCTTGAAAAGGACAAGTTTTGGCCTCTTGAAGAAGCCTATGTTCAAGTGTGTGTTAAGCATGCCATGATTGTTTTTCATGCATATTATATCATGATTTAACATTGCTATGTGTTGGTTTTGGTCCCTTATGCATGCTTAGCATAGTTGCCATGTAATGCCTTGTATTGCCTTAACATACCTTAGGTTGTTAGCCCTAATTTGAGCATGCTTTAGGCTTAGACTTATGAATGTTTTGTGCTTATTTTGACATGTTTTAGCTCTGTCCATAATCATTTGGGTTGATCTTGGCATGCATTATATAGCCCCTTTGCATTTTAGGCTTGCTAGCCTTTGAGCATGCATATGTAGCACGTGCTGCTTACCTCATTTTGATGGTTTGGAACCATTTGGAATGTCATTTCAGTCCCTTTAGTGTGCTTGTATGCTTGCCTTAGTTGCCTCTTTAATGCTTTAAAAGCATGTATTGAATGCTCCATGTTTTGGTCATTGTGCATGCCTTTGATTTCAAGCCTCTTAGATGTCATCTAAGTAGCCTTTTGGCTTTGTTTTAACATGCTAAAAACCTGTTTTTAGTTGTTTAATGCATGCCATAATTGTCTTGCATAAGTATAGTTCAATGCCTCATTGACTTGCTTTAAGTCTTGGACCATTTGCATGCTTTGTTTGGCCTATCTTGAGTTGGTTTAGCACCACACTTTGACATGATTTTAGAGCTCATGTTGCATGCTAATCATCCATGTTATCTCCTTTCAAGTGTGCTTGAGAGTGGTTTGTTTAATGCCTAAGTTGTGTGCCTTAACATGTGTACATGTGCATGTGTGTTTAGCTCTCATACTTAGCATTTTGGCTACTGATTTTAGGCTTAGTTAGAGTTGCCTAGATCATGTTTAAGTCCACCCCATTATTTGGTTTACATGTTTGTCTTGTAGGTGTGCTTGCATATTAACATCCTTACATTACATTGTCCATGTTGCATGCTAGCCAACATGCTTAGGATTTCATTGCATTCACATGCATGCTAGGCCTCTTGAGATAAACATGATAGAGGTTTGGCACCCTTGTTTGTTTATATGGTTTGCATGCATTTGAAATTGAAAGTGGCACATTTGGTTCTTTGGGCCATCATGCATGGAAATGCGTGATTGGTGGTCCGAGAATCGAGGCACATGTCCCTTTGAGTCACAAATATGAAAAGGGGCATGATTGGTGCATACATTGTTGGAATTACATTGCCATGCAAGTTTTTGCCCTCTGCTGCTGTGAGTTGCAGGTTCTGCAGACATTCAGTGCCGGCCGGCAGTATTTAGTGCCGACTGGCAGTATATTGATGGCCGATGGATTAATTTTGTGCCGGTGACCACATACTTCAGCCGGTGGTGTTTCCCCTCAGCCGATGATATCCCTCAGTGTCCTGGGAGGCACCCCAGAGACTTTGGCAGATTTCAGAGGAACCAAGCAGGGAAAACAGAGGCAAGCTAGGCATGGCAGTGCAATTCCGAGCGGAATCCGAGTGTGCATGCATTGGGCCCTCGCCCCGAGGCGGTTTACTATTTTTTTTAGATTAATTATTTTGTTAATTTAATTAATTTGTAATATTTAATTAGCTCGCGTAGTTAATTAATTTGTATTATTGTTTTGGTCCCTCCGAGGGAGGGCGAATCTGTAATAAGTGTGGGTGAGTGGTGTGTATGTCTTCCAACCCCCATTTCTTTCTTCCCTTTTACTTACCCGCTTTTGATGGTAGATTAGGGCACGCTTATTTTAGCATACCTTATGCAATGCATGCGTGCATCCATGCATTTGTTTACATGCATCGGGCTCGGTACATCACGCTAACTGCATTGTATTCCAATTTCCAAATTGAATACGTGCTATTTGTAGCATTCCATATGACATGCTTAGGACAGCCGAGCCTGTTTAGATTACACCATTGCTTGTGTTGCATTAGCCACTTAACATGAACTAGGTCCATGCATGGATTTCTAATGAGCTTCTGTCTTGGCTTGGAGTACTAGGTAAGCTTTTATGCTTTAGCATATCACATGTGTGTGAGTGTTGCCATAATAGCATGACTACCATGAGGCTAAGTGCTTATGTGACATAACTGCTTGAATGCCTGTGGGTGGAGGTTGGATTACTTGAGTTGGAAAAGCTCGTTGAAATCCGTATTTTAGCCTACTTGCGAGTAGCAAATTCTAAAGCATTTTCAAAACCAACGGATATGCAATGCTTATTTCCAAATTAGGTGATCTAGTCTATACTTGTTTGCTGCGCGCATCGCATAGAAATTCTAGGCTAATAACTGGAATAAGAACACATAAAGTTTTCAAAATCGGATATCACGGTTAGTAGAGGCCGGTCTTCGGATCGGGCGAAAGGGGGTGCTCATAGCTGACCTTCCGCGATCGTACCCAAGCTCCCAAGCCAAGACCACTTTGGTGATGACGGACACGTGGCCTTCGGCACCGAGTCAGGGTTTCCTAAATTTCCCATTTTAAAATATTTAGGTGGCGACTCTGTATCTGGCAAAGCAGTCCATGTTTGGCACTACTTTTCAAAATTTTGTTTTTCTCAAAACGATTTGCCGGATTTGGACTCTTTGGTTCAGATTTAGAACCGTGACACAAATCGAGTCCGAACTGTAGCGAGGTCCCCCGCGGGCTTGTTACATGTGTATGTAATCCGTTTATCTTCCCATGTTTTCGTTATACGCCCGACCTTGAGGGCTGGGTCTGTATATGTATATGTATTTAGCTATCTTCAAATGAACGTCACTGTATATTTATCTGCATTATGTTCCGTCCGTGATCCTGGCATCGTAGTGGTAGCTCAATGGATATTATTTTACGCTATTATATGATATTAAATGCTTCCGTTCAGGCCCCATAGGTTATATTTATCAGGTTTTATGTCCATTTATGAAGTGGTCATGCCCGAACTTTTAGGGGCGAGTTTGGGGTGTGACACTATCTTGCTGACCTTTACATGAAGGACATAGTGAGATTGCACGGGGTGCCTATGACGATTGTTTCGGATAGAGATCCACGTTTTACAGCTCGGTTGTGTCAGAGCCTACAGAGTGCCTTAGGCACTGGGTTGAGTTTTAGCACTATGTGCCATCCTCACACTGACGGGCAGTCCGAGCATACTATTCAGATCCTTGAGGATATGCTTCGAGGTTGTTTCCTTTACTTCAAGGAATCGTAGGAGAGGCACTTGCCCTTAATGGAGTTCACCTATAATAACAGTTTCCAATCCAGTATTGGTGTGGCACCGTTTGAGGCCTTGTATGGCCGACCGTGTAGATCACCTGTGTGTTGGTTTGAGGTGGGTGATGCACCCATGTTGGGTCCAAAGTTAGTCTAGGAAACGACGGAGAAAGTGGCACTTATACGTAAGAGGCTGGTTATGGCTCAGAGTCGCCAGAAAAGTTATGCCGATCGTAGGAGGAGACCTTTTTCTTTTGAGATGGTAGATCATGTCTTTTTGAAGATATCACCTAGGCGGGGTTTGATGAGATTTGGGAAGAGTGGGAAATTGTCCCCTCGACTTATTGGTCCTTTTGATATCCTTGAGCGGATCAAGGAGGTAGCTTACCGTTTGGCGTTACCACCACAGATCTCTGGGGTTTATGACGTGTTTCATGTTAGTATGCTTCGGAAGTATGAGCCAGATCCATCACAAGTTTTGGAATGGACAGACTTAGAGGTGGATGAGGATGCCTCATATGAGGAGAGACCGGTGAGAGTCTTGGATACTCGGGACCAAGTCTTGTGAGGCAAGACAATTCCTTTGGTTAAGGTATTGTGGAAACATCATGGGGTTGAGGAAGCAACTTGGGAGCGTGAGTCGGAGATCCGTGAGAAGTATTTGAACTTGTTTATTGATGTTTGATTATGTATTGGACTTTGTTATGCTAATGAAATATGAGAACATTGTATATGTCATTTATGTTTTGGAAACATGGGTTCCATATAAGCATTGTATATGTTTTGAGAATATGGAATATTGTATTTATTGTATCACTTTTGGAAACATTGTATATGTTATGTAAATTTTGGGGAAATTGGGTTTATCATAAACATTGTAAATGTTTTGAGAATATATGAATTGTACTTCAATGCCGAAACTTGTGTATTGAGTTAATGAGAATGGATGACTGAAGAATAGGTCATGGTAATTGAAATTTATAAATTATCATAGTTAAAAATAATTTGAAAATAGTTTTGCACTTGTATTGAAATTTCGAGGACGAAATTCCTTAAGGGGGCGAGGTTATAGCGATTTTGGTTTTGACCTAAACTTTGTTGTATCCCGGACTCGGGTTTCGCAGTTTAATATTGTTATTCATGTCTTATTTTCCCTAATTTTTCTTTGAGTTGGAGTATTGAAGTGCCTTGGGTGTGCTCGAAACAGGTTAGTTGCTAGTTGCTTCAAAGTGTTGTTGCCCAGATTTTGGCTTCTTCGCTTGAGCGAAGCTTTTAGTGCTCAATCGAGCCTTGTGAGCTCCTAGTACTTTTGCAAACCTACAGAGATACTGGGAGGGTAGTGTTCTTCGCTCAAGCGAAGCTTCTTGCACTTGAGTGACGGTTTATGTCTGTAAAACATCTAGAGGTATGTATTCTGTGCTCGAGCGACTCTTCTTGCGCTCGAGCGAGGCCACTTATTGTGTCTGGTTGCTCGAGCGTCAACTCTTGTGCTCAAGCGAGCCTCGCATATATTAGTTCACAGCAGCACCTTTTTACATCACTTTTTGATATCTTTTCACCCAAAAACCCTAGATCAGCTCACTCTCTCTCTAAAATTTGACTTCTCTATACAAATACACTGAGATCTGAGGATCTCTCTACCTTACTCCCTTTGATAAAAAGGTGGAGCATCTCAAGGGCTACCATTACATCCGAATAGAGTTTGGTTCCGATGTTTTTGAAGTTTCTCCACTCTTCCTTTGGGCTTCTACACTTGAGATAGGGATTTTCTACACTTTTATATGGCTTTTAACTTAGTTATGGGTTATTATGTAACAATGGTGGAATTTGGGGTATTGTGAACAAAAACCTAGGGTTTGGGTAATAAATCAAAAGAAAGGTTTCTAAGTGAATGAGCTATAGATGGTCATGGGAGTGAATATAAGGCTTTATTATGTCAACATAGTTGATTTTGACATTTGGTTTGATATTTGGAAAAATTGGGAGTTTGCCCTAAAATGCTTCAAATATTTATTTTGTATAGATTAAGGAAATTAGCATTGTAAATATTAAATTGGATGGACGTTGATATAAATGGTGGAGTTGGATATGTATTACCTCACACTTGCGAAGTTTTGAATAATTTATCTGTCTTGAGATTGAATATCTGTTTAGAAAATATGTATTGGGCTATCGGTAAAGGATAGTTATGATTGTTGTAGAAATTACATGAGGATTAGGTGAATTGAAACTAATCTCTTACTGGTTGTCATTGAATATGACTATGTTTTAAATACATTGTATATGTATGATGTTTGGGAGGAGAAATTGGATGTATTCCATGTTTGGGAGGAGATAGGAGATGGGCTCCATTGATTTAAGTTGGCCTATGTGTGGTGAAAGTCCCAAAACCGTGCATATACATGGGTGCCGATCTTGCGGACGAAATTTTCGTAAAATGGCAAATTGAAGTGCTTGTATGATATCTGTGTTGATTTGAGACCATTGAGTTGTAGCCTCAGTTGGCTTGTCTAGAAAATAATAAGTATCATCTAATGAATTAAGATGAAATGAATTAACTAGGAATGAATTGAAGGAAACTGGATTGAGACATGAAATTCGGTATTTTATGATCATATAGACATGAATGTTTGTCATTGCACTTATATATTTGTTAACGCCTATATACTGTGTTAGATTATTTCTACTGGGCTTTGGCTCACTGTAGACCGCCCGGAACTCCGCTCCGCCCGCGAGGGCGCGAATCGTAATTTTAGCTACTACAGTTCGGACTCCTGTCACGGTTCTGAATCTAATCTCACAAAGTGCAATGTAAGACTAATAAATCACCAAAGAGTCCAAATCTTGCATAATTGTTTTGGAAAATCGATTTTAATCAAAAAGCGCCAAACATGGACTGCTTTGCCAGTTTTCAGAGTCGCCACCTAAATATTTTATTTTTCAGAAATTTAGGAAACCCTGACTTGTGCCTAAGGCCACGTGTCCGTCATCACCAAAGTTGCCTCGGCTCGGGAACTTGGGTACGAGAGGGGAAGGTCCTGAAATGAGCACCCCCGCTCGCCCGATCAAAGGATCGGCCTCTACTAACATGATATGTTGTTTTTGAAAACACGTGTTCTTATTCCGGTTATTAATCTAGAATTACTATGTGATGCGCACATCATACAAGTATAGACTAAATTGCTCAATTTGGAACAAAACATCTCATATTTGTTTTTCAAAAATGGTTTGAAGTTGCTACCCTCAAGTAGACTAAGACGCAGATTTGCCGCCTTCAAGTGGGCTTAGAAAACAACATGATTTTGCCACTCTGCAAAGCAGGTTTAAAACACACATTTCGATGAATTGTCCTAATTCAAGCAATGAAGCCTCATCCACAGGCATTTATGCAGTTATAGCAGTTAAGCACATAACCTCGTGGCAATCATGCTAACATGGCAACATACACATCTCATGTAGGGATGCTAAAGCGTAAACACTCACAGTGTACGCCGAGCCAAAAAAGAAGCTAGTTAGTAATCAATGTGTGATCCTAGCTATGTTAACAATGCCTAATGTAACACATGCAAAAATGCAACTAAGTAGGCTCGGCTATTCTAAGATGTCATGTGAATGCAACTAGATACCATGTATTCAAATTGGTATTGAAATACAATGCAGTTTGTATGATGCACCGAGCCCGGTGCATGCAAGACGAATGAATGATGCATGCATGCAAAGCATAAGTATGCTAATTAAAACAAGCCCTAAACTAACCATCGAAAGCTGGTAAATAAAAGGGAGAAAGCCGTGGGGTTGGAAGACATTCACACACACACGCACACTTATTACAACATTGTGCCCTCGCGACGGAGGGTCCCAATAATAAGCTAACTAGCTAATTCTAAGCTAATTAAACTAATTATTACAAATCAACTAATTAACTATGCTAAGCTAATTAATAATTACAAAACTGAATTGAAATAAATAGCTACACTAAGCTAGTTAAGATATTACACAACGAATCGAATGACTAATCACGCAGACTAATCATAATCAGTGAAATGGCCTCGCGGGCAAAGGAGACATGCATGCTCGTTGGCGTCCTCCCGAAAATTCACTACCTTGCCTCTAAATGCACTCTTTTGGACTTCTGAAAATTGTGCCAACTTCTAAGATGCTTCTGACCCACCTTAGGAGCATATTGAGGAATGGTCGGCTGAGAGGGATGGCCATCGGCCAAAGTTGATGGCCATCGGCCACTTTTTATAGCTGATCGGCAGACTTGATGGCCGGTCGATAGCTTCGATGGCCGGTCGGCCACTACTTCCTGTAATTCCTCATTTTTGCTGGAACGGAGCACGAATAGAGGCATGGTAGTGTATTTACAAGGAAATGTGTGCACAACCACCCTCCCTATCATTTCTTAAGCTCAAGGGAGGGCGGTACTCGACTCTCGAGCCACCAATCATGCATCTCAATGCATGATGGCCAAAGAGGCCAAGTTGCACAAATCAATGTCAATGAATGCACACAAATAACACATAAGACTCGATGAACCTCCACCTTATCATGCATGATCAAAGGTGTTGGTGAACTAAGAAATGAGGCACGTTTCATCACTTTAAGTATGAAACGTCCCTCGTTCCTCATTTTTGGATTAACGTCTAATCCAAAACACTATGCAAAGACAACATGCAAACAACATGCAATGCAAGAACATGCAAACAACATGCTATTCTACCAATGCTAGAATGACATGCACAAGATTCTACCATGCGGACAATGCATGCATGGCAATCTTAGAAGTTAAGGCCTCAAGGCAAATGAAGTGCATCACACATGAAGCATACACTACAATGCTCAAATGGTCAAACTACACATGGACGGATCTAAGATGCCTCAAAACAGTGGCCAATCCACACCAAAACTTAGGCACAAAAAGGCAAAGAACATGTCACATCCCAATCCTGCCCCCTATAAGTTTGAGCATGACCTAAACAGAAACAGACATTCAATCTACCATGCTTACAACGTATGAGGGCCTGACAGAAGCCTTTAACAAAATAAATGGCATTAAGCCCTTCCCATTGAGCAACTATAACCATGCCAGGACCACACAAACAGAATAATTGTAACTAAACATACAAAATGCGTACATTGAGAATTAGCAACATACAAACAGTTATACAGTTCCAACCCCAATCTTGGGTATTTAACAAAATGGAATGTACTTTCACCCTGAATCAAAAAGGTTTGAGCCAAAAATCTAACATCTATTACGGAGTGCACGGCTTCGTCAAGTGCCTGGGTATGCTTAAGTTGACAAAAGGGAGGTGATATTGGTGCTAGGACTGACCTCCAAACTGATTACCTACAGCATCAGACAAAATTACAGAGTGAGATAAACTCAATGAGTAATAATACTTGTTAGTTTATCATTCAACATCAATTATAATCCATAATGATATATTCAAACAAAGCGGAATTCATAACTTGACTTGATGCTGTGTTATTTTCAGAACAGCCTTAGGCCCAGTCATGACAGAACGGCCTTGGGCCCAATCATAACAGAACGGCCTCGGGCCCAATCATAATAGAACGGCCTTGGGCCCAAAGGTGTATAGACATATATACATAAGTCTTCTTTGTATACATTCTGAACAAATTCCAACTCATTCATATGTTAATGTAACATTTACGAAAGCCAGAATATTAGTAACATTAAGTACTATTACTCACAGCGTTGTGTTGGCGCGCTAGTTCCTTCTGGAGTGTGCCCTGCACACAACATAACTAGTACATTAGTGTTCTTCTTGAATCATTGAGGAGTCATTTCCTATCACTTCATATGAATTTACAACCATCCTAAAATCATCAGAAAATATTCCAAGAATACCAGAGAGTCAAGCATGCAAAACTGAACAAACACATTTTTTCTTTCTGAAGACAGTCCCCCGCTCGAGCGTCACTTTGTCCGCTCGAGCGGACTGTACCATTTTAACAAAATACTGAGGGGTCGATTTTTGCGCTCGAGCAGAAATTCTTCCGCTCGAGCGTACAGGGTAATTTCAGAAAAATCGCTGAGAGGTTCATTTCCCCGCTCGAGCAGCCATGACCTCCACTCGAGCGGCCGTAGCCCTGAATTGGGCAGCTCACTTCCATACCAAAAATCCATAGCTCACAACACAAAACAAAACTTCACAATGGATCTAACATCAAATTAAGGTGTTAAATCTCCTAATAAATCAATCACAACACACCTTAAACCTCCAATCATAAATCCATAATCAAACCACCATGATCTTTCCAAATTTCCCATGTTTTTGGGTTTGCATACATATAATATACACATAGAGCTACTCAAGCTTCTAATTCCAACCCATAGTTGAATATTCTCATGAAATAACAATAGATTTTCTTCCACAGCTCCATTTTAGTTTATCAACACAAATCATCATATAAACCTCTTCATCTACCATAACTTTGTTGTAGCGATTTCGGTTTTTTGTATCCCGGACTCGGGTTTCGCAGTTTAATATTGTTATTCATGACTTATTTTCCCTCATTTGTCTTTGAGTTGGAGTATTGGAGTGCCTTAGGTATGTTCGAAACAAGTTGGTTGCTAGTTGGTTCAAAGTGTTGTTGCCCAGATTTTGGCTTCTTCACTCGAGCGAAGATTCTTGTGCTTGAGCGAGCCTTGTGAGCTCCCAATACTTTTGCAGACCTGCAGAGATATTGGGAGGGTAGTGTTCTTCGCTTGAGCGACGCTACTTGCGCTCGAGCGATGGTTTATGTCTGTAAAACTTCTGGAGGTATATGTGTAAAACTTCTGGAGGTATGTATTCTGCGCTAGAGCGAATCTTTTTGCACTCGAGCAAGGCCACTTATTGTGTCTGGTCGCTCAAGCGACAACTCTTGCGCTCGAGCGAGCCTCGCGTATATCAATTCGCAATAGCACCTTTTTACAACACTTTTTGATATCTTTTCACTCAAAAACCCTAGATTAGCTCCCTTTCTCTCTAAAATCCAACTTCTCTCTAAAAATACACTAAGATCTAAGGATCTCTCTACCTTACTCCCTTTGATAAAAAGGTGGAGCATGTCAAGGGCTACCATTACATCTTAATAGAGTTTGGTTTCGATGTTTTTGAAGTTTCTCCGCTCATCCTTTGGGCTTCTACACTTGAGGTAGCGATTTTCTACACTTTTATATGGCTTTTAACTTGGTTATGGGTTGTTGTGTAACAATGGTGAAATTTGGGGTATTGTAAACAAGCCTATGGTTTGGGTATTAAATCAAAAGAGAAGTTTCTAAGTGAATGAGCTATAGATGGTCATGGGAGTGAATATGAGGCTTTATTGTGTCAACATAGTTGATTTTGACATTTGGCTTGCTATTTTGAAAAATGGGGAGTTTGCCCTAAAATGCTTTAGATATTTTGTATAGATAAAGGAAATTGGCATTGTAAATATGAAGTTGGATGCACGTTGATATAAATGGTGGAGTTGGATATGTATTACCTCACACTTGCGAAGTTTTGAATAATTTATCTGTCTTGAGATTGAATATATGTTTAGAAATATGTATTACCTCATACTTTATGATCATATAGACATGAATGTTTTGTCATTGTACTTATATCTTTGTTAAGGTCCATATACTGTGTTAGATTGTTTCTACCGGGCTTTGGCTCACTCTATTTGGGGAAAACCATTTTCAGGTGTTGTTGATATGCCTCCTCCAAGGCAATAGCTTGAAGGGACTTCGGAGCAAGAGCTTCCTTTCGTTACATTTTCCTTTGTATAGCCCAAGGCTTTATTTGTATTGAGCTAGTCTCGCTTTTGTTGTAACCAAGCCATGGCTTGGAAGAATGTAAGCCATTAGGGCATTTAATATCTTTTAATCTTTATTCCTCTTTACTACTCATAACACATGTTGTAGATTCAGAATGAACTATTTGTGAATGTATATTACGTGTGCCACTTTTGTATATAAATTCAAGATAATGAAAGTTTATTATTTCGATTATGTTGTCTTGCGTTAATTGTATGGGGTTGGATTATTGTAATTATTTTTAGGGCTTTATAACTTGGTATCAGAGCGTATCAGGTTTGAATACTTTCGGTGCGTGGGAAGTAATTGTTACCACAACGGGTTTATCTCACTTAGTAGAGATGTTAGTATGTATTGCATGCTTATGTGATAACATGCTTATATGATTATACGGGTATGCGATTTAATTCCTAAGATATTGATTAGGTCTACGGGTTTCAAGAAGTCCTATTAGAGGAGCACTTGATCATAGCTGCCTCTAATTGGAACTCTGGCAATGCCGCGGGACGGTCATTATCTAGAAAGGAAATTCGTAAGTGTTTATGTGACTATGTGCTTATGTGGAGTGAATTACTGTTGTCCATCGTATTAAGACGCGAGTGAGTTGGCTTCAGCACATTTATAAATGTGCTAATCTTTTTGCTACCTTTATTAGGATGTTAGAACGTGGGCGTGGTGGTGGTAGGTGTAGTAAGCCTAGGAGGCATGAACTGCCATTACCAGACGATGTTCTGGCATAAGAAGAAGGGGTTGGTCAGGCCAATGTGGCCGAACCAGTTGGTCAACAGGCCATGGGCACCTTAGCCCGCAAAATGGCCGGAGCATTGCGGGAATCCAGGGACATTCTCAGGGCTGAGAATCAAGTTTAAGCCCAAGTAGCAGAAGCAGGGCCATCTTTTCTAAAAAGAGAGTTTTTCCGATCAAATCCAGACCGGTTTTTGGGTGATCCCAAGAAGTCACTGAAGGCAAATGAGTGGCTGGAACAGATAGTGAAAACATTTGAGATGCTTGACATCAAGGATGACGGTTTGGGAGTGACCTTGGCATCTTTCCAACTGAAAGGGGATGCGGGTCAGTGGTGGAAATATGCACGTGGGTGCATTGGGGTGACTTGAGAGGCATTCGTCAATGCCTTCCAAGACAAGTTTTTCCCTCCCATGGTTAGGGAGGAGTTGAGAGACTAGTTCTCTAAATTGGTGCAGTTGAACACACCAGTGGCTAAGTTTTGAGGTCACATTCACCAGTCTGTCGAGGTTTGCACTAAAACTTGTGGCAACCGAAGTGTGCCATTGTCTGGAGTTCAAGAAGGGATTGAGGACCAGACTCATGTTCTGAGTGGCCGGGTCCATAATTAGAGATTACGGAGGCCTGGTGGAGGCGGCAGCCCATCCTGAGACCATCATGCATATGGAGGAGGAGAGAATGAGGGGCTCCAGGAGGAATTAGGATAATCAGGGGGATAGCAACAGGCAAACGGGTTCTAACTCCCAATCATCCCAGGGAGCACAGTCGAGGTCCACTTTTCTAGGACTGAGTTCAAGTTCTGGGAGAGGTGGTCAGGGAGATGTGACTTGTCACAAGTTTGGTCAACTAGGCCACAAGTCTCCCATTTGTCCTCAGAGAGGAGGAGGGCAACGGTCTGCACCATCTTCAGCTTGTTCTTTTAGCCAGAGGTAGGGAAGAGGCCAGCCACTCACTTGCTATTAGTGTGGGCAAGCAGGACATGTGAAGTGGTTTTGTCCACAGTTGGGTGGCACACCTGGTGCGTCCGGTTCGATGCAGACACAAAGCCACCAACGTGCACAGTCGGCATAGTTTTTGAAGGCCAATTGGGGAGCCTCTTCAGCTCAGTCAGTGCATCAGTCCTATACTCTGAGGGGTGAGTAGGTGGATCAGAGGCTTACAAGGCGTGTGTATGTTGTTACCGCACCAGATCTAGTACAAGCGCCATCAGTAGTGAGAGGTACCTTCTTGTTTTGCAATTCAGTTGGTAATGTGTTGATTGATACGGGTGCATCCCATCAATTTATTTTGTCTGCATTTGCATCAGTTTTGGAGTTAGAGTTGGCTCAGTTAGCATCTCCTATCTGTGTAGAGTCACCTGTTGGTGGTGAGGTTGCCTTGAAACAGGGGTGTCAGGGCTGTGATATAGAGGTCTCTAGTCATCGGCTTCCATTTTTGGTTGTGTTGATTGACATGTCTAGCTTCGATGTTATTTTAGGTATGGACTGGCTGTCATCATACCGGGCTGTTATAGATTGTTACCGTCAAAGGGTTACTGTATGTACCTTGAACGGTGAGTGCTTTCATTTCTTGGGAAACCGGGTTAATAGAGTCTTATCACTAATGTATGATCCACGTGGGTGGAGTGAACTTAGTTGTCTTCTTGCCAACTTTTTGGGCAGTGAATGTGATGAAGTCCGGGTTGAGTTACCTAGGGTAGTTTGTGAATACCCTAGATGTTTTCCAGAGGATCTTACTAGTTTACCACCTCACCAAGAGATCAAGTTCTCTATTGACTTAGTGCCTGGCACGACACCTATTTCTATGGCACCGTATTGTTTTGGACCAGCTGAGTTGAGTGACTTGAAGATTCAACTCCAGGAATTGTTAGATGAAGGTTTTAATTGCCCTAGTACTTCGCCTTAGGGAGCACCAACTCTTTTTGCCAAAAAGAAAGATGGTGCGTTGCGACTTTGTATAGATTACTAGAAGTTGAACTGGGTAACCGTTAAGAAAAAGTACCCAATGCCTCATATAGATGATTTGTTTGATCAGTTGAAGGGGTCTTGTTGTTTTTCTAAGATAAACCAGAGATCGGGTTATCACCAGTTGAGGGTAAGGGAGAAGGATATCCAGAAAACGGCATTCCCTACTCGGTATGGCCATTATGAGTTTCTAGTAATGCCCTTTAGGCTAACCAATGCACCGGCTGTGTTCATGCACTTGATGAATCGGATCTTCGGTGAGTTTTTAGATCGTTTTATGGTCGTCTTTGTGGACGACATCTTGATTTACTCACCCTCTGAGGAGGAGCATGAGAAACACTTACGAGTAGTGCTCGAGTTGCTTAGAGCCCACAAACTGTATGCTAAGTTTGGGAACTGTGAATTCTGGCTGAGAGAAGATAAATTCCTGGGCCATGTGGTATCCGGGGAAGGGGTGATTGTAGAATCATCCAAGATTGAGGCAGTGCAAGATTGGGCATAACCTAAGAATGCTTTTGAGATCTGTAGTTTCTTGGGGTTGGCCGGGTAGTATCGTAGGTTCATGAAAGATTTTTCTAGGCTAGCATCACCATTGACTAGATTGATAGGGAAATGGATCAAATTTGTGTAGAGTGAGACTTGTGAGAACTCATTTCAAGAGCTTAAAGTTAAACTTACCACTGCTCCAGTTTTGATTATTCCGAAGAGGGGTTTGGGTTATTCGGTGTATTGCGATGCCTCACGGGAAGGTCTGGGTTGTGTATTGATGCAAGAGGGGAAGGTAGTAGCCTATGGATCCCGGTAGTTGAAGACTCAGGAGAGGAACTACCCTACTGATGACCTAGAGTTAGCGGCGGTGATTTTCGGATTTGAGGTATTTGAGGTATTTTCGGATCACAAGAGTTTGAAGTATCTATTTACAGAGAAGGACTTGAATTTGAGGCAGATGAGGTGGATGGAGTTCATAGAGGACTATGATTTTGAGTTACATTATCATCCCAGGAAGGCCAATTTTGTGGCCGATGCCTTGAGTAGAAAATCTATTAGCAGCGCAGCTTGTATGGCCATCTGGGAATGAGAGATGCTAGGTGCCCTTGGTGAGTTTGACTTGCATCTTGGAGAGTCCGTTGAGTCTGTAGCATTGTTTGCGGTAGTTGCGCAACCTACACTTGTAAACCGAGTGATAGAAGCATAGAACGGTAACCTTGAGGTGGAATCTCTCTGGGAGAAGATCTCCAATGGGAAGGTAGAGAAGGGGTTGAATGTCTATCCCGACCTGAGTGTGAGATATCGTGACCATTTTTTCGTATCGGAGTCTTACCAAGAGGAAGTACTTCGAGAGTTTCACTATTCACGCCTTGATGCATTTGGGAGGCACAAAGATGTATCACGATCTTAGTCGCCAGTTTTGGTGGAGAGGTAGAAACTGTATCTTGACTTTTCGTGCTCCTTTCAGAAGATGACTAGCCCTACAGTTCGGACTCCCGTAGTTTTGAATCTGATTCCACAAGTGCATTGTGAAATAGAAAATACAAAAGAGTCCAAATCTGACAAATCTTTTGGAAAATCAATTTTGAATCAAAATGCCAAAAATGGACTATTTTACCAGATATAGAGTCACCACCTAAATATTTTTGGAAAATTTAGGAAACCCATGACTCGTGCCAAATGCCACATGTCCGTCATCACCAAGATTGTCTCGGCTCGGGAACTTAGGTATGAGAGGAGAAGGTAATGAATTGAGCACCCCACTCACCTGATCAAAGATCGACCTCCACTAATCATGATGTGAATCTTATTTACATTAGATGCTCATGTTCTGGTTATTAGGCTAACATTACTATGTGATGCGCACACAGGTATAGACTAATTTGCAAAAATTGGAACGTTTGATTCATGTTTGTTTTGAAAATTGTTTCGAATATGTACCACTTGAAAAAAGTGATATCATATGAACATTACTCAAACTATTCCAATTCAAGCAATTAGCGTTCATCCATAGGCATCCAAACAAGTATAGCACTTAAGCAATTAGCCTCATGGTAAGCATGCTAGACATGGCAACAATCACATTCATGTAAATATGCTAAAGCAATAAAACTTCACCTAGTACTCCAAGCCAAAAAAGATGACAGAGTTAGAACAATGCATGATCCTAACTATGCAATATGACTAATGCAACACATGTGATATGCAATTACTAGGCTCGACTACTAATATGACATATGAATCAATTTGATAGCATGCGGTCTAAGCACGTATTCAAAGAACTAACAATTCAAGTTAGAATGATGCGCCGAGCTCAATGCATGCAAGACAATGGATGCAAACATGAGTAATGCTAAATGAAACATGATGCCTTAAACTAACCATCATAAACAAGTAAATAAAAGGGAGAAAGACGTGGGGCTGGAAGACATACACATTATTACAACTGTGTCCTCGCTCAGGAGGGTCTGAATGAACTAACTAGCTAAGCTAATTAACTAGCTATTACAAAACAAATTAACTAATTATTGCATACCAAATAAACTAACTCTGCTAGCTAGTTATTACAAAACCAATTAATTAATTAACTATTCTATGGAACTAACTAATTAATCACACTAATTAATTAATTACAAACTAGAATTAACTAATTAAGTACAACATGAATACAACATGAAAGAAGTAACTAAGCTAACTAATCAGCCCCAGGAAGCGAGGAATGCTCATGCATGCACAGATTTCCACCCGAAAAGCCCACTGTTTTGCTGCCAGAATGCCTCTGTTGCATAGTTAGAATATCCTTTCACCTCAACCTCTGCTCTATTCTGTTCTAAAAAGTTGCTGCTCAATTTGATAAAAGTGGCCACCAGGCCAAAAGTAGTGGCCTTCCAGCCACAAATGGTAGCCGGCTATCCAAAAGAAGTGGCCTGCTGACTAGAAAAAGTGGCCAACCGGCCACTAAAGCCTGGTTCCTCCTACTGCAACAGAAAGCATACAGAGCAAGAACAGGGTATTCTCAAGGTATGTTTGTACACCTTACCCCTCCTTATCATCAAACAGCTCAAAGAAGTGGCAAGCTCAATTCACAAGTCATCAATCGATGCAATTTCATTGCATGATGGCCTATAAACCAAGGTGTACAATTTCAATAAATGCACAACAAAAGACTCCCAAACCTCCTCCGTATCATGGATTGATCAAGGGAAGTGGTTGACCTCAGAAACTTGAACCATTTCATCACTAGCAAGTATGAAATGCCTCAAGCTTCCATGTGTTCAATTAACGTTTGATTGAACACCAAATTGCTTATTTTCTTGCATCATTTTTAGTCCCAATTTTATTACTTCATTTTAATTACCAACCATTCCTTAGTTCATTAAGTCCAATAGTGAGCTTTAAGTTCTCTAATGGAAAGAAATACCAAACCAAGTGTTGTTTTAGGCATGAGAGAAGTGTCATGTTGTTAGTAATGAACCCCCAAAGGGATTAAACCATTAAGCACAATACCTCAATCTCAAACTTAAACAAGCAACTAGGTTTGAAACAACTTTCAAAGCAAATAAAAAGCCAAGAAAGGAGGGAGGTTGCAGAAGTGATTAGAGGTGAAAACAAGTATGGAAAGCAAGAAATAAACACTATCAACTCAAATAGGTTGGTGGCTAAGGCCTAAACCACCAAACCTATGAGGACTATTATACTACAAACAAGCTATACAAGGCTCAAATGCAATAAACAACTAGAAACAGTCCTAAAACAGTGCTAAAACAGTCCAGAAAAGTGTTGGAATTAAGCTAACAATAGCTAAAACAATAAGCTAAAACATGGAGCAAGTTAAGCTAGTAAATAAGCACAAGGAGTGGAGGCTACCCCCTTCATTTTTGGGACTTCAAAATATGGTTTTAGCCTCTGAAAAACCTCTGAAATTCTGTATTAAAAACCTCAAAAAAAGTTGACAAAAAGGTGGGAAACACAAGGGCAAAGGCTTGAGAAGTGAGGTGCAAAGAAAGGTGATCCACCCCTCCACCCCCAATGGCCTTAAACCACAAATTTCAACCAAAAAATACAGAGTATAAACAGCCCAAAAAATTGTCCAAAATAGTAGGAAAAATAGCAAATAAAGCAAAGAAACAAGCCAAGAATTATACCTCTTGAAGAGGAGAACCCTTTCTAAGTGACAAACCAACACTTACATATCCTCAAGAGCTCAAAGTAAGCTCAAAAGTACCTCAGCTCAAATACCACAAGGTTTGGTTTAGAGTATATAGGCAAAGGCTTAAGAATTTGCAAGAGAGAGAGGGAATTATAGGGAGAGAAATATTTTTGCTCCAAAATGTCCAACCTCCAAAAATGGAAGGAGAGGTCTTCTATTTATAGAAATACATGAGACTCCCTCAGAAATATCCATAAATACACGTGTGGGCAGATGCATGCACCTGTGGGAACAGCTAATACAGCTGGCATAGATATTTGCAAAAACACACAAGTGGCTGGCAGGCCACACAAATAGCCGGAAGCCCACACTAGTGGGCTTGCAGGTCCCAGGGTTTTTAGACTGTGGTTTTGGTACAAAACAAGACAAAAGGTGTGTAGGGTTTAAAGGCTCAAAGCTATGGCATTCTACTGAGGACTTCAAACACTTGACAAGCATACACAAATTCATCATTGAGTGCGCTAGCGATGACCTTGAGGTGGAATCTCTCCGGGAGAAGATCTCCAGTGGGAAGGCAGAGAAGGGCTTGAATGTGTATCCCGACCTGAGTGCAAGATACCGTGACCGTTTGTTCATACCGAAGTCTTGCTGAAAGAAAGTACTCCGAGAGTTTCACCATTCACGCCTTGCGGTGCATCCGGGAGGCACAAAGATGTATCATGATCTTAGTCGCCAGTTTTGGTGGAGTAGTAAGAAAAAGGATGTAGTCGTGTTTGTATCGAAGTGCCTTACTTGTCAGCAAGTGAAGGCCGAGCATCAAAGCCCAACGCGTTTGTTGCAACCCTTGCCTATAGCTGAGTGCAAGTGAGAGCACGTCATGATGGATTTTGTTGTGGGCCTTCCGAGCACTCAACAGGGTAATGATACCATTTGGGTGGTAGTTGACCGATTGACCAAGTTGGCGCACTTTTTACCTATGCATGTGAGTGATATGGTAGACTATCTATGACGACCCAGAATTTTTCCCTCCGCTTGAGAGAGCGGAGGAGCGCGGACTCCCGGGGACAATCTTTTTTTGAGCGAGAGACAGACGGGGAGTTGTGGATCTAGAATCTCGATTGAGAGGAGTTTGACTTCGAGATTGTATGTTTTTTTTGTGTGTGCTCTCGGCGCAGTTAGCGCACGAGCGTGAAAAGTAAGATTGCCCTTGACATTGTAGTAGTGTATTTGGAATCTTCTTATTTTATTTTGGAGTATTGATTGAGGTGGTAATATGATGGTGAAGTAAGATAGGACCAAAAACTTTAATTCGAACAATTCGTTTACGTTCAGTAGGCACTCTTTTGCCCTTTTTCTTTTTCCACACTTTGAATTTGAATGGGAGGTTAGAACCATTGGAAATCGTATTTCCGGGGCTTCAATTTGGACACAAGAATGACCTAAAATGGAGTCTGGATGAGGGAGTTACGCATGGTTGAAGTTTTGGAATCTGTGCTGGGAGCAGGTACGCTCGAGCGGGAATAAGGACGCTCGAGCAGGTTTGGCAAGTACAGCAACGTAAAAACGGGATTTTGAGATCTTTTTCCACATTTTCTTTTCCTCTCTTCTTTCCTCTTTTCTATGTCCGAAACCCTAGCCTCAAAACCTTGATTTCCTCTATTTTGATCAACAATCCACCATGGTTTTTGCATCGAGGATGGAGAACAAGGGAAGATCATTGTTTTTACCCGATTGGAACTTGGATTTGCGAAGGCTTCTTCTCAAGCTCGCTCCTTTGCTTGATTATGGAGGTAAGGGTTCTAGTTCTCTTCATTACTTACATCAAGAGATAGATTTGTGGTATTTCCATTGTATTAATGTACGAATTTACATTTTTGAGCATATAGAGTAAATTATGAGATTTGGGAATTTCGGGTTTGAAGCATTGAGGGTTCAATTGATGGGTTAAGGTGATGGAGTATGACCCTTAGATGTATAATCAAGCAAAAAATTGGGATGTAAGGTCATAGTATGAGAAGTATGAATTTTTAATGAAAACCATATTTTTCTTGAAAACGCTAGGTTAATTTGTGATGATAAATAATGATTTTGCTCAAATTGAAAACAGAATCATGGAATTGGTGGGTTGAATTATACATGTACAAGTTTAATTGAATTTCTGAGATGTTTCGAAATAATGTTAAAAATTTACGAACGAACCTTGTTATGGGCATTGTGAATCATGTTAAAATGAGAAAGGAAATTAGGGGAAATGATTTAAAGAATTACACGCTTAGGGAGGAATAAATGCTCCACCAACGTACTATGAGTAATAGTATGAAGATATACATTTTATTTACCCTTGATAATTATTATCACTAACGCTGTGTGTCTTGTAAGTGTTACATGAACATGTTACACGAACATTTATGATGATTGAAAGTCAATGTGAACGTTGAAAGATTGGCATACATCGGTATGACTTTGAAATGACTCTGTTCTGTCAATAACGAACAATAATTCTCTATTATCTATAAGCAAACTACGTCGTTACTTAATGAACAAATGGAATTATGTTCGTCTTTGAACCAAGAATCCGTATGAAACTGAGATTATTCCATTGTATTACATATGGACCCGAGGTTGTTAAGAACCTATGACATGCATGCCAATGTTTAACATTATTATGTGACTCACGTTAGAATGTGGGTTATTCTGTCCTTATTAAGCATATGGTAATGATATATGTGGCCTTAGTTAATAATTATTATTATTATTATTCAGTTGTACGCGAGACACCTGTAATAATTTATAACCAAGCCATGGGAAACTTATGTGCATTATTGCATAATGGTATTCTAAGAAAATTGAAATTACTGCTATTACTGTTTCGGTTATGCTATGCTATGACATGATATGATGATTCGGTCTATAAGACCTATGAAATTCTGGTATGGAGCAAAGAGCTGTACGGAACTAAGTACTGCGGTGCGAGTTACCTCTAGAATCCGTACGAGCCACCTCTTGAGTCCATACTTATTTGAACTGGGCGTAAAGCCAATGTGAAAGTTATGAGGCCTATGGCCATTTTGTATGACTTGTTAGTATGAAACAAAGTGCTGTACGGAACTAAGTGCTGCAATGCGAGCCACCTCTAGAATCCATACGAGCCATCTCTTGAGTTCATACATGCATTACAAGGGCTTTATGCCATTACAAGGGCTTTATGCCAAGACAAGGGCTTTATGCCATTACAAGGGCTTTCATGTTGATAAAATATGAAACAAAGTGCTACACGGAACTAAGTTCTACGATGTGAGCCACCTCTAGAATCCGTATGAGACACCGCTTGAATTCATATAAGTGTACAAGGGCTTTATGCCATTACAAGGGCTTTCATGTTGATAAAATATGAAACAAAGTGCTACACGGAACTAAGTGCTACGATGTGAGCCACCTGTAGAATCCGTGTGAGACACCGCTTGAATTCATATAAGTATACAAGGGCTTAATGCCAATTATACAAGGGCTTATTGCCAACGTATTCAAGGGCCTAATGCCAAATTATTTAAGGGCCTGGTGACACCATGTTTAAGGGTTGTGTGCCACTATGGGCTTCATGCCATTCTAATAAGGGTTTCATGACATTTTGTTAAAGGCTTCATGCCAATATGTTAAGGATTTCATGCCATCTTTTTAAGAGCTTAAAGCCACTCTGTTTAAGGTTGGGCCCAAGGCCATTCTGTAAAAGATACTTTTGTATAAATGATTTTGAAAATGACTATGCTATACAATATTTAATGGAATCCATATTTTGGGTTACGAAATGTTTAATATGATAAGTATTTTCTGAAATGATAAAAATGCTATGAACTTCCGACACGTTTATGATAAGATACGTTTTCTGGATAATTTTCCCAAAATGCCTAGATACGCTACAAAACTCCGAATGTTCAAGATATGACAAGTTTTCTTAAAAAGATACTTTGCTATGCATACAGAAACAACTTAACCATATGTGCTCTTTATTAATAATTGCACGGATATGTATTATAATTAATGTTGAGCATTGAATTGTTAGGTGCTATTATTCACTGAGCTTGGCTCACTTTCTTTTATGTCTGTTTCTGTAGGCACTCAACCTGGAGGTCAGCCTTAATGTATGGCTTCCGTTACCGAGTTGTCAATCCCTGAGTATCTAAGCTCTTAGAAGATGACCGATCATGTTATCGAGTTTTGCTAAGTTTTTAAATTGTACCTTAAATGTCTGTTAAGATTGATGTGTATGTAATCCGTTTATCTTCCCATGTTTCTGTTATACGCCCGACCTTGAGGGCTGGGTCAGTATATGTATATGTATTTAGCTATCTTCAGATGCACGTCACTGTATATTTATCTGCATTATGTTCCGTCCGTGATCCTGGCATAGTAGTGGTAGCTCAATGGATATTATTTTACGCTATTATATGATATTAAATGCTTCCGTTCAAGCCCCATAGGTTATATTTATCAGGTTTTATGTCCATTTCTGAAGTGTCATGGCCGAACTTTTAGGGGCGAGTTTGGGGTGTGACCAGTGGTATCAGAGCAAGAGTTGCTATCTCACACACGAATCCATTGAGCTGTAGGATGTCTAGAAAAGATTTATGCTTCATGCATGACATCCTTAGTGCATATGAAAAGACTGATAGCAACGTTAAATGTAATCTGTTCACGCTAACGAGTATGATCCATGCCTCTTATCCATTCCTTGTGTATATATTGTGATTGATTGTTGTGTAGAGCATGACGGGAATAAGGATAAAGGATCACCTCGGGTTGGTTAGACAAAACAAAAAGGGAAAATGATTGGTAAGTAATGCACGTGCAATTTTTGGTTGTTATTTTTGAACTGATAGTTACCTATCATTTATTTAGATGAATTGCTTAAACACTAAGTATGGAATATTTATGATATAGTTATGTCTTTCTTGTCATGGTACTGTTTGGACCTATGATTTGAAAAGTTATTGTGATACGTACCTTGATAAGTTGTGTTTTGTATAATAGTTGAATCATGTTACGTATGACCGGCTGTAAGAGAAAGTTATGTATACAGTGACCCACATAAGGAGTGAATTATTCTATTTTGTTAAATGCACGACAATGACATGATATGACAATCGATGCTTTATTTTCTGATATGTTATGTTACGAATTAAGGAATGATGATCCATATATGTAAAAAGTATTCATGGCATCCTTAGTACAAGGCCCTTACCCGGGGGTAATAATACCGTGGTTTAAGTACGTTACAAGATATCTCTTGCCATCGACGGTCTTGTACGGATGGTACCACCGGCGGTCTTCTACGGGTGGTTATGATCAAGCATAAACTCTGATTTCTGTTTATGATTCAAGTATAACTAAGAATATGTATGAATATGTTTCTATTTATCTATTCCGTTTATGCTATGTTATATCATGATGTGAATTGATAGTGTCGAATGAGTTCAGTTCATGTGTAATCGGGATTTGTTTATGGACTTTGTGAACTGTGATACATGAGATTTGTACAACAAGGAGGCAGCTATTGACTACTTCGAAGTCAAACTAAGGGATTGGTAAACAGATAAGCTACCACATGAATTCAAATCCTGTCTTTGTATATTAAGTGACTTAAGATTGAGAAATCATTCATGTGAAATATTTTTGTGTAACTATGCAAATGTTAGATATTGTGACATTGTTCGGTATCACCTATATAGAAGTTATGATGTGAATTGTTCTGCATGATATCGAGGATTTCGGTGAAAACAAATGGACATGGGAATATTCCGTTTTGCTAATTACAAATTGATTGACTACCACATTGAATTAATCTTACCAAGAATTACGTCTTACTGAGAATTATGAACCTTGATGTTATGAAATCAAATTACTCCTTTGCTATACTATTGCATATGTTGTTTGATATTATGGAATCTGGAAGGATGTGATTCTTATAGTTACTGATTTATGATCCTATGAATGGACCTAGTAGAATCTACATACGAGGAATAACTGGAAACTCTATTTATGTTAACTGATTGAGCCAGATGACTGGTCTCTAATTTATGTATGACCGTTTGCTGACCCACTATAATTACAAGTTATGAATACGAAACCCTATGATTGATCTCGTGTCTTCCAGTAAGAAAAGGAAGAATCGTTTGAATAGTGGGAAAAAAAAAAAGAGAGAGAGAGAGAGAGGCCAAATTAACTTGTGCTATGACAAGAAAAAAAAAGGTGCTAGTAAAGGAAAATGTTATACCCTACGGTTATGATTGATTAATCAAGTAAGATTTTGAATTCAATTTCTAGCATTGTTTGATAGCTGTAATTATTGTTCAGATTTGAACTTATAACGGCATGATCAGGTGTCCATAATGGGGATTCTTCTTCCCATCGTTCAGATCTTGTCAACCACATAACGATATGATTTTGATATGGTTTTGGAAATGGAATATGACTTGAATTTTGTCACTGTATTGGTGACTGCTGGAATGGAATATATCGTACCTCTTAGGCAGAACCTTATTTGGTAGGTTCTAAGATTTGATTCAATGATGCATAATCGGATTTTAATCTAACCACGTAATTAAGTTATTTTGGGAACTATACGTAACTGTAATGGTCATGTACCACCAACTAAATTGAATTATAAGATTCACCTAAGGAATTACTTAACAGGATAAGTTTGAACGTGTACTCTCTAATCAAAATTGCAAATGAACTATTAACGCTGGGCCGATCTAGTTAGAGACTTAGTGGAGAGTACTTTCATTATGATTGAACTCAATGCATGCTGTGGGAATTTATAAATTATGTGTTTAAGGGAATGTCAACTATTATCTTTTGTGCTTTTAAATGTTTACGGTGGAATTCCCTGAGCAATTAAGGTTAAGTAGTGAAACCATGTTTAAGGATGTCTATCTATTCAATAAGAAACGTATTTGTAATTGAATAAGAAATTGGAAGCCTTAAAGGTTTAATTATCTGAAATTGATTATGAATCTGTGATCAGCATAATTTTTATGTAATCTTAAGTATGTTTACGAGATTTCAATTTTAGAATGATTAAACGATTGGATTTTGCCCTATATGCTTTTATATATGACTATCTATATATATCTAAGCCTTCTTACGTATGATCACAAACTTGAAAATATCTCCTGGAAAGAAATAAGGGTTGAAAAGAAGAGCATAGATCTTCTAGGGAGCAAATGAGAAAGTGAAAAGGTTGTAGAGATCCTAAAGCTTAAGGTATGTTTGATTGGCCTCTCTTGAAGTTGAGTAGGAATTGTATAATGGTCTTCACGGTTCTATTTTTAAATGTCAAATGGAATAAAGAGTTGGTGATGCCGTTAATTGAAGTGTACTTGAAAATTTTGGTGTTGGACCGTACAATGTGAATTGTCTTTGAAATTGAGGTTTGGGCATTCACTAGACGAGGTCCGTTTAGTTGTTAATTGAGAAGTTGTTATGGACTTTGGGATTATAAATGGCTCCTCGCCCATTGAAATTCTGATGCGTGTATGTTGATCGAAAGTATTTCTCATCCTTTCCTATCTCAAGTGTGGATCTAGTTTTGGAACATTACAGAATGTGTTTCCGTTTATGTTTGAACTATCTTCTATTTGGTTTTCTTGAATTTCGAGGACGAAATTTTTTAAGGAGGGAAGGCTGTGACGACCCAGAATTTTTCCCTCCGCTCGAGCGGAGGAGTTGACGCTCGAGCGGACTTTTGGGGTTCCCAACAATTTGGCAGACGGCCTGAGATTCTGGGAGTTGTGAATCTCCGCTCGAGCAGAGGAGTTGACGCTCGAGCATACTGTTTTATTGGTCTGTGTGTGCTCAAGCGTTGGAAGCGACGCTCGAGCGTGTAAAGTAAGATTGCCCTTGACATTGTAGTAGTGTATTTGGAATCTTCTTATTTTATTATGGAGTATTGATTGAGGTGGTAATATGATGGTGAAGTAAGATAGGACCAAAAACTTTAATTCGAACAATTCGTTTACGTTCAGCAGGCACTCTTTTGCCCTTTTTCTTTTTCCACACTTTGAATTTGAATGGGAGGTTAGAACCATTGGAAATCTTATTTCCGGGGCTTCAATTTTGACACAAGAATGACCTAAAACGGAGTCCGGAGGAGGGAGTTACGCATGGTTGAAGTTTTGGAATCTGTGCTGGGAGCAGGTACGCTCGAGCGGGAATAAGGACGCTCGAGCAGATTTGGCGAGTACAGCAACGTAAAAACGGGATTTTGAGATCTTTTTCCACATTTTCTTTTCCTCTCTTCTTTCCTCTTTTCTATGTCCGAAACCCTAGCCTCAAAACCTTGATTTCCTCTATTTTGATCAGCAATCCACCATGGTTTTTGCATCAAGGATTGAGAACAAGGGAAGATCAATGTTTTTACCTGATTGGAACTTGGATTTGCGAAGGCTTCTTCTCAAGCTCGCTCCTTTGCTTGATTATGGAGGTAAGGGTTCTAGTTCTCTTCATTACTTACATCAAGAGATAGATTTGTGGTATTTCCATTGTATTAATGTACGAATTTGCATTTTTGAGCATATAGAGTACATTATGAGATTTGGGAATTTCGGGTTTGAAGCATTGAGGGTTCAATTGATGGGTTAAGGTGATGGAGTATGACCCTTAGATGTATAATCAAGGAGAAAATTGGGATGTAAGGTCATGGTATGAGAAGTATGAATTTTTATTGAAAACCTTATTTTTCTTGAAAACGCTAGGTTAATTTGTGATGATAAATAATGATTTTGCTGAAATTGAAAACAGAATCATGGAATTGGTGGGTTGAATTATACATGTACAAGTTTAATTGGATTTTTGAGATATTTCGAAATAATGTTAAAAATTTACGAATGAACCTTTATATGGGCATTGTGAATCATGTTAAAATGAGAAAGGAAATTAGGGGAAATGATTTAAAGAATTGATGTGTGACTTCGTATGTATGTAGGACACGCTTCGGGAGGAATAAATGCTCCACCAACGCACTGTGAGTAATAGTACGAAGATGTACATTTTATTTACCCTTGATAATTATTATCACTAACGCTGTGTTTCTTGTAAGTGTTACACGAACATGTTACACGAACATTTATGATGACTGAAAGTCAATGTGAACGTTGAAAGATTGGCTCACATCGGTATGACTTTGAAATGACTCCGTTCTGTCAATAACGAATAATAATTCTCTATTATCTATAAGCAAACTACGTTGTTACTTAATGAACAAATGGAATTATGTTCGTCTTTGAACCATGAATTCATATGAAACTGAGATTATTCCATTGTATTACATATGGACCCGAGGTTGTTAAGAACCTATGACATGCATGCCAATGTTTAACATTATTATGTGACTCACGTTAGAATGTGGGTTATTCTATCCTTATTAAGCATATGGTAATGATATATGTGGCCTTTGTTAATAATTATTTTTATTATTATTCAGTTGTACGCGAGACACCTGTAATAATTTGTAACCAAGCCATGGGAAACTTATGTGCATTATTGCATAATGGTATTCTAAGAAAATTGAAATTGCTACTATTACTGTTCCGGTTATGCTATACTATGACATGATATGATGATTCGGTCTATAAGACTTGTGAAATTCTGGTATGGAGCAAAGTGTTGTACGGAACTGAGTACTACGGTGCGAATAACCTCTAGAATCTGTACGAGCCACCTCTTGAGTCCATACATATGTGAACTGGGCGTAAAGCCAATGTGAAAGTTATGAGGCCTATGGCCATTTTGTATGATCTATTAGTATGAAAGAAAGTGTTGTACGAAACTAAGTGCTGCAATGCGAGCCACCTCTAGAATCCGTACGAGCCACCTCTTGAGTTCACACATGCATTACATGGGCTTTATGCCATTACAAGGGCTTTATGCCATTACAAGGGCTTTCATGTTGATAAAATGTGAAACAAAGTGCTACACGGAAGTAAGTGCTACGATGTGAGCCACCTCTAAAATCCGTGTGAGACACCGCTTGAATCCATATAAGTATACAAGGGCTTATTGCCAACATATTCAAGGGCTTAATGCCAAATTATTTAAGGGCCTGGTGCCACCATGTTTAAGGGTTGTGTGCCACTATGGGCTTCATGCCATTCTAATAAGGGTTTCATGCCATTTTTGTTAAAGGCTTCATGCCATTATGTTAAGGATTTCACGCCATCTTGTTAAGAGCTTAAAGCCACTCTGTTTAAGATTGGGCCCAAGGCCGTTCTGTAAAAGATATTTTTGTATAAATGATTTTGAAAATGACTATGCTATACAATATTTAATGGAATCCATATTTTGGGTTACGAAATGTTTAATATGATAAGTATTTTCTGAAATGATAAAAATGCTATGAACTTTCGACATGTTTATGATAAGATACATTTTCTGGATAATTTTTCCAAAATGCCTAGATACGCTACGAAACTCCGAATGTTCAAGATATGACAAGTTTTCTGAAAAAGATACTTTGCTATGCATACGTAAAGCACTTAACCATATGTGCTCTTTATTGATAAATGCGGATATGTATTATAATTCATGTTGAGCATTGAATTGTTATGTGCTATTATTCACCGAGCTTGGCTCACTTTATTTTATGTGCATTTAGAGGCACTCAACACGGAGGTCACCTTAACTTTGTGGCTTCCATTACCCGATTGTCAATCCACAGTATCTAAGCTCTTAAAGATGACCGCTCATGTTATGGAGTTTTGCTAAGTTTTTAAATTGTACCTTAAATGTGCATTAAGATTGATGTGTATGTAATCCGTTTATCTTCCCATGTTTTAGATTATCGCTTGAAACCTTGGAGTGCATATATGTATATGTATTTAGCTATCTTCAGATGCACGTCACTGTATATTTATCTGCATTACGTTCCGTCCGTGATCCTGACATCGCAGTGGTAGCTCAATGGATATTATTTTACGCTATTATATGATATTAAATGGTTCCGTTCAAGCCCCATAGGTTATATTTATCAAGTTTTATGTCCATTTCTGAAGTGGTCATGCCCGAACTTTTAGGGGCGAGTTTGGGGTGTGACACTGTCTTGCTGACCTTTATATCAAGGACATAGTGAGATTGCACGGGGTCCCTATGACGATTGTTTCGGATAGAGATCCACGTTGTACAGCTCGGTTGTGTCAGAGCCTATAGAGTGCCTTAGGCACTGGGTTGAGTTTTGGCACTATGTACCATCCTCACACTGACGGGCAGTCCGAGCATACTATTCAGATCCTTGAGGATATGCTTCGAGGTTGTGTCATTTACTTCAAGGGATCGTAGGAGGGGCACTTGCCCTTAATGGAGTTCGCCTATAATAACAGTTTCCAATCCGGTATTGGTATGGCACCGTTTGAGGCCTTGTATGGCCGACCGTGTAGATCACCCGTGTGTTGGTTTGAGGTGGGTGATGCACCCATGTTGGGTCCAAAGTTAGTCTAGGAAACGACGGAGAAAGTGGCACTTATCCGTAAGAGGTTGGTTATGGCTCAGAGTCGCCAGAAAAGTTATGCCGATCGTAGGAGGAGACCTTTTTCTTTTGAGATGGTAGATCATGTCTTTTTGAAGATATCACCTAGGCGGGGTTTGATGAGATTTGGGAAGAGTGGGAAATTATCCCCTCGACTTATTGGTCCTTTTGATATCCTTAAGCGGATCAAGGAGGTAGCTTACCGTTTGGCGTTACCACCACAGATCTCTGGGGTTCATGACGTGTTTCATGTTAGTATGCTTCGGAAGTATGAGCCAGATCCATCACAAGTTTTGGAATGGACAGACTTAGAGATGGATGAGAATGCCTCATATGAGGAGAGACCGGTGAGAGTCTTGGATACCCGGGACCAAGTCTTGTGAGGCAAGACAATTCCTTTGGTTAAGGTATTGTGGAAACATCACGGGGTTGAGGAAGCAACTTGGGAGTGTGAGTTGGAGGTCCGTGAGAAGTATCTGGACTTGTTTATTGATGTTTGATTATGTATTGGACTTTGTCATGCTAATGAAATATGAGAACATTGTATATGTCATTTATGTTTTGAAAACATGGGTTCCATAGAAGCATTGTATATGTTTTGAGAATATGGAATATTGTATTTATTGTATCACTTTTGGAAACATTGTATATGTTATGTAAATTTTGGGAAAATTGGGTTTATCATAAACATTGTAAATGTTTTGAGAATATATGAATTGTACTTCAATGCCAAAACTTGTGTATCGAGTTAATGAGAATGGATGACTGGAGAATAGGTCATGGTAATTGAAATTTATAAATTATCATAGTTAAAAATAATTTGAAAATAGTTTTGCACTTGTATTGAAATTTCGAGGACGAAATTCCTTAAGGGGGGGAGGTTATAGCGATTTTGGTTTTGACCTAAACTTTGTTGTATCCCAGACTCGGGTTTCGCGGTTTAATATTGTTATTCATGTCTTATTTTCCCTCATTTTTCTTTGAGTTAGAGTATTGAAGTGCCTTGGGTGTGTTCGAAACAGGTTAGTTGCTAGTTGCTTCAAAGTGTTGTTGCCCAGATTTTAGCTTCTTCGCTCGAGCGAAGCTTTTAGTGCTCAAGCGAGCCTTGTGAGCTCCTAGTACTTTTGCAAACCTACAGAGATACTGGGAGGGTAGTGTTCTTCGTTCAAGCAAAGCTTCTTGCGCTCGAGTGACGGTTTATGTCTGTAAAACATCTAGAGGTATGTATTCTGTGCTCGAGCGACTCTTCTTGCGCTCGAGCGAGGCCCCTTATTGTGTCTGGTTGCTCGAGCGACAACTCTTGTGCTGAAGCGAGCCTCGCATATATTAGTTCACAGTAGCACCTTTTTACATCACTTTTTGATATCTTTTCACTCAAAAACCCTAGATCAGCTCCCTCCCTCTCTAAAATCTGACTTCTCTATACAAATACACTGAGATCTAAGGATCTCTCTACTTTACTCCCTTTGATAAAAAAGTGGAGCATCTCAAGGGCTACCATTACATCCGAATAGAGTTTGGTTTCGACGTTTTTGAAGTTTCTCCACTCTTCCTTTGGGCTTCTACACTTGAGGTAGGGATTTTCTACACTTTTATATGGCTTTGAACTTAGTTATGGGTTATTATGTAACAATGGTGGAATTTTGGGGTATTGTGAACAAAAACCTAGGGTTTGGGTAATAAATCAAAAGAAAGGTTTCTAAGTGAATGAGCTATAGATGGTCATGGGAGTGAATATAAGGCTTTATTATGTCAACATAGTTGATTTTGACATTTGGTTTGATATTTGGAAAAATTGGAAGTTTGCCCTAAAATGCTTCAAATGTTTATTTTGTATAGATAAAGGAAATTGGCATTGTAAATATTAAATTGGATGGACGTTGATATAAATGGTGGAGTTGGATATGTATTACCTCACACTTGCGAAGTTTTGAATAATTTATCTGTCTTAAGATTGAATATCTGTTTAGAAAATATGTATTGGGCTATCGGTAAAGGATAGTTATGATTGTTGTAGAAATTACATGAGGATAAGGTGAATTGAAACTAATCTCTTATTGGTTGTCATTGAATATGACTATGTTTCAAATACATTGTATATGTATGATGTTTGGGTGGAGAAATTGGATGTATTCCATGTTTGGGAGGAGATAGGAGATGGGCTCCATTGATTTAAGTTGGCATATGTGTCCAGGGTGAAAGTCCCAAAACCATGCGTATACATAGGTGCCAATTTTGCGGACGAAATTTTCGTAAAATGGAAAATTGAAGTGCTTGTATGATATCTGTGTTGATTTTAGACCATTGAGTTGTAGCCTCAGTTGGCTTGTCCGGAAAATAATAAGTATCATCTCATGAATTAAGATGAAATGAATTAACTAGGAATGAATTGAAGGAAACTGGATTGAGACATGAAATTCGGTATTTTATGATCATATAGACATGAATGTTTTGTCATTGCACTTATATATTTGTTAAGGCCTATATACTGTGTTAGATTGTTTCTACTGGGCTTTGGCTCACTGTAGACCGCCTGGAACTCCGCTCCGCGCGTGAGGGCGCGAATCGTAGTTTTAGCTACTACAGTTCGGACTCCTGTCACGGTTCTGAATCTAATCTCACAAAGTGCAATGTAAGACTGATAAATCATCAAAGAGTCCAAATCCTGCATAATTGTTCTGGAAAATCGATTTTAATCAAAAAGCACCAAACATGGACTGCTTTGCCAGATTTCAGAGTCGCCACCTAAATATTTTATTTTTCAAAACTTTAGGAAGCCCTGACTCGTGCCTAAGGCCACATGTTCGTCATCACCAAAGTTGCCACGGCTCGGGAACTTGGGTACGAGAGGGGAAGGTCCTGAAATGAGCACCCCCGCTTGCCCGATCAAAAGATCGGCCTCTACTAACATGATATGTTGTTTTTGAAAACACGTGTTCTTATTCCGGTTATTAATCTAGAATTACTATGTGATGCGCACATCATACAAGTATAGACTAAATCACTCAATTTGGAACAAAACATCTCATGTTTGTTTTTCAAAAATGGTTTGAAGTTGTTACCCTCAAGTAGGCTAAGACGCGGATTTGCTGCCTTCAAGTGGGCTTAGAAAACAACATGATTTTGCCACTCCGCAAAGCAGGCTTAAAACGCACATTTCGATGAATTGTCCTAATTCAAGCAATGAAGCCTCATCCATAGGCATTTATGCAGCTATAGTAGTTAAGCACATAACCTCGTGGCAATCATGCTAACATGGCAACATACACATCTCATGTAGGGATGCTAAAGCGTAAACACTCATAGTGTACGCCGAGCCAAAAAAGAAGCTAGTTAGTAATCAATGCGTGATCCTAGCTATGTTAACAATGCCTAATGTAACACATGCAAAAATGCAACTAAGTAGGCTCGGCTATTCTAAGATGTCATGTGAATGGAACTAGATACCATGTATTCAAATTGGTATTGAAATACAATGCAGTTTGTATGATGCACCGAGCCCGGTGCATGCAAGACGAATGAATGATGCACGCATGCAAAGCATAAGTATGCTAATTAAAACATGCCCTAAACTAACCATCGAAAGCTGGTAAATAAAAGGGAGAAAGCCGTGGGGTTGGAAGACATTAACACTCACACGCACACTTATTACAACATTGTGCCCTCGCGACGGAGGGTTCCAATAATAAGCTAACTAGCTAATTCTAAGCTAATTAAACTAATTATTACAAATCAACTAATTAACTATGCTAAGCTAATTAATTATTACAAAACCGAATTGAAATAAATAACTACACTAAGCTAGTTAAGATATTACACAACGAATTGAATGACTAATCACGCAGACTAATCATAATCAGTGAAATGGCCTCGCGGGCAAGGGAGACACGCATGCTCGTTGGCGTCCTCCCGAAAATTCACTACCTTGTCTCTAAATGCCTCTGAATGCACTCTTTTGGACTTCTTAAAATTGTGCCAACTTCCAAGATGCTTCTGACCCACCTTAGGAGCATATTGAGGAATGGTCGGCTGAGAGGGATGGCCCTCAACCAAAGTTGATGGCCATCGGCCACTTTTTATAGCTGATCGGCAGACTTGATGGCCGGTCGACAGCTTCGATGGCCGGTTGGCCACTACTTCCTGCAATTCCTCATTTTTGCTGGAACGGAGCACGAATAGAGGCATGGTAGTGTATTTACAATGAAATGTGTGCACAACCACCCTCCCTATCATTTCTTAAGCTCAAGGAAGGGCGGTACTCGGCTCTCGAGCCACCAATCATGCATATCAATGCATGATGGCCAAAGAGGCCAAGTTGCACAAATCAATGTCGATGAATGCACACAAATAACACATAAGACTCGATGAACCTCCCCCTTATCATGCATGATCAAAGGTGTTGGTGATCTAAGAAATGAGGCACGTTTCATCACTCTAAGTATGAAACGTCCCCCGTTCCTCATGTTTGGATTAACGTCTAATCCAAAACACTATGCAAAGACAACATGGAAACAACTTGCAATGCAAGAACATGCAAACAACATGCTATTCTACCAATGCTAGAATGACATGCACAAGATTCTACCATGCGGACAATGCATGCATGGCAATCTTAGAAGCTAACGCCTCAAGGAAAATGAAGTGCATCACACACGAAGCATACACTACAATGCTCAAATGGTCAAACTACACATGGACAGATCTAAGATGCCTCAAAACAGTGGCCAATCCACACCAAAAATTAGGCACAAAAAGGCAAAGAACATGTCACACCCCAATCCTGCCCCCTATAAGTTTGAGCATGACCTAAGCAGAAACAGACATTCAATCTACTATGCTTACAACGTATGAGGGCCTGACGGAAGCCTTTAACATAATAAATGGCATTAAGTCCTTCCCATTGAGCAACTATAACCATGCCAGGACCACACAAACAGAATAATTGTAAATAAACATACAAAATGCGTACATTGAGAATTAGCAACATACAAACAGTTATACAGTTCCAGCCCCAATCTTGGGTATTTAACAAAATGGAATGTACTTTCACCCTGAATCAAAAAGGTTTGAGCCAAAAATCTAACATCTATTACGAAGTGCACGGCTTCGTCAAGTGCCTGGGTATGCTTAAGTTGACAAAAGGGAGGTGATATCGGTGCTAGTACTGACCTCCAAGCTGATTACCTACAACATCAGACATAATTACAGAGTGAGATAAACTCAATGAGTAATAATACTTGTTAGTTTATCATTCAACATCAATTATAATCCATAATGATATATTCAAACAAAGCGGAATTCATAACTTGACTTGATGCTGCGTTATTTTCAGAACGGCCTTAGGCCCAGTCATGACAGAATGACCTTGGGCCCAGTCCTAACAAAACGGCATCAGGCCCAATCATAACAGAACGGCCTCGGGCCTAATCATAACAGAACGGCCTCGGGCCCAATCATAACAGAACGGCCTCGGGCCCAAAGGTGTACAGACATATATACATAAGAATTCTTTGTATGCATTCTCAACAAATTCCAACTCATTCATATGTTAATGTAACATTTACGGAAGTCAGAATATTAGTAACATTAAGTACTATTACTCACAGCATTGTGTTGGCGCGCTAGTTCTTTCTGGAGTGTGCCCTGCACACAACATAACTAGTACATTAGTGTTCTTCTTCTTGAATCATTGAGGAGTCATTTCCTGTCACTTCATATGAATTTACAACCATCCTAAAATCATCAGAAAATATTCCAAGAATACCAGAGAGTCAAGCACGCAAAACTGAACAAACATATTTTTTCTTTCTGAAGACAGTCTCCTGCTCGAACGTCACTTTGTCTGCTCGAGCGGACTATACCATTTTAACAAAATGTTGAGGGGTCGATTTTTGCGCTCGAGCGGAAATTCTTCCGCTGGAGAGTATAGGGTAATTTCGGAAAAATTGCTGAGAGGTTCATTTCCCCGCTTAAGCGGCCATGACCTCCGCTCGAGCGACCGTAGCCCTGAATTGGGCAGCTCACTTCCACACCAAAAATCCATAGCTCACAACACAAAACAAAACTTCACAATGGATCTAACATCAAATTAAGGTGTTAAATCTCCTAATAAATCAATCACAACACACCTTAAACCTCTAATCATAAATCCATAATCAAACCACCATGATCTTTCCAAATTTCCCATGTTTTTGGGTTTACATACATATAATATACACATAGAGCTACAATAGATTTTCTTCCACAGCTCCATTTTAGTTTATCAACACAAATCATCACATAAAGCTCTTCATCTACCATAACTTTTCAAAACAAAAGAAGAAATTCCCAACCAAGATCAAGAGAGAGATTAGATCATGAAATTTTCCATACCTTGAGTTTAATTTAAGCAATCTACACCCAATTCCCCAAATTCTTCACTTGGAGGATTTTTCTTCAACACTCACGTTTTTCCCTCTCTTCTTAGTTCCCCACAAAAGATGATGCTAAGTCTCAAAAATATCTCGACATTGATATATATCTATTTGTTAATATCATAGGAGAATAAGACGAAATTCAATCGTTTAAGCATCCTAAATTGAAATTTCACAGAAAATCCCATTAGAGCTTAAAAATCATGCAGATTTCAAATATCAAATCAATTTCTGAGAATTAAGTCTCTAAGGCGTTCAATTTCAAATTCAAATAGTTTAATTGTGACAGATAGTGTTCTTAATCAACAGATAGGATTCTATATTTCTACATTTCATATAATTCAATATAATTCCACATAGGATTTCACAATAAGCATTCAAAACACAGAATAGAACACTGAAAAGATACCAGAATCATTTACGAGGATCGGGTTATTACACTCTCCCCCCCCCCTTAATTAAGTTTGGTCCTCCAAACTTGTTTTACCTTAGGACTAAAATAGATACGGATATTGGTGTTGTATTTCTTCTTCCTTCTCCCAAGTTGCTTCTGTTCCGTAGTGTTCTTGCCATTCTACTTTTATCATCAGAATTTCTCAGTTTCGCAACTGTTTCACTTGTCGGTCAAGGATTCGGATTGGTTTTTCTTCATACGTTAACTTATCATCCAGAATAATCTGATGGTAATCTATGACATGTGACGGATCCGGGAGATATCTTCGAAGCATGGAGACATGAAATACATTATGCACTGAACTCATGCTTGGCGGAAGGGCCACTCAATACGCCACTGGACCCACTCTTTCCAAGACTTGGAAGGGGCCAACATACTGGGGTGTTAACTTACCCCTTTTTCCAAATCTCGGGTGGCCTTTCATCGGAGTAATTTTCACAAAAACATAACTACCTACTTCGAATTCCAAATCCCTTCGTCGATTGTCCGCATAACTCTTTTGTCTGTTTTGAGCAGTTTTCAATTTTTCCCGAATAATTCTGACCTTCTCTGTCGTCATCTGCACAATTTCCGACCCTAGTAATGATCTATCTCCAATCTCAGCCTAACACACGGGCGAACGACACAGCCTTTCGTATAGGGCCTCATAGGGTGCCATGTCAATACTTGAATGGTAGCTATTGTTGTATGCGAACTCTATCAACGGTAGGTGGGTTTCCCAACTTTCCTGGAAATCCAAAACACACATTCGGAGCATGTCCTCCATCGTCTGTATCGTCCTTTCGGATTGTCCGTCTGTTTGAGGGTGGAAAGCAGTACTAAACTTTAATTCTGTACCCATTGCATTTTGTAGACTTTGCCAAAACCTTGAAACAAACTTCGAATCTCTGTCTGATACAATCGAGACCGGAACGCCATGGAGTCTTATAATTTCATTCACATAGATCACCGCAAGCTTATCGGCATTATATTGAGTTTTCACAGGTAGAAAGTGAGCGGACTTTGTCAACCGATCCACGATTACCCAAATAGAATTCATACCCCGAGGAGTCCGTGGCAAACCTACCATGAAATCCATGGTAAGGTGTTCCCATTTCCACTCCGGAATCGGAAGGGGTTGTAGCAATCTTGCTGGCCTCTGGTGCTCTGCTTTTACCTGCTGGCACTGCAAACATGTAGAGACAAATTCTGCGATCTCCTTTTTCATACTTGGCCACCAAAAATTTTGTTTCAAATTCCGGTACATTTTAGTGCTCCCTGGATGCATTGAAAATCTGGAGGTATGTGCTTCTCCCATTAGTTTGTGTTTGAGTTTCATCACATTGGGAACACATATTCGGTTTTGGAACTTAAGCACTGAATCATCTACATTAAATCCCGATTTTGGTTTCATTCCCATTTCATCACATATCCTTTTTAAAGCCTCGTCTTCTAGTTGGTGTAATTTAATTTCTTCAAGTAAAGTTGGCTAGGCCGTTATTACTATCACTATGGTCCCCTCGCTTTGCATCGCTATATCCACTTCCATCTTAGCCAAGTCAAGTACCAACTCTTTTTGCTCCGTAAATAAATTGGATACGTTCCCCACATTTTTCCAGCTAAGAGCATCAGCTACTGTGTTGGCCTTACCAGGATGATAGTTGATTTGCAAATCATAATCTTTAATAAGCTCCAACCACCGCCACTGGCGCATATTCAGCTCTTTTTGGGTAAACAAGTATTTGAGGCTCTTATGATCGGTATAAATTTCACAGGCAGTCCCATAAAGATAGTGGCGCCATATCTTCAGAGCAAAAACTATTGCAGCCAGTTCCAGATCATGTGTGGGATAACTCTTTTCATGGGGTTTAAGCTGTCGAGAGGCATAAGCTATCACTCTTCCATTTTGCATAAGCACACAACCAAGTCCCTTATGTCAAGCATCACTGTAAATCACAAATCCCTCAGTACCAGATGGTAGAGCAAGGATCAGAGCTGTAGTCAATTTCCTTTTTAATTCTTGAAAGGCAGATTCTCGTTGTTCCGACTATTCGAACGTAACTCCCTTTTTAGTCAGCTGCGTAAGTGGTGTCGCAATTTTAGAGAAATCCTGGACAAATCTCCTATAATATCCAGCTAATCCCATAAAGCTGCGTATTTCAGTAACATTCATAGGAATGGGCGAATTCACGATTGCCTCAATCTTGTGTGGGTCGACGGAAACTCCCTCTGTTGTTATCACATGCCCTAAAAACGCCACCTCATGTAACCAGAATTCATATTTCTTGAGTTTCGCATATAACTTCTTTTCTCAGAGGGTTTGAAGGACTAGATGAAGGTGATTCTCATGAGCCTCCGCACTCTTTGAATATATAAGGATATCATCGATAAAGACCACCATGAACTCGTCCAAATAGGTCTTAAAGATACGGTTCATCAAATCCATAAACGCTGCTGGTGCATTAGTAACCCCAAAGGGCATTACTAGAAATTCGTAGTGGCCGTATCGGGTTCGAAAAGCTGTCTTCTCAACATCCTCAGCTTTAACTTTCAATTGATGGTACCTGGATCGTAGATCGATCTTCGAGAAGACCTGTGCCCCTTGTAGCTGATCAAAAAAATAATCAATTCGTGGCAATGGATATTTGTTCTTAATTGTTACCTTATTAAGTTCTCTGTAATCGATGCAAAGTCTAAGTGTCCCATCCTTCTTTTTCACAAACAAGACCGGCGTACCCCATGGAGAAACACTCGGACGGATAAACCCCTTATCCAGTAGATCTTGCAACTGAGTCTTCAGTTCCTTCATCTCAACTGGTGACATTCGGTACGGAGTTTTAGATATGGGCTAAGTCCCCGGGACTATCTCAATTGTAAATTCAATTTCTCGATCTACACACTCTCCTGGCAAATCTTCCGAAAAAACGTCTAAAAACTCACAAACAACTGGAATCGTATTGATGTTCCCATTTAGTGCTTGACCATCCAACACACTACACAAATACCCTCGGCATCCCTTCTGCATTAATTTGCATGCCTTCGTTGTAGAAATCAAATAGGGTGGTGAAGTCACCCCTTGCCCCTAAAAGGTGGATTCCGATTGCCCCGGGGGATAAAAACTGATCCGTTTGGTTAAACAATCTATGGTAGCTCTATACTCACCCAACCAATCCATTCCCAAAATGATATCAAACGAATTCATGTCAAGTGGCAGCAAATTAACGAGTACACTTACATCCCCGATTAGAAGTTCACAAGTAGAATAGACAGAGGTATAGATCATAGAAGTTCCCATTGGTGATGATACACATAGCATGTAAAGCAATTTCTCTTCAGGTTTATCTAAGTTTTTTGCAAATACTTTTGACAAAAAAAAACAGGTAGAGCCAGAATCAAATAACACATTAGCGGGATGGCCATAAACCACAAATATACCTGACACTACTGTTGCTGCAGTCTGTACGTCTCCCAGAATCAACGCGAATACTCTGCCTTGCCTTGTGGTATCCTTATTGTTGATGGGTTTAGCAATTGACTTGATATTAGGAGCTGGTGTAGACCCCGCTGAACTTGTAGCAGTTTTGTTACCATCCGGTTGATTCCTCTGCGAACAATCGCGTATCAGATGACCCAGTTTACCACATTAGAAGCATGCTCCATTCAATCGGTGACACACTCCACGATGCCTCAATCCACATTCTGGACACACAGGGGCGGAATTGCGAGTAGAAGTGATATTGCTCGAAATCCCTGAATTTTGCTTCTTGTTTGGCGGAGTAGTTGACCCTTTAGACCCTTGGTTATTCTGTCTTTTTCCCTTCAATTCAGAAAATCGCGTCTGCGCCGAAATATTCCCTTCGGCTATGACCGCCCTTTCTAATACATCCACGTAAGTAGGCAACTTTAACACATTAATGCGATCCAGAATAGCACTTCGCAATCCGCCTTCGAATTTCCTTGCTTTCTTGTACTCTGTATCTACCATGTGGGGTGAAAATCGGGCTAGTTCCATGAATTGAGCTTCATACTCAGCAACAGTTTTATTCCCTTGCCTTAGTGTTTCGAATTCAGTTACCTTCTTGTCCCGCATGCTCTGAGGAAAATATTTATCATAAAACAATTCCAAGAATCTATCCCACATTAACCCCTGGTGCATTGTTCTTGTAAGCATCCACCACCTTCGCGCTTCGTCTACTAACGTGAAAGCAGCAAGCTGTACCTTCTAAGCTTCAGTACAAGGAAAGACTTCGAACAGCTTTTCTATTCCCAATACCCATGCCTCTGCCTTCATCGGTTCAATTCCTCCTTTAAATGATGGTGGTTTCATCTTTTTAAACTCCTTTGTAAGTGTAATGGTACGGTCCTCAGCGTGAAAGTCTTGCACCATAGGTGGGGGTACTGGTGGTGGTGGCGGTTGTTCTTGTGGTTGTTGCTGCTGTGGCTGTTGCTGTTGTTGTGGCTGTTGCTGGTGTCGTTGTTGTTGTTGCCGTATGGCCTTCGCCATTTCCATAATCATCCTTTACATCCTATCCAACCGTGCGGCATTAGCATCTTCCTGCTCCTCTACTCTTGTTCTCACCATGATATCTACACAATAATCAATTACAACATATACAAAAGAATACAATAGGCATTGAGCGTCATCATTAGCGTTATCAGAAAACATTTAGTGTTGCTATCAATCTACATGATGCCTACAACTTCCTAGACATCCTAAAGCTCAATGGGCCCGTGTGTGAGATAGCAACTCGTGCTCTAATACCACTTGTCACACCCCAACCCTGCCCCCTATAAGTTTGAGCATGACCTAAGCAGAAACAGACATTCAATCTACTATGCTTACAACGTATGAGGGCCTGACGGAAGCCTTGGACTTAATAAATGGCATTAAGTCCTTCCCATTGAGCAACTATAACCATGCCAGGACCACACAAACAGAATAATTGTAAATAAACATACAAAATGCGTACATTGAGAATTAGCAACATAAAAACAGTTATACAGTTCCAGCCCCAATCTTGTTTATTTAACAAAATGGAATGTACTTTCACTTTCAATCAAAAAGGTTTGAGCCAAAAATCTAACATCTATTACGGAGTGCACGGCTTCGTCAAGTGCCTGGGTATGCTTAAGTTGACAAAAGGGAGGTGATATCGGTGCTAGGACTGACCTCCAAGCTGATTACCTACAGCATCAAACATAATTACAGAGTGAGATAAACTCAATGAGTAATAATAACGACCTTAGGCCCAGTCATGATATATTCAAACAAAGCGGAATTCATAACTTGACTTGATGCTACGTTATTTTCAGAACGGCCTTAGGCCCAGTCATGACAGAACGGCCTCGGGCACAATCCTAACAGAACGGCCTCGGGCCCAAAGGTGTACAGACATATATACATAAGTCTTCTTTGTATACATTCTCAACAAATTCCAACTCATTCATATGTTAATGTAACATTTACAGAAGTCAGAATATTAGTAACATTAAGGACTATTACTCACAGCGTTGTGTTGGCGCGCTAGTTCCTTCTGGAGTGTGCCCGGCACACAACATAACTAGTACATTAGTGTTCTTCTTCTTGAATCATTGAGGAGTCATTTCCTGTCACCTCATATGAATTTATAGCCATCCTAAAATCATCAGAAAATATTCCAAGAATACCAGAGAGTCAAGCACGCAAAACTGAACAAACACATTTTTTCTTTCTGAAGACAGTCCCCCGCTCGAGCGTCACTTTGTCCGCTCGAGCGGACTGTACCATTTTAACAAAATGCTGAGGGGTCGATTTTTGCGCTCGAGCGGAAATTCTTCCGTTCGAGCGTACAGGGTAATTTCGAAAAAATTGCTGAGAGGTTCATTTCCCCGCTCGAGCGGCCATGACCTCCGCTCAAGCGGCCGTAGCCTTGAATTGGGCAGCTCACTTCCATACCAAAAATCCATAGCTCACAACACATAACAAAACTTCACAATGGATCTAACATCAAATTAAGGTGTTAAATCTCCTAATAAATCAATCACAACACACCTTAAACCTCCAATCATAAATCCATAATCAAACCACCATGATCTTTCCAAATTTCCCATGTTTTTGGGTTTACATACATATAATATACACATAGAGCTACTCAAGCTTCTAATTCCAACCCATAGTTGAATATTCTCATGAAATAACAATAGATTTTCTTCCACAGCTCCATTTTAGTTTATCAACACAAATCATCACATAAAGATCTTCATCTACCACAACTTTTCAAAACAAAAGAAGAAATTCCCAACCACGATCAAGAGAGAGATTAGATCATGTAATTTTCCATATCTTGAGTTTAATTTAAGCAATCTACACCCAATTCCCCAAATTCTTCACTTGGAGGATTTTTCTTCAACACTCACATTTTTCCCTCTCTTCTTTGTTGCCCACAAAAGATGATGCTAAGTCTCAAAAATATCTCAACATTGATATATATCTATTTGTTAATATCATAGGAGAATAAGATGAAATTCAATCGTTTAAGCATCCTAAATTGAAATTTCACAGAAAATCCCATTAGAGCTTAAAAATCATGCAGATTTCAAATATCAAATTAATTTATGAGAATTAAGTCTCTAAGGCGTTCAATTTCAAATTCAAATAGTTTAATTCTGACAGATAGTGTTCTTAATCAACAGATAGGATTCTATATTTCTAAGTTTCATATAATTCAATATAATTCCACATAGGATTTCACAATAAGCATTCAAAACACATAATAGAAGACTGAAAAGATACCAGAATCACGTACGAGGGTAGGGTTATTACAGAACAAATGCTCATGCAATGGCTCATCAATAAGGCATAAAGGTACAACTCTGAAGAGCACCTAAAGAGTGACAAACATTGAAGTATGGCAACACTAAATGCTCTGAAATATCATTCCAAATGATGCCAAAACATGCACATATGACAAATGAAGCATGCTAGGAGGCAAAAAGCTTAATGCTAGCAAAGGTACTTGCCCTATAGGCATGTATAACATGCACCAAAAGTTCAAGAACACCCAAAACAATCCTAGAGCATGTCAAAATAATGCTAAAACATGCATGGAGTATAGCCAAAATAAGCTAGCATGAAGGGGCAAAACATCAAGTAAGCTATGCCAATGAGCATGGTTACACTACAAGTGTAAGAAGCAAATGAAGGATGCTCTAACCAACCAAAAACAGAGTTGTATCATGGCAAAATAACACCAAAAACACACTGAAATGGTAGCCCAAAAGCTTAGGCAAGATGGCATACGTAATGGCTCATGTTTAAGGCATAAAGCACCAACCCTCCAAAGCATTGAAAGAGTGAAAGATATGAAGGCATGACCACACTACACACACTGAAATCACATACCAAATGATGGTAAATCATGTAAATGGCCCAAGCAATGCATGCTAGTGACTTGGAAACTCAAAGCTAGTGAACAAGATTGCACTATGGCTATACCCAGCAAGGCATGCATGACCAAAAACACTTAAAACAAAGCTGGAGCATGGCAAAACATGGATAAAAGCTTGTTGGAGTGCAGCCAAAAACATGCTAGAATGATGGTCCAAAGCACGATGCATGTTAAGGCTATAAGGAGGATTGCACTACAAGTGCAAGGAGCATGCAAGAGGTAATCAAATCAAGCCAAAACAGAGCTATATCATGTTAAAATAAGATCAAAAACATGCTGAGATAGGACCAAAACATGCTACTTTGATGAGCCATTAACACAAGCAAACAAAGGAAGAGGAGGGGGGACAACCCCCATACTTTTGGGGCCTCAAAACACACCCTTCAAGAACCTCTTTAGCATAGCAACTTCAGAGGGAAAAACCAAGCTTAAACCACCCAAATGCAACCTCCAAGAACCTCAGCTCAGTAGTGAAGGTGTTTCACTAGGTGCTTTAGTGCAAAAGTGTGAAGAAAACACACTTTTGAGCACAAACAAGTGCAAATATAGAGACAGAGGGAGAAATATAGAGACAGAGGGATATATGTTTTGTATCTCAAATTTTCAGAACCTCTGGAAAGGGAGAGGGACCTCCCTTCTTATAGAAATCCAAGTCTCAAGCTTGTTGAACAAGCTTGAGGCTTGTTACAATCCCTCCATATGTGTATGGAGGATGAGTTCTGTGCTCACCAGCTGTCACAGCTGGCAACAAAATATCTGCAAAAGCAAATAAAAAGGTCTCGGCCAAAACGTATGGCAGACCAGCCAAGAAAGGTGCTGACCGGCCATCAATGATGCTGACCGGCCACCACTGATGGCCGATGGAAAGGAGGAAGGGCCGATAGGCATGAGGCCTGGCCGATGGGTTATAGGGCTGGCCAAAAAGCCACCCCCTTCCCTCAGAAACAAAGCTACTAGCTCTTGGTCCACAACCAAGAACAAAACAAATAAGTTGAGAGGCTTCAAGGCAAGGCGCGTAGCCGAGACCTTCAGAAACTCAAAACGAACACGAGCATGGATGATCATCCAGTGTTCAAACGATGACGTCCAAGTCTTCAGGACGGTCAAAAATGGGGTGTCTACAGTTGCCCCTCTTTGACAGAACTCGAAAGTCATAAGATGACGGGAGTGAATGTCAAAGCCTAGAGACGACCCATTTTTGACAAGGCTGAAGACTTAGACAAACATGCAAGATAACAAGGACGTGCGCTCGCAAGCTGGGGCAAAATGCAAATGACATGCACAATGCAAAACATAACTTATGATTATGTAAAGAGGGCTGTAATGAATCATTCATGCAAAATAAATACAACATTTTAAGCAAGTGATTAAGAAACAATAGTCTCACACATTCCAATAGAAAGGATGTAAGAAAATTATAGTTCTCACTACGTCTCACGCGGAGAAAGCCAAAAGTGACTACCGAGAATACTTGGAGTCTCAAACACAACATTTCTCAGCGTATCACACGCAGGAGAGGGGAAAGCAACATCTCTCAGCATATCACACACGAGAGAGGAAAGGTACGCCTCTCAGCATATCACACGCAAGAGAGGAAAGAGCAACATCTCTCAACGTATCACACGCGAGAGAGGAAAGGTACGCCTCTCAGCGTATCACACGCAAGAGAGGAAAGAGCAACATCTCTTAGCGTATCACACACAAGAGAGGAAAGGTACACCTCTCAGCATATCACACGCAAGAGATGAAAAGGCAACATGTCTCAGCGTATCACACGCAAGAGATGAAAAGGCAACATGTCTCAGCGTATCACACGCAAGAGAGGAAAGGTACACCTCTCAGCGTGTCACACGCGAGACAGGAAAGAGCAACATCTCTCAGCGTATCACACGCAAGAGAGGAAAGAGGAGCATCTCTCAGTGTATCACATGCAAGAGAGGAAAAGGCAACATCTCTCAGCATACGCAAGAGAGGAAAGGTACACCTCTCAGCGTATCACACGTGAGAGAGGAAAGGTACACCTCTCAGCGTATCACACACAAGAGAGGAAAGAGGAACATCTCTCAACGTATCACACGCAAGAGAGGAAAGGTACACCTCTCAGCGTATCACACCCGAGAGAGGAAAGGGCAACATCTCTCAGCGTATCACATGCAAGAGAGGAAAAGACAACATCTCTTAGCATATCACACGCAAGAGAGGAAATGGCAACAGTGCAAACACTGAGGAGTTGCATAAACATCAGAGCACACCCAGGTGTTTCTAACCAACAAGGTAGTATAAGTGTCGGACACACATTCCAAACACATCTAACTAAAGGAGTGGTATAAACGTCGGGCGTACCCGAATGCTTCTAACCGAGACAAGACAAACTCAAAAGACGGGAAAGGTCTCACCTGGAACTCCTCTGAATGAAACACACATCCAATATCGCCTGGTTGCACCAGCTTGAAATGAACCGTACATACAATATCGTGCCTGCTAAGGAAAGAAGCTTCACAGGTACAATGCAATAAGAATGCATGTTCTATGCAAAATCAACAGCATGTCCTATGCTAACTTCCAAATGCACGTTCCATGCGAATATAGAGGGGTGCATATTCTTTGCAGGTGTGAGAAATACAAATTCTATGCAAACGTAGCGAATGCATGTTCCATGCCACATCAAGATGCGTATTTTATGCAAAAGTGAGCGATGCATATTCTATGCGAAACAACAAAATGCATGTTCAACACGGCATGCATACTCTATGCAATATAATCATGAATACATATTCAATACAAAAATGCACATGCTATGTAAGCGTGATGATGCATATTCCATGTGATAATGCAACCTCAAAAGAGTTGATATACATTCAATGCGAGAGTAAAAAGTACATAACAAATGCCAACCTTGCAATCATGACAAGGACATTGGAACGTAACATTCTCAAAAGCAATTTTCGAATCTTGCGATATACAAAAGGATACGAAAAGGATACATTTGTGCATACTGAGTAACACATTCTAGAAAGCACGGTTCGAGGCCACCACGGAGGCCGCTTAAGCTTTAAAAGTGTATTTTCTTGCATTTTCTTGAGAGATGAAGGTAAAAATCAACAGAAGAAACCTAAACAAGGGCATTGAAGGTCCATCGACCACAAGAGGGAGCCATTGGCCACCCATCGGCCATCAAACATGCTTATCAGGCAATAATTTGGCCGATCGGCCAAAAGTGGTAGATTCGGGTCAATTTTGTCCATTTGCCTCAGGTCTTTAAGTATAGAGTTCCAAACCCTATTCTTTCACTTCTCCTTTGCCAAAAAACATTCCCCTCTCTCTCTAGATCATTTTCCTCCTTAGATCCGTGCTCCAAATGCTTTTTTGATCATCCCACAAACCTTTGATTCATGAAACCCTCGTAGTTTTCAACATTTTGAACCAATTGGAAAGTGACTTTGGTGCCTCTTTCTTGATTTCCTTCACTTGGGGTTTGTTTCCCCCGAGTTACCCTTAGTTTCCGTGCCTTCTTCTGTACTTCGACCTTTTCTTCCATTTTTCATCCCTCGGAGTTGACTTTCGGTTGACTTTCGGCATGCTTGCCCATTTTCCATACCTTCAACCATTTTCTCACTCTTCTCGAGATGGCGGATTTCATTCCATAGGGTGGGGCTCCTTCAGGGATGGAGATGGATCCCGAGTTCGAGCCCTTGCCACTCAGTGTTTGGCCTTTCGACCTGGCGATGTACTAGCCCGAGGTACATGTATTGCCTCCTGACAGTATTCGTCAGTTCAGGAGCTTTGCACAAGGTGCTCCGGAGGGCCTCCTGCTACACGAGTCGGAGTCGCACTTATCTTTTGGCGCCGCTGAGGTATACTCTTCCCTTATACTTTCTGCAATGTAGGTCACATATCTTGGATAGCCAATACTGCTCTTTATCTGATCATCCCAAACACACTTGTACATCACATGCCTAGTTCACCCTGAGCACATTTATACATGATACCTATGTCGACCCGAACATATGCACACTGCATTTCTGTCAATTCTGAACACATGCATACACTGTATTGTTCACACTGCTTCGCATCTGTTTGTCATCACATGCCTAGTTCACCCTAGATCTTTTTGCTCGGCATTCGCCCACCTCTCTCCCAACTAGGGTTTGTGAGATATTCATGGGTCGAGGACCAGTTCATGGACCAGATACCGACGACTCGAGAGGAGGCCGAACGCTACGCCCGGGGGTTCTTCATGTTCTTGCTAGGCACTACTCTCTTCGCTGACCCGGCGAACTCCGTTGGCCTCTACCTCTTAAGCGCACTGGCAGACGTGACTCGCATCCGGCACTATGACTGGGGCGGCACTGGCCTGGCCACACTGTATGGATATATGAGTTCCTCATCTCGCCGGAGTGGCCACCTGCTAGAAGGCTACTGGCGAGCCTGGGAGGTACATCTTCCCCTTCTGCTTTACAGTTTTGCTTTACTTTATCTGTACACTGCACACACTACATAACATGCAATCTGCTTTACACTGGCTGTACACTGTGCACACTGCACAATACACCGCACACCATTCTCTGATTTCTGCTTTATCTACATACTGCTTTACTGATAAACATACTCACTATTGCCCTTTCACATTCTGTAGTTGTGGGTATATGCTTACTTCCCTAGGCTTCCTCCAAAGCCGGAGGTAGAGATGCCCCCCATGGTTCCATATTCACATCGGTATGATGGGAGATGCGAGCGGAGGCCACGAGAGTCTTTCTTGTCCTTCCGCAGATATTTTGACAATGTAGCCGCAACAGAGGTACTTCAAACCTTACAGTTCATTTGAGCTTTGCTTCATATTGCATTGTCGATAGTAGATTACAACCTATATATCCTATCATTTGCAGATCACCTAGTAGCCCTGGGCAGTGCTGATTGACGCAGTTAGAGACCAGTACATGGGCGCTCGGGAGACTGCCCGATTTCGAGTTTTGCTTGAGGGTCCGGTCTACCGAGCGTGGTACTTGGGAGAGAACTTCTTGCGGCAAAGCCTCGGTTTGCCTGAGCAGATAGTCCCAATGCCACCTCCCTCGCACATGAGGCATACAGTGACGTACACCACGTAGAAGATGACTGATTACACGATCGGTTGGGATGTTGACTTCTTCAGGCTCGAGGGTGACTACACCATCTTCATCAAGACATATCTCATGCCACCTCTGGCCAGTGTTCGCCGAGGTGAGAGAGAGACCTGTAGCTCCAATAAGAGGAGTGGGAGCACTGAGGGCGACCCAGGCCCATGGCAGGAGGGGTTCCCGGAGGGAACAGAGGGTGGAGTGGCCAGACCTACCCACTACCATGACATGCCGAGGACGGGCTGGAGAGACTTATCAGATACCCATCGCTCCTCCTCCGGCTGATCATGAGCTTGTCGGAGTTCGTGGCTCGACCCCGGTATAAGCTATACTTTGCATTCTGTTCATTCATTTCGTTTCCATTGATATCCCGCAGATTACTAATTACCTCAACACTTTTGTAGGCTTCGATAGAGTACACTGGGCAGGCTCCGGCGCTGTCAGCTTCGGTGATGGAGATGTTGCAGAGGAGCATGGACCTGCTCAATATTTATGGTATTTCGGTAAGTTCTTCCAACCTCTGTTCCAAAACCCTGTATAATCTGTTCCATATTGATCTGACGCATCACATTATCAATACTAAATTTGATACACCACACTCACATACCACTCACGGCACTGATACACTACATTTCATATACTGGCCATGGCCCTCACACACTACAATCATTCACCGCTCATGGCGTTCATATACTGCTCACAACATTCATACACTGTAATCATACATTGCATTTGATACCATACTCAGCTTCACATAGCATAACTGATGGATTTGCCAAATTGTTCTTTTCAGGCCCCATTCTAGGTACCAGCTACAGCGGGTGCCTCAGCGGGACCTTCAGTGCCTCCCCGAGCAGTAGGGAGAGCGAGACGAGGGACTTTAGCGCGTAGCCGTAGCAGAGTCGGGCATGCTCATACCAGGAGTAGTTCACAGGTGCCTACCCCAGATGATGACGAGTCTAATGAGAAGGTAGTGAGTCCACAGTCAGAGTCTTCTCAGGATGGAGATGAGGCTGGAGATGGCTCGGGTTCAGACGCTGGTAGCGGAGCTGATGGCGATGGTTCCGGGCCGTCGTCGAGGAAGAGGGTGAGGAGGGGTTCCCACTCTTGAGGCGACTGGCGCCGATTTCAGATGTTTTGTTTTGCTTTATTTCTCTTTTTACTTGTCGTTTTTGCACATTGTACTGCCTCAGGCAGGTTTATTTTCTTTAAAGCTTTGTACTTTTGCAAAACGAAATCATGACAGAATGAAAACAACTTTTGGTTGAAAAAGTGTTACGTTTTACATTCTAAGCATCGCATCGCATCGCACAGTATGTAAATGAGATTGAACTTTGTTTGAAAATTGCACACTCGAATTGTATTGCCTTGATCAGATCGTGAACCAACTGAAAAATGAAAGAATAAAACAACTCGATAAGCAAAACAAGGACTTGATATGCTAACCAAATGTAAATACAACTTGATAAGCAAGGCAAGAACTTAACGATCAAAGCTAAATACAACTCGATAAACAAAAATGCAACAACTCGATAAACAAATTGAAGTAACACAGGCGCGACTTTACAAAATCATCACCAAAAGGCATTTGAAGTGGAACAAGACACAAGTTCTCAACACTTCCAAGACATGGACACCTCAGAGAACAAAGGAAGGGCTATCGGCCAAGGTGGGAGGTCATCGGCCACCATAAAGGGCTATCGGCCACCAATACTAGCTGATTGGCTAAAAAGATGGTCAGTCGGCCATCAAATTGGCCGATCGGCCATTAATGCAGAAAGTGCCCAGATTGTTGACACCTGTCTTCCACTCAACACCTTATTTTCTACAAAAGTCACAGCTTCGTAGTTTCTCCATTTCAACTTAGTTTTTGCACCAAATGGAAACATTTCTTGTCCAAAATCTCACAAATTGGATTGCTAACTTGGATGGCTCAGAAAAGCTAAATTTTCGGAGCTTCGGAATAAATGCACTATTCACGCTGAGCCACACCCCGTTGCATTTTCCGTTCCTTCATGCCACGGCCAGGTGTTGGAATCTGATTATGAATGTTTTTAGCTTTGGCGGACAAGAGATATGCCCCACTTTCAAAGATTTCCAAGCTTTGATGGAGTCCAAACGCAAGGAAGAGATCTTGCCCCAACTCCGTTTCAGCCATATCCAAGCCTTAAGATGGATGTGCGAGCTCACTTTACATGAGGCTCGATCATTGATTCGCGACAGGGAGCTGGACATCCCAAGCATGATTCGTCGATTTTCTAATGCCGGTGACCACGGCGACCATCACTGGCAGGGTTTTCGATGACATGCGCTTTGCTTGTGCATGTTGTTGCATTTCTTGCTTGCCCCAGGCTTCGGAGGCTCTAGCGTCCGTTTGATTGAGGTTGCCCAAGGTTTAAAAGAGGGCAAAAGCTGTATTGCCATGGTGCTAGCTGAGACATTGATGGGTTTGGATGCTTTCCATCACCGGGAGACAACTAGATTAGCGGGGAGTCCACTACTGCTGCAGGTAATGTTTCCCACCCTATTTCACATATATTTCTCACATCACTAGGCCCTCAAGCTCGGTTTTTCCCTCAAAACCCTTTTTGTACTTTTCTCTCCACGTACACCTCTCTATTCTTTAATCTCTCAATTTTCATCCCTCCTCAGATATGGTTGACGGATAAGTTGAAGGTTGTGGACTCATGCCCAGCATATTCAGCTCGCGGCTATTTTTTCCGGCGATGTCTAGTCGATGCCCCTGATGAGGGATGGTGGTGCCAATGGATATGCAGTCTATCCGCTGTCAACATTGCTTGGCACTGCCCCTGACTCAATCTATCGGCGATGAGTTATAGCATGTCTCGCCAGCCCGGGATTCAGTTGATCAGCCTGACACACTGTGTCTTTTACTTCCCATTTCGATTCCGGCGCCAATTTGGCCACAATAACACTTGCTCGGAAGAGGGGATAGAGTACCTTGCCGCATTTCCAGTCCGAGGAGCATAGCTAGCTCGGTATGCCACAGCATGGACAACGAGAGAGCTTTTGGCCCCCACTCTCACTTTCAGTTCACTACTACAAAAATAGTTAAAGATCACACTTTGACAAAAAAAAAAAAAGATCTCACTTTTATTGGAAGTGTGATAAAAAAAATTAGATTGATATTTTAATCACACTTAATTTGATTGAGTGTGATAATATTTATTTTTTATGTCACTTTTCAATTAAGTGTGATTATATATATATATATATATATTTTTAATCACACCTTCTAATTAAAGTATGATTATATATACACTACTACTTTTTAATCACACTTTTTAAACAAGTGTGATTATATATATATTTTTTAATCACACATTCTAATTAAAGTGTGATTATTTATATATTTTTTAATCACACCTTCTAATTAAAGTGTGATTATATATATACTACTACTTTTTAATCACACTTTTTAAATAGGTGTGATTATATAGATATTTTTTAACCACACATTCTAATTAAAGTGTGATTATTTATATATTTTTTAATCACACCTTCTAATTAAAGTGTAATTATATATACACTACTACTTTTTAATCACACTTTTTAAATAGGTGTGATTATATAGATATTTTTTAACCACACATTCTAATTAAAGTGTGATTATTTATATATTTTTTAATCACACCTTCTAATTAAAGTGTAATTATATATACACTACTACTTTTTAATCACACTTTTTAAATAGGTGTGATTATATAGATATTTTTTAATCACACATTCTAATTAAAGTGTGATTATTTATATATTTTTTAATCACACATTCTAATTAAAGTGTGATTATATATACACTACTACTTTTTAATCACACTTTTTAAATAGGTGTGATTATATAAATATTTTTCAACCACACATTCTAATTAAAGTGTGACTATTTATATATTTTTTAATCACACCTTCTAATTAAAGTGTGATTATATATACACTACTACTTTTTAATCACACTTTTTAAATAAGTGTGATTATATATACATTACTACTTTTTAATCACACTCCCTAAATAGGTGTGATTGTATAAAATATTTCAATTTGATTTTTATATAAAATATACAATTCCCAAATCCGCGCCTCTATTCTACCCATGAATGATAGAGACGACTCACTACTAGAAAATGAGGCTTTAGACACGGAACTTTTTCACCCATTTTTTCATCTTTCTATCTCTCTGTCTCTCTCTCATTCATTACTCTTCTCTGTCTGTCTGTCTGTCTGTCTGTCTCTCTCTCTCTCTTTCTCTCTGTGTCTCTCGTCCATCTCTCTTCTGTCTATCTCTCTCATCTCTCTTCTCTCTCTGTCTCTCTTCTCTTTATCTCTCTCGCTTATCTCTCTCTGTCTCTCTCTCGTTTATCTCTTTTCGCTCTTTTTTTCTCTCCCTTTCTCTCTGTCTATATCTTTTCACCCATTTTTTCATCTTCCTCTCTCTCTTCTCTTTCTCTCTCTCACTCATTACTCTTTTCTTTATGTCTATCTCTCTCTCTGTGTGTCTCTCACTCATCTATCTATTCTCACATCTCTTTTCTCTCTCTGTCTCTTTCGCTCATCTCTTTTCTCTCTATCTCTCTCATCTCTCTCTATCTTTCTCGCTCATCTCTCTTCTCTCTCTCTCTCTCTCTCGTTCATCTCTCTTCTCTCTATGTCTCTCTCGCTCATCTCTCTTCTCTTTATCTCTTTCTCTCATTCATCTCTCTTCTCTCTCTGTCTTTTTTCTATCTCTCACTCTCTATCTTTTTGTCCCCTCTCTCTCTTCTCTTTCTCTTTCTCTTTCTCTCCCACTGTGTTCGTGTTGCTCACTCGCTCTCTCCCTTCTGTCTTCTCTATTTACTGAGCTCCCTCTCGATTTATCTATCCACTACAAGAAAATGCACTTTTAGCTACCACTTTGTCTCTCTCTCGCTCATCACTCTGTCTCTCTTTCTCTCCTCTATCTGTCTCTCACTCATTTTTCTCTCTCACCACCCATCTCCTTTACCACCTTCACCACTACTGCGAACGCCATTCCACTACCACCATTACTACCACTGTCCACACTTCACCTCTACGACTACCATTGCTACTACCATTGCCACCACTACCACTACTGCCACTATCACTACCATTACCTCTCCTTTACCCTTGCCACTTCATCTACTCTACCACTACCACAACTTCACCGCTAATCTCCTTCGCCACCACCACCACCACCACCACCACCACCATCATCTCTTATCCACCACCTTCACCACTACTGCCACTACTACTACCATTACCTCTCATTCACCCTTGCCACTTCATCTACTCTACCACTACCACAACTTCACTACTAATCTCCTTTGCCGCTACCACCACCACCACCATCATCTCTTATCCACCAGCTTTACCACTACTGCCACTCTCTATCCTCTACAAAAAAAAAAAAAAAAAAAAAAAAAAAAAAAAAAAATTCATTAACTACAAAAAAATATATATTTTAACAAAAAATATTTTTTTTTGACAACGACAACTCCCGTCGCAAAAAAAAAAATAAATAAATAAAAAGAAAGTTAAACAACATTATTTTGTTATTTAAATTTCATTTTTGACAAAAAATATTTTTTATTCCGTCCCGTTTTTGTTTTCCATTCCCGCTCTATTCTCTCTCTCTCTCTCTCTATCTCTTCTATCCGTCTCCCACTCATCTCTCTCTCTCTTACCAACCATCTCCTCTACCACCTTCACCACTACTTCCACTGTCGCCACTTCACCTCTACGACTACCATTACTACTACCATCGCCACCACTCCACTACCACCACTACCACTACTGCCACTACTACTACCATTACCTCCCCTTCACCCCTGCCACTCCATCTACACTACCACTACCACAACTTCACCACTAATATTTTTCGCCATCACCACCACCACCACCACCACCATCATCTCTTATCCACCACCTCCACCACTAATGTCACTCCCTTTCCTCTACCACAAAAAAATAGTTCATGATTTTTACTAACAAAAAAAATAGGCCGTAGAAAAATATTTTTCATTGACCACAGAAAATAAACTTTTATTTTAGTGGAAAATATTTTTCATTAAAATATTACCCCTACTTCTACTAAATAAAAAATAATAATAATATTTTTTTTAATTAAAATAAAAATGAAACAAATAAATTTTCAATCTTAGTAACTAAAATAGATGAAATTTTTTTCATTAACTAGAAAAAATTTTATTTTAACAAAAAATAATTTTTTTTTAGCAGCAGCAACCCGTGTCAAAAAAAAAAAAAAGAGTTAAACGGTATTATTTTATTGTTCAAATTTTATTTGGGGCCGTGCTATGTCCGCCGAAATTCCCCCCGTAATCCCTTGAATTTTCAAACCAACAAAAAAAAAAAAAAAAAAAATCTCCAAAACGACATCGTTTTGGGAATTAGGAAATTTGGAGGGACTTTTTTAGGCTTTCAAATCATTTTCCTTTTATTTGTGAACCCCCCCCCCCCCCAAAAAAAAGATTTTAATTTTTTTTTATCCACCCCCGTCTCTCTCTCTCTTTTTTTTTCATTCCCGCTTTTTTTTTTTTGCCATTCACCCCCGGGCCAAAACCAAAATCCCTAATCTCAACATCACTGCCTCTCTTACTCTCTCGTTTCTGCACCGATCACTCTCTCACTCTCTTGTTGTTCATCTCATCGCACCGATCATCATCGTACAGCCAATCTACTCATAGGTAAACTCTCTCTCTCAATCTCTGTCTCTCTCTCTCCCGATCGTTGATTTTTTTTGTTTTATATATATATATATATCTCTGATCTGACCTAATCGACTCCCTCACTCTCTCATCTCATCAGTCTCACACTCACTCTCTGGTTTTGCATCTCTGCCTCAATCGACTCAGACACAGGTAAATATGAATTTGTCTGTTAATCTGTGTTTGTTTTGGCACACCGATCGACTCTCACACTCACTCTCTGTGTTTGTTTTGGCCTCTATTTGGAATGTAAATATGAATCTGTTATTAATCTGTAAATATGAATCTGTTTTGGCCTCTATTTAGAATGTAAATATGAATCTGTTTTGATCTTAGTTGTGTCTTAGTTGAATCTCTTTGTTTTATTAATTGTGTTGTGTCTGTTATTAAATCTGAAATCAGAAAAAATAGGTGGAATAATTTTGGTCTCTAATTGTGGAATTCAGATTGTATGCATTATTGAATCTGCTTTCAAAGATTCTAATTGTGTCTCATTATTAATTGTTTTGTTTGGAATTGATTGACCAACTAGGTGGAATTCAGAAAAAATAGGTGGAATAATTTTGGTATGAATCATTCATTAATTTTGGTATGAATTTAATAATAGGTGGAATAATCAGATAAGTCTGCATCATATTAAATGTTTAAGAAAGTCCTCGCCAATAGTGATGAAAATAACAGAGAAAAGTAGTATCCGTAAGAATTGATAAATGCCGATCGACTAAAATGATTGAGTAAGCACTCCATAACTTGAAGAAAAACGCAACATGATTAACTATAGTTAGAAGTGCCTCGTCGCCGGTGTGCTAAGTCGGCACATGCACAATGCACAGACGTCAAGTTCAAACAACCACTTATGATGAGAGAATGTCTTCGAGCATGTGTGAAGCGAAGGAAATGAATCACATACACTGAGCATTGGCGGAGTAAGGGTCGCAATCGTCGATGTTGAGATTCACAAGCCCTTCCTCTATGTACTGTTCTTCACGGATTCCCACATTTCGTACTTGTTCTTCACTTTCACCGTGAGCCAGAGAATACATTGCTCTGTCTGTAATGTTTTGGCAGTAGTAGAGACCAAGGGATCTTAGATGAAGGCAGTTGTTTGCCAAAGCAATAACACTATCATCTGCAACAAGATGCAAAAAGATCAAAGGGATTTAACCATTTGAGTCACTGTAATAAGATAAAAATCAAAATAAAGCTAACAACAAAGTAAATATAAAAACAAAAACAAAAACAAAAAAATTTTTTTTTGCAGATTCAAATGAACAAAATTTACTAAAAGTTCCACTACCTTTATTAAGTGTGCATATGAACCCCAATTAATCCAAGGGTCCAGAGGAACTTTAACCCACATCAACTAAAATACATTTAAATGTAGTTGATGTATGAAAAACCATTATGATTGCTTCAGCAAGAAACACATAACCTTGTGCGAATAATTTAGAGTACCATATGAAAATTGAAATAACCAAGCATATCCTTCCCCTGAACAAAACTTATATAAACTCTCTTTCTATATGTTTTCCTTTCTTCTTACCTTCTATTTTCTTTTCAAAGAAGAGAAGAGGGTGGAAAACCAACCACCTCTTAGTTTTAAATGCCTTTAACGTGAATCACATTAAGCCTCCTAATTAATCTATATATTGGGCCATGTGGCATCAAATCAGCTGATATTTTCTTACCCTTCCATTCATTGGTATACCCTACAAATGCTATCACATATAATGCAGTAACCTCATGCATTGCTAACCATTCATCTTGATATACTCCAGCCGGTTACATTTTCATTTATGAAAAATGCTCCTTAAATGCCCTACATTCTAGTCACTACAAAAACGACCAGATATAAAGCCATCACTTTGATGTGTTAAATATAAATTGATTTCACACAGCAACAATAGCAATTTTCTAGTACTTAATTCATGCTCTATAAAGGCAAATTTCCAACCTTAAATATTGAGTCTGTGTGCATGTTCAAGTGCCAAAGCCTTCATGAACCTAAATTTTAGGATACTAGGTTATGGATCCAAAAGTTTCGTAAGGATATGAAGTTGAAGCCGCTTCATGAATACATATATATCATATTATATAATATTCTCAGATAAAATGTTGTAGATTATGTAAAATGTACTTGAAATTCAATAGGAGTTAGGAAAAATGTGTAAAAGCTTTCCACTTCAGTGTTGATTCAACTAGAAATAATAATCTACCTTATAACATTCTATATGGCCTTTTGTTGATCATGTTTCAGACATAACTAATGACTCAATACTGACATTTGTCCAATAGATAAACAAGATGTAGAATTTGATGAGGATATAAGATATGCATGTGAATTTGGTGAGGATATTACATATATATGTGAATTGTGATAAGAACACTTCTTAGTTGAAGGGGGTTTAACCAAATAAAAATCGCACTTTCATTTGTTACCATTTAAACAAGACAAGAACAAGAATGTTTTCTAGGATACCAATTAATTATGAATTTATGATAACAAACACAACATGATTAATTTTGCTCTGTTATGTTATTTGTTTATTTTTCACTTTTGTTCCACAAGTTTGGTCATAAAAGAGAGATCTTCATTTTACAATTTCGACTAGTGTTTTTGGTGTCTTGTATCAAATAAAATGAACTTGAGATTTCAATGACATTGTTTGGTATTGTTTGGTTTTGCTACTTTGGAATCTGATTTTCATAATTTTGCTTATGTTTGGTGTAATATGGAATGAAATGGACTATAATTGCCATAATTGCTTTAATTTTGCTTATGTTTGGTGTTTCATAATTTTGTGTTTTAGGCATATATAAGGAAACTTTGTTCATAAGGTTTGATAGAACTAGAGTTTGTCATAGTTTTATGTATATCATTTCACACCTAGATTCAATTAGCAAAGATTCTGAAGAAGCAAAAAAATAGCAAGGGGAGTTTAATGTGTATTTTGCTGAGAAATAATTTGAGAGAAGTGAGTGGATCTATAAGTGACACCGAAAAAACTTGAATGGTGTAGACTGTATTGTTTTCGACTAGCACAATACATTGATCTATAAGTGAGTGGATGTATACATATTACCCCTACTCTCTTTGTTCTGTCGTGCTTTGTATCTAATCTTTTATTAAATGTCTTGTTTCTCAAATAATATTGTCATTTTCTACAAGTGCATATCTTGAGTTTTAGATCACTTTTTTTTGTTTTATTATTAAATTATTCTAGCTTAAGAAAGTTTGAAATCATTCATGCCTTGATGATTTATTTTGGCTTCTACAAGGGTATTAATATCTTTTGTAGCTTTATACTATTTTTGCATAAGAGTATCCTTATTGTATGATTTTTAACCATCAGGATAAAAGATGGAAATGCTGAAACACTCTATCCTAGATCATCTTTTGCCATCAATTGTACTGGTAAAGGTTTATTTACATACATTTATTTTGAGTGCACTATTTTTGTTCACTTCAAGGTGGTTTTGAAAATTTAAAGCTTCTTTGATTCTCTTTTCAGGTGATGTCTGCAAAGGAGATGTTTTGTTTACACAGAAAGTATACAAGAAGTAACTCACTAGTTTCAGCTCTTGTTTTCCGTCTGTATATGAATCTCTTGATTTCCATCGTAGTTTGTAAATAATATTTGCTCGGTAAATGAAGGAGCTAATTCCGAACAGGTTTATATCCAAACAGGTTTGGAAAGAGAACTATTGTTGGGAGAGTTGTTAAGGAAAGCTATGGTGCTGCCAAACAACAACATACATTTACAGTAAGTTTGGGACATGTGTAGTGACGACTACTCAATTCAAGCCTCTCTTTGCTAATGAAATCAATAATCTAGTGTTTTTTCCTTTTCAATTTCCTTGAGTTAAACATTGTCATAGTTCATCCCTTATAAGTTTTTTGCACAAAATTCAGGATCTCCCTTTGTTTTGTCTTTATTAGAAGTTATTATTCTTCTCCTGTTTCTGTGGGTCACCTATTATTTCCTAACTAGTGACAAATGGTAGATGTCTTCAATTGAGGTTAGAGGATTAACACAAGTTGTGTAAGAAGGCAACTATTGATCATAAATCTAGAGACACTTTCTAAGTAGAGCAACCATATTTTTATGTGGATTCAATGTATCCCTAGTACTGTCACTACAAATCTACTACTGTTCTAGATGCCAGATTTTTACCATCTGCCTTATCTTTTCTACTTTCACATAGGGATTAACCTGATGAAACGATGTCCTGACTGAACATATTCTATGTAACAACATGAGGTGACATTGGATGAAATTTCAACATTATGCTGTTTGAAAGATGGATAGCCTTGTTATGGTTATAATATTGTTATCTTCACTCTATTTATCCTTGTTTCTATGATCGGTAAAATACATCCTTTTCAGACTTTGATTATGATATATGTATTACTATTGTTCAGTGAACTGATTGAAATGTTAAAACTATTTGCAGACATACTTGGGGATCCAAATATTCAAGTTTTATTTCAAATGCACTAAGTACTCTGCTAACGAAAAGGTAAGGTCATTTATGCTAGTTCATTATTTCAACCTTTTGGGTGTAAATGCATTGTGTAGGCCTTGAACAATGAAGCCCAATTGCCATTTTGGTCACTTTTGTGATGTACTAGATTTATGTAAATGGCAGTAGCAGTGTCTATTGTGGGATTGAATTTATTTTTAGCTAGCAATAACTGCCTGAAGTAAGCATGTAGTTTGACCTTTTTTTTTGGGTGGGCTGCATTCAAGTAATCTTCTACTCACTTTTGAACATAATAGGTTTTGATTCAGGTTGCCTCCTTAACTCATTGAACTGAAAATTAACACAAATAATAAGTTCTAGATATATATATATATATATTAAAGCCTTTGAATGTCTATTTTTCTTCTTTTGAGATAAGTTATTTAAATGGCTGGTTTGGCATGCCTACCTAAAATCTGTTTAGTGTTAAGGCTAGGCACTGGCTGTATTGATCTGACGAGAATTTGATAGGGCTCAAATTCAAAAGCAAACTATAATTTTGCTGGAATTTAAGCTTCAGTATTTCTATACTTTAAACTGTTGGACCAATTGATGTCATAACAAATCATCCAGAGGTAGAGCTATTTGACCACATCATAGCTGCAGTGTGAATTTGTCAAGGTAGCATAGGAACTCAAAACATGCGAATTTGGATACTATTTTAACCATCCTACCCCCACTGAAGGGCAAGGTTGCATGGTTTAAGACTGTTAAAACATAGCAAGATAATTGTTAATTCTTGACATTGGTATACTTCCAAAGTTGGTTTCACAAATGGGCCTAAGTTGTGGTTGAGGTGCATGGTGCAAAATCTAAGATATGATATCGTTGATGGGATTCGTATGAGCTACTTTTTCTGCCTAAAAAAATATGATTTCAGCGAATAATGTCATGGTCCAACAGAAAATTGGGTTCATATAAGAGTTAAGATATACTAATTGAATAAATTGATAATTACAAGTCTCCTACTTCAATTTTTGCGAATTGCTTTTATATGTTGTATGTGATGGATTTCATTGATATGCACAAAGAGAAGTGCTGGATAGTGAGGACCTGTTATTGTTTGTCACTTACATGGACAGACTTTAATTGTGGAGAATTTGCTATTTCAATAGAGTATTTTGTCATGGTTGAAAATCATATAATTCTCGTATTTTTGACAGTTACAATCTTTAAAGTATCTATCTATGGCTGATCCTATTCTTATAAAGATGTGCTTCATCTCAAGTTATTAAATTAGGGAGCTGAAGGTTTAGATAAGGGGGTTGTATTCAAGTTGTTTCTTTTTAATTTAGTGTGCTGGGCTTTTATTATTTCCTCACTTGGATTGCTCCCATACCAATTTGTAATTATTCAGGCTATGTGGTTTCTGCTTTTAAGACCAATAAGCTTTATTGATCCTTATTTGTTTTATAGTTTTTAGTGAGTTATATGTTGATATCATATGATTTTGATTGTCCATATAATACTCCATTTTATCATTTATGTGATCCTTTCTGCATTGTTGCATATTGTCTTCTTTTGTGGTGCTGTGTTACTGATATTTGTGTGGAGAATCAAAATAATTATGTCATTTTTGGTGGCTGTGGGGAAAGGATTGGGGGCGGTTTAACAACTGGATAAATTACATTATTTTTGGTGTGATCTAAATGTAAGTTTATAAATTAGTTAGTAAGTTTATTTATATGCTTCTAGTGGTTTTTAAATTAATTTGTTTTTTTTATTTTCCAGGTCAAAAATTTCTTAGAGAGATGCAAAATATGGTCAAAGAATTCAAGAACTTACTTTTTTCAAGTTTTTTATTTTTTATTTTTTAATGTATGTAATCATAGTTAATTTTTTTATTATTAATTTCTTTGTATATACTTTTAAACATTTAACTTTCATTTATGAAATATATGATATTATTTCATTCAATATATGGTTGTGATTCAAAATATAGTATATAGTGTGTATTACATTATTCAAATGCGTGTGCAAAAATAATATTGATTATTCTTTAAATATGTCAATTTTTTTTTTATCACAGGTTTTATTAGTTATTAATTACACTTAAAAGGTGTGATCTAAATGTTTTTAATCACACTTATAAGGTATGATCTAAAGTTTTTAATCACACTTAAAAGGTGTGATCTAAAGTTTTTAATCACACTTAAAAGGTGTGATCTAAATATTTTTAATCACACTTAAAAGGTGTGATCTAAATGTTTTTAACCACACTTAAAAGGTGTGATCTAAATATTATTAATCACACTTAAAAGATGTGATGAAAGCATTTTTTAATGACACTTAAAAAGTGTGATTAAAAATGACCATTTTTAATCACACTCCTAAAGACCACACTTTAATAAAATTTAAAAGGTGTGATTAAAAAACATACATCATACCAAAAAAGTGTGATCTTTATCTATATTTGTAGTAGTGGTTGCACTCTCTCTGATGAGTGCATATCTTGGCTTGATGAAAAGATGCAGGTTAGGCCTACTTTGGCATCAGAGGCTTCTACAAGCTCTGGGAGGGGAGGCAGGAACACCTGACTATGCCCCGAGTTTATTTGCTTTAATCAGTAATTTTAAGTTTTCTTTATGAATGTAATAAAAAGCAACTTCAATTTGTATTCAAGAGTAGGAGAACTCTATATTAAAATCAATGTAATTGAAGGTTGTGGGTACTGAAAATTTTTCGTTTGGTCAAAAAATGGTCTAAGTCGTAAAAAGATTAATTTGAGCGAAATCAACTTTTATTAAAACTTTTCAAAACGTTTTTCGATATGGATCACAACTGGACACGCCCGAGATCTATCACTGAGATGTACAACCCTAGATCCCAGCAACTGGAAAGTTGCCCCTAGTCTGAATAGCACTGCACTGGAGATCACAACCGAGCTCTTGAATGCAGAATAGACAAAGATGACCAACATGATCACATGGACAAAGTTGATTTGGGAAGTGTTTATGGATGGACTTCAGAATGAAGTTGCCTACGTATCCCAAAGATGGGAATCAAGCCTTACATAGATTGGCTCAGGTTCACTTGTGTATTAACCCTTTCCTTTTGCGCTCTAACTTTTGCCAAGGCCGCCCTTTCTGGGTTTTCAACCTTGCGAGCTCAGCTTTTATAATTTCAAATTTTATGTGCTCTAACTTTTGCCTAAGTCGCCCTTTCGGGTTTTCGGCCTAGCGAGCCACTCAGGGAAAGTATTTCTTCAACTTGTCCATGTTGATCGGCTGGTAGAACTCAAGGCCATCTAAATCCATCAGAACGACAGCTCCACCTGACCAAATAGACTTGATGATGTAAGGGCCAGTCCAATTGGGTATGAACTTGCCCCTAGGGTCGTGGATGGGAGCTCGGTTGTCTTTGAGCACTAGATCCCCCTTTTTCAAATTCCTGGACTTAACCTTCTTATTAAAAGCCCTGACAATTCTTCGTTGATAATCCTGGACGTGATATAGTGCTTTCAGCCTTCTTTCATCAAAGAGCATGAGTTCTTCGAACTCGCTGGTCGCTAATCATTTCGCTTATCTAACACTCAGCCAATACCCGTAATGACAGAACCTCAACTTCGATAGCCAGAACAGCCTCCATCCCATAAACTAAGGAATACAGAGTTGCCCTAGTAGAAGTTCGAATTGAAGTCCGGTAGCCCCAAAGAGTAAATGGCAGCTTATTTGGCCAATCCCTGTAGGTTTCCACCATCTTTTGTAGAATGTGCTTGATATTCTTGTTGGCGGCCTCAACAGCTCCGTTGGTTTACAGACGATACGTAGATGACGTATGAAAAGCCACGTTGTACTTCTCCAACAAGTCGATCACCTCCTTCTTGAACTGGGAGCCATTATCCGAAATAATCTCATTTGGGACCCCTTAGCGACAGATGATGTTGTTTCTAATGAACTTAGCGACATGCAATGCCTTCAACACCACATAAGATTGGGCCTCAACCCACTTCGTAAAGTAGTCTATCGCTACCAGAATGTACTCATGCCCGTTGGACCCCTTCGGAGTGATAGCCCCAATTACATCAATCCCCCAGACTGAAAATGGCCATGGCGAAGTCATGTTGTACAGCTTCGATGGCGGAATGTTCATGTGGTTTGCATGGATCTGACATTTGTGGCATCGTCGAACGAAGCCAACACAATTCTCCTCCATGGTTGACCAGTAATAACCCTGTCTAAGGATCTTTCGGGCTAGCATCACCCCACTCATGTGCACTCTGCACTCTCCTCCATGGATGGCCTCCATCAGGCGCTTGGATTCTTCAGCATCAACACACAGTTTATGCATCCCGAGATGACCCCTCTTGTATAGTTTACCTCCTCAGATGATGAACTGAGCAGCCATTCTTCGAATTGCCCTCTTATCTTTGGCATTTACCCCTGGTGGATACGCTTCCTTTTCCAAGAAGTTCCAGACGTCGTAATACCAAGGATTCTCATCTTATACCTCATCTATGGCAGCAATCAGCTCATAGGCTGGCACTAATTTATGTTCAATGATGATCGGACGCATTCGGACTCTAAAAGGGATGTCTATCATAGAAGATAGAGTTGCTCATGAATCAGCGAACCCGTTGTTCTCTCTTAATAGATGGGCGAAATTCAGTTTCTCAAACCGAGGAATCAGAATGTCCAAGGTCTAGCGATAGATTCTCATCTTTTCTTCTTTAACTTTCCAATCTCCTTTAGCTTGAGATACAACAAGGTTCGAGTCCCCGATGACATCCAACCGTTCTGCCCCTAGTTCCAGGGCAGCTTCTAGTCCAGCAATACATGCCTCATATTCTGCCTCATTGTTCGACACTTTGAACCGAAGTTTGAATGCTAGAGGTATGCGAGAATTATCAGGCGCTATCAGCAACACCCCTATATCATACCCATATTGATTTGACGCTCTATCAAAGTACATCATCCAGGTCTCTTCTTCGATATGCAGAATGGCCTCGTCTGGGAATAAATATTCAACTGCTTCATCCCCTTCCACAGGGTGATCGGCTAGTGTGGAGAAGTGGTTTTGGGGATACTCTTCTGATCCTGGGGGATGCTCTTGATCCTCTTCTAGTCACCTGAAAAAGGATGAACACTCTGGTCGGGGGTGCCAGAATTAGCACTCCAATGGGTAAGTCAGTTTCCAACTCAAGATTGCTTGTATTCTAAGTTAAGCACAATAAGTTTCATATACTTGTTTCTGGCTGATCTCTCTCCTATTTATATCCTTTCCTCTTTGGGCCTCGGGATTAGATCCATTTCCAACCTCCTGTTCGGCACATTTTATAATGGACCGATCTTTACTTGGCCCCTTGCTTAATCGGCTATTTGGCCGAGTAGGGTTGGATTTGAGTTTTCGAGCTGATTACCGAGTGCTTCGAATCTTGACTCTCCCAGATTCGACTATCCGGAATCATTATGACTCCCAATACTCGGCCCCCACAATTGCCCCCCAAACGCTCCACTAACGACAGTTGGCTAGAGTGTTTGACTTCGAACTCGAAGAGCCAGAGCCGAAATTTGGCGGCTGACCGTATTCCAACGCAAATGTCTGTGCACACACTTCTCGGTTATCATTTCAACTTCATGCCTCTTCGTACACTTCTATTTATTGTGATTTAAAATTTCGACGTCTTTTTAAATGCATACACGCTGTTAGACGCCCGTCGCTGGACTACCTTCCGAGCTACCTCTGCAACTTCCTACTCTTCTCTATCTCCTTCGCCTCTTGTAAGTTCTCTCCTCTTTGCTTTGAATCTCTTTCCTTGCTTTATTTTTTGGCTTAGCATAATCCTATTGGCTAGGGGGAATGGCGAAACATTTAAAAGATCTCTCACCGAACCGAATTTCTGGCTTCCGACGCCATTTTTCCATTCCTGACGACGTCCGTCTGTCATTTGTGGCAGACGGCACCCTCGATATGGAGAGGGCTGATGAAACCACGATTGTCTTCCCTCTTCTATCAATCGCAGAGGGTGGGATCCGTTTCCCCCTTCACCCACTCCTTAGGGCCGTGCTTTGCCATTGGGGGTTAATCCCTTCCCAACCCAACGTCAACTTCTTTAGGATCATGATAGGGATTATCGCTCTAAACCGTTGCCTTGGGCTTAACCTTGGCATTCCCGCTATTCGGTATTTCGACGCCTTGGCTAAGTCTTCTGGTCGGCATGGGTGTTATTTCCTTAGGGCCAAAGATACCGACCATCAACTAGTGACTATGCTTTCCAGCTTTGGGAAGCGAGTCGATGATGTTATGGTCGTCGTCCAAGGAAACTAGGAATTTGACGAAGGCAAGGATCGTCTTGATCGTATTCCTAGACGGAGGGGCGAACCAGGTGGCCGAATATCTGTTTTTATTTATTTACTTGTTATATTTGTAAAACTTCATTTTCGGGACCTCATGGTTTTGCTTTTGTAGGAAACGATTTGAAGAAAGTCTTGACCTCGACTGACGACACTGTCCTTTCGGAAATCAAGACTGCGCTCAAGTATTTCGGCCGACCGAGTCTTCAAAAGCAGGGGAGGGCGGCCCACATTTTGCTCCGCTACGAGCCGACTTATACGACCTTTTCGACGGCGGAAAATATCCCAATTTCGAAGGGTGAGGAGTTTCTTACTGCCCTTACCTTGACTGATTTCAGAAATTTGAGACAAGTCGTTTGCGAGGGATCAGATTCAGAGCGACCGGAAGTAGCTGAGGCCGACGAATCAGAGGAATTCGAAACTGAGGTTAATGAGGCTTTGAAGTTAGCATTTGAAGAAACCGGCCTCAATTCGGCTGATCCTCCATCAACTTCGGGTCTAGGGGACCGTTCACTTGACGATATTTTTCACGGTCTGGAGGATGTTCCCGGCGCGTACCCAGAAGATATGGCTGGGTTGAGCCTCACTAAACTTGCCAAGAAGGCAAACGCAGAAAGGATGGCCGTGTGGCGAAGGGCGGAGGAGATTCGAGCTGCCGAATCTCAGTCCCAGTCCTCCTTGCCTGTTATTAAGGAGGAGACGACAAAAAATGGAAGTACAGAGGCGGAACCTTTGGCGCAAGCAAGTGTAGAAGCCGAGCAAAGGGTGGAGAAGTGCCCTACCGATGTCGAGACCGGCTCAGAAGAAGATCGCGCCGACAAACAACCTCGTTTGGAGGAGTGGGATGTGATTGTACCCTTTGTTGTTTAGCCCAAGATAAAAAATACGCCGATCTCCTCTAATACTTTGGTGATCAGAGATCCAGCGGTTGCACTTAGCTTGGCGACGTCCATTTCACTACTAGCTGACAAGCTGGCTTTTCGAGCAGAGCCCGATCTGGTTACAATTGCGTTGGCCGCGCAATCGGCTCTTTTGGTATATATCTAGACTTTGTCTTTTTTCTTTATGCAAATATTATTTTGTTCTTAACTTCTTGTCTTACAAGCCGTCGGGAGGATAGCCGACATTGGCCATCACTATCACGAAGCCGTCGAGCTAATTGGCTGTTTACAAGCGGAGGTTGAAGGCCAAAGGAGTAGGGCGTAGAAGGAGGGTGCCTTTACCGAGGCCGAGATGGAGAGAGCCCGCAATGCTGAAGAATTGAGGTTGGTCGCCGAGAAGAGGGCGGATGCGAGTGACGACGCACTTAAATTGGCCTAGGAGGCGATCTCTAAATTGGAGGCTGAGTTGGAAGAGATGAAGACGGCGAAGGAAACAGCCGACTTGAAGGTTTCCAGCGCATTCGATGCTGGGAAAAAATTTGCTTATGATGAATATGTAGACGAACTCCCCAAGTTTGAGAATCGGGGATTTAAACACGGCTGGCTCAAAGCCCTTGCTGCTGTTGATGTGACATTGGCTACGCCAATTCCATACGAGCAAGTGGATGTTGAGCCACTGGAGTCTGACTCCGATGGCTAATTTAGGCGGCTCTTGTTTTTGTTTTAGGATTTGCGTGTAATTTTCAGCCTTTTACAACTTTTTGTTTAGTAATTTTCATATGTAAAATGGTTACAATTTTTGCCCAATTTACTTAATGAAAATTCGTTTTGTACTTTGCTGTTGCGAATGAATGGAATTGTTTGGTTGCTGTTTTGAATAAAAACATTTTGTATACTTGCCGTTTAAAAAGCCAAAAATCAGTGCATGAAATGGTTGTGGCACATATCAATCGGCATGAGGCCAAGGTGTTCGGCCGGCTAGATTAATAAATCTGCCCTTGCGCCGACCAGTGCATGAAGTCCAAGGCATTCATCTATAATTGCTGTTTAGATAACTAGGCCGTTTTAAAAGCCAAAAATCAGTGCATGAAGTGGTTGTGGCACAAGTCAATCGGCATGAGGCCAAAGTGTTCGGCCGGCTAGATTAATAAATCTGTCCTTGCCCCAGCCAGTGCATGAAGTCTAAGGCATTCATCTATAATTGCCATTTAGATAACTAGGCCGTTTTAAAAGCCAAAAATCAGTGCATGAAATGGCTGTGGCACAAGTCAATCGGCACAAGGCCAAGGTGTTTGGTCGGTTAGATTAATAAATCTGCCCTTGTCCCAGCCAGTGCATGAAGTCCAAGGCATTCATCTATAATTGCCGTTTAGATAACTAGGCCATTTTAAAAGCCAAAAATCTAGTATCGGTCATTTGGAGAGTAGCGTTAAGGAAATTGCCTCGGGGTCGTTGCAAGCATTAGAAATAAATGGGATGGGCTCTTCACGCCAATTACTTCACTTACTGGGTTCAGACTTAATTCAGGACAACTTGTCGCGAATGTCGAATAGAGTTTCTTTTCAACAACAGAGGCGAAGGTCGAACTTTGGCTGAGCTTGATACTGCAATGAATCGCAGCAAAGAAACCACCCGTGCGGGAAGTGGGGCATCCAAAGAATGGGAAAAACGTCAACCTCCAAGTCGTCGAAGCAGATCACCCCGAAAGGAGAAACAGCAATGGGGAAGCTCTCTGCGACTGTTGAGTTTTGTAGTTTTCGTGGGGAATAAACCGATGACAGAGGTGGACTCCATTGTCAAGGACCCAGGGGTGGTGGTTGAGTTTGCTCGATAGATTTTTCCATTGGAGGTCCAGCAGTCGATGATTGGACGACAGGATTTCGATGTATTTCGAGAGGGCATCCATGGAGCGGTGAAGGGGCTGTACACCGCCTACGAAGTCGGCATGCGCCTACGCGCCGCACGACGGGAGATAGAGAGGATGGACCAACGGATCTGCAGTTCGGAGGCTCGGGCGGAGAAAGCCGAACGCGAGCTTATGAAGACTAGGATGGCTAAAGCCGCCGAGCTGTATAAGGCGGGTCAATCTAACCCGATCGTGGACGAGAGGGTGACCCAATGGCTATTGAGTCATGCCATCGCCGATCGAGATATGGAAAGCATGTTTGCCGTAGAAAATGCGAGGTCCAAGGGTTATGAGCAAGGCTTTCATGCGGGCCGGAAGGTTGGTATCGACAAAACGAAAGAGAAACTTGCAGAGGAGGTCTGCCGTTGCAAGAATTGGGGCTTTAAGCACGGTTGGATCGCGCCACTTCAGGCCGCAGAGGCCCTTCAAGCAAAGGGTGTCAATTCGGCATTGCCGCGGTACCGACGTAATCATTTGCCCTTTTCCACCTTTGAAGTCGAACGGAGCGACAATGAGGGAGACGTCGTATAAAAATATTCATTGTAATGTTCAAGCGCGGATTGCGTCGAAAATTATGTAATTACTTGTTGAATGAATAAAATGCTCCGTTTGTAATATTTCTGTTGCTTTATAATTTTTTCTTTGGAGTACTTATATTTGCATGTTTTGTGCTTTATTGGAGAAACATTGTTTGAATAAATGGTTTTTTGCCGGCTCGTCATAATGGAGCATTTCACTGAATATTTATTCAGCATGCATGTTACACTGCCCAAAGACGTTGTGTCGATAAGGCTCCGAATTTGGAGACTTTGGTCGATTGTGATATCCACGATGGGCGCTCCGAATCCGGAGGCATTATTCATGCGGTTGTGCCGACTCAAGTTAAGTAGTCGTTTCGATCTGAATGGATTTTGTTGGTTCGGCACAAGAAAGCACTTTTCTTGAAGTATTTATTCGACTCCAGATTCAAGCTTCGAAACCAAGTGGTGACGTGCACCAGCGGGGCTCTAAATCTGGAGACTTTCATTAGCCGATCGTGATATCCACGAAGGGCACTCCGAATCTTGAGGCCTTATTGGTCCAACGACGTCATGCGCCGAAGGGGCTCCGAATCCGGAGACTTTCATTAGCCAATCGTGATATCCATGAAGGGCGCGCCGAATACAGAGGCTTTATCGGCCCAACGACGTCACGCGCCGAAGGGGCTCTAAATCCGGAGACTTTTATTGGCCGATTGTGATATCCACGAAGGGCGCTCTGAATCCGGTGGCTTTATCGGCCCAACGACGTCATGCACCAGAGGGGCTCCGAATCCAGAGACTTTCATTGGCCCATCGTGATATCCACGAAGGGCACTCCGAATCCGGAGACTTTCAATGGCCAATCGTGATATCCACGAAGGGCACTCCGAATCCGGAGGCTTTATCAGCCCAACGACGTCATGCGCCAAAGGCTCTCCAAATCCGGAGACTTTCATTGGCCAATCGTGATATCCACGAAGGGCGCTCCGAATCAGGAGGCTTTATCGGCCCAACGACATCACGTGCCGAAGGGGCTTCAAATCCGGAGACTTTTATTGGCCGATCGTGATATCCATGAACGGCGCTCTGAATCCGAAGGCTTTATCGGCCCAACGACGTCATGCATCGAAGGGGCACCGAATCCGGAGACTTTCATTGGCCAATTGTGATATCCACGAAGGGCGCTCCGAATCCGGAGAGTTTTATTGGCCAATCGTGATATCCACAAAGGGCGCTCCGAATCCAGTGACTTTCATTGGCCAATCCTGATATCCACGAAGGGCGCTCAGAATACGGAGGCTTTATCAGCCCAACGACATCACGCGCCGAAGGGGCTCCGAACCCGGAGACTTTCGTTGGCCGATCGTGATATCCACGAAGGACACTCTGAATCCGGAGGCTTTATCGGCTCAACGACGTCATACGCCGAAGGGGCTTCGAATTCGGAGACTTTTATTGGCCAATCATGATATCCACGAACGGCACTCCGAATCCGGAGGCTTTATCAAAATGCTTTACCGGAACACTTTTCAACAAGAATCCTCGTATTACAAAAGTGGAATTTGTACATGGTGAATCATTTTAAGACTTAAATCATTCCCCACAGGTCGGGTTTAATGATAAAACTTTCTCAAGTGCATCGAGTTCCAAGGCCGTGGAAGACTCCTTCCTGACATATCTTTCAGCCGATACGCCCTTGCTCCTGCGATAGAATCTATTTGAAAGGGGCCATCCCAGTTTGGACAGAAAAGTCGGCTGGAACCACCTTCTTCAGGACCAATTCTCCTGGTGTGTAGCGGCGGAGCTGAACTCGTTGATTGTACGACTTTGCCAGCTATTGCTGGTACCGTGCCATGGACGCAAGGGCACGGTCTCTTCGTTTCTCGATTAGAATCAAATCCAAAGCCAGCATCATGTCGTTTCGGCCCGTATAAAAAACTTGTGACTTGAGAGTCGGGTGGCCAATCTCCAGGGGTAAGATCGCCTGGTTTCCAAAGCATAAGGCAAATGGCACTTCTCCAGTTGATCTCCTCGCGTTGTCCGATGAGCCCACAATACACTCGGCAATTCCTCGACCTATTTGCCTTTGGCTTTCTCCAGCCTCTTCTTGATGCCGTCCAGGATGGATTTGTTAGAGGCTTCGGCTTGACCATTGCTTTGTGGATAGGCCGGCGTAGAAAAATATGTCCGGATACCATGCTTGTCCCACAGTTCTCGGTAAACACCACAATCAAACTAGGTCCCATTGTCTGAGATAAGGTCTCTTGGAATGCCGAATCGTGTTATGATGTTCCTTCACATGAAGCGTTTAACATCAACATCTCGAATGTTTGTTAATGCCTCTGCTTCGACCCATTTTGTGAACTAATCTGTTGTGACAATCAAGTATCACTTGTTCCCTGGGGCCCTTGGCGGTGGTCCTACGATATCAAGCCCCCACTGGGCGAATGGCCAGGGACTGGTGATGGAGTTCAGCTCTTCTACAGACAAATGGGTTAATGGGGAGAACTTCTGGCACTGTTCACACTTTTTCGCATAACACTTGGCGTCCGCTCTTATTGTCAGCCAATAATACCCCTGCGTTATAGCTCGATGGGCCAAAGAGCGTCTGCCAGAATGGGCACCACGACTGTCTTCGTGTATCTCAGTCAGAAGTTCCTCGACTTTGTCCGAGTGCACGCATTCCAAATATGGACCAGAGAGGGATTTTTTATAGAGCCTTCCTTGCGGATCCAAGTAGTATCGCATGGCTTTGTTTCGCAGCTTGTGCGCTTCTTTCTTGTCCTCTGGAGTTGCTTAGAAGACAGGAATGCAGCAATGGGATCCATCCAACTCGGAGCAGATTCTATAACGTTGATCTGGGCTTTCTCCGAAGGGCCAATGCTTGGCTTCGGGATGAAACCTACTTCGATGGTCCATTTAATCTCTGAGTTGATGGCAGAGGCTAGGCAAGCCAAGGCATCTGCATGGGTGTTCTGATCACGTGTTATCTGGTTCAACTCATGATGGTCCAATTTTGCCAACAAGGAATTGGCCGTTTTCATGTAGGCCGCCATGCAGTCGTTCCTTGCCGCGTACTCCCCCTTTAGTTGATTGATCACCAGTTTTGAATCACAAAACACAAGCAAGCGCCGAGCACCCAGAACGTGCGCGTTCTGCAAACCGACTAGAAGGGCTTCGTATTCGGCTTCGTTATTTGATGCTTCGAAGCCGAGCTTGACGGCCTACTCAATTATCGCGCCGTCGAGAGATATGATCACAACTCCGGCTCCACTGCCCCGCTGATTGGACGATCCATCACAATACAATTTCCAAATATCCCCAACATAAATTCTCCAGTTCAGCTTCGGTCGAATTTCATCAGTCTTGATGTCGGCCAGGCCCCCAGTAAATTTGGCTACAAAGTCAGCAAGCACCTGCCCCTTGATTGAGGTTCTAGGTAGAAACTGAATATTGTACTAGCCGAGTTCCAGAGCCCACTTTGATACACGTCCGGAAGCTTCCGCATTGCGTAGTACTGACCGGAGGGGATAATCTGTTAGCACCCCAATGCTATGCCCCTGGAAGTAATGCATCAGCTTCCTAGCCTCCATGACTAGGGCTAGGTTGAGCTTTTCCAGCGGAAAGTAGCGTGTTTCGGCATCAACCATTGCCTTGCTCACATAATACACTGGTCGTTGCTCTCCCAGCTCTTCCTTTATTAGTGCGGCGCTGATGGCCCGGTCGAAAACTGCTAGATTCAAAATGAGCGGGTCAGCAAGAAAGGGCGTTTCCAAGAGTGGTACTGAGCGGAGGTAAGTCTTAAGGCCGTTGAAAGTGGCTTCCCATTCGGCGGACCATTGAAAAGCCTTGCCCTGCCGTAGTGTATGAAAGAATTGTCGGCAGCGATCTGTGGACCGGCTGATGAACCTGTTGAGCGCGGCTGCCATCCCCATTAACTTTTGAACCTCTTTTACTGATGGAGGGGAGTTGAGCTCCAAGATTGCTGTGATTTGCCTTGGGTTAGCTTTGATTCCTCAGTGGTTGACAATATATCCCAAGAATTTTCCAGAGCTGATTCCAAAAGCACATTTGGAAGCGTTAAGCTTTATTCCATATTCGCGCAAGATATCGAATGTTTCTTCAAGATCGGCTATATGATTCTACTTTACCTTGGACTTGACCACCATATCGTCAATGTACACTTCCATTGTGCGGCCGAGTTGCTTTTTGAACATGGTGGAGACTAGTCACTGGTAGGTTGCCCCTGCATTCTTCAGCCCAAAAGGCATAACCTTGTAGCAATAGGTTCCTCTTGGGGTAAGGAATGCAATTTTGTCCTAGTCCTCCGGATGCATGGCAATTTGATGGTAGCCTCTGTAGGCATCGAGGAAACTCATGCCCTGATGACATGCTGTAGCATCTACCAGTTGGTCTATCCTTGGGAGAGGAAAATAGTCTTTGGGGCAGGCTTTGTTGGGTCGGTGAAATCAATGCAGACTTGCAAGGTCCCATTCTTCTTCTTCACAACCACAATATTAGAGAGCCATGTGGGGTAGGTCACTTCCCTGATTGCCCCTGCATCAAGCAGCCAGTCAACCTCTTCAACGACAGCGGTAGTGTGTTCTACGGCTGATCACCGGCTTTTCTGAACGACCGGCTTGCACTTAGGGTCAACATTCAAACGGTGCTCTGAAACAGATGGGTCTAGGCCCGGGATTTCATATGAGGTCCACGCAAATACATCAAGATTGTCAAGAAGGAAGGATACTAGCTGCTGCCTGTCGGCTTGACTTAGGGAGTCGCCGACCATGAAGAACCTCTCTGGATTTGCATAAATCTCAACTCGGTCTAGATCTTCTGTGGCTTTCTCATTTGGGAGCCGCCCGATATCGTCGAGGCTATCTCGATCTGGCACCGTAATGAAATTAACGTGCAACTCCTTTGGCGTCTTTCCGGAGATGAGATAACATGCTTGTGCGGATTTCTAGGAACCACGGATCTGCTCGATGCCGTGTTCTGTCGGGAAGCGTAGAAGCTGATGATAGGTGCTTGGGAGGGCCCACATAGTATGCAACCAAATTCGCCCCATGATGAGATTGTACGGCAATGAAAGCTTGACAACTAGGAATTCCACATCCACGGTTCGAGAGACAGCTCGTCCGGGTAGTATGATTTTCCCCAACGGATATTCTGGATTTGCGTTGAAGCCGAATAATGGATAAGGAGCTGGAGACAGGTTTGATTCATTGAAGCCAAGTTTGATAAAGGTCTTGTAATACATAACCTTCGAAGTACTTCCCTGGTCTATGAGAACGCGCTCGATGGTAAATCGATTTACGCGTAGTTCAATGACCAGGGGATCAATGTGGGGGACTGTTATGCCGATAAGATCGGAATCGTCGAAGGTGATACTCGGGGCTTCACGTGGCCGTTTTGCTGGGGTGAGTTGCTTCTGGGATACTGATTGTGATTGAATTGTATGCACGGCTGGGGCATTGGCAGGCTGTATATCATATGAACGACACCAAGCGGAGGTGAATCCTGCCAAAGTACAATTGTTTTGGTTGCGCTCTTTTGGACATGTTGCTGGGGCTGACCATCTTGGACTGACTCCTCAAGGTGGTCTTTCAAAGCGTAGTTACTGTCAATGTCACGACTGTGATCTTTGCGATATTCACACCGCCTATCCCTTCTTCTCGTGTCGGGAGGCCCCACCATTTTTTACGGCCATTTGAAGAATGAGAGGGTCCACCTTATATGCGGACTCTCTTCGGAGGAACTGGAAACTTTAGATCATCCTTTCTTCTTGGGGACCAGGGATAATAAGTCAGAGTCGTTATCAGTGTCGTGTCGTCGGGCTCGAGATCGTCGACCATCTACCTTCACAAGTTGTTCCGGGGCTTAGCGTACAGCTCGTTTGGGCTTTTCCATCTCCGAGGCCAAATCCTTACGGAGACGTTCATGTTCGCCAATCTCTGTTCATTTTGCTTTGCTTTTTCCATGATCGCTTGCGTTGCCTCATGCTCTGGAGTTGAAGGTGAGGCGCAGTACAAAGCGCGTCTGGCAGGGATAATCTTCAGTCTATGCATGTTTGTTGGAGTGAGGTCGTATCTTTGTGTGGTATCATCAGTGACCATTGGAGGGTCCTCCGTCATGTCCGCCATGGATATGCTTGAGTATTCCCACAGACGGTGCCAATTGTGGAGAAGTGGTTTTAGGGATGTTCCTGGGGGACGCTCTTGATCCTCTTCTAGTCACCTGAAAAAGGATGAACAATCCGGTCCGGTGTGCCGGAATTAGCACTCCGATGGGTAAGTCAGTTTCCCACTCAAGATTGCTTGTATTCTAAGTCAAGCACAATAAGTTTCACATACCTGTTTCTGGCTGATGTCTCTTCTATTTATATCCTTTCCTCTTTGGGCCTCGAGATTAGATCCATTTCCAACCTCCTGTTCAGCACATTTTATAATGGACTGATCTTCACTCGCCCCTTGCTTAATCGGCTATTTCGCCGAGTAGGGTTGGATTTGAGTTTTCGAGCCGATTGCCAAGTGCTTCGAATCTCGACTCTCCCAGATTCGACTATCCGGAATCACTACGACTCCCAATACTCAACCCCCACAGCTAGGAACTCCGCTACCGCTCTCCCCTTCACTAACTTGCGTGTCATGTACTTCATATAAAATTCGAAAACAGAAGCAACCAACGAGCTAGCCTACCCGTAAGTGTCAGTTTCTCGAAGACATATTTGATGGGATCTAATCTCGAAACCAGCATTACAGAGTGAGCTAACAAGTAGTGCCTCAACTTCCTGGTAGCCCATATCAAGGCCAGACAAGCCTTCTCCAGCGGAGTGTAGCGGGTGTAGACACCCTATTTTTGACCGTCCTCAAGACTTGGATGTCACCGCTTGAACACTCGGTGATTATCCATGTTTGTGTTTGTTTGGAGTTCCCGGAGTTCTCGGCTACGCGCCTTGCCTAAGGATCTCCGAACTCGACTGTTTTGTGTCTGGTTTTGCACCAAACACTTGTTTTTTGCCTTGGAGGAGCAGGGAATGCCTTGTGAGGCATCCCCACACACCACCGGCACTAGCTAGAGGCCACCGGCTCGTTTTTCTTACCACCTGCAATATATGTTGCCGGTCGGCACTCTTTGTTGCCGGTCGGCAGTCATTTTTGTCAAAATGACATTTTTGGCTAGCCGACTACTGTTCATCTGCTTTTTCAAATATTTTAGGACAACTGTTTGGCATTTGCTTCCCCTCCATACACGTGTATGGAGGGATGTCCCTCTTGTTTGCTTACTAGTTAAGCATTACAAGATTGCCTCCTCTATAAGAGGAAGCCTTCTCTCCCTTGTTCTAGGGTTAGAAAAATTGGAGAGGAGAGGGAGAAGAGCTCTGGTTTTAGCTTTAGGACATATATCTATCCTATATCTATACCTTCCCCACTTTGTTGTCTTGTGTGTGTTTTAGTCCATACTATTGCACACAAGCACCTAGTGCTTCACCTTCCTTGGGCTACTGAGGTTCTAAGGGCTAGTTCTTGACATTTTTGACTGGATTGGAGCTTAAGGAGGCAACAAGAGCACCCTTTGTGAAGAAGGTCAACAAGGGTAAGAAACTAGTCCTTTTTACCCCATTTGTGCATCCTATTTCTACCTATCTTAGAGCTGTTTTTCTATTTAGTGTATAACATAAAAAAGTTCTTTTTTTAGGCCCTTTTGATAGTTTATTAAGAGTGTTTTGTGCTTTGGGGAAGTTTGACCCCTCTTAGGCCTTGAAAGGCCTCATTTTTGTGCTATTTTGTGCAAGTTTCGAGACTTTAGTGTTTGGGCCTCTTCACCACTGAAATCTTGAGGGATTTTAGTGGTGGAGATGGTGCCTTGAAGTCTCCAAAAGGGGAGGGCCACCCCCTCTCCTTGTTGTCCTTGAAAGGGACCATTTTTGGTCTCTTAAAGAAGCCTTTGTTCAAGTGTGTGTTGATCATGTCTAGGCTACATTTCATGCTTATTATGCCATAATATAATCATGTTGTGTGTTGGTTTTGGTGCTCCATGCATATTTAGCATAGTTGCCATGTAATGCCTCCTTGATCCCTTAACATGCCTTAGGTTGTTGGCCTTTGTTTGAGCATGATTTAGGCTTAGACTTATGAATGTTTTGTGCTTATTTTTCCATACTTTAGGTCTGTCCATAGTTGTTTGGATTGATTTTGGCATGCTTAGTATAGCTCCTTTGCATTTGTGGCTTGACGGGCTTGTATGCCTCAAGTATGTTAATGTGTAGCACGTGTTGCTTGCATCATTTTGGTGGTTTAGAACCATCCGACATGTAATATCAGTCCCTTTTGCTTGCTCATATGCTTGCCTTAGTTGCCTCTTTATTGCTTTGAGAGCATGTGTTATATACCTTATGTTTTGACAATTATGCATGCCTTTGAATTCAAACCATTTAGATGCCATCTAAGTGGTCCTTTGGGCTTGATTTTTTGTCCTAAAACTCTGATTTTAGTTGCTTAAGTCTTGCCATGTTGGGTTTTGCCAAGTGTAGTTCAATGCCTCTTGGCTTGCCTTAAATACTTGGGCCACAATTGCATGCTTTTGTTTGTCTTGTGTGAGTTGGTTTGGCACCTCTTATAACATGATTTCAGAGCTTAACTCACATGCTAATTGTTCATATTTGTGCCCTCTTAAATGTGTTTAAAAGTTGCCCCATTATGCTTAAAGTATTGGACCATGAGTGCTTGCATAAGTTTGTGCATTTTGGTCTTCATTTTTAGGCACTTTGGCCACTGATTTTAGGCCTATTTGGAGTTGCCTAAGCCATGTTTAAGTCCACCCCCTTGCTTGGTTTGCATGCTTGCCTTATATGTGTGTTTTCATACTAGCATTCTTGTTTGCATCCCATATTGCATATTAGTTGACATGCTTAGGATTGCACACATAGACATGCATGCCTTGTTCCTTGATTTGGTGATAGGAATTGGGTCTCATTTTGTTTGATTGGTTTGCATTTCATTTGACATGGAAATGGACACTTGGTTCTTTAGGCCATCATGCATGAAAATGCGTGGTTGGTGGCCCGAGAATCGAGGCACATCCTCCCTTGAGTCATTAACATGATAGGGAGCATGATTGGTGCATACATAGCTTGAATAGCATTGCCATGCCAGATTCTGTTCTCTGCTGCTGTGAGTTGCAGGTTCTGCAGGAATTCATTGCCGGCCGGCAGTATTTAGTGCCGACCGGCAGTCAATCAATGGCCGGTGGATATATTTTGTGCCGATGGGCCACATCCTAGTGCCGGTGGTAATTCCCTCCAGCCGGTGGGATCCTTCAGTGTCCAGAGAGGCATCCTTGAGACTTTGGCAGTTTTCAGAGGAACAAAGCAGGGAAAACAGAGGCAGGCTAGGCATGGTAGTGCAATTCCGAGCGGAATCCAAGCGCGCATGCATTGAGCCCTCGCCCCGAGGCAGTTTACTGTTTTTCTTAGATTAATTAATTTGATAATTTAATTAATTTGTAATTTTTAATTAGCTTGCGTAGTTAATTAATTTGTATTATTCTTTTGGTCCCTCCGAGCGAGGGCAAATCTGTAATAAGTGTGCGTGAGTGGTGTGTATGTCTTCCAACCCCCACTTCTTTCTTCCCTTTTGTACCCGCTTACGATGGTAGATTAGGGCACGTTTATTTTAGCATAACTTATGCTATGCATGCGTGCATCCATGCATTTGCTGACATGCACGGGGCTCGGTACATCATGCAAACTGCATTGTATCTTCAAATCTGACTTGAATACATGCACCGAATGATTGCATTTCACATGCCATTTTAGGGTTAGCCGAGCCTATCCTAATCACCATTGCATGCGATGCATTAGTCACTCTAACATGAACTAGGGCATGCATGTTTGCTAACTAGTTTATTGTTTTGGCACGGAGTACTAGGTGAGTTTTTTATGCTTTAGCATCTCACATGCGTGTGAATGTTAACATGATAGTATGATTATCATGTGGCTAAATGCTTATGTGAGATAAACTGTTTGAATGCCTGTGGGTGGAGGTTGGATTTCTTGAGTTGGAAAACTCATTGAAATCCGTGTTTTAGCCTACTTGCGAGTAGCAAATTCCAAAGCACTTTCAAAACAAACGGATATGCAATGTTTATTTCCAAATTAGGCAGTCTAGTCTATACTTGTTTGCTGCGCACATAACATAGTAATTCTAGGCTAATAATTGGAATAAGAGCATGTAATGTTTTCAAAATCGGATATCACGGTTAGTAGAGGCCGGTCTTCGGACCGGGCGAAAGGGGATGCTCATAGCTGACCTTCCCCGATCGTACCCAAGCTCCCGAGCCAAGACAACTTTGGTGATGACGGACACGTGGCCTTCGGCACTGAGTCATGGTTTCCTAAATTTCCCATTTTAAAAATATTTAGGTGGCGACTCTGTATCTGGCAAAGTAGTCTATGTTTGGCACTACTTTTCAAAAAAATCTGTTTTCTCAAACGATTTGCGAGAGTTGGACTCTTTGGTTCAGATTACGAACCGCAACAAACAAAAATAGGGGAGTTCGAACTGTAGCGGTAGCGAGGTCCCTCGTGGGCGCTGTCTACAGTTTTTGGCGACTCTATTGGGGAGTTTAGAGAGCTTGACTCGAACTCGTGATATCCTGTTTTGACTACACATATGTGTTTCTTTGCATTTCATGTGCATCGGTGCGCCTAGGACACCGTGTTGGCCATCTACTATTCCTGAGCGGTTTGCTGGAGGCTTGTCTTGTCAAGACATGACCATAAGGCTGACCGGTTGCGGGCTCTGCCAGTATGGGAACACAAACCCCGGTTTTACCGGGGCACCCTTTTTGACCATTCGACCTAGTGCATATTCGGAATCCATAGTGACCATTCCAAACTAGGACAGGTTGCTTACCCGATATAGGTTGTTTGAAGCCGCTGTGTGCGTAGTGAAACCCTAGCTCCTGACAAAATAGGACAGGGAAACCCTACCCCAACATAGGGGTGTATTGGCTCTCTTTTACCTGCTATGTGCTTTTAGAGTGTATCTCTGCAGGGAACGCATATATCAGTTTGCAAAGTCTGAGCATCAGGCCTGAGGGCACTAGTATCAGTGTTGTGAAGAATCAATTATGTCTCCGGGTATCAGTTCAGTTTTGAGCAGTGATTCTGAGGAACAGTGATCAGTAGTAGAGTGCAATTGTTCGGCTACACCGGTGTTTGATCTGTTTGAAATTTGAAATCTTGCTTGTTTTCCGTTTGATTCGAGATTGAGGGTCGATCGAGCAGCTAGTATCTTCTCCTTCTTTGGCGAGGGTGAACATACATGACGCAGAGATCGTGGTCATGACGGCCGCGTTGAGTCAAGGAATTACCCCGCAGGGTGAGACTACTGTTGACATGCCGCATCCACCTAGGTCGCCTGCCGCACACCCAATTTGGGCCCCTCAACTATATTAGGCTCGCGAGCTTACTACATTTGAACTAATGGGAATGATAGGTGATCTTCAAAGATCCGTGGCGGATCACGCCTATAGGATGTCTGTTTCGCCACCAGCCGCACCATATGTCGGAGGCTTTATACCCCAGGAGCCCCCGCTATTGGGACGAATTGTAATTGAACTCAGCCAACCAGAGATGACCTCCAACTATGGCAACGACGCATCAAACCAAACTCTAGATCAGGCTGAGGCCAGGGACAAAGGTAAGATGAAGGCAGATGCTGACCCTATCGAACAACTGCTGTGGGCAGTAGAGGCTTTGAAAGCCGGGGGAATGAACAAGCAACAGATATCCGCAGTTATGTCAAAAGCTGTGGAGGATGCTTTCCCCACTCCGCTTGAGGGCAATTCCAGTCAATCAGAGAATCGGGATAAGCCCCGTCATGCCAAAACAGTTCTTCCTGCTCCCAACCTTGCATCCGAAAAGGATCAGAAATCCAAGGCCGCACCCGCCGATCCGTTCGCTAGTGCATCTAGCAAGAGTGCTCAGGCCCCAAAATACCTGCCCCGAGGGAGCAGGGTCTTTCATGCTCTCTACATGCCATTGTCCAAGGCACTTCAAATCCTTGCCGAGAGGGGACACCTTAAACCCCTAGAGCCTCCGCCTCTCCCGAAGAATCTCCCTGATACTCATGACCCTGCCCAGTACTGTGTGTACCACCAGCAGACTGGCCATGCTACCGACAATTATTTCCGCCTCCGACACGAGGTGCAAGATTTGATTAACAACGAGGTTGTCCTCCCCCCCACCTCAGCAAAGTCCGTCACCACCCATATGTTGGATTTTGAGGACACAGATACTGCGAGTATGTAAGCAGAAGGTGAACCGCCTGCGGGCAGTGTCTGGCGCATTTTTGGATGTGGCGTTTGGCACGCATTTTTGGGCATCTGTTAATGTTAGTTTTGTAAAATCTGACTTGGGTGTCGAGTCAGTCTTTTGTTTTGTTTTGAGTCTGTCTCATTGTCTTGAGTCAGTCCTTTTGCTTATGGGTCTGTCTTTTTGTAATGAGTCAGTCCCTCTTGTATAGAATACCAGGTGATTCCGGGGTTGTTGCCTCGAACACCGTTTTGCGTTATAATTACCTCATTCGTTTTCCTTTTGAGTCTGTCTCTGCTGAGAAGCCAGTCGCAATCAGAGAATCTGAACGAAACAGCTGTGGCTATCACGTTCCGTATTTGTCACTATTTGAGTTAGCCGTGCCAGAAGATGTGAATGGAACGACAGTACATTTCGCCCACTCTCTTGTGCCTTAAACATCGTCGTAATGACCTAAGCTTTTCATAAAACCCCTTTGCGAACACTGCGGTGATGAAAACGAAGAGGAAGTAATTCCTCGGGTTTTGTAAAATTTTGATCATTTTGAGAGAAAGAGAGGCCTGCTAAGCTTTTAATGGATGAAATCATGCTTGTCGGTGTGAGTACTGAGAAGGATCCTGGTCCGATCCAGACTGGTTCCACACTATCTTCTGCGAGAGCGATTTGTCGCTTTCTTAAAAACTTTCAAAAACAAAATGTTTCGCGCAGTCTTGCGAAGACCTGTGTGGAATCGCTCTTGAGATTGTGCAGCCCAGGATCGCTCTCAGCCTCAAGATTCAATTTATTTGTTTCAAAACCTGGAATCCGTTCAAAACGTCCAACAGTGTCATGAAACGCCTGTGTGGCCCATTTCAAGGCAGCCCTCGAGCAAGAGGCGTCAAAGTCAGATCAAGGAGATTAGATCCCACCAAGCAAGGCTCGTGAAGCAGCCGTGATGGACTTTTCTGCAAATCAACACAACGGTCATTCTCCTGGATACAGAAAGGCCTCAGTCTCAAAACCATTTGGCATGGGCTTGCTACACTTTTACCCCTTGGGAGGCTCGCTGGGCCGAAAACCCGGAAGGGCGGCCCAGGCAAAAGTTAGAGCAAAGAAAAAGAAAAGAAAAAAGAAAAATACAAAAGAAGCAAAAAGAAAAGAAAAGAACAAAGAACATCAAAAGAAAAGAAAGAAAAGAAATGAAAAATGCAAAAGAAAAACATAGCTCGTAAGGTCGAAAACCCGCATTGGGCACCTTGGCAAAAGTTAGAGCCTAAACAGTGAAGGTTAAAATACCCGAGTGTATCTTAACCGGAACTACGTAAGGCTTGATTTCCATGTTTGGGATACGTAGGCAACTTCATCTTGAAGTCCAACCCCCAACGCTTCCATAGCGTCTCAGTCCATGTCATGGTTTTGATCACTTTTGCCTTCTCCGAATCAAATGTCTCGATTGCAGCAACCTGGAACTACGTGACCAGCTTCATCTTGAAGTCCAACCACCAACACCTTCCAGGTGACTGTGACCATACATTGATTCAAACCGTCTTCGCCTCCTCCGCGTCCGAGGATCCGATCGTCATCAACGAGGACTGACTTACAGAATGCCGCGGCATCATCCAAACAAGGGGCAACTTTCCGTTGCCATAACATTGCCACAAGTTGCCCTAAGTTACCGTCCAAACCAGGGGCAACTTTCCGTTGCCTTATCCCCCTTTAAGTCAGGGGCAATTTTCCATTGCCTCCGATCCGAGGTTGCATATCTCAAGGGTAAGTTCTACGCTTGTTGAGCATTGACTGTTTGCAAAAATAGTTTTTGAAAATTTTCACTAAGGTTGACTTATTTTCTCGAAAACTGTTTTATTTTCAAAATTGGACCATGTTTGGACCCAAACAGGAGAATTTTCAGTGCTCGCAGCCTGATTTGCATGATTTTCAAATCAAAAATCGAATAAGTGTTTTAATCCAACTCCCATTTTGATCAAAACTGTTTTAGGAAGAAAACAAAAAAAAATGGTCAAAGTGATGAACTAGGGGCACAATTGAGTCAGGCCTTCTGTCCTTCCCCCCCCCCCCCGGTCAACATACTTTCCGGAAAGGCACTCTATTCACCAGAAGGAATAGCCGTAAGCTAACAGTGTTGGGCGTGAACCCACAACCTCTTGTTTACCTATCAACCGCTCTGGGGAGCGATGAAAAATGAGAGAATAAAGAATAGAGAGGAATAAGTTGAGAGAAAAGTGAGAAAAGGGTTTTGAGAGAAAAACAAAGCATGAGGGCCAAGTGATGTGAGTATCACAAATCAGAAAGGGTGGGAATAATACCCGGAGGAATTGGCTCCTCGAGATTCGAGGTCTTTTCGTGAACATGTCCGTGTGTCGTGTCTTTTGATCTGTTGGTCTCGATTTTGGCTTTGAGTCTTTTCCGAGTGTATCTCGTTTTGTTTAGGTCGCATGCCTCTTGTTTCTTTGTTTGAGTCTGTCTTGCTGTGTTCCGTGGTAGGCTCGATACCCTGGTTGAAAACCCTTCCTTATTTCAAAAAAAATCGCTTGTGCTCAGAATGCTGCGCCACTCTCTACATTCGTGCGAAGCAAGAGAAGGAAAGGGAAAATTTGGGACATCCGAGTGTGTTTCAACTGCAACCGTGCTAGCTTTTGTGATCCGTCTTGTCAGATTGGGTTATTTGTTCAAGGTTTGCTGTGTGCAGAATGAACCGAAATCTTGTGTTATAAATGTATTGAGATCAATCCCGATAGAGTATGGTTGTATTATCGATTTGAGTAGTGGTTTGTATGAGTTGTCTGCTGTTAGTTGGTTGGTTATCCGATTATCATAGTGCAAGTGCTCAAATTACAAGTATTCACTTTTCAGACAACAGATCAATATCATTTACATCTGAGGTGTAATATGATGCAATACAGTGCAAGGTATGAAATATACACAAATGTAAACACTTTTTCAGACAAAAGGTTTGTTTCATTTCATATCAACTTTTCAAGTACATAAGTTTTGAGAAACAAAATCTGCCTGCGGCAGTACAAAGTACCCTAACTACCAACAAAAGGGGAAAATGCAAAAAAGGAAAAGAAAAAGAAAACAGCAAAATCTGTATCAAATGTCCAAAATGGCTCCGGGGCCGTCAATCTGTCCTGGTCCTCTTCCTGGACGAAGGTCCAGGAGCGTCATCAACAAGGGCACCACCAGGGGCATCGCCGCCTGAGCTCGAGTCTGAGCCATCACCGGTCTCCTCCGCCTCTGTCTCTGCCTCAGACTCATCATCCGGAACTGGAGCCCGCGAGCTGCTCCCGACATGAGTCCGCCCTCCTCTGGTGCGAGGATACACTCTGCCATCCCAGGTAGAAAGGGGAGGTCCAGTCGGAGTGCCACCCACCGGAGGAATCGGGAAGGGAGGCTGAAAAGCAAGAAAGGCAAATACATCGTAATCTTCAGCGATAAATCGATCGCGAGAATCACGATGTATGAGTCTGATCTGTAAATGCCGTGAACAGTGAATTAGTGCAGAATGCAATGTATGAGTACAGTGTGTGAATGCCGTGAGCAGTGAATCAGTCTGAAATCTGATGTAAAGTCTGATGTATCAGATGCCATGAGCAGTTTATCAGATGTTGTGTTATGCATCGGATTATGTAAAGCAGTTTGTATATGGTTTGAGGCTGTGGTCAGGAAGAACATACCAGAATGCTGTAGAGGGCTAGGAGGTCGAATGTCTGCTGTAGCATCCCCATCATGGAGGCATTCATCTCCAATGACTGCCGGGTCTACTCAGAAGAAGCCTGCAAAAGTATCAAATGCATCAATTTTTGTGGAATATCAAATAAACTGAAATGAAATGACTGTACAAAAATGCAGTAATACATACCGGAGGCAAGTCGGGGACACCGACAAACTCGTGATCAACCGGCGGAGGGGCGAAGGGGATCTGATAGGTCGCCCCACCCTGCCCTCGGAAAGTCAAAGAAGCGGGCAGAGCAGGCCAATCGATCCCCCGCCCTCGCTGAACTCCTCCCCTGCCACGGACTCGAGCCCTCCTCGGCGCTCCCCCTCTAGCTCCTGCTCCCGCTCCAGCCGCTGGCACCGCAGGTCTCTCTCTCTCTCTGCTCAGTGGCCGCCGCTCAGAGGTCGCATAATAAAGTTCCGGACGTACTCTGAGTAATCGCCCTCGCCTCGGAAATTGTCTACCTCCCAGCCGATGGTGTAGTCCGCCATCAGCTCGGCACTGAACCTCTCCGTATCCCACATGTGCTCAGGAGGGTGCACCGGGACTATCTGCTCAGGTAAGCCTAGGGTCTGGCGCAGGAAACGCTCGCCCAGGTACCAAGCCCGACAGACCGGGCCCTTGAGCAGAATCCGGTAATGTGAGGTCTCATCGGCATCGGCGAACTGATCCCTCATCATCGCTGGCAGTGGAGTCCATGGCCGCCAGGTGATCTGAAAATGAAATACAGTTTGTTACCTACTGTTATTGAAATATGTAGTGGAAAGGCGAAACCTAAATGAACTGCAAGTAAAACATACCTCGGCAGGGGTGATGGTGTCAAAGTAGCGGCATAGTTGAATGTCTCCATGACCTCCGGTGCATCTCCGTCAAGTGATGTGAAAGGGGATGACCAGAGGGGTCTTCGTGACTGCGAGGCGAGCCTAGGAAAGTAGGCGTAAACCCACAACTGCAAGATAAATACCAGTGCATTTATCAGATAAAGCAGAATACAGAATAGAAGGCAGAAATAGCAGAGCCGTGTGTTGTGCAGTGTATTGTGCAGGGTGTACAGTGTGAGCAGTGTACAGTCAGTGTAAAGCAGAGTATGTGTGTGCCGTGTGTACAGTATACAGCAAGTGTAAAGTAGACTACAGTGTGTGCAGTGTGCAGAGTACAGAAAATATAGAACTGAAATGAAAGGCAGAAAAAAAATGTACCTCCCAAGCTCGCCAGTAACCTCCGAGCAACTGCCTGCTGCCACGGGAGGCTGAGCTCATATATCCATAAAGGGTGGCTAGAGCGGCGCCACCCCAGTCGAAATGTAAGATGTCCCTCACATCCACCAGTGCGCCGAGAAGGTAGAGAGGCACTGTGTTCGCCCGGTCGGCGAAGATGGTCGTCCCGAACAGGAACATGAGGAAGCCGCATGCGTATCTATCCACGGCCTTTGGGGTCATCGGAGCTGCATCAACGAGGAGGGGCTGGACCCGGAACTGCATCTCGAACCAGGAGTACCGGACGAAGCCAGGGCGCGTGAGAGGCGGAGCTGCGCCAAGCAAATAGACCTGAGCTGCAGTCCACTCATCCATATCAGTGTCAAAGGGGATCGGATCACCCCCTACCCCGATGCCAGTGAGCATCGAGAAATCGTAAGGGGTCATCGTCATGTCCCCGGTCGCCGACAAATGAAACGAATCGGTGGTGTCCCACCACCTCTCCACCAGAGCGGCGAGGAGAGGTCTGCATGTCGTTAGCCTAGAGAGTCCCCTGCAAAAGGCGCCAAAGTCGGCCTGGTCCACAATGCGGCGAACTGCGTCAGGAAGCTCGGCGTACCACTCGCAAGCGACGGTATTCCCATACCCGTGGATGGTATGGGAATCTCCCTGTTTTCAAACAAGTAATTGCGAAACAATATAAAATGTACAGTTTTGAAGAAACAGTCAAAATAAGTGCAAATGTGGCATGCGTGCAAGTTTTTCAGATTCAAACAGATACCGGGTGCCGGTGTGTTTACGGTGAACTACAACATATGATGCATCAGTGTGTTTGAATGGCTCGGTGCAAATGTAGCATGCGTGCAAGTTTTTCATCTTCAAACAGATACCAGGTGCCGGTGTGTTTACGGTGAACTACAACATATGATGCGTCAGTGTATTTGAATGGTTCAGTGCAAATGTGGCATGCGTGCGAGTTTATCAGATTCAAACAGATACCGGGTGTCGGTGTGTTTACGGTGAACTACAACATATGATGCGTCAGTGTGTTTGAGTGGCTCGGTGCAAATGTGGCATGCGTGCAAGTTCTTCAGATTCAACCAGATATCGGGTGTCGGTGTTTGCAGTGAAATACGGTGTGTGCCGTGGTTTGAATGGTTCAAGGCTAGTGCAGTGTGTGCGCGTGTGAGTCTTAAACAGATAATCAGTTGCAAAGGCGTTTGTAATCAACTACAATATACAGTATATCAGCGTATCGAAACTAAGCAGTTAAAGAATGCAGCCAGTTATGATAATCGGCAGCTAAACATTCTACATCGCGGAAAGTAAAGCAGAGAAAGAAAGTTACCTCAGAAGCGCCGGAGGATAGGTGGGAGACAAGCTCGCGTAGCAAGAGCTCAGGATCCAACGCCATGTCAAAGCTCCTAAACTGGCGTAGTCCGTCGGGTGGTAGAACGTGAATCGCCGGCCGGTAGGTCGCCGGGTAGAAAGGGCGCTCGCTCAACGGGAGGAGCTCGACCTCGAGATCCATCTCATGATCCGAGGGAGTCCCGCCGCGTGGAACGTCGTCAGCCATATCAAGAATGATGGAAAAAATGGTCGAGGAATGAAAATAGGGTCGGAATACGAAGAGTCAACTGAAAAGTCAACCCCCGGGAGGGTGGAAAATGGCCGGAAAGGTCGGGATGGGAAAAAGGTATGGAAATGAAGAGGAAATCAAGGGGAACAAGTCCCAAAAAGGCAGAAATGGAAAAGGGAGCGCCGAAATGAAATTTCAATCGGTCGAAAATGTCTGAGACGCGATGAACTTCGCGAATCGAACGACGGAAAAGGCGCGAAAACACAAAGAAATGAGGAAATGAGGAGAGAAAAAAGCTCTGGAGAGAGAGAGAGATGGTTTTCGGCGGAGGAGAAATAAGAAAATAGGGTTTAGAAACCCTATTTTAAAAGACCCGGGGTGAAAAGTCAAACCTGCCCCGACTCAGCAACTTTTTGCCGGTCGGCAACATTTTGTGCCGGCCGGCATAATATTGTGCCGATGGAATTTATTTTCAGTCGGTGGGCAACCGGTGGCCTCCTAGCCCAGCCGGTGATGTTCCCACAGCCTTGTTTAGGCCATATGAGTGGTATCTGGTCTTTGTAGCCCAAGAAAGTGCAAGAAAGTGTATCTCCGACGCTCAACCGGCCTCCGTTTTGACCTCGGACCGTGCCTTCTGTGCGTGGCACTCAAATTCATGCAATGTTGTATCCTTTTGTATCCTTTTGCCATTTACAAGATTCAAAAGTTTCCCCGCGTACGTTGCATGCATTCATCATGTTGTCCGGTGCGTTGCGTCGCGCCGTCATACACATCCCTCATGCATTGTCATGCACTTTATTACAAGCATTGTCATGCATTGTCATGCACCTCAATACATACATCGCCTCGCACATCATTCGTGTTGTCGTGCATCTCCTTGTTTTGCATTATCATGCATTTCAAAAAGAAAGAACGTGCGTTGCCGCGCACACGAGTTCATTTGCGTTGTTTTACATTTTGTGTGGCATGCGTGTCACACTTGCATTGTTTTTAAACATTTGTGTGGCATGCGTGTCACACTTGCATTGTTTTTAAACATTCGTGTGGAATGCGTGTCACACTTGCATTGTTTTACATTTTCGTGTGGCATGTGTGTCACACTTGCGTTGTTTTACATTCCGTGTGGCATGCGTGCCTCACTAGCATCGGCACATGTGCCCCATTTCGCATCGGCGCGTGTGCCGCCTCATTTCGCATCGGCACGTGTGCCTCCTCACTTGCATCGACACGTGTGCCTCACTAGCATCGGCATGTATGCCCCATCTTCATCGTCACGTGTGCCTTACTAGCATCGGCACGTGTGCCTCATTTTTCATCGGCACGTGTGCCTCCTCACTAGCATCGGCACGTGTGCCTCATTTTACATCGGCACGTGTGCCGCATCTTCATCGGCACGTGTGCCCCCATCTTCATTGGCATGTATGCCCTATCTTCATCGGCACGTGTGCCCCATTTCGCATCGGCACGTGTGCCTCCTCATTTGCATCGGCACGTGTGCCTCATTACCATCGGCACGTGTGCCTCCTCATTTCCCATCGGCACGTGTGCCCAATTTCGCATCGGCACATGTGCCTCCTCATTTCGCATCGGCACGTGTGCCTCCTCACTTGCATCGGCACGTGTGCCTCATTACCATTGGCATGTGTGCCCTATCTTCATCGGCACGTGTGCCCCATTTCGCATCGGCACGTGTGCCTCCTCATTCGTATCGGCACGTGTGCCCCATTTCGCATCGGCACGTGTGCCTCCTCATTCGCATCTGCACGTGTGCCCCATTTCGCATAGGCACGTGTGCCTCGTTTTGCGTTGGCACGTGTGCCTCGTTTTCATTGGCACGTGTGCCCCCATCTTCATTGGCACGTGTGCCTCGTTTTCATCGGCACGTGTGCCTCGTTGTCATCGGCACGTGTGCCTCGTTGTCATCGGCACGTGTGCCTCGTTGTCATCGACACGTGTGCCCCGTTTGCGTTGCCACGTGTGCCCCATTTTCATCGGCACGTGTGCCTCCCCATTTCCATTGGCACGTGTGCCCCGTTGTCATCGGCACGTGTGCCCCATTCCCATCGGCACATGTGCCTCCTCATTTGCATTGGCACGTGTGCCCCGTTGTCATCGACATGTGTGCCTCATTCCCATCGGCACGTGTGCCTCCCCATTTGCATTTGCACGTGTGCCCCATTTGCATCGGCATGTGTGCCTCCCCATTTTCATCGGCACGTGTGCCTCCCCATTTCCATTGGCACGTGTGCCCCGTTGCCATCAGCACGTGTGCCTCATTCCCATTGGCACGTGTGCCTCCTCATTTGCATCGGCACGTGTGCCTCATTCTCATCGGCACGTGTGCCTCCTCATTTGCATCAGCATGCGTGCCTCATTTACATTGTCATACATCCTTCCTTTATACACATTGCGTGCACGTGTGCATTGCTTTACTGATATGTGTTCAAGTTCCTTTTTATACACATTGCGTGCACGTGTGCATTGCTTTACTGATATGTGTTTAAGTTTCCTTTTTATACACATTGCGTGCACGTGTGCATTGCTTTACTGATATGTTTTCAAGTTCCTTTTTATACACATTGCGTGCACGTGTGCATTGCTTTACTGATATGTGTTCAAGTTCCTTTTTATACACATTGCGTGCACGTGTGCATTTCTTTACTGATATGTGTTCAAGTTCCTTTTTATACACATTGCGTGCACATGTGCATTGCTTTACTGATATGTGTTCAAGTTCCTTTATATACACATTGCGTGCATGTGTGCATTCCTTTACTGATATGTGTTCAATTTCCTTTATATACACATTGCGTGCACGTGTGCATTGCTTTACTCACATGTGTTCAAGTTCCTTTATATACACATTGCGTGCACGTGTGCATAGCTTTACTCACATGTGTTCAAGTTTCTTTATATACACATTGCGTGCATGCGTGCATTGCTTTACTCACATGTGTTCAATCCTACCATTTTTCTATGCATGACTTGCATTGTCACGCACTTCCGATTGCTTTGTCATGAATGTTGCTAACAACATTGTACCTATTAAGTTTGTTTTCTTTTCAGGCACGATATTGTATGTACGGTTCATTTGAGGCTGGTGCAACCGGACGAGCCGCACAGGTATTGTATCCTCCGAGTGAGACGTATTGAGAATTGCATATTTCTCTTACATCCTTTCTGCATTGTAGTGTAGTCTGGTGTATGCTAGCTTATAACTGTCGCATGTGTGCTTCGTTACAGCTTTCTTTGCATGATCATAAGTTATGCTCGGCTTCTTGCATTGTCTTGCATTTTGCCCCTGCCTTCGGGCGCATACCATGTTTCTCTTGCATGTTTGTCCAAGTCTTCGGCCTTGTCAAAAATGGGTCGTCTCTGGGCTTTGACATTCACTCCCGTCATTGTTATGACTTTCGAGTTCTGTCAAAGAGGGGCAACTGTAGACACCCCATTTTTTACCGTCCTCAAGACTTGGACGTCACCGCTTGAACACTCGGTGATTATCCATGTTTGTGTTTGTTTGGAGTTCCCGGAATTCTCGGCTACGCGCCTTGCCTCAAGATCTCCGAACTCGACTGTTTTGTGTCTGGTTTTGCACCAAACACTTGTGTTTTGCCTTGGAGGGGCAGGGAATGCCTTGTGAGGCATCCCCACACACCACCGGCACTAGCTAGAGGCCACCGGCAATATATGTTACCGGTCGGCACTCTTTGTTGCCGGTCGGCAGTCATTTTTGTCAAAATGACATTTTTGGCTAGCCGACTACTGTTCATCTGCTTTTTCAGATATTTTAGGACAGCTGTTTGGCATTTGCTTCCCCTCCATACACGTGTACGGAGGGATGTCCCTCTTGTTTGCTTACTAGTTAAGCATTACAAGATTGCCTCCTTTATAAGAGGAAGCCTTCTCTCCCTTGTTCTAGGGTTAAAAAAATTGGAGAGGAGAGGGAGAAGAGCTCTGGTTTTAGCTGTAGGACATATATCTATCCTATATCTATACCTTCCCCTCTTTGTTGTCTTGTGTGTGTTTTAGTCCATACTATTGCACACAAGCACCTAGTGCTTCACCTTCCTTGGGCTACTGAGGTCCTAAGGGCTGGTTCTTGATATTTTTGACTGGATTGGAGCTTAAGGAGGCAACAAGAGCACCCTTTGTGAAGAAGGTCAACAAGGGTAAGAAACTAGTCCTTTTTACCCCATTTTTGCATCCTATTTCTACCTATCTTAGAGCTGTTTTTGTGTTTAGTGTATAACATAAAAAAATTCTATTTTTAGGCCGTTTTGATAGTTTATTAAGAGTGTTTTTTGCTTTGGGGAAGTTTGACCCCTCTTAGGCCTTGAAAGGCCTCATTTTTGTGCTATTTTGTGCAAGTTTCGAGACTTTGGTGTTTGGGCCTCTTCACCACTGAAATCTTAACGGATTTCAGTGGTGGAGATGGTGCCTTGAAGTCTCCAAAAGGGGAGGGCCACCCCCTCTCCTTGTTGTCCTTGAAAGGGACCATTTTTGGTCTCTTAAAGAAGCCTTTGTTCAAGTGTGTGTTGATCATGTCTAGGCTGCATTTCATGCTTATTACGCCATAATATAATCATGTTCTGTGTTGGTTTTGGTGCTCCATGCATATTTAGCATAGTTGCCATGTAATGCCTCATTGATCCCTTAACATGCCTTAGGTTGTTAGCCTTTGTTTGAGCATGATTTAGGCTTAGACTTATGAATGTTTTGTGCTTATTTTTCCATGCTTTAGGTCTGTCCGTAGTTGTTTGGATTGATTTTGGCATGCTTAGTATAGCTCCTTTGCATTTGTGGCTTGTCGGGCTTGTATGCCTAAAGTATGTTAATGTGTAGCACGTGTTGCTTGCATCATTTTGGTGGTTTGGAACCATCCGACATGTAATATCAATCCCTTTGGCATGCTCATATGCTTGCCTTAGTTGCCTCTTTATTGCTTTGAGAGCATGTGTTATATGCCTTATGTTTTGACAATTATGCATGCCTTTGAATTCAAACCATTTAGATGCCATCTAAGTGGTCCTTTGGGCTTGATTTTCTGTGCTAAAACTCTGATTTTAGTTGCTTAAGTCTTGCCATGTTGGGTTTTGCCAAGTGTAGTTCAATGCCTCTTGGCTTGCCTTAAATACTTGGGCCACAATTGCATGCTTTTGCTTGTCTTGTGTGAGTTGGTTTGGCACCTCTTATAACATGATTTCAGAGCTTAACTCGCATGCTAATTGTTCATATTTGTGCCCTCTTAAATGTGTTTAAAAGTTGCCCCATTATGCTTAAAGTATTGGACCATGAGTGCTTGCATAAGTTTGTGCATTTTGGTCTTCATTTTTAGGCACTTTGGCCACTGATTTTAGGCCTATTTGGAGTTGCCTAAGGCATGTTTAAGTCCACCCCCTTGCTTGGTTTGCATGCTTGCCTTATATGTGTGTTTGCATACTAGCATTCTTGTTTGCATCCCATATTGCATATTAGTTGACATGCTTAGGATTGCACACATAGACATGCATGCCTTGTTCCTTGATTTGGTGACAGGAATTGGGCCTCATTTTGTTTGATTGGTTTGCATTTCATTTGACACGGAAATGCACACTTGGTTCTTTAGGCCATCATGCATGAAAATGCGTGATTGGTGGCTCGAGAATCGAGGCACATCCTCCCTTGAGTCATTAACATGATAGGGAGCATGATTGGTGCATACATAGCTTGAATAGCATTGCCATGCCAGATTCTGTTCTCTGCTGCTGTGAGTTGCAGGTTCTGCAGGAATTCATTGCCGGCCGGCAGTATTTAGTGCCGACCGGCAGTCAATCAATGGCCGGTGGATATATTTTGTGCCGATGGGCCACATCCTAGTGCCGGTGGTAATTCCCTCCAGCCGGTGGGATCCTTCAGTGTCCAGAGAGGCATCCTTGAGACTTTGGCAGTTTTCAGAGGAACAAAGCAGGGAAAACAGAGGCAGGCTAGGCATGGTAGTGCAATTCCGAGCGGAATCCAAGCGCGCATGCATTGAGCCCTCGCCCCGAGGCAGTTTACTGTTTTTCTTAGATTAATTAATTTGATAATTTAATTAATTTGTAATATTTAATTAGCTTGCGTAGTTAATTAATTTGTATTATTCTTTTGGTCCCTCCGAGCGAGGGCGAATCTGTAATAAGTGTGCGTGAGTGGTATGTATATCTTCCAACCCCCACTTCTTTCTTCCCTTTTGTTTACCCGCTTACGATGGTAGATTAGGGCACGTTTATTTTAGCATACCTTATGCTATGCATGCGTGCATCCATGCATTTGCTGACATGCACGGGGCTCGGTACATCACACAAACTGCATTGTATCTTCAAATCTAACTTGAATACATGCACCGAATGATTGCATTTCACATGCCATTTTAGGGTTAGCCGAGCCTATCCTAATCACCATTGCATGCGATGCATTAGTCACTCTAACATGAACTAGGGCATGCATGTTTGCTAACTAGTTTATTGTTTTGGCACGGAGTACTAGGTGAGTTTTTTATGCTTTAGCATCTCACATGCGTGTGAATGTTAACATGATAGTATGATTACCATGTGGCTAAATGCTTATATGAGATAAACTGTTTGAATGCCTGTGGGTGGAGGTTGGATTGCTTGAGTTGGAAAACTCGTTGAAATCTGTGTTTTAGCCTACTTGTGAGTAGCAAATTCCAAAGCACTTTCAAAACGAACGGATATGCAATGTTTATTTCCAAATTAGGCAGTCTAGTCTATACTTGTTTGCTGCGCATAACATAGTAATTCTAGGCTAATAATTGGAATAAGAGCATGTAATGTTTTCAAAATCGGATATCACGGTTAGTAGAGGCCGGTCTTCGGACCGGGCGAAAGGAGGTGCTCATAGCTGACGTTCCCCGATCATACCCAAGCTCCCGAGCCAAGACAACTTTGGTGATGACGGACACGTGGCCTTCGGCACCGAGTCAGGGTTTCCTAAATTTCCCATTTTAAAAATATTTAGGTGGCGACTCTGTATCTGGCAAAGCAGTCCATGTTTGGCACTACTTTTCAAAAAAATCTGTTTTCTCAAACGATTTGCCAGAGTTGGACTCTGTGGTTCAGATTACGAACCGCAACAAACAAAACAGGGGAGTCCAAACTGTAGCGGTAGCGAGGTCCCTCGCGGGCGCTGTCTACAGCGGGTCTCGTAATCCAGCATTTTCTTGCTCAGGTAGTAGATAGCCTTCTCCACTTTGTCCTCAGACTCCTGTGCAAGCATGCAACCCATTGTCGTTTCAGTCACTGAAAGATACAGAATCAACGGTTTTCCTGGCTCAGGCGGTGACAACACAGGTGGATTCTATAAATATTGCTTGATCTACTCGAAAGCAACTTGGCATCGGTCGTCCCATTGGAACTTCTTTTTTTTCTTCAGGAGACCAAAGAATGGTTCACAAGTCAAGGTTAATTTTGCAATAAACCATCTTATGAATTGCACTTTACCCAGAAAGCCTCACACTTCCTTTTCAGTCCTCGGTGGTGGCATTTCTAAGATGGCCTTGATTTTTGAAGGATCGACCTCGATACCTCTCTGTGTGATCAAGAACCGCAACATTTTCCCTGCTGTAACACTGAATGTACACTTCTGACGATTCGGCTGCAATCGATACTCTCTGATTCTTTGGATGAATTTCTGCAAGGCGGTGTAGTGGCCTTCTCTTTCTTTGGACTTGACAATCATGCCGTCTATGTGCACCTCAACCTCTTTATGGATCATATCATGCAAAATCGTGGTCGCAGCCCATTGATACGTAGCCCCAGCATTCTTCAGCCCAAACGGCATCACCCTATAATAATAGGTCCCCCATAGGGTGGTGAAAGTAGTCTTCTCCTTGTCTTCGGGTGCCATCAAAATCTGATTGTAGCCCGAGAACCCATCCATGAACGAGATCAACGCATGCCCAGCAGTGAAGTCCACTAATTCATCGATATGTGGCAGAGGAAAGTCGTCCTTCGGACTGGCTTTGTTCAAATCCCTGAAGTCCACACATACCTGAATTATGCCGTCTTTCTTCGGCATTGGAACTATATTGGCCAACCAAGTAGGGAATTCAGATACCAGCAGGAACCCTGTGTCAATTTGCTTGGTGACCTCTTCTTTGATCTTCAGAGCCCAGTCCGGGCTGATCCTTCAGAGCTTCTGCTTAACAGGTCTGGCCTCTAGGTCAAGAGGGATCTAGTGCTGTACAATCTCAAGATTGATTCCAGGCATGTCTTCGTATGACCACGCAAAAACAACTTTGAAATCTTTTAATAAAGCGACTAAGCGCTCGCGCTCCTCCGAAGACAACGTGGACCCGATCTGGATCAGCCGCGGGTCCTTCTCAGTACCAACATTAATTGTGGTGATTTCATTAACCAAGGGTTTTACAAACCTCTCCTGCTCTTGATCAAGCGAATATTGCAAAACTGGAGGAATTTCTTCCTCGTCGTTTTCATCAAAATTTTGAAAATCCTGATTAATGCAATAAATTAAAGGCACAGAAAAGTACTCGAAAGCCACAGCCATACCATTCTCATTAATAACATCCAGTCCACCTAATTCCTTTGTTACAACAAACTCAAAGGAAAAAGAAGAAAACGACCTGGACAGGACAGTGGCATCTGGGTTGTCACCCCCAAGAATACTGGACTCAGACTCAGACGAGCTGGAATCTGATTCTGACTCCACAAACTCTATGGAATCAGATTTTGGCTCACTACCTGACCCGGTGCTGGTTGATAAAAAGCCCTCCTCGTATTGCTAGACGAGGGAGGGTGCGATGGATGCATCCAGAATGTTTGAAGATGGGCCCACAACTGCTTCACTCTCGATCATGGACACTGAGAAGTTATGCCCCAAGCACTCCTTTACGATCTGAGAATCTGAGAGTAGACAAGCCAGTGCTATGCGTATCTCAATTTTTTGTGCTCTCGAAACCCTCCTCCTTGCACTGCTCAGCCTCAGCTGGTGGGTCTGTTTTCTCTTCGGCAACATCATCCTCAGACAATTGCAAGTCAAAGAAAATCTCAAACCCCAGCAAGCGCCGCCTCTCTACATTTAGCCCTGGCTCTCGGAAGCCACAGAACGGGGAGTCTTCCCCCTCCTGGACAAAGTTTCCCTTTAGGGTCCCCTGGATAGGTCGGTGCATTAATTCAAAATGCTGCCCCGCCTGCTTTGCCCTGGCTCTTCTTGCCATCTCTCTTCCTTTCCTCACCCAATCCTCTTTGGTAGGCAGATAACCTAAACCAAAGGTATGTGTGTTATGCGGCACTTCGGCCGATGCTGAAACGCCCTTCCGGCCACTTCACCCTAATCCCATCCTGGGCATATGTTGTAGCTTGTTCATAAGGTAGGCAGACTGTGCACTAATGTATAGCCCCTCATCAACAGCTAGGATATTTTGTACAACCCGGGCCTCAGCTAGGGTAAATCTTGACAAAAACACATCCTCCGCACCATGCTCAATCTCCAAAACTGGTCTAGAAACCTCTGGCGGTGGATGTATCGAAGAATTCCCAAAAATGACTGCCACCCCCTTCCCGTGGGGGTACTTCAGAATCTGGTGTAAGGTGGAAGAGACAGCCTTCACCTAGTGCAGCAACGGCCGCCCCAGGAATAGATTGAAGGTTGCGGGAACGTCCAAGACATGAAACTCAATGTCCCATTGCCTCGGACCAACCTGAGTCCAAATCTGTACAGTCCCCATCACCTCTCTAATGGTATTGTCATAGGCCCGTATCACCTGGGCCGTAGGTACAAAATCCGCGGGCTTCAACCGGATAGCATATGCTGTTCTCGGCGGACACACATTGATAGCAGATCCTGTGTCAACAAGGACCACCGGTACCCACTTCTCTCTACACTCGATAGAGACATAGAGCGGCTAGTTATGATTTGAGCCCTCAGGCGGCAATTCCTTGTCAGTGAAGGTCAAGGTCGGGGAAGCTCCTCCCGGGAAAACCAACCCTACCAACTGGTTGGGTGTGGTATCAATTGAAAGTTTCTCCTTGTCCGTGGAAAAAAGGACGGCCTGTCTGTGAACTCTTAAGGCCATAAGCAGTCCCCAGATGGAGATGTCTGCTTGAATTTTCTTAAGCTGCTTCAGCACAGCCTACTCCTCTAGCAGTTTTTCCTTCTGCCTCTCTGCCTCTTTGTCCTTTCCGGAGGCCTCCAGGTAGTCCAAGTGTGGGGGCTTAAAGTACCACCCACTTCTAGTCATATGGTCCACCTCCTTAATGTACCAAGTGTCATCCGGTTGGTTCCGCTCCCAATCTTCGTTAGTGTGGGCAAGACGCAAGTCGTCGTCTTCCCACCACATCCCGTCGACAACTGACAAACAGTTGTTCGGTCCCGTTGCAACTGTTCTTGTGCTCACAACACATTTCATCCCCACAGGGGCTTTGGCCTTCCTAGCCCTCTCAAGATCCTCAATCTTTTCGTGCTCAAGCCGCTTCAATGCAAACTGTTGTTCAGTATCTACTGTACTCAAACTGCTCAGATCCCAAGCAAAATTCTTAACACCGGTGCTCTCCGGCGATCCCTCCTGATTCTCGGCCATTCCAGCCACTGCTGATATCCTCCCTTCTGATTGCCCCTGTTCTGGCTGAGGTTCTTCAACAACATCCAGCTGGTCACTGAGCCACCCCGTATTCTCTGCTAATCCATCTAAGTAAAACCAGTTAAAGTTTACATCCCCTAAGTCCTGCTCGCTGAAGAACTGCAGATCTGTAATGCCCTCTTCCAGCTCTGTTAGGTCATCTAACCCCTGACTAGGTCCATCCTCCCGAACCACGCTGATCTCTGCCCTAACTGGCAATTCAACCCTCAGCTTAACCTAATATGTTGATGTGATGTAACCACTCGGGTTGTATGCAAATCTCCCAGACCCCTCAGGCTCTGAATCAATATTCCCATCTGCCTCAGAAGTTGACACAATTCTATCTTCGATAGTCACCACCACCGGTTTAGGTTGGGCTTGGGAGGTGCCCAACATGCACAAGTCCGTGCTGTCTGGGATGAACACCTCAGGCTTGGGTAAGTGGGAGGGTGTGATGTATATGCTCGGGTCATATGGAATGGCCAAGGTGTGGATCAGGTTGATGTGTTTGGGTGGTGGAGCTTGGTTATGTGGTGGGAGTGGGTTGGTGGTGACATTCGGCTTTTGTGGTGGCATGATCACCTTGTTGTCAATAAGATCCTGGATCTCATGACACAGTCTATAGCACTGGTCGGTGTTGTGACCATGCTGTTGGTGAAAGGCATAGTTTTTGGCCAGGTTATGCGTTGGTTGGAGGTTATTTGGTAATGGTCGCGGCTCCAGGGGCTTCAGATGCCCCTTCTTGATTAAAACCCCCAGAGCTTTGGACAGGGGCATGTATAGTGGAGTAAAGGTTCTTTGGCCTCGGGATGGGTATTTGGTTGTTTGAGGGTTTGAAGTGGAAGTTCCCACAAAGGGGTTGGCAGTTTTTGAAGTGGTGGTAGTTACCATGCCCACATTGGAAGTTCTGGCAGCTGCAGCACTACTCATGCTTGCATTTGAACTATGGGTAAATGCCCTCTTGGGCTGCTCTCTCTCGTGGTCAATCAGACCCTGCTTCATGGCGTCCTCAATCTGTATCCCAATCTCGTGTAAATCAGCAAAGGTAGGCATGGGTAAGACGATGATCTTTTGCATCAGCTTGGGTTGGAGGTTGCGCACAACCATCTGTATCTGATCCTTGTCGACTGGCCTGGTGGTCATCATAGAAGCTTTGGCCCTCCAACGGGGTTACAAAGTCAGAGAAGATCTCTTTTGGCTCCTGCCTAGTTGTCTCGAGATCACGAGTTGTGATCTCGATCTACGTGTTATAGGAGTATTTAGCTACAAAGGCCTCAACCATCTCCTCCTAGCTTCTCTTAACAAAATCTTCCAATTTCGCGTACTAGATGGCGGCATCACCCGATAGGGTCCGGCCGAAGAGTGATAGTTTTTGGAGTCTTGTCAAGCCCATCGGGTGCAAAATATCCGAGAACAACCTCAGATGAACCATAGGGTCGCCCGAGCCATCAAAACGGTCTTTGTGGGGCATCTTAAACCGATCCGGCAAAGTCACCGCCGAATCGGTGTATCCATCCTCTGTGTCCAGAATGGAATTCACACCTTGAGCCCTCTTGAATAGCTTTTCTAGCTTGCTCACCTTCAATGTTGTTGGGTCCATCTCAGATTCAAACGGTGTATCCATTGAGAAGGCCGATGTCTTTGAAATCTACGGTAGAACTAGTGGTGGAACTGGTGTTGTTGGGGCATCCGTATCTTCCTGGACGTTTGCAGTATCCCCGAGTGTTGGAATTCTAGGTAGGGGTGGGGGTGAATGCGAAGTAGAAGCCTCGGCTTGTTGCTATTGTGGTTGCTGTTGTTGTTGTTGTTGAAGTCTGGCAATCAACTCTGTTTGATGGGCAACAACCTCAGCCTGACGTGTGGCAAACTCTACCTGGCGGTTAGCATCCCGCTGCATGGCCTGCATGGTTTCTTGGAGCTGACGCATCATGTCCTCCATACTTACCATAAGGTGCTGATCTAACTGAACAACAGGTATATCTCTCTGTGGTAGAAATGGAAACCTCAGCCTGACTACTCACTGGTGGGGTGGATGAGGACCATTGATCTGGTAGCCATTGTATTGATGATTCATGCCTAACTGACCTCCGTCTAGTAACCGGGGGTAATGAAAGGAACACTGGTTGTCCGTCTATCAGATCCTCAGATCGATGAAGTCTTTGACCTCTAATCCAAAGTGCTTGGGGAATATCTGCCTGGTCGGAAACAATGATGCTAAACTACCTTGCAAAAAGATAAATAAAGCAAAATAAGGAAACAAACAACCAGAAAAACAGACAGCATTTCAGCTTAAAATAAAGACAACACACAGTTGGTATTTGTAAGCTGAACACACTGTTCTTAACACTGATCACTGCCTCCAAATCACTGCCTCAAATATGATACCCTCAAGTAAAACTGATTCCCCCAAATACTGATGCCCGCAGGCCTGATACCCAGACTTGCAAACTGATACGTGCATTCCCTGTAGAGACACACTCTAAAAGGACATAGCAAGCAAGTGAGAGCCAAAACACCCTTATGGAGGGGTAGGGTTTCCCTGTCCTATCTTGTTAGGAGCTAGGATTTCACTTCACACACAGCGGTTTCAAACAATCTACAATCGGGTAAGCAACATGTCCTAGTTTGGAATGGTCACTATGGATTCCGATATGCACTAGGTCGAATTGTCAAAAAGGGTGCCTCAGTGAAAATTGAGGTTTGTGTTCCCGTCGTGGCAGAGCCTGTAATCGGTAAGCTTTATGACACGCTTTTCCAAGCAAGCCTCCAGCAAACTGTTCAAGAATAGTAGACGGCAAACACGATGTCCTAGGCGCACCAATGCAAATGCAATGCAAAGAAGCACATAAGTGTAGACAAAACAACATATCACGAGTTAGAGTCAAGTTCTCTAAATCCCCAGCAGAGTTGCCAGAAACTGTAGACCACCCGAAACTCTACTCCGTGCGCGAGGGTGCGAATCATAGTTCTAGCTACTACAGTTCGGACTCCTGTCATGGTTCTGAATCTAATCTCACAAAGTACAATGTAAGACTGATAAATCACCAAAGTGTCCAAATCCGGCAAATCGTTTTGGAAAATCGATTTTAATCAAAAAGCGCCAACCATGGACTGCTTTGCCAGATTTCTAAGTCGCTACCTAAATATTTTAATTTTGGGAAATTTAGGAAACCCAAACTCGTGCCTAAGGCCACGTGTCTGTCATCACCAAAGTTGCCTCAGCTCGGGAACTTGGGTACGAGAGGGAAAGGTCCTGAAATGAGCACCCCCGCTCGCCCAATCAAAGGATCAGCCTCTACTAATATGAAATGTTGTTTTTGAAAACACATGTGTTCTTATCCGGTTATTAATCTAGAATTACTATGTGATGCGCACAGCATACAAGTATAGACTAAATTGCTCAATTTCGAACAAAACATCTCATGTTTGTTTTTCGAAAATAGTTTGAAGTTGCTACCCTCAAGTAGGCTAAGACGCGGATTTGCCACCCTCAAGTGGGCATAGAAAACAAGGTGATTTTGCCACTCCGCAAAGCGGGCTTAAAATGCACATTTCGATGAATTATCCCAATTCAAGCAATGAAGCCTTCATCCACAGGCATTCATGCAGTTATAGCAGTTAAGCACATAGCCTCATGGAAAGCATGCTAACATGGCAACATACACATCTCATGCAGGGATGCCAAAGCGTTAACACTCACAGTGTACTCTGAGCCAAAAAAGAAGCTAGTTAATAATCAATGCATAATCCTAGCTATGTTAACAATGCCTAATGTAACACATACAAAAATGCAACTAAGTAGGCTCGGCTATTATAAGATGTCATGTGAATGAAACTAGATACCATGTATTCAAATTGGTATTAAAATACAATGCAGTTTGTATGATGCACCAAGCCCGGTGCATACAAGACGAATAAATGATGCATGCATGCAAAGCATAAGTATGCTAATTGAAACATGCCCTAAACTAACCATTAAAAGCTGGTAAATAAAAGCGAGAAAGGCGTGGGGTTGGAAGACATTCACACACACACGCACACTTATTACCACATTGTGCCCTCACGACAGAGAGTCCAAATAATAAGTTAACTAGCTAATTCTAAGCTAATTAAACTAATTATTACAAATCAACTAATTAACTATGCTAAGCTAATTAATTATTACAAAACCGAATTGAAATAAATAGTTATACTAAGCTAGTTAAGATATTACACAACGAATTGAATGACTAATCGCGCAGACTAATCGTAATTAGTGAAATGGCCTCGCGGGCAAGGGAGACATGCATGCTCGTTGGCGTTCTCCTGAAAATCCACTACCTTGCCTCTAAATGCCTCTGAATGCACTCTTTTGGACTTCTAAAAATTGTGCCAACTTCCAAGATGCTTCTGACCCACCTTAGGAACATACTGAGGGATGGTCGGCTAAGAGGGATGGCCATCAGCCAAAGTTGATGGCCATCGGCCACTTTTTATAGCCGATCAGCAGACTTGATGGCTGGTCGGCAGCTTTGATGGCCGGTTGGCCACTACTTCCTGCAATTCCTCATTTTTACTGCAACAGAGCACGAACAGAGGCATGGCAGTGTATTTACAAGGAAATGTGTGCACAACCACCCTCCCTATCATTTCTTAAGCTCAAGGGAGGGCGGTACTCGGCTCTCGAGCCACCAATCATGCATCTCAATGCGTGATGGTCAAAGAGGCCAAGTTGCACAAATCAATATCGATGAATGCGCACAAATAACACATAAGACTCGATGAACCTCTACCTTATCATGCATGATCAAAGGTGTTAGTGACCTAAGAAATGAGGCATGTTTCATCTCTTTGAGTGTGAAACGTCCCTCACTCCTCATGTTTGGATTAACATCTAATCCAAAACACTATGCAAAGACAACATGCAAACAACATGCAATGCAAGAACATGCATACAACATGGTATTCTACCAATGCTAGAATGACATGCACAAGATTCTACCATGCGGACAATGCATGCATGGCAATCTTAGAAGCTAAGGCCTCAAGGCAAATGAAGTGCATCACACATGAAGCATACACTACGATGCTCAAATGATCAAACTACACATGGACAGATCTAAGATGCCCCAAAATAGTGGCCAATTCACACCAAAACCTAGGGACAAAAAGGCAAAGAACAAATGCTCATGCAATGGCTCATCAACAAGGCATAAAGGTGCAACTCTCAAGAGCACCTAAAGAGTGACAAACATGGAAGTATGCCAACACTGAATGCTCTGAAATATCATTCCAAATGATGCCAAACGCATGCACATATGACAAATGAAGCATGCTAGAAGGCTCAAAGCTTAAGGCTAGCGAAGGTACTTGCACTATAGGCATGCATAACAAGCACCAAAAGTCCAAGAGCATCCAAAACAATCCTAGAACATGTCAAAATAATGCTAAAACATGTATGGAGTATAGCCAAAATAAGCTAGCATGACGGGGCAAAACATCAAGTAAGCTAGGCCAATGAGCATGGTTACACTACAAGTGTAAGAAGCAAATGAAGGATGCTCTAACCAACCAAAAATAGAGTTGTATCATGGCAAAATAACACCAAAAACACACTGAAATGGCAGCCCAAAAGCTTAGGCAAGATGGCATACATAATGGCTCATGTTTAAGGCATAAAGCACCAACCCTCCAAAGCATTGAAAGAGTGAAAGATGTGAAGGCATGACCACACTACACACACTGAAATCACATACCAAATGATGCTAAATGATGTAAATGGCCTAAGCAATGCATGCTAGTGACTTGGAAACTCAAAGCTAGTGAACAAGATTGCACTATGGCTATACAAAGCAAGGCATACATGACCAAAAACACTTAAAACAGAGTTGGAGCATGGCAAAACATGGGTAAAATCTTGTTGGAGTGCAGCCAAAAACATGCTAGAATGATGGTCCAAAGCACAATGCATGTTAAGGCTATAAGGAGGATTGCACTACAAGTGCAAGGAGCATGCAAGGGGTAATCAAACTAAGCCAAAACAGAGCTATATCAGGTTAAAATAACATCAAAAACATGCTAGATAGGGCCAAAACATGCTAGAAAGACATGCTAATTTGATGAGCCATTAACACAAGCAAACAAAGGAAGAGGAAGGGGGACAACCCCCACCTATTTGAGGCCTCAAATCCACATTTCCACCACTGAAATTCCTTTGGAATTCAGTGGTGAAGAGGCCAAACAAAGGTGATCTGAAGGCCTAAAAGAGATGGCTCAAAACAAGGCCAAATAAGGCACAAAAGGGAGCAGACCACCCCCAACACGAAAGAGGCCTCAAACAAACACTTTAAGCACTTGAAAAAGAAACTTTTTACAACTGAAAGTTAAGCTAAAAGAAGCCTACAAATAGGGCCAAATAAGCTATGAAAACAAAGCTTTAAAGAGGTAAGAGACTCACCCTTGAAGAACCTCTTTAGCACAGCAACTTCAGAGGCAAAAACCAAGCTTAAACCATCCAAATTCAACCTCCAAGAACCTCAACTCAATAGTGAAGGTGTTTCACTAGGTGCTTTAGTGCAAAAGTGTGAAGAAAACACACTTTTGAGCACAAACAAGTGCAAATATAGAGAGAGGGGAAGAAATATAGAGAGATATATGTTTTGTATCTCAAATTTTCAGAACCTCTGGAAAGGGAGAGGGACCTCCCTTCTTATAGAAATCCAAGTCTCAAGCTTTTTAACAAGCTCAAGGCTTGTTACAATCCCTCCATACACGTGTATGGAGGATGAGTTCTGTGCTCACCAGCTGTCACAGCTGGCAACAAAATATCTGTAAAAGCAAATAAAAAGGTCTCGGCCAAAAGGTATGGCCGACTGGCCAAGAAAGGTGTCGACCGGCCATCAATGATGCCGACCAGCCACCACTGATGGCCGATGGAAAGAAGGAAAGGCCGATAGGCATGAGGCCTGGCCGATGGGTTGTAGGGCTGGCTAAAAACCACCCCCTTCCCTCAGAAACAAAGCTACTAGCTCTTGGCCCACAACCAAGCACAAAACAGATAAGTTGAGGGGCTTCAAGGCAAGGCGCGTAACCGAGACCTTCAGAAACTCAAAACAAACATGAGCATGGATGATCATCGAGTGTTCAAACGATGACGTCCAAGTCTTGAGGATGGTCAAAAATGGGGTATCTACACTCACCCTATTTAGGGAAAACCAGTTTCAAGTGTGGGTGATATGCCTTCGCCAAGGCAATAACTTGGAGGGACTTTGGAGCAAGAGCTTCCTTTTGTTGCATTTTCATTTGTATAGCCTAGGGATTTATTTGTATTGTGATAGTCTCCATTTTGTTGTAACCAAACCATGACTTGGAAATATGTAAGTCTTTAGGGCATTTAAATATCGGTTTAACTTTCATTCCTCTTTACTACTCGTAGCACATGTTGTAGATTCAGAATAAACTATTTGTGAATGTATATTGCATGTGCCACTTTTGTATATCAATTCAAGTTAACGAAAGTTTATTATTTCGATTATATTGTCTTTCATTAATTGTATTAGGTTAGATTATTGTAATTATTTTCGAGGCGTTACACTTGTGATCCATTTGGTCCTCTCTATTGTGGAAAAGACACAAGTGCCATTGGGTTAATCAAGGGCTACTTTATGTAAGGTTTTTATTCGGTGTATACTTAAAACTTACCATGCTATGCGGGTGGTTGAGTGATACGTAACACAAAAGGACACAAAGGCTTTTTATACTTTTTCCTTTGTGGGTTGATGCATTGCACATGACACTGTGGGCTCACCTTTTTTCGTGCCCCGCCTTTCGAAAAGGTTTGAAAAGAAATGCCTCACAGTTCCGACTCTCGCGGTTCTGAATCTAGTCTCACAAGTGCAATGTGAAATTGATAAACACCAAAGAGTCCAAATCCGGCAAATCATTTTGGAAAATCGATTTTAAATCAAATATTGCCAAAATTGGACTGCTTTGCCAGATATAGAGTCGCCACCTAAATATTTTATTTTCGGGGAAATTTAGGAAGTCCTGACTCGTGCCAAAGGCCATGTGTCCATCATCACCAAAGTTGCCTCAGCTCGGGAACTTGGGTATGAGGGGAGAAGGCTGTGAATTGGGCACCCCCGCTCGCCCGATCAAAGATCGGCCTTTACAAATCATGATATGATTTTTTATAAACATTATGTGCTCTTGTTCCGGTTATTAGACTAGCTTTACTATGTGATGCGCACAAGCAAGTATAGACTAAATCTCAAGAATTGGAACATTTCAAATCATGTTTGTTTTTGAAAATGGTTTGAATTTGCCACCTCAAGTGGGCTTAAAGATCTGGTTTCACCACCAAACATAGTGGGCTTAAAACATGATTTGCCACTCAACAAAGTGGGCTTAAAACTTACATTCGTTGAATTGTTCCAATTCAAACAACAAGCCTTCATCCACAGGCATTCATACAGTTTAGTATTTAAGCACATAGCCTCATGGCAAGCATGCTAATCATGGCAATACACACACTCATGCAAGTATGCTAAAGCGTAAAAACTCACATAGTACTCCAAGCTAGGAAAATATGAGTTAGAAAATAATGCATGATTCCTAACTATACAAAGATTCCTAATGTAACACATGCAATATGCAATTAATAGGCTCGGCTGCTAATATGACATATGATTCAATTTGAATAACATGTGATTAAACACGTATTCAAAGAAGTATTGAAATGGCAATGCAGTTTGAATGATGCGTCAAGCCTCAGATGCATGCAATATGAATGAATGGATGCAAGCATAAGGTATGCTAATTAAAATATGACCCTAATCTAACCATCAAAAGCGATTAAATAAAAGGGAGAAAGATGTGGGGTTGGAAAATATACACACATGCACGCACACTTATTACAACATTATGCCCTCATGAAGGAGTGTCCGAATGAATAAGAGCTAAGCTAATCTAAGCTAAACTAATCAAACTAATTAGACTAATTATTACAAACCAATTGAATAACTAGCAAACTAATTACTAATTATTACAACACTTTAATCAACCAGTAAACTAATTAATTAAAACAAATGCACATTAACTAATCATGCAAGGCACTAAACTATGCTGCCACTGCTTCGCCTCGGGAGGTGAAAGATGCATGCACTCAGTTTTCGCCCCAAAAAGTCCTCTGTTTTGCTCTCAAAAGGCTATGCTTGCAGGGGTGAGCATACTTTAGAACCTTCTTCTCCACCTTACCAAATCTTTGCTAAGGGTTACACCAGTGGCCTGTCGGCCATGGATGGCTGCTGCTAGCCATCTGCCGGCCATTGATGAGGTACTGCCGGCCACTGATGCTTTGGATCACCATACTGCAATAGTGCACAAATAGAGCAAAAAGAAGATTTTTCTAACGGTTTGTCTGCACAATTCACCTCTCCTTTTCATGGACAAATCCAAGGAATTGTGAACTTAAATGACAAACCACCAATCAAAGCAATTTCATTACATGATGGCATGTGCTTCAAGGTGTGCACGCTTTAACAAATGCGAAGCCAACCAAACACTTAAGAACCATCACCCTATCATGCATTATCAAGGGCAATGGAGACCTAGGAAAATGGTATATTTCATCACTTTTGAGTATGAAATGTCCCATTTTCCTTGTGTTCAAATTAACGTCCGATTTAAACACATGCAATGCAATACAAAGAAGTGCTTATCTTATCACTTTTACTCGTCAATTTTGTTTGCACATTTTAATTACCAAATCATTCTTTAATTGATTTGTCCATTGGTGAATGTCCTCTAAGGTGAAGGAAGTGTCAACCAAGGGATAGTGTAAGGCAAGAGAGAGATCATGCCTTTGATAATGAACCCTCAAAGAGAATTAAACCATTAAGCATGACCTCAATCTCAAGCTTAAAGGATCCCAAGTTTGGAACAACCCTCAAAAGCAAATGAAAGAGTGAAGCAAAAAGGGAGGTTGCAGAGATTTAGGTGCTAAAATTAAGTGATAAAAGCACTAAAAACATGCAACCAAGTCACACCAATGATGCTTAAAGCCTTAAAACAACAAGTTAGTGCAAGAACTTACACTACAACTACACCAAAAAAGTCCCAACTGACCCAAACAACCCAAAACAGAGCTAAAGCAGTCTAAAACAAATGCAAAAACAAGCTGGACTTGAGCTAAAACAAGCTAGATTAATAGGCTAAAACATAGAGCATGCTAGGCTAGTAAACAAAACACAAGGAGGGGAGGCTAACCCCTCTATTTTTGGACTTCAAAACATATTTTTTGCTGCTGAAAAACCTCTGAAATTCAGTGGTTAAAAGGCCCAAAAAGTTGGTTTGAAAGTGATGAACAAAGGCACAAATGCTATAGAAGCAAAAAAGTAAGAAGGGTGAACCACCACCTAACTTAAAATGAGCTCCAACCACCAACTTTAGATCATAAAAACAGAGGTTTTTTTGGTTCAAAACCGGCCCCAAAACAGTACAAAAAGATGGCAAAACAACTATGAAAAACAAGCTTAAAGGGTAAAGGTTATACATCTTGAAGGGAAGAGTGATTCTAGGCCAGAATTCAAGCCAAAACCCACTTAAGGAGTTCCAAAAGAGCTTCAAACAACCTCAGCCCAAAGATGAACCACTTTGGTTAAGGGTTGATAGGCAAACTTGAAGTGTATCTACACTTGTATGCACAAAAGTTCAAGAGAGAGAGAAATGTAGAGAGAGAGAGAGAGAGAGAGTTGTAGAGAGAGAGACACCCAAAATTTTTCTAACCTTGAAAACAATAGAGAAGGGCCTCTATAAATAAAAAACCATGAGCTTTGGTCAAAAATATCCATTCAAAAATAGCTGGAGGAGTGTGGAGACAACTGGAGGTAAATATCTGCAAAAAATCTGATTTTTGACACCAATGGCCGGCAAGGAATCATTGATGGCCAGCAAGCTTCATTTGTGGCTGGAAAAAATCATCAATGGCCAACATATGGCCGGCAAGCCTCATTCAGTGGCTGGACATAAAATTTTCTTTTTGGGCCCAAATTCAAACAGGCATATCTCCCTCTTCTGGACTTCTTTGCGGGTCATTCTTGAGCTAAACTGAAGCTCCGAAAGTCTTCTTTCCAATGGTGTCAGCCTCACATCAAAATTCCAAGTTTGCAAAAACATATGCCTAATTTAGTGAAGACTGCTCAGTTTTGGTCCTAACCAGATTGATGCCTAACTTCAAACAGCCATATCTCCCTCATCCAGATTCGGCTTTAGGAGATTCTTGAGTGTAAAATGAAGCCCCGGAAGTCCACTTTCCAATGGTGGTGGCCTCACAGCTAAAGTCCAACAATCCAAAAGGATAGAACTGATTTAGTGAGTCTGACCGACTCCATCTCTTAACGGTTCATGCCTAACTTCTTTCCCAACTAGGTTTCTTCCCTCCACTCTTATTTTCTTCAACTCCAAACCTCTAAATAAGGTGTTTTGAAAAGAGTTCACCTCTATTTCATTTATTTCCACTTTGTCCTTGCTCGGTTTACCGAAAAGTGTAATTTTTAACGAAATGCGAGCCTTAGAACATCGTAGAAACTTTTGGAAAAAAATATTTTGAAAAAGAGGGTTTTAAGGTGTAAAATGATTTTGGCCAAAATCGTTTTGGTCCAAAATGAGGTGTAAGGTTGAGATTTGAAGCTCCTCTTGCCGAAGGAATCGAACTTTTGCACAGCACAACTTTCATCACCGAGTGCTCAAAAAGCACTCTCCTCCTTCATTACCCGATCCGTCACGTTAGAGTGTCACATTTTGGAAAAGTACACTAAAGAATTTTTTATTTTTTAAAAATGTCACATCATACCCGTCACGTTGGACTCTCACATGTCATATTTGAGAAAATACACTAAGGAGTTTTTAAATTTTTTTAGAGTGTTACATCATACCTCCAAGTTGTCACATTAGGGAAAAGTACATCAAAAAGATTTTTTTTTTTTGAAGTGTCACATCATACCTGCCACGTTGTCACATTAGGAAAAATATACTAAATTATCTAAATTATTAATTAAAATATATTTATAATATCATTAAGAATTATTAATTGATTTGATGATTTATTAATAAAATAGACGATTTGTTATGAAATTATAAATCTCAAGAGGTGAAATGTATGTTCTAAAAGTACAAGGGTGATTTGTTTTTTAAGCAAATTTCAATAGGTGTATTTATAATTTACCTAATCTGAAATTATGTTTAGGCTTTGTGAACTCAATTTAGATGTTTTTGAAAGATTACTAAATATATTAAAATGTAATTTTAGATTGAGTATTAAGAAAATTCTACATCACATCAACGTGACATATCAAATAAATTATATTTAATATAATACCCGTTATGAAATAATAGTTATAGAATTTTGTGAATTTAATCATTAAATTTATTAACATTCAATCCCATAAATACAAGATAAATTGTTGTATGTCACGTGACAATGTTGATCTTGTATGCCATTTGGTCCCAATTTTTTTCTTCTGATCCATTTGGTCCTCTCTATTATGGAAATGACACAAGTGCCATTGGGTTAATCAAAGGCTACTTTATGTAAGGTTTTTATTCGATGTATGCTTAAAACTTGCCACGTTATGCGCGTGGTTAGGTGACACACAACACAAAAGTACACTAAAGCTTTTTATATTTTTTGCTTTGTGGGTTGATGCATTGCACATGACACACAGACCACTCTCCCCTATCATAACCTGATCCGTCACGTTATAGTATCATATTTGGGAAAAGTACACCAAAGAGTTTTTAATTTTTTTTAAAATGTCACATTATACTCGTCACATTGGAGTGTCACGTGTCACGTATAAGAAAAATACACTAAAGAGTTTTTTTTTTAGAGTGTCACATCATACTCGCCACGTTGTCACGTTTGAGAAAAGTACACTAAGGTTTTTTTTTTTGAAGTGTCACATCATACCCGCCACGTTATCACATTAGAGAAAAATACACTAAAGAATTTTTATTTTTTTTAAGTATCACATCATACTCGCCACGTTGTTACATTTAGGAAAAGTATACTAAATTATCTAAATTATTGATTAAAATATATTTATAATATCATTAAAAATTATTAATTGGTTTGATTACTTATTAATAAAATAGACGATTTGTTATGAAATTATTTTTCTCAGGAGGTGAAATATATGTTCTAAAATTACAAGGGCGATTTGTTTTTTAAGCTAATTTCAATAGGTGTAGTTATAATTTACCTAATTTGAAATGATGTTTAGGCTTTGTGGACTCAATTTAGATATTTTTTGAGGATTACTAAATATATTAATATGTAATTTTAAATTGAGTATTAAGAAAATTCTAAATCATATCAACGTGACACATCAAACAAATTATATTTAATATAATACCCGTTATGAAATAATAGTTATATAATTTTTGTGAATTTAGTCATTAAATTTATTAACATTAAATCTCAAAAATACAAGATAAATTGTTGTGTGTCACGTGACAATGTTGATCTTGTATTCCATTTGGTCCCAATTTTTTTCTTCTGATCCATTTGGTCCTCTCTATTGTGGAAAAGACCCAGGTGCCATTGGGTAAATCAAGAGCTACTTTATGTAAGCTTTTTATTCGGTGTATGCTTAAAACTTACCACGTTATGCGTGCAGTTGGGTGGCACACAACACAAAAGTACGCTAAGGCTTTTATACTTTTTGCTTTGTGGGTTGATGCATTGCCCTTGACACATAGACTACTCTCTCCCTTCATTACCCAATCTGTCATGTTAGAGTGTTAAATTTTGGAAAATTACACTAAAGAGTTTTTAATTTTTTTCAAAGTGTCACATCATACCCGTCACGTTGGAGTGTCACTTGTCATGTTTGAGAAAAATACACTAAAGAGTTTTTAATTTTTTTTAGAGTGTCACATCATACCCGCCACGTTGTCACGTTTGAGAAATGTACACAAAAGAGTTTTTAATTTTTTTTCAAAGTGTCACATCATACCCGTCACGTTGGAGTGTCACTTGTCATGTTTGAGAAAAATACACTAAGGAGTTTTCAATTTTTTTTAGAGTGTCACATCATACCCGCCACATTGTCACGTTTGAGAAAAGTACAATAAGGAGTTTTTAATTTTTTTGAAGTGTCACATCATACCTGTCACGTTGTCACATTAGGGAAAAGTATACTAAAGAGTTTTTTTTTTTTTTTTTTTTTTTTTTTTTTTTTGAAGTGTTACATCATACCCGCCACGTTATTACATTAGGAAAAAGTACACTAAAGAGTTTTTATTTTTTTTGGAGTAAAAGTTTTTAAGTGTCACATCATACCCGCCATGTTGTTACATTTAGGAAAAGTACACTAAGGAGTTTTTTTATTTTTTTTGTAGTGTCACATTAATACACGCCACATTAGAGTATATTGTTTTTTAGAGTGTCACATCATACACGCCACATTGTCACGTTTAAGAAAAGTACACTAAGGAGTTTTTTTTTTTTTTTTTAAAGTGTCAGATCATACCCGCCACGTTGTCACATTACGAAAAAGTACACTAAAGATTTTTTTTAAGTGTCACATCATACCTGCCACGTTGCCACATTAGGAAAAGTATACTAAATTATCTAAACTATTAATTAAAATATATTTATAATATCATTAAAAATTAATAATTGATTTGATGATTTATTAATAAAATAAACGATTTGTTATGAAATTATAAATCTAAAAAGGTGAAATGCATGTTCTAAAATTGCAAGGGCGATTTATTTTTTAAACAAATTTCAATAGGTGTATTTATAATTTACCTAAGTTGAAATGATGTTTAGGCTTTGTGGACTCAATCCGTCACGTTAAAGTGTCACATTTGGGAATAATTATCAAAAACACCACATTGTCACATCCTACCCGGCACCACCAAAAACGAGCTCCCAAATTTTCAATCCCATATTGTCTCTCTAGTCTTCCCTCTTTTCTTCTCTCATTTCTCCATGGGGACCGATATTTTTTCTAAAGTATCACATCATACACGCCACGTTGTCACGTTAGAGTAAATCACATTTGTTTTTAAAAAAAAATTAACAGCAATTATAATGTTAAGAATAATTATCTAGTTTTTTTAAACAAATATAATTTAAATATATAACTACCAATTTTTTATCATATATATATATATATATATATTTGGGGGCATAAATATTATATTTGAATAATTAAATTTGACTCTAAATTGAGTGCACAAAGCCTAAACATCATTTCAAATTAGGTAAATAATAAATACACCTATTGATATTTGCTTAAAAAACAAATTGCCCGTGTAATTTTAGAACATATATTTCACCTTTTGAGATTTATAATTTCATAACAAATTGTCTATTTTATTAATAAATCATCAAATCAATTAATAATTTTTAATGATATTATAAATATATTTTAATTAATAATTTAGATAATTTTATTATTATATATGAGAGTAGTTATAAATTTAATTTTTTTTAGTTACTAATGTTAAATAAAAAAAAATTATGACATTAGAGTTTTTATAATTTTTCAAATCACATGAGATCATTTATATTTTATATAAATCTCACAAGATGTATTTGTGATTTATCCTTCAGATTAAAATGATCACTTTAGAGAATCTAAACACATTTAAAACTGTTAAATTCATTATATAATTATATATGAAATATATTATTATATATTAATAATAATTACATTGTTCTAAATCAAGAAAATTCTATAACTATTAAATTCAATATATATCGTTTTAAATCGTTATAAATTCTATAATTACATCGTTATAAATTCATTATATAACTATTAGCTGCATTAAATCAAGAAAAATCTCCAGTGTGTCGGGCCGAGGTGAGTGATGCACCTTTGTTGGGCTCGGAGTTCGTTCGGGAGACAATAGAGAAAGTTGAGCTTATCCGTAGGAGGCTTGTTACAGCGTAGAGTCGCCAAAAGAGTTATGCCGACTGTAGGAGGAGGCCTTTGGCATTTGAGGTGGGTGATCATGTTTTTCTGAAAATATCACCTAGGCAGGGTTTGATGAGGTTTGGGAAGAGTGGGAAGTTGTCCCCTCGGTTTATCGGCCCCTTTCAGATCCTTGAGAGGATTGGGGAGGTTGCATACCGTTTAGCTTTACCGCCACAGTTGTCCGGAGTACATGACGTGTTTCATGTTAGCATGCTTCGGAAGTATGAGCCGGATCCGTCGCATGTATTGGATTGGACCGACTTAGAGGTTGATAAGGATGCCTCGTATGAGGAGAGACCGGTGCGAGTCTTGGATAGGCGAGAACAAGTCTTGTGGGGCAAGACGATACCTTTGGTTAAAGTTTTGTGAAAACACCACAGAGTGGAAGAAGCCACTTGGGAACGTGAGTTGGATGTCCGTGAGAAGTATCCGAACTTGTTTGTAAATGATTAACCTTGTATTGGGAATTTTGTTGTGTTGATGAACTTTAAGAATATTGAATATGCCATGCAAACGGAAGCTTACTTTAACATTGCATATGTTAATTATGTTGTGGAAATGCAAATATATTATTGGCATTGAATATGTTAATGAGTTGTGGAGTACTTATGTTGGAATTTGTTGAATTTCAAGGAATGCATGTTGATAATGCAAGTTGTAGCATATATTGTGATTTACCTCTTGGATAGAGATGGGGTGACCGGTAATGGGTCAGGATGTTGTATGTTGCATTGTAATACTGTTGAGAATTGGGAAAACTTGTTTTTGAAAACTTGTATCTGATTTCGGGGACGAAATTCCTTAAGGGGGGGAGGCTATAGTGATCCTGGTTTTCCCTTCCTTTGTATATTGTATTCCGAACTCGGTTCCGTGGATGTGTTGTTGTCTTACTCTTGTTTCCTCCTTTACTCTTTCTATTTGAGTCTTGGGTTATGTTGGGCAGGTTTGAAATAGGTTGGTTGTGTTTAGAAACCAAAGGTTGATGCCCATATTTTTGCCTTCACACTCGAGCGGGGCTTTTGACGCTCGAGCGGGCCCTCTGTGTTTGCTTCTCCGCTCGAGCGGGCGTTTTGATGCTCAAGCGTGATTTTCCTTCTCTCAGCATTTTGTTCTGCAGGTCGTTGGACACTCAAGCGTCCACTTTCACGCTTGAGCGGGGACCATCATCTGCAAAACTTCTGGAAGTGTGCATCCGGTGCTCAAGCAGAACTTTTGACGCTCGAGCGTAAGTCTGTGTCTGACGCTTGAGCGGGGAATCCCATGCTCGAGCCGACCTGTTTTTATATCAATCCATGAAATCACTTTTTCAATCACTTTTTTACCTCTTCTCTCTCTCTAACTTTTCAAAACCTCCATTGGAGAGCTCCTCTCTCTACAACACAACTTCTCTCTAAGGATTGATCTAGTTCTAGTGTGCTTCTAGCCTAGTCCCTTTGTAAAAAAAGGTTCTGCTTGGTGTGGGCTTCACTTTGATCCAAAAAATACCTTGGTTTGGAGCACTTTGAGTTTTCTTCAACTTCTCCATTTGGTCTCATCTCTTGAGGTAGGGATAAGTACTCATCTTTATGAGCTATGACCTAGAGTTTGGGCATTTTGTATAAATGGTTTGATTTGGGTGTTAGGGTTTGAGATTTGGAACATTGAGAAAGAAGGATTTTGTTATCTTAACCCACACATGTGTATTTTGGGTCTTAAAATGAGATTCGTGATATTTCTTATTGATATTTAGACCATTGGGTCAATATTGGGAAAAATGGGGAAATGTCATATTTGGGTTTTATTGGGTCATTAGTGTAATTAAGGACTTTCACTGTGAAATACGAAATTGGGATGGAAATGATGAAATTGGCTTATAATAAGATTGAATAGTGGAGTTGGATTGATTAATCACTCACTATTGATAATATTGATAGTTTATCTATTGGATGCAATTATTATCTGTTTAGAAATAATTGTTTTGGGCTATCGGTAGAGGATAGTCTTGATTGTTGTAGACAATGCATGATGATTAGGAAAATTAAAACTAATCAATTGAATATATCATTGTCACACCCCACTTTTTATTACTCGAAGTCATTACCAAGTTCATTACTTTAATTCGATTTCAGAGATAACATGCGGAAATAAACTCAAGTGTTCAACTAGAAGGGATGAACAACAACTCTCTCTTTCGAATGTTAAATAAATACAACATGAGCATTCTACATACATTGACCTCAGGCTTACAACATTAAATAATCAAATGAAGGGTGCAACCCTTTTTCAAATATGGCATTCCGCCTACAACAAAGAGGCCCCGTGGCCAACAAATAAGAAGATTCGAATCTGGTAGCATAGCCTGCTGAACACTTGAAAAGATTCAACAACGTGGGATGAACATATAGTCCAGTAGGGATCTCTACATGATCCTCAACAATAACAACATACATATAGCTATGATCATGAACACCCATTCTCATACTAGAATAGTATTGCGACAGTTTATACAAAATATATATATGTATATGAACTTTTCTCGAAAACAACCATTTCATTCAACGCTATAAACAATTCATCTTTCTTTTCCTTTCATTAATCCCCATTCCCATTCTTTCATAACGTTAACAATTACTTAGGAACTAAATTCACTAAGCCCAATACTCTCTTCCATTTTCCATACATAAGCAGATGTACCTTTTCAAAACATGTTTATCTTTAAAATGTTCGTTCTCCTCCATACTTTCGAAAAGACAAAACGACATTTTGGTTCATTTCCACTACTATCATAACTATACATGCATATCCTTGTAAAAATATAAATTTACAATCCACCAACATGTATACAATCAACCAATGGAGTAACTCGGTCCTCTGAACTGTAACCAATCAAATCCATGATATTTTCAGTTACAACGAAACAACAACAACCCCACTTTGCTCTACTAGCTATGTGCGTAGTAAGCCAAAGATACATTTCTCACAACAACATACCAATTTACCAGGCGCTAGCTGGAAGGGTGTGGTACCTTAGATTCTCAGCGCATTTAGTTCTCCAGGCGCTAGCTAGAAGGTAACGGTACCTCTGATTATTAGCGCAGGGTATAACACCAACAACCACAATACAACATGGCATAACCAACATGTGTAAAACATACACATAAACTATCAAGATACCAACAATGTGTTAAAGTAGATGAACACATAGGTGTAATGTACACACGACAATTCAACACAACCACGTCATCCTCCACCGATGACCAAGGACAAAACCTCCAGATGCATGTATATTGTACATCTAATAACAAACTCAATTATCATGAGATCACAAACCCAACAATAACATTAACATGGTAGTTAAAGATACAACCTCCAGATATGTGTGTTCAACACTCACGATACAACAATCCAGTTTCCATATTTATTTCAAAAAGACCTTTCTCATTTCACGAAATAAATCCCACTTCCTTTTGTTTTCACAAAACCGGTTCCATTCCTCTTATTTTCACAAAAACCAATTCCAAAGACAATAAAGCCATAACTCATTTTAACCCACCACATTCATTTCAAGGCATTCCAAACTTAATTATGCGAGTTAAGCCATAACCACAACATTAAAGCTTTCCTCCCCATTTCTCAATATTGACCTAAAAGGTTCAATTATCAACAACAAACAACGATGACCACACTTAAGACTTGAAATACACAAGTATTTGTCCATTGGTCAAAACCCCTCTATTAATTTATTAAATCAAATAAAATTAGGGTTTCCTCTCCTTTCAACAACAACATGCTAATTAACACTCCAATTAGCCCAAACCACAACTAATGATAATAAACCCACATTCTAACAACCAACCCAAGGTTCAACTTCATGATTTTCAACAAATCCAACATGATATAATTTTTCATGCAATACAAAAACTACCACATGTCTATCTATAGATGGAGTATTGAAAAGGAGCAAAGAGAATCTCTACCTCAAATGTAGAACCCAAGGAGAAGAAGAGCAAAACTTGGAGGTGCTCCAAATCCCAAATTTCTCAGATCAAAACGATGCCTTCGACGATCAACACACTTTTTATAAAGGCCAAAGGTAAGAAAAACACTCTAGCTAGATCAATCCTAAGAGAGAAGTTAGGTTTTAGAGTGAGGTGCTCTCCAATGGAGGTTTTGAAAAAGTAAGAGAGAGAAAGGAAATCAAAAAGTGATCCAAAAAGCTGAATCTCAGAACCTTAAACCAGTCGCCCCGCTCGAGCGCAGAAACCCCCGCTCGAGCGTCACTCACAGACTCCCACTCGAGCGGCCAAACCCCCACTCGAGCAATGGATGCACGCTCCCAGAACTTTTGCAAAGCAGGTCCCCGCTCTAGCGTCTAACTCCCCGCTCGAGCGGACAAGAACAACAAAGACCCGCTCGAGCGTCAAAAGCGCCGCTCGAGCGAAGTGGCTAAAATCTGGGCAAAAATTCTAAGTTCCAAAACACAACCAACCCAAACCCAACTTGCCCAACACAACCCAAATCTTCATAACAAGAAGTAAGGGATAGAAATGAGGGTACGACAATAACAAATCTACAGAACCGAGTCCGGATTACAATTCAATAACAACAGGAAATTCTGGGATTGCTATAATCATGGAATATGATGGTTGGAATAATACATCAAATATGTGTATTGATTGATCATGTATATGATAATTTGTTTATATATATTGTATTGTGTGGGAGGAGATAGGGGATGTACTCCATGGCTTGAGATTAGATAGGGAATGGACTCTCAAACCTGTTTGGGAGGAGATAGAGGATGGACTCCATTAGTACAACAAATTTGTGTACTTATTGAAGTATGGAAGTGTTTGAATATGAATTGATATCTCATGTGAATTGTGAAGTGCGGAAGTATTTTATTGTGAGTTATAATCTCATCTAAACTGTTGATATTGGAAAAGTTTTAACATGAGCTGTAGTCTCATGGGAATTGTCTGGCCAGGTTCTAAGCCATGTTCATAAATTGTAAATTTGATGAGTGAATGAAAATGGAATGAAACATGGGCATCGTTGTCATGGATTTGAAATGTATTATGAGTTGTTTTATATGAGTTAAACATTTATCGAATGCTAATGTTTTAGTTATTGCTCATATTATGTGTAGCATATCTCTACTGGGCGTTGGCTCACCCTATATGGGACATCATTTTCAGGCACAGGTGATATGCTGCCACCAAGGACGTGGCTTGGGAGCTTATAGGAGCTGAAGGCTTATTTTTGTGATTATCTTGTGTATTACATGTAAACCAAGCCAAGGGCTTATTTTGTGTTTTGAGTTAGTACTCTCTTTTTGTAACCAAGTGTTGGCTTGGAAAGTTGTAAGCCCGTGGGGCACTTATTTTTGATGTCAACATGTAATACTTTTGTAATGGATACTCTGATAAATAGAATTAAGCTTTATTCTCTTAAGTTTATGGATGTCTTGGATGTATGATTTATGGCTTTATTTTGAGGCCGTGACAACTTGGTATCAGAGCGTACCGGGTTTGAATACTTTAGGTACGTGAGAAGTGGTGAGGACCACAATGGGTTTGTCTCACTTGTCAGAGAGTTAGATGTAGTGTTATATGCTTATGTGATAACATGTTTATGTGACTACTTGGGCATGGGATTTAATTTTTAGGATGTTGATTGGATCCTTGGGTTTTTGTGAGTCTTGTTAGAAAAGAACTTGATCAATGTTGTTTCTAACCGGAACTCTAGTAACGCCTAGGGACTATCATTATCCAGAAATGAAATTCGTAAGTGCTTATGTGATTATGTGCTTACATGGAGTGAATTACAATTGTCCATGCATTAGGATGCGAGTGTTATAGCTTCGGCACATTTGTGAATGTGCTAATGTTCTTCGTTACCTTTATTAGGATGTCAGGACGAGGACGTGGTAGTAGGCGAGGTAGGCCTAGGAGGTAGGAGATGCCTATACCGGAGGAGATTCCGGCGCAGCAGGAGGGGGCTGATCAGGCCAATGTAGCTGAGCCAGTAGGTCAACAGGCCATAGGCGCCTTAGCCCGCAAGATGGTAGGAGCATTGAGGGAATCCACGGACATTCTTAGAGCTGAGAATCAGGTCCATGCCCATGTTGCTGAGGCAGGGCCTTCTTTTCTAAAGAGGGAGTTCTTCCGGTCTAACCCAGACGAGTTTGTAGGTGATCCGAAAGAGCCACTTAAGGCTGATGAGTGGCTGGAGCTGATGACGAAGATGTTTGAGATGCTTGGCATCGAAGACGGGGCTTTGAAGGTGACCTTGGCGTCCTTCTAGCTAAAGGGAGACGCGGGTTAGTGGTGGAAGTTCATGAGGGGCCATATTAGTGGTACATGGGAGGCCTTTATAGATGCTTTCCAGGAGAAATTTCTGTCTCCCGTTGTCAGGAAGAAGTTGAGAGATCAGTTCTGTCAGCTCAAGCAGCTGAGTATGCCAGTGGCCGAGTTTGAGGCCGCATTTACCAGTTTATCCAGGTTTGCACCTGACCTTGTGGCGTCTGCGGAACGCCGTTGTCTTGAGTTTGAGAAGAAACTGAGGCACAGACTCAAGATTAGGGTTGCGGGGTCCATGACTCGGGAGTATGGACGCCTTGTGGATGCTGCGGCCCATATGGAGACTGGTATGCAGGAGAAGGAGGAGGATGAGAGGATGAGGGGCTCCAAGAGGAGTCAGGATGGCCAGGGGGATGGCGGGAGATAGAGGGGTTCTAACCCTCAGCAGTCCTAGGGTGCATTTGCTAGATCGACCTTTCCAATGCCAAGTGCAGGCTCTAGGAGAGGCAATCAGGGAGACATTACTTGTTTCAAATGTGGTCAGCTAGGCCACAAGTCTCCAGCTTACCCACAGAGGGGAAGAGGGCAAAGAGCATCTTCATCTTCGGCTCGACCTCAGAGCCAGAGTCAGGGCAGAGGCCAGCTGCTCTCTTGTTACCATTGTGGTCAGGTGGGACACCTGAAGAGGTTCTGCCCACAGTTGAGTGCCACATCAGGTGCGTCTGGTTCGAGGCAGACGCAGAGTTTTTAGCTAGCACAGTCAGTTCAGGCCTCGAGGGCCAATTAGGGGGCATCATTGTCTCAGTCTGTGCAGCAGTCTTTTGCTCCGAGAGGTGAGCAGGTAGACCAGAGACCTTCAGGGCACGTGTATGTTGTTACCGCGCAGGATCTTGTGCCTGCTCCATCTGTTGTGAGAGGTACCTTCTTGTTTTGCAACTCGGTTGCCAATGTGTTGATTGATACGGGTGCATCTCATTCCTTTATATCTGCTGCATTTGCATCTGTTTTGGGGTTGGAGTTGGCACAGTTAGCATCTCCTATTTGTGTTGTGTCACCTGTTGGGGGTGAGTTGATTTTGAAACAAGGGTGTCGGGGTTGTGATATAGAGGTCGCCGATTGCCAGCTTCTATTTTCTTTTGTAGTTATGACTATGTCGGGTTTTGATGTGATTCTGGATATGGACTGGTTATCGTCATACCGGGCTGTTATTGATTGCTACCGCCAGAGGATCACTGTATGTACCTTGAGCAGGGATTGCTTTCATTTCTTGGGGGATCAGGTTGGTAGTGTTTTGCCACCGGTGTATGATCCGCGAGGGCTTAGTGAGCTTAGTGGTCTACTCGCTGGCCTTATGAGTAGTGAGTGTGATGAGACCGGAGTGGTTTGTGAGTATTCAGATGTTTTTCCTGAGGACCTCGTTGGTTTACCACCTCACCGAGAGATTAAGTTCTCTATTGACTTAGTGCCTGGCACGGCACCGATTTCCACGACACCTTATCGTTTTGCCCCAGCTGAGTTGAGTGAGTTGAATATTCAACCCCAGGAATTGCTAGATAAGGATTTTGTCTGCCCTAGTGTTTTGTCGTGGGGAGCACCGGCCCTCTTTGTTAAGAAGAAAGATGGTGCCTTGAGACTTTGTATCGATTACCGAAAATTGAATCGGGCTACAATTAAGAACAAGTACCCTATGCCCCGTATAGATGATCTGTTTGACCAGTTGAAGGGGTCCCGTGTTTCTCTAAGATAGACTTGAGATCGGGTTACCACCAGTTAAGGGTCAGGGAGGAGGATATCACGAAGACGGCATTCCATATGTGGTATGGCCACTATGAGTTTCTGGTGATGCCTTTTGGGCTCACCAATGCACCAGAAATGTTTATGGATTTGATGAACTGGATATTTCGGGAATTTCTAGATCGCTTTGTGGTCGTCTTCATGGACGACATTCTGATTTATTCACCTTCTGAGAAGGAGCATGAGGAACACTTGAGAGTGGTGTTTGAGGTGCTTAGAGCCCATAGGCTGTATGCCAAATTTGGGAAGTGTGAGTTCTGGCTAAGAGAGGTCAAGTTCTTAGGCCATGTAGTCTCCGGGGAAGGGGTGTCTGTTGATACCTCCAAGATTGAGGCAGTGCAAGATTGAGCATGGCCTAAGAGTGTTTTTGAGGTCCACAATTTTCTGGGATTAGCTGGGTACTACCGCCGATTTGTGAAAGATTTCTCTAGGCTAGCTTTGCCGTTGACTAGATTGACACGGAAAGGGGTTAAGTTTGTGTGGAGTGAGAGTTGTGAAAAGTCGTTCCAAGAGCTTAAAATTAGACTTACTACTGCTCCAGTTCTGATTATACCGGAGAGGGGTTTGGGTTATGCGGTTTACTGTGATGCCTCACGAGAAGGTTTGGGTTGTGTGTTGATGCAAGAGGGAAAGGTGGTAGCCTATGGCTCACGTCAGTTGAAAATACACAAGAGGAATTACCTTACTCATGACCTAGAGTTAGCCGCTGTGATTTTCACCCTGAAGATTTGGAGGCACTACCTTTATGGTGAGAGATTCGAGGTATTCTCGGATCATAAGAGTCTGAAGTATCTGTTTACACAGAGGAACTTGAACTTGAGGCAGAGGAGGTGGATGGAGTTTATTGAGGAATACAATTTCGAGTTGTACTATCACCCGGGAAAGGCCAATGTTGTGGCCGATGCCCTTAGTAGGAAATCCATTAGTGATGTAGCTTGTATAGCCATCCAGGAGGGGGACATGTTGGGTGCACTTGGCGAGTTTGAATTACTTTTGGGTGAATCTGTTGGGACAACGACCTTGTTTTCTGTAGTTGTACAGCCTACACTTGTGAGTCGAGTGTTATAGGCACAGAGAGGTGACCTTGAAGTAGAATCCCTTCGAGAGAATATTTCTAGTGGGAAGGCTGAGAAAGGTTTGACTGTGTATCCCGACCTGACTGTGAGATACCGAGACCGTTTGTTTGTGCCAGAGTCTTGCCGAGAGGAGGTACTCCGAGAGTTTCACTATTCACGCCTTGCGGTGCATCTGGGAGGCACTAAGATGTATCGTGATTTGGGTCGCTAGTTTTGGTGGCGGGGTCTGAAGAGAGATGTGGCTATTTTTGTATCGAAGTGCCTTACTTGTCAGCAAGTGAAGGCCGAACATCAGAGGCCAGCGGGTTTGTTGCAACCCTTGCCTATAGCCGAGTGGAAGTGGGAGCATGTCACTATGGACTTCGTTGTAGGTCTTCCGAGGACTCAGCGGGGTAGTGATGCTATTTGGGTGGTTGTAGACCAGTTGACTAAGTCGGCGCACTTTATCCCTATGCGCGTGAGAGATTCGGTAGATCATCTTGCCGACTTGTATGTTCGGGACATAGTGAGGCTGAACGGGGTCCCTGTGTCGATCATCTCAGATAGAGGTCCACGTTTTACTGCTAGGTTGTGGCAGAGTTTGCAGAGTACCTTGGGCACTAGGTTGACCTTTAGTTCGGCTTATCATCCTCAGACTGACGGGTAGTCCGAGCGTACTATTCAGATACTTGAGGATATGCTTCAAGGTTGTGTCGTTGACTTTAGTGGGTCGTGGGAGAGGCACTTGCCCTTGGTGGAGTTTGCCTACAACAACAGTTTCCAATCCAGTATTGGTATCACACCATTTGAGGCCTTGTATGGCCGACCTTGTAGGTCTCCAGTGTGTTGGGCCGAGGTGGGTGATGCACCTTTGTTGGGCCCGGAGTTGGTTCGGGAGACAATGGAGAAAGTTGAGCTTATCCGTAGGAGGCTTGTTACAGCCCAGAGTCGCAAAAAGAGTTATGCCGACCGTAGGAGGAGGCCTTTGGCATTTGAGGTGGGTGATCATGTTTTTCTGAAAATATCACCTAGGCGGGGTTTGATGAGGTTTGGGAAGAGTGGGAAGTTGTCCCCTCGGTTTATCGGTCCCTTTGAGATCCTTGAGAGGATTGGGGAGGTTGCATACCGTTTAGCTTTACCGCCACAGTTGTCCGGAGTACATGATGTGTTTCATGTTAGTATGCTTCAGAAGTATGAGCCGGATCCGTTGCATGTATTGGATTGGACCGACTTAGAGGTTGATAAGGATGCCTCGTATGAGGAGAGACCGGTGCGAGTCTTGGATAGGCGGGAACAAGTCTTGCGAGGCAAGACGATACCTTTGGTTAAAGTTTTGTGAAAACACCACGGAGTGGAAGAAGCCACTTGGGAACGTGAGTTGGATGTCCGTGAGAAGTATCCGGACTTGTTTGTTAATGTTTAACCTCGTATTGGGAATTGTGTTGTATTGATGAACTTTAAGAGTATTGAATATGCCATGCAAATGGAAGCTTACTTTAACATTGCATATGTTAATTATGTTGTGGAAATGCAAATATATTATTGGCATTGAATATGTTAATGAGTTGTGGAGTACTTATGTTGGAATTTGTTGAATTTCAAAGAATGCATGTTGATAATGCAACTTGTAGCATATATTTTGATTTACCTCTTGGATAGAGATGAGGTGACCGGTAATGGGTTAGGATGTTGTATGTTGCACAGTAATACTGTTGAGAATTGGGAAAACTTGTTTTTGAAAACTTGTATCTGATTTCGGGGATGAAATTCCTTAAGGGGGGGAGGTTATAGCGATCCCGATTTTCCCTTCCTTTGTATATTGTATTCCAGACTCGGTTCCGTGGATGTGTTGTTTTCTTACTCTCATTTCCCTCCTTTACTCTTTGTATTTGAGTCTTCGGTTGTGTTGGGCAGCTTTGAAATAGGTTGGTTGTGTTTAGAAACCAAAGGTTGATGCCCAGATTTTTGCCTTCACGCTCGAGCGGGCCCTCTGTGTTTGCTTCTCCGCTCGAGCGGGCGTTTTGATGCTCGAGCGTGATTTTTCTTCTCTCAGCTTTTTGTTCTGCAGGTCGTTAGACGCTCGAGCGTCCACTTTCATGCTCGAGCGGGGACCATCGTCTGCAAAACTTCTTGAAGTGTGCATCCGGCGCTCGAGTGGAACTTTTGACGTTCGAGCTTAAGTCTGTGTCTGACGCTCGAGTAGGGAATCCCACGCTCGAGCGGACCTGTTTTTATATCAATCCGTGAAATCACTTTTTGGATCACTTTTTTACCTCTTCTCTCTCTCTCTCTCTCTAACTTTTCAAAGTCTCCATTGGAGAGCTCCTCTCTCTACAACACAACTTCTCTCTAAGGATTGATCTAGTTCTAGTGTGTTTCTAGCCTAGTCCCTTTGTAAAAAGGGTTGTGATTGGTGTGGGCTTCACTTTGATCCGAAAATCTCTTGATTTGGAGCACTTCGAGTTTTCTTCAACTTCTCCATTTGGTCTCATCTCTTGAGGTAGGGATAACTACTCATCTTTATGAGCTTTGACCTAGAGTTTGGGCATTTTGTATAAATGGTTTGATTTGTGTGTTAGGGTTTGAGATTTAGAACATTGAGAAAGAAGGATTTTGTTATCTTAACCCACACATGTGTATTTTGGGTCTTAAAATGAGATTAGTGATATTTCTTATTGATATTTAGACCATTGGGTCAATATTGGGAAAAATGGGGGAAATGCCATATTTCGGTTTTATTGGGTCATTAGTGTAATTGAGGACTTTCATTGTGAAATACGAAATTGGGATGGAAACGATGAAATTGGCTTATAATGAGATTTAATGGTGGAATTGGATTGATTAATCACTCACTATTGATAATATTGATAGTTTATCTATTGGATGCAATTATTATCTGTTTAGAAATAATTGTTTTTGGCTATCGGTGGAGGATAGTCTTGATTGTTGTAGACAATGCATGATGATTAGGCAAATTAAAACTAATCAATTGAATATGTCATGGAATATGACGGTTGGAATAATACATCAAATATGTGTATTGATTGATCATGTATATGATAATTATTTATATACATTGTATTGTATGGGAGGAGATAGGGGATATACTCCATGGCTTGAGAGGAGATAGGGGATGGACTCCATTAGTACAGCAAATTTGTGTACTTATTGAAGTATGGAAGTGTTTGAATATGAATTGATATCTCATGTGAATTGTGAAGTGCGGAAGTATTTTACTGTGAGTTATAATCTCATCTAAATTGTTGATATTGGAAAAGTTTTAACATGAGCTGCAGTCTCATGGGAATTGTCTGGCCAGGTTCTGAGCCATGTACATAAACTGTAAATTTGATGAGTGAATGAAAATGGAATGAAACATGGGCATCATTGTCATGGATTTGAAATGTATTATGAGTTGTTTTATATGAGTTAAACATTTATCGAATGCTAATGTTTTAGTTATTGCTCATATTATGTTTAGCATATCTCTACTGGGCGTTGGCTCACCCTATATGGGACATCATTTTCAGGCACAGGTGATATGCCGCCACCAAGGACGTAGCTTGGGAGGTTATAGGAGCTGAAGGCTTATTTTTGTGATTATCTTGTGTATTACATGTAAACCAAGCCAAGGGCTTATTTTGTGTTTTGAGTTAGTACTCTCTTTTTGTAACCAAGTGTTGGTTTGGAAAGTTGTAAGCCCGCGGGGCACTTACTTTTGATGTCAACATGTAATACTTTTGTAATGGATACTCTGATAAATAGAATTATGCTTTATTCTCTTAAGTTTATGGATACTCTGATAGCTATTATTTCATAACGGGTCATATATTAAATATAATTTATTTGATGTGTCACGTTGATGTGATTTAGAATTATCTTAATGCTCAATTTAAAATTACATATTAATATATTTAGTAATCCTTCAAAAACATCTACACCACAAAGCCTAAAAATAATTTCAAATTAGGTAAATTATAAATACACCTATTGAAATTTTCTTAAAAAACAATTCGCCCTTGTAATTTTAAAACATACATTTCACCTCCTATAATTTATAATTTCATAACAAATCGTCTGTTTTATTAATAAATCATCAAATCAATTAATAATTTTTAATGATATTATAAATATATTTTAATGAACAATTTAGATAATTTAGTATACTTTTCCTAAATGTGACAATGTAGCGGGTATGATATGACACTTAAAAAAAAAAAAACTCCTTAGTCTACTTTTCTCAAATGTGACAACGTGGCGGATATGATGTGACACTCCAAAAAAAAACTCCTTAGTGTACTTTTCCTAAATGTGACAACGTGGTGGGTATGATGTGACACTCAAAAACTTTTACTCCAAAAAAAATAAAAAAATTTTAGTGTACTTTTTCCTAATGTAACGTGGTGAGAATAATGTGACACTTCAAAAAAAAATAAAAACTCTTTAGTGTACTTTTCCGTAATGTGATAATGTGGCGGGTATGACGTGACACTTTAAAAAAAATAAGAACTCCTTAGTATATTTTTCTCAAACATGACAACGTGGCGAGTATGATGTAATACTCTAAAAAAAATTAAAAACTACTTAGTGCACTTTTTTCTCAAACATGACATATGACACTCCAACGTGACAGGTATGATGTGACACTTAAAAAAATTAAAAACTCGTTAGTGCACTTTTCTCAAATGTGACACTCTAACGTGACGGATAGGGTAATGAAGGGGGATTGTGGTCTATGTGTCACGTGCAATGCATCAATCCACAAAGCAAAAAGTATAAAATGCCTTAGTGTACTTTTGTGTTGTGTGTCACTCAACCATGCGCATAACGTGGTAAGTTTTAAGCATACACTGAATAAAAACCTTACATAAAGTAGCTCTTGATTAACCCAATGGCACTTGTATCTTTTCCACAAAAGAGAGCACCAAATGGATCATAAGAAAAAAATTGGGACCAAATGGAATACAAGATCAACATTGTCACGTGACACACAACAATTTATCTTTTATTTATGGGATTTAATGTAAATAAATTTAATGATTAAATTCATAAAAATTCTATAACTATTATTTCATAACGGCTATTATATTAAATATAATTTATTTGATGTGTCACATTGATGTGATTTAGAATTTTCTTAATACTCAATTTAAAATTACATATTAATATATTTAGTGATCCTTCAAAAACATCTAAATTGAGTCCACAATGCCTAAAAATCATTTCAAATTAGGTAAATTATAAATACACCTATTGAAATTTGCTTTAAAAAAATTCGCCCTTGTAATTTTCGAACATACATTTCACCTCCTGAGATTTATAATTTCATAACAAATCGTCTATTTTATTAATAAATCACCAAATCAATTAATAATTTTTAATGATATTAAAAATATATTCTAATTAATAATTTAGCTAATTTAGTATACTTTTCCTAAATGTGACAACATGGCAGGTATGATGTGACACTTAAAAGTAAATAAAAACTCTTTAGTGTACTTTTCTCTAATGTGACAACATGGCAGGTATGATGTGACACTTCAAAAAAAATAAAAACTCCTTAGTGTACTTTTCTCAAACGTGACAACGTGGCGGGTATGATGTGACACTCTAAAAAAAATATACTCCAATGTGGCTAAGACACACACCAAAACAAGCTCCCAAATTTCCAATCCTCTATTGTCTCTCTACTCTTCCCTCTCTTCCGAACACCAAAAACGAGCTCCCAAATTTCTAATCCCACATTGTCTCTCTACTCTTCCCTCTCTTCTTCTATCATTTTGCCAAGGGCAACGATATTGAAGCTTCAAACTATATTACGCCTGGGTCTTCCTGTTTGCAGAGTTTGATGAATTGTAGGAAAGCTTGTGCGCACACAGTAAAGATAGAATGCATGAAGATGAAACAGTGGTTTGGAAATTGTTTAAAAGCTTGTGCCCTTAATATTTAATAAATTGAGTATTAAGAAAATTATAAATTATATTTTCTCTCACAAAAGTTAAAAAAATCAAAAAGTTCAACCAAAACGAGACTTTTTAGTCCCAAACTAAAATAGCTAAAAAGCTAACTCACATCCTAAACGAAACTTAAATTAAAATTCAGAATTTACTGATAATATATATATATATATTTAATTTGTTAGATATTATATCCGGTCTAGTGGAAATATGAAAGAGGAGTTGTTAATCAACAATTATTTGAGAGAATTTATAAAATTTTAAGTGTTCAAGTTCCTAAAGCTCCCATCCCAAAAAAAATTAAAAAAGTTAAAAAGCTAAATTACTATGATGAGCTAAGAATACCTTAATGATTTATCATTTTGATAAATTATTCTAATTATTTATCGTTTTCATAAATTTATCAGTATTATTATCAGTACTAAATAATTATTCTATAACACAAAGATACAACTAAAAAATTTTTAAATTTTTAGACTATAAACACAACCATTCATCTAAAAAATTTGATTTATTTTTATTATCAAAACGATAAACAAATATAGTTAAAATTAAAATTTTCACTCATGATTTACGAGTAGGCAAATTTTAATAAGAATGGTCTTATGATTATATTTTATAATTTTTTATCATTAAATTTTACCTGAATATATTTTAAAGTGATGTTATACAAACATAAATTTTAAGGACATTTTTTCATAAATTCATTTTTACCTACTTATGTTTTATTTAATCTACATTACTTTTTTATATTCTAATAAATCTTATAAGTGATATAGTTATCAAAATATCTTTAATAATATTCACATTTACAGTGTGAATGCTCTGTCATATAAATGTTTACACTATCAATATGAATGTTAACATGTCAATGTTAATATTCATATTGCAAAATACGAATGTTCACATTATTAAATTGCTAATCGTTCAAAAAATATTTAACGGTAGAAATGTCAATAAAATACCTTAAATATGAAAACTAGGATTTGATAGATCAAATGTTCAAATAATAGGATTTATTGGAATATAAGAATATTTTATGGACTAATTGGGATATAAACACTTGGAAAAAGATTTTTCAATAAATCTCCCTAAATTTTATATAAGATTTTCAAACATAATGATCTAGTTTAATGGTGACTTTCTATTTTAAAACAAAACACCTATAAATATAATTTATATTTAAGGTAAATTACAAATACACCTCTTGAGGTTTACTTAAAATACGAATTGCCCCCTGAGGTTTGAAAAATTACAAATACCTCCCTATAGGAATTTTTTATTCAACATAATTAATTAAAAATGTGAAATTTCTAACTGTTCACCTATACAATAAAAAAATTATCTAAATTATTAATTGAAATAAAATTTTAACATTATTAAATTCTATTAATTAACTTGATAATTTGTTAATAAAAGGACATTGTAGACACCCCATTTTTGACCGACCTTAAGACTCAGACGTCATCGATTGAGCGTTCGGTGATAGTGCATGTTGTGCTCGTTTCGAGTTTCCGGAGTTTTGGCCGAGTGCCTTGCCTCCGGGCCTCTGAACTCTTTGTGCTTCGACTCAGTTTGCGGACCAAACCTTGTTTTCCTTGCCTGAGGGAGGGAGAAGTCTTGTAGATCATCCTTTTGTGGTCGTAGACCACTGTTCACGGTCGTAGGCCACTTTTCCTGTTTGGAGACTAGTTTTCGGTTTTCGATTTTCGGAGCCTTCGGCCGCATGCCTTGTCTCGGGACCGCTTAACGTTCTCCATTTGGCGTGGTTTTTGAACCACACCTTCTTTTCTTGGCCTAGAGGGCCACTGTGGTTTGGGAGACCACTTTTGGTGCTTGTCAGCTAGTTTTCGAGGCTCCCAGCTGCGCGCTCTGCCTCCCGAACTTTCGTCTTGCGTCCGTTTTGGTTTGTTTTTGGTACAAACCTTGTTTTCCTTGTTTGGAAGGTGGTACAAGGGTGGGAGACTAGTATTTCCCCTTGGAGACCACTTTTCTTCCCGCCAGCCAGCTTTCTGGTCTGACAACTGGTTTTCTTGGTCTTTGGGCCACCTTTTCTGGTCGACCACCCTACCACTAGCTTGTTTTTAGTGTGCTGATCATCTCCCACCATGGCCGACCACTTGTTGTCTTGGGAGACCACTTCAAGTGGTCGGCTGCTTTTTGTCACCTTTTTGGAGATATTTTCCTCCAGCTAGCTGGAGGGCACTAGAACCATGCTCCATACAAGGGATGGCCTTGAACCTTAGCTTCCTCAAGAAGCTTTGCTTTTGGTTCTCTATAAGAGAGAGCCACCTCCTCCTTCCTCTAGGTTTAGGATTTGGACGTATGAGTTATACATATAGCTTTGTATCTATATCTCCTTGTTTGTTCTTATTTTGTGCCTAAAAGTGTAGTTTTGTCTTACTTTAACACACAAACACACACTCAAACACCATACTCTTGGAGCTGAGGTCCCTTGAGGCTGTTTTTGAAGCTTTTCGACTGGTTTTGATCCAAAAAATGTGCTGGAGTTGCAACTTTGAAGGTTGTCTTCAAGGGTGAGTTTCTAACCCTTAAATCCCCCATTTTTGCTTAAGCTTTTGAACCTATTTGCATGATATTTTGAGCTTAACTTCCTACTACAAAAAGTTTTGTATTTTGGTTCTTAAGATCTTTGTTTAAGGTCACTTTTGCGTTTGGGGTTGTTTACCTCATCTTAGGCCTTGTTTGGCCTTGCTTTTGTCCCTTCTTTGTGAGCCTTTGGGACCAACTTGTTTTGGCCTTCTCACCACTGAAACTTAGAGAAATTTTAGTGGTGGGAAGGGTGTTTTGAGGTCCCAAAAAGGAGAGGGTCATCCTCTCTCCTCGTGTCTTCAATACTTGTCTTGAATGCCTCATGTGTGAGCATGTTTGTTAAGTTTATGTTGGCCATATCTTAGCTTGTATTTGGGTTTATTTTAGCATGGCATGCCACTTTTTTTACTTTCTTTTGTCACTCCATGCATGCCTAATACACTTGTAGTGTAAATCACACAAACTAGTCCTGTATGCTTCATGAAGTAGCATGTCATTCTAGCTTGTTTTGTTTCCATTTCAGCATGTTTTTGGTGATTTTTTGCCGTCTCATACCTCTGTTAGGGTTTGGTTTGGTCACCTCTTGCATGCCTCATGCACTTGTAGTGCAATTCCATCAAATAGCCTAACATACATCATGCTTTAACATGTCATTCTAGCATTCTTTTGGCTTAACTTCAAGAAGCCTTTGTCCATGTTTTAACATGATTTAACTCTGATTTGGGTTGTTTTGGCCATGCATGACTTGCTTTGTATAGCTATAATGCATTCTAGCTTGTTAGCTTTGTGTGTCAAGTCCACTAGCATGCATTACTTGGACTATTTGAATGATTTGGCATCATTTCTTATGTGATTTCAGTCCATGTTTCATGGTCATGCACTTGCATTTATCACTCATTCAATGCGTTGGAGGGTTTGCCCTTTATGCCTTAACATGAGTCATTGCGTATGCCTTCATGCCTTAGCTTGCGAGCCATCATTTCAATGTGTTTTTGGGGTTATTTTGCCATGATATAACTCTAATTTTTGTTGTTTAAGTCATCCCATGCTTGGTCTTAATAGGTGTAGTGTTAATCCACCATTTTTGCCTTGAATGCATCATGCCTTATGCCCTTCATGCTAGCTTGTTTTGGCTTCCTTCCATACATGTTTTAGTATCATTTTAACATGTTATAGGACTATTTTGGGTTGCCTTTGCCATATGCTTTATGCTTTGTATAGCTGTACTGCAATTGGCCTTGCCAGCTTTGTGTTTTGATGACTCATGCATACTATCTTTGAGCTATTTAGACGATTTGGCATCATTTAATACTTCATTTTAGAGCATGTAGCATTGATTATGTTCCCATTTCATTCACTCTTTAAGTGCCTTTCAGTGTTATGCATTGTTGCCTAGTTTGTGGCCTAGCATGTATGCCATATTGCCTAGGTATTCGAGCCTCCATCTTAGCATGTTTTGGTCCATGTTTTGACCTATTTTAGCTCTGTCCATGGTTGGTTCATGCACTTGTGCCATATATTGCATGCCCCCTTTGTAATCCTTTTTACTAGCTTCATGCTTTAAGGACCTATGCATGCTATGCTTGTGTCATTTGAATGATTTGGCATCATTTCAGATCTTATTTCAGAGCATATAGTGTTGTCACACTTACATGTTTGTCACTTCTTGAGCACTCTTGAGAGTTGTGCTCTCGGGCCTAGTTAATAGGCCAATGCATGTGCATGCATGCCTTGCATTTTGTGCCTTGGTTTTGGTATTATGGCCACTGATTTGGGCATGGCTGAGGTCTGCCCATTTTGGTTTAAGTCCATTAAGCATGTTTGATTGCATGTTGTTTGCATGCCTGTATTACATCGCATTGTGTATGCCATGTTCATCGCATTGTGTAGCTCTTATACTTTGCATTGTGTATGCTTAGTTACATCGCATTGTGTATGCTATGTTGTGCATTGCATTGTGTATGCCATGTTCATCGCATTGTGTATGCCTTATAGTTTGCATTGTGTATGCTTAGGTTACATCGCAGTGTGTATGCTATGTTGTCCATTGCATTGTGTATGCCATTTTGTTGCTTTGCATTAAGTTGTGCATGCCATTAGCATTGAGTATGCCATGTTACATTGCACTGCATGTTTGCATGCTTGTTTTATTGCACTGCATGTTTGCATGCTTAAGTTGTATTGCATACTTGCATGCTTGAGTCGCATTGTGTATGCCATGCTTGTTGCATTTTGTTTGGAATAGGTGTTAGTCCAAACACGAGAATGAGGGACGTCTCATACTTGAAGTGATGAAACGTGCCTCAATTCACGGTCATCAACGCTCTTGATCGTACATGATAGAGTTTTAGGCCTTATGTGTTTATGTGTGCATTCATTTTATATTGAATTGTGCAATTTGTCTTCTCGGCCATCATGCCTCGAGATGCATGATTGGTGGCCCGAGGGTCGAGAACCACACTCCCTTGAGCTTATGAAATGATAGGGAGGGTGGTCGTGCACACATATCTTGCAAATATATTGCCATGCCCTTTCTTGCTCTCTGTTGCAGAAAAGTGGAGTCTAGCAGCAAAAACTGGTCAGCCGACCAGTAATACTAGCTGGCTGACCACTTTTTCTGGTTTTTAGCAACAAAAAGTGGTTGGCAGGTGGTCTCCTTCCTCAACAACTGGTCGGTAGCCCTCCCGCAGGTCCCCAAGGTGAGTTGGAAGCTTTTTGGGGCTTGGTGCAGTGTTTTGAGAACAATTGCAAACAGAGGCAAATTGGGGCATCGCGACGGATTTCCGAACGAGGCGACCGAGCATACATGCATTCTTCTCCGTCTGAAGCTCCTACTTTACTGCTTTACTTAGCTAATTTGCTTAGCTAGTTTATGCTTTGGTTTTGTAATTAAGTAGTTAATGCGTTTAGCTGCGTATTTGTTTTGTAATATCTTAATTAATTAGCTTGTTAGTTAATTAATTTTGTTGTGTAATAATTAGTTTAATTAGCTTAGATTAGCTAGTTTGCTTCTTATTCGGACTCTCCATTGAGAGGGCCAACTGTTGTAAGAAGCGTGCGTGTGTGTGATGCATGTCTTCCAATCCCCATTTCTTTCTCCCTTTTACTTAACCACTTACGATGGTTAGTTTTAGGGCATATTTCAATTAGCATCCTTATGCTTCGCATGCGTGCATCCATTCATCTGTATTGCATGCACCGGGCTCGGCACATCATACTAACCGCATTGTACTTTCAATACATTACTTGAATACGTGTCCAACAGTATGTTATCAAGTTGCATTTCACATGACATTCTAGATAGCCGAGCCTATCTTAGTTGCATTTTTGCCTGTGTTGCATTAGACATCTTAACATGAACTTGGATCATGCATGATTTCTAACTAGTTCTTTGTTTTGGCTCGAAGTACATTGTGAGTGTTTACGCTTTAGCATACTACATGTATGTTATTGATTGCCATGAAAGTATGCTTGCCATGAGGCTAACTGCTTATGTGATTAACTGCCTAAATGCCTGTGGGTGAAGGTTGGATTGCTTGAATTAGAACAATTCATCAAATCCCTGTTTTAGCCTACTTGCGAGTAGCACACTTCAAATCATTTTTAAACAAACAAATATGCAATGTTTCATTCCAACTTAGGCGATCTGGTCTCTACTTGTATGTTGTGCGCATCACATAGTAATTTTAGGTTAATAAACGGAATAAGAACACATGTGTTTTCAAAAACAAAATATCATGCTTAGTACAAGGCGATCTTTGATCGGGCGAGCGAGGGTGCTCATTGCATGACCTTTCCCTCTAGTACCCAAGTTCCCAAGCCAAGGCAACTTTGGTGATGACGGACACATGGCCTTAGGCACGAGTTAGGGTTTCCTAAATTCTCCCAAAATAAAATATTTAGGTGGCGACTCCGTATCTGGCAAAGCAGTCCATGTTTGGCACTTCTTTATAAAAATTAGTTTTTCAAAATGATTTGCCGGATTTGGATTCTTTGGTGATTTATCAGTCTCACATTGCACTTTGTGAGATCAATTTAAGAACCGTGACATTGAGTCCGAACTGTAGTAGCCTAGAGAACAAAACGAGATTCGCGCCCCCATTCACGCGCGGATATCGGAGAGTTCTCGCGGGGCACGTCTACAGTTTCTGGCGACTCTGCTGGGGATTTAGAGAACTTGACTCGAATTCATAATATCTTGTTTTGTTTACACTTATGTGTCTCTTTGCGTTGCATTTGCATTGGTGCGCCTAGGACACTGTGTTTGCCGTATGCTATTCCTGAACGGTTTGCCGGAGGCTTGCTTTGAGAAGCGTGCCATAAGGTTGACCGGTTGCAAGCTCTGCCATGATGGGATCACAAACCCCGATTTTTACCAGGGCACCCATTTTGACCATTCGACCTAGTGCATATTTGGAATCCGTAGTGACTATTCCAAACTAGGACAGGTTGCTTATCCGGTTGTAGGTTGTTTGAAATCGCTGTGTGCGTAGTGAAACCCTAGCTCCTGGCAAAGTAGGGCAGGGAAACCCTACCCCAATATAGGGGTGCTTTGGCTCTTATTTGCTTGTTATGTGCTTTTAGAGTGTGCCTCTATAGGAATGCATGTATCAGTTTGAAAGTCTGGGTATCAGGCCTAAGGACATCAGTATTCTGAGGATCAGTTTTACCTGAGGGTATCAGTTTACAGGCAGAATTTTGGGCAGAATCCAATAGAGAGTGCAGTCATTCAGCTATGCTCATATCTATTCTAGTGAAATTCGACTAAGATGGTGCCTGTTTTCTCTTTTGCTAGGGTGGTCTTGGAACTATAGCTTCAGAAGGCTCCACTATCCCCTGAGTACACCGGACTTGTGCTGATAGACTTTGTTTGGTCAGAGATTCAGTTCAGAACAGCCAGTGTTTTCCTTCGTTGAGGCAAGGCAGAGAAGGGCCAGTCAAGCCTCACTGGTTCATCAGATCTGTTAGTCATCAGTCATATCACCTCAGCTCAACTCAGCAAACTCATGATGACGCAGAATTCAGAAGAAATTGTGGTCATGGCAGCAACATTAAACCAGGGAATCACCATGCAAGGTGAGATCGATGTTGAAATGCAATGCCCATCTAGGGCACCTGCCACACATCCAATCTAGGAACCCCAATCATTTCAAACCCATGAGCCCACCACTTTTGCGCTAATGGGAATGATCGACGATCTTCAGAGAACTGTGGCTGATCTAGCCTTCAAAATGTCGGCTCCACCATCGACCATATCACATGCCAGAAATTTCACACCAGAAGAGCCCCCACTATTGGGGCGAATTGTAATTGAACTTAGCCAACCTGAAGCCATCCCAAGTTCGGGCAATGACATGTCGACAACAACAGGGCTTCGCACTGATGTAGCAACCCAAACCTTTGACCAAGCTGAGGTGAGTGGTAAGAACAAGGTGGGGGCAGACACTGATCCCTATGAGCAACTTCTCCAGGCTGTTGAGGCTTTGAAAGCCGAGGGACTGAACAAACAGCAAGTGCTCGTAGTTGCTGCAAAAACTGTGGATGACACTTTCGTCACTCAGAACGAAGGCAGTCCAAGCCAAGGGGAAAATCGGGAGAATGGCCATCATACCAGAACCGTTCCTTCCAACCCTAATTCTACACCCGGGAAAGATCAGTAGGCCAAGCCAGTACCTGCCGACCCTTTTTCTAGTGCACCCAGCAAAAATCCACAAACCTCGAAGTATCTACCCCGAGGTCGCAGGGTCTTCCATGCCCTCTATATGCCTTTGTCCAAGGCTCTTCAAATCCTTGCTGAAAAAGGCCATCTCAAACCTCTTGAGCCTCGACCTCTCCCTGGTCGTCTTTCACCTGGTCATGATGCTACCTAGTACTGTGCGTACCATCAACAAACTGTTCATAGCACCGACAATTGCTTCTATCTTCGCCACAAAGTACAGGATTTGTTTGACAACGGGGTCATCCTCCTACCAAGCTCAGTAAAGTCTATCGTCATTGGATCAGTGAACTTGGAGGATAGTGCAAGTATGTAATCGCGGGATGAACCACCTACGGGCGGCGCTCAGTTTACTCCAGATGTGGCATATGGCACGCACTGTTTTGAGCATTTGCGAATGCTAGTTTTGTACTTTCTGACTCGGGTATTTGGGTATGTCTTGTTGTGTTGTACGTAGTCAGTCTTTTTGTACTGAGTTAGTCGGGTCTGTCTTGTTGTATACAGTGAGTCCTGTTTTGTTAGAGTCAGGTGATTTGGGGGTGTTACCTCGGACATCACTTGCTTGTTTTGTGTTTGTTTTTTCGCTTTTTTTTGAGTCTGTTTATGCCTTGGAGCCAGTTGTGCGAACAGATTTTGAATGAAATAGCAATGATTTTCATACTCTTGTGTTTGCTTGTGCTAGTTGTGCCAGTTGTGCCAGAAGTTCTGAATGAGATGGCAGTATTTGACTAAAACTGTGTCTTTTTTTGTGCCTTGAAGTCATTACATTGACCTAAGTTTTTCAAAACTTTTTGAACATTATAATGAAAACAAAGAGGGAGGAATTCCTCTGGATTTACGAAATTTGATCAATTAAGAGGTAGAGAGGCATGCTAAGCCCTTAATGAATGAGATCATATTTGTTAATGTGAGTACTGAGAAAGATCCTAGCTTGATCCAGATTGGTTCTACATTGTCTTCAGCGCGAGTGACTAGTCGCTTTCTGAAATGATTTCAAAAAATGTTTTGCGCGGTCCTACGAAGACCTGTGTGGAATCGCTCTTGAGATTATGCAGCCTAGGATCGCTCTCTGCCCCGAGACTCGACCCCTGGCTTTCAGACCTTGAACTTAGATTCAGAATGTTCAAAGGTCAACTACAATGTGAGACCGGTGTGGCCATGTTTGAAGCAGCCCATGAATTAGCGGCAACAAAGTCAGATCAAGAAGGTCAGACATCGTCAAAACAAGCTTGCGAAGATAGATTAGAAGCACCCCTCGAACTAGGGGCAAAAGAATTTCAAATGTGCTCAAAGAGCGAAAAATTGGGACATTTCTCAAGCTGACAAAGATCGGTAAGAATGCCAAATCCCAGAAGGCAGGAAAGAAGAAAGTATTGCTGAAGGACAACTGAGTTCCTATCCACAACACTAGGGGCAAATTCAGCCCCTATTGGATGGACTCCTACATCATTAGCGAACAGTAGCCATTCTCTCGGATTCATATGGCTTCAAGATCCTAAAACCATTTGCCAGGACAAAGCTACACTTTTACCCTTGAGAGGCTTGCTGGGCTGAAAACCCAGAAGGGCGACCGAAGCAAAAGTTAGAGCAAATGAAAAAAAGAAAAGAAAAGAACAAAAAAGAAGAATGTAAAGAAATGAAGAAAAAGGAAAAAAGAAGAAAGAAATGAAAAGAAAAGAAAAGAATTGAAAAGAAAAGAAAAAAAAACTCACACGGTTGAAAACCCGGAAGGACGGCCTTGGCAAAAGTTAGAGCGCAAAAGGAGAGGTTAATACCCGAGTGTACCTTAAGCCAAACTACGTAAGGCTTGATTCCCATCTTTGGGATACGTAGGCAACTTCATTCCGAAGTCCAGCCATAAACACTTGCCCGATCAACTTTGTCCATGTGATCATGTTAGTCATCTTTATCTATTCTGCATCCAAGAGCTCGGTTGTGATCTCCAGTGCAGTGCTATTTAGACTAGGGGCAACTTTTTAGTTGCTAGAATCCGGGGTTGTACATCACGGTGATAGATCTCGGGCATGTCCAATTTTGATCCATATCGAAAAAGGTTTTGAAAAGTTTTAATAAAAGTTGATTTTGCTCAAATTAATCTTTTTACAACTTAGACCATTTTTGGACAAACGAAAAATTTCAGTACCCACAACCTTCAATTTCATTGATTTCAATATAGAGTTCTCCTACTCTTGAATACAAATTGAAGTTGCTTTTTATTACATTCATAAAGAAAACTTGAAAGTACTGATAAAGCAATAAATTCGGGCATGGATAAGTCAAGTGTTCCTGCGCCCCCTCCCAGAGCTGGTCAAAGCCTCTGATATCAAAGTGGGCTTGATCTGCGCCTCGTCATCGAGCCAAGCTATGCACTCATCAGAGAGGGTGCAACTGAAAGTGGGAGCGGGGCCTAGAAGCTCTCTCGCCCTCCATGCCATGGCATACCGAGCTAGCTACGCGCCTCGGACCAGAAATGCAACAGGGTACTCAATCCCCTCTTCCGGGCAAGTCTAATCATGTCTGAACTGGCGCCAAAGTCGGAACGGGAAGTAAAGTACACAGTGTGTCAACCCGATCAACTAAATCCTGGGCTGGTGAGTCATGTTGTAGCTCATCGCCTGTAGATTAAGCCAGAGGCAGCGCCAAGCAATGTCAAGAGCAGTCAAACTACACATCCACTCGTACCACCATCCCTCATCAGAGGCATTGACTAGATGTCACCGGAAGAAATAGCCGCGAGCTGAATATGCCGGGCTTGTGTCCACAACCCTTAGTTTGTCCATCAACCATATCTGGGGAGGGATGACAAATGAGAGATTAAAGAATAGAGAGGTGTACGTTGAGAGAAAAGTAAGAAAAGGGTTTTGTGAGAAAAACCGAGCCTGAGGGCCGAGTGATGTGAGGAATATATGTGAGATGGGGTGGGAAACATTACCTGCAGCAGTAGTGGACTCCCTACGAATCTAGTCATCTCTCGGCGATGGAAAGCGTCCAAACCCATCAACGTCTCAGCTAGTGTCATGGCGATACAGCTCTTGCCCTCTTTCAATCCCTTGGTAACCTCAATCAAATGGGCGCTAAACCTACCGGAGCCTGGGGCAAGCAAGAAATGTGACAGCATGCACAAGCAAAGCGCATGTCGCTGAAAACCTTGCCAGTGATGGTCGCCGCGGTCACCAGCATCGGAAAATCGATAAACCAAGCTGGGGATGTCCAATTCCCCATCTCGGATCAATGACCGAGTGTCATGCAAAGTAAGCTCGCACATCCGTCCTAAGGCTTGGACGTGATCGAAGTAGAATTGTGGCAAAATTTCTTCCTTGCGTTCGGACTCCATCAAACTTGGAAGTCTTCGAAAGTGGGACATATCTCTTGTCCGCCAAAGCTAAAGACGTGTGTTACTGGATTCCAAAACCTTGCCGCGGTATCAAGGAATGGAAATCGTAGCAGGGTGCGACTCAACGTGAATAGTGCATTTATGCCGAAGCCCCGGAAGTACAGCTTTTCCGAGCCATCTAAGTTGGTGATCCAGTTTGTGAGATTTTGGACGGAGAATTGTCTCCATTTTGGTGCAAAACTGAGTTGGAATGAGGGAACCACGAAGTTGGAACCTTTATGGAGGATAAGGCACTGTTTGGAGGACAAGTGTCAGAAAACTGGTGGTTCCCAGGTTAAGTGGTCGGCCGATCACTTTTTCTGGTCGGCCAGCTACTTTTTTTGGTTGCAGACAAAAAACCTGGTCGACAGGCTCCTATGGTGGTCAGCCAAGAGCAAAAAGTTGGTCTCCAGCTATTTCTTATCTCCAGGAGAGAGTCTCTAGCTTTCCTATGTGCTGAGAGTACTGAAGGTCTAAGTTTACCTCTGTTTCGGATGCATTTTGTCGCTTTGTTTGTCTCAAAATGCATTCACTCTTTGAGTTGTTAAGTTTTGCTTATTGAGTTGTTATGTTTTGCTTATCGAGTCATTGCTCTTTAATTATCGAGTTGTTGCTCTATGTTTATCGAGTTGTTACTCATTACTTATCGAGTTGTAAACTTGCTAAGGTTTTGTTGTTTCTTAGTAAGTTAAGTTGTTTAGTTTGTTGTGTCGGTTCATTACCTGACTTGGTAATACTTGATGTTCAAATTCCATTCAATTCCATTTTTGTGCAAAGTAATGTGATGCGATGCTTAGAATGTAAGGTACAACACTTTTGAATAAAAAGTCATTTTCATTCCATCACAGCTTCTTTTTTTACAACATTTTACAAAAGAGTACAAGTTTTGAAGAAAATAAAACTGCCTATGCTGTACAATGTGCTACAACTAGATGTAAAAAGAAAAATAAAGAGGGAGCATCTGCATCAGTGCTATCAAGCTCAAGACTGAGAGGCCCTCTTCGTCCTCTTTAGTTGAGCAGCCTCTGTGCCACCACCATCTGAATCGGAGTCACCGTCCTCGGAATCCTCCTAGGCGTCACCTCCGTCCTCAAAACCAGAATCAGAGTCATCATCCCTGCTTGCAGATGTCTCTGACTGTGGATGTGCTGACTCCTCCTACTCGCTGGACTCCTCGTCGTATCTGACAGATGCTCTGCGTCTCCATCAGCTATGAGTCGAACTCCCTCTCCCAGCTGCTCGGGGAAGGCTTGGATGGCCCAGGCCGCGACAGTGGAACCTGAAAAGGGTAGTTTGAATACATTAGCTAGAATATGTATATCAAATGCAAGTATGATGCGTGGAGTATGTGCATGCAGATATAGTATGTGGATGCGATGTGTCAGATGTGCTCTACACGTGTAGTGAATCAATATGGTGAAATGTTCAGTTTCGATATGTCATTAGAAGTATGATAAATACAAAGAAATTGAAAAGTACCGGAATGCTGACAGCGTACAGCATCGTCTCCCTCCGCAAGACCATGCTCTCGAGTAAGGCCAGCACTCTGAGTAACCCCTCAGTATAATCTCTGGGAGGCTGCAAATGCAAGTTCAAGTCATTAGTGAATGAATGAATGTCTAAATATATGAGTGATAAATGAAAACTGTAAAACATACCGGTGGTGAGTCAGGGTCACTGACATATCGATGGTCAGGCATCGGAGGCTCCAGTGGAATTGGGTAAGAAGTCCCATACTGCCAGCACGTCAGCTCGGTTAGAAGATCTGGCTACCCAGCATAATGACAAGTCGAGGGCATCTCTCTAGCTATACCCCTCGATGTACCGGCCCTACTAGTGGAAGGGACGTCTGCAGCTCGAACGCGACTCGATAATGACATATTAGCAGCCCTCCTCATAGGGGTATGGACACCTATCAATGGAGGCATGTATGGCAGTATGTCGCGTAATTGCCCTCCTCCAAGAATAGAACTACGTCAACACCCAACATAAGGTCCTCGACCTCCCAGGGAGTGAGATTCTCTGTGGACCGCATGTCTATTGGAGGCACTGAGGGGACCTCCTGATCGGCATTGCCCATCATTTGATGCATGAAGCGATCCCTAAGAAACCAGGCTCTGTCGGCTGGTCCCTCAAACAGAACCCTATATCGGGAGGCGGCCCATGCCCTAGGGAACTGAAACCGTGGAGACTCGAGCATCACCATCCAAGGCTGCCAAGTAATCTGCGGATAGTGAGTACATAAACTGATTAGATGTCATAAATATGCAAGATGAATCAAAGCTGAAAACATAAAGAACTGAGAGTTTTGGTTTACATCGGACGCCCGCACAGTGTCAAAGTACTGCCGGATATATGGCAGAGTCTCCCGGGGCCTGGACCGGCATCGACCTTCAAATCTGTGCGAGTAAGGGATCTCAAGAGGTGCCTCAACCTTGAGCTCAGGAGCGAGTGTCGGGAAGTAGGCATAAACCCACGGCTGTGAAAGGCAAGACAGTGGCTGTCAAAATGTAAAATGCTACATGCAGAATGCTGAGTACAGATTGCTGTGTGCAGTGTACAGATAATGAAAATAAAAAAAATGTAGAATGCTGAGTGCAGAATGTTGAGTACAGAATGCTATGTGCAGTGTACAGATAATGAAAATCAGAAAATGTAGAATGCTGAGTGCAGAATGCTGTGTGCAGTGTACAGATAATGAAAATCAAAAAATATAGAATGCTAAGTGTAGAGTACTTTGTGCAGTGTACAGGTAATGAGAAGCAGAAATGTAAATCAAGAGGGCAGAATGTACCTCCCAGGCTCGCCAGTAGCCTCCAACTATGGTCCCCCGCTCGCGGGAGGTCACGCTCATGTAGCAATAAAGGGTAGCAGGGGCAGCACCACCCCAATCAAAGTGTCGGACCTGTGATAGGTCTACTAGAGCACTGAGCAGATAAAGCCCAACTGTGTTTCCCCTGTCAGAGAATAGAGTGGTCCCGAGCAGGAACATCAAAAATCCCTGGGCGTACTGCTGTATGGCCTCAAAGGTCTCCAGCATAGACCCTCTGTACTGCTCAGCAAACTAGGTGTACCTGACCTTGCCTGATGATCTGTCTATCGACGAACGGGCTCCAAGCAGATAAACCCAAGCTGCCTCCCACTCACTCATATCTGCATCATATAGGATCGATCAGCCTGCCACGTCGAGGCCCGTCAGCCTGGAGAAGTCATACGGGGTCATCGTCATGTCCCCGGTAGCTGAGAAATGGAAGGAGTTGGTGGTGTCCCACCATCTCTCTACCAGTGCGCCCATAAGGGTCTTGCTCGCTGGATGGCGCGACAACCCCATACAGAATCAGCCAAATCCTGCCTCATCCACAATATGTCGAACGGGATCTGGGAGCTCCATGTACCACTCCCTGGCAATAATCGACCCATAACCCCGTGTGAAACAGGAAGATACCTGCGGGTAGAATGAACAGATGTAATCAGTTTCAAATTAAATAGAATGTTGTGTTATGAACTGTGCGTTCAGATAGAACAGTGTGTTATGAAATGAGCTGCGTGCAAAAATTAAACAGAATCCTGTGCTATGAACTGCGCATTCAGATTGAACAGTGTGTTATGAAATGAGCTACGTGCAAAATTAAACAAAACTGCATTATGGACTGTGTGTTCAGATTGAGCAAAACTGCGTTATGGACTGTGTGTTCAGATTGAGCAAAAACTACGTTATGGATTGTGTGTCCAGATTGAGCAAAAACTACATTATGAACTGTGTGTTCAAATTGAGCAAAAAACTACATTATGGACAGCATGTCCAGATTGAGCAAAACTGCGTTATGGACTGTGTTCAGATTGAGCAAAATCTGCGTTATGAACTGTGTGTTCAAATTGAGCAAAAAATTGCGTTATGGACTGCGTGTCCAGATTGAGCAAAACTGCATTATGAACTGTTTGTTCAGATTGAGCAAAAAACTACATTATGGACTGCATGTCCAGATTGAGCAAAACTGCGTTATGAACTGTGTGTTCAGATTGAGCAAAAACTACGTTTTCAACTGTGTGTTCAGATTGAGCAGAAAACTGCGTTATGGACTGGGTGTTCAGATTGAGCAAAAACTGCGTTATGAATTGTGTGTTCAGATTTAGCAAAAACTGCATTATGAACTGTGTTCAAATTGAGCAAAAACTGCGTTATGAACTGTGTGTTCAGATTGAGCAAAAAAAACTGCGTTATGGACTGTGTGTTCAGATTGAGCAAAAACTGCGTTATGAACTGTGTGTTCAGATTGAGCAAAAATTGCGTTATGGACTACGTGTCCAGATTGAGCAAAACTGCGTTATGGATTGCATGTCCAGATTGAGTAAAGTACTGCGTTATCAACTGTGTGTTCAGACTGAGCAATGTTATGAGTTGTGTGCCCAAAATGAGCTGTGTGCCCAAAATGAGTTGTGTGCCCAAAATAAGCTATGTGCCCAAAATGTGCTGCGTGCCCAAATGAGCTGTGTGCCTAAATGCGCTGTGTGCCCAAAATGTGTTGCGTGCCCAAATGAGCCGTGTGCCCAAAATGAGTCGTGTGCCCAAAATGTGTTGTGTGCCCAAAATAAGTTGTGTGCCCAAAATGTGCTGCGTGCCCAAATGAGCTATGTGCCTAAATGAGCTGTGTGCCAAATGAATGGAATACTATGTCAAGAGTTGCGTGCCAGATGAGCAAAGTGTTATGTTGAAAGCTGCGTACCAAGTGCACAAAATGCTGTGTGCAAGTTGTGTTCAAGTATGAGCAGAAGCATTGTGTATGCAAATGTGTTCAGAACAAGTAGATCAAATACTTCGCAGAAAATGTAAAAGTGAAGTACGTACCTCTCGCGCGTGATACGATAGATGAGATTCAGGCTTTCGTAGCAGCAAGTCTGCAAGCGCCCATTGCGCGAAGTCGATGAAATGGTAGAAAGTACTTAGAGGGAGGATATGCTCCTGCTGGTGGTACCTCTCCGGATCGAATGGCCGTATCGTAGGAGGTAACGGCATAATGTCGGGCTCATCCTCTACCCTCGGGGAGCCTCCACCATACGGAATATGATCAGCCATCTGAAGAAAGATGCAAAAATGAGCAAAAATGAGCGAAATGAGCCCAAATTGCAAAAAGTCAACAAAAGTCAACTCTCGGGGAGAGAAAAAGTCAACAAAAGTCAACGCCCAGGAAAAGGTGCCAAACTTCGAGACAAACTTACCCTAAGTGGTGGAAATGGAGAAAGAAGCTCCGAAAACAAATTCTAATCGGTTCAAAACAAAGAGAATCAAAAGTTTTCGCGAAACAACTTCGCGTGGGGCATTGGAAAATGCATATAAAGTGTAGATCTGAGAGAGAAAAGGGGCTAGGGATGGAGAGAAATGTATTTCGGCCTTGGAGGTGTGACCAAAAGTGATTTGGAGCTATCCATTTATAGATCCGGCCTTGAAAAGACAAAACTACCCTGGATTTTGTAAACTGGTCAGCCAGCCAGTTTTTCTGGTCGACCGACCACTTTGGTAGGCAACAACTGGTCGGCCACCCTCCTGGGTGATCTTCAGAGCTTCATTGTTCTCTCTGTGTGTTTTGGTGATGATTGGAGCTCTTTTCTCTAGGGAAAGTGCAAGAAAAGTACACTTTTTCAGCGCGAAAATGTCCCCGTGGAACTTCGATTCAAGTCTTCGATGCATGGCTCATCGTCACTTATCAAAGAGCGAGCTGTATCCTTTTTAAGTATGTTATGACCCTTCAGAGAGGTAAATCGGAGGTTATGGATGAATTACGCTTGTTAAGGCTTATGTTTCCTCTTTCGGAATTCCTTTCAAACATACATTTGAAGTTGCGCATTTCTTTTGCATCATCTTGCACTTTTTACATGCGTTGTCACGCATGTTTCACTCTCTCATTGTTATGCACACTTGCCTCTCTTGCATTTGTTATACACACCACATGTTGCTTTGTTATGCACTCACTACTTGTGTTGACATGCTCGTTTTGCTTACATTATTAGGCATATTTCCACCCGCATTGTTATGCATCACACTTAGGTTGCATTGTCATGCATCCCATTCGCATTGTTATGCGTCACACTTAGGTTGCATTGTCATGCACCCCTACTGCATTGTTATGCATCACACTTGCATTGCTATGCATGTTTCTAACGATATTGTACCTGTTGAGTTTCTTTCTTTTACAGGCACGATATTGTATGTATGATTCATTTGAAGCCGGCGTGACTAGACGAATCGAACGGTATTGTATGTACTCTACGTGAGACGTAGCGAGAATTGTATAATTCTCTTACATCCTTTCTGCATGTAATGTAGTTTGATTTGTATTCGCTTGCTTAAACTGTTGCATTTAGTGTGTAGAATTGCTTCATTACAGCTTTCTTTGCATGATCATAAGTTATGTTCGGCATCTTGCTTGTCCTTTGCATCTTGCCCCTACCCGCGGGCACATCTCTTTGTTATCTTGCCTGTTTGTCCAAGTCTTCGGCCATGTCAAAAATGGGTCATCTCTGGGCTTTGACATTCACTCCTGTCACTTATGACTTCCAAGTTTTGTCAAAGAGGGGCAACTATAGACACCCCATTTTTGATCGACCTTAAGACTCAGACCTCATCGATTGAGCGCTTGGTGATAGTGCATGTTGTGCTCATTTTGAGTTTATGGAGTTTTGGCTGAGTGCCTTGCCTCTAGGCCTCTGAACTCTTTGTGCTTCGGCTCGGTTTGTGGACGAAGCCTTGATTTCCTTGCCTGAGGGAGGAAGAAGTCTTGCAGATCATCCTTTTGTGGTCGTACGCCACTTTTCCCGTTTGGAGACTAGTTTCCAATTTTTAGAGCCTTCGGCCGCGCGCCTTGTCTCGAGATAGCTTAACGTTCTCCATTTGGCGTGGTTTTTGAACCAAACCTTGTTTCCTTGGCCTAGAGGGCCACTGCGGTTTGGGAGACCACTTTTGTGGTCGTAAACAACTTTTGGTGCTTACAGCAAGTTTTCGAGGCTCCAGGCTGCGTGCTTTGCCTCCCGAACTTTCGTCTTGGGTCTGTTTTGGTTTATTTTTGGTACAAACCTTGTTTTCCTTGTTTGGAAGGTGCTACAAGGGTGGGAGACAAGTATTTCCCCTTGGAGACCACTTTTCTTCCCGCCAACCAGTTTTCTGGTCTGACAACTGGTTTTCTTGGTCTTTGGGCCACCTTTTCTGGTCGGCCACCCCACCTCTGGCTTGTTTTCAGTGTGTTGATCATCTCCCACCATGGCCGACCACTTCAAGTAGCTGGCCGACCACTTCAAGTGGTCGTCTGCTTTTTGTCACCTTTTTGGAGATATTTTCCTTCAGCTGTAGCTGGAGGGCACTAGAACCATCCTCCATACACGTGTATGGAGGGATGGCCTTGAACCTTAGCTTCCTCAAGAAGCTTTGCTTTTGGTTCTCTATAAGAGAAAACCACCTCTGCCCTCCTCTAGATTCAGAATTTGGAGGTTTGAGTTATACATATAGCTTTGTATCTATATCTCCTTGTTTGTTCTTATTTTATGCCTAAAAGTGTAGTTTTGTCTTACTTTAACACACAAACACACACTCAAACACCATACTCTTGGAGCTGAGGTCCCTTGAGGCTGTTTTTGAAGCTTTTGGACTGGTTTTGATCCAAAAAGTGTGCTGGAGTTGCAGCTTTGAAGGTGGTCTTCAAGGGTGAGTTTCTAACCCTTAAATCCCTCATTTTTGCTTAAGCTTTTGAACCTATTTGCATGCTATTTTGAGCTTAACTTCCTACTGCAAAAAGTTTTGTATTTTGGTACTTAAGATCTTTGTTTAAGGTCACTTTTGTGTTTGGGGTTGTCTACCCCCTCTTAGGCCTTGTTTGGCCTTGCTTTTGTGAGCCTTTGGGACCAACTTGTTTTGGCCTTCTCACTACTGAAACTCAGAGGAATTTCAGTGGTGGGAAGGGTGTTTTGAGGTCCCAAAAAGGGGAGGGTCATCCCCTCTCCTTGTGTCTTCAATACTTGTCTTGAATACCTCATGTGTGAGCATGTTTGTTAAGTTTATGTTGGGCATATCTTAGCTTTTATTTGGGCTTATTTTAGCATGGCATGCCACTTTTTTTACTTGCTTTTGTCACTCCATGCATGCCTAATACACTTGGAGTGTAAATCACACAAACTAGTCTTGTATGCTTCATGAAGTAGCATGTCATTCTAGCTTGTTTTGTTTCCATTTCAGCAAGTTTTTGGTGATGTTTTGCCATTTCATACCTCTGTTAGGGTTTGGTTCGGTCACCTCTTGCATGCCTCATGCACTTGTAGTGCAATTCCATCAAATAGCCTAACATGCATCATGCTTTAACATGTCATTCTAGCATGCTTTTGGCTTAACTTCAAGAAGCTTTTGTCCATGTTTTAACATGATTTAGCTCTAATTTGGGTTGTTTTGGCCATGCATGACTTGCTTTGTATAGCTATAATGCATTCTAGCTTGTTAGCTTTGTGTGTCAAGTCCACTAGCACGCATTACTTAGACTATTTGAATGATTTGGCATCATTTCCTATGTGATTTCAGTCCATGTTTCATAGTCATGCACTTGCATTTATCACTCATTCAATGCGTTGGAGGGTTTGCCCCTTTATGCCTTAACATGAGTCATTGCGTATGCCTTCATGCCTTAGCTTGCGAGCCATCATTTCAATGTGTTTTTGGGGTTATTTTGCCATGATATAGCTTTGATTTTTGTTGTTTAAGTCATCCCATGCTTGGTCTTAATAGGTGTAGTGTAATCTACCATTTTTTCCTTGAATGCATCATGCCTTATGCCCTTCATGCTAGCTTGTTTTGGCTTCCTTCCATACATGTTTTAGTATCATTTTAACATGTTATATGATTGTTTTGGGTTGCCTTTGCCATATGCTTTATGCTTTGTATAGCTATAGTGCAATTGGCCTTGCTAGCTTTGTGTTTTGATGACTCATGCATACTATCTTTGAGCTATTTAGATGATTTGGCATAATTTAATACTTCATTTCAGAGCATGTAGCATTGACTATGTTCCCACTTCATTCACTCTTTAAGTGCCTTTGAGTGTTATGCATTGTTGCCTAGTTTGTGGCCTAGCATGTATGCCATCTTGCCTAGGTATTCGAGCCTCCATCTTAGCATGTTTTGGTCCATGTTTTGACCTATTTTAGCTCTGTCCATGGTTGGTTCATGCACTTGTGCCATATATTGCATGCCCCATTTGTAATCTTTTTTACTAGCTTCATGCTTTAAGGACCTATGCATGCTATGCTTGTGTCATTTGAATGATTTGGCATCATTTTATACCTTATTTCAGAGCATATAGTGTTGTCACACTTACATGTTTATCACTTCTTGAGCACTCTTGAGAGTTGTGCTCTCGGGCCTAGTTAATAGGCCAATGCATGTGCATGCATGCCTTGCATTTTGTGCCTTGGTTTTGGTGTTATGGCCACTGATTTGGGCATGGTTGAGGTCTGTTCATTTTGGTTTAAGTCCATTAAGCATGTTTGATTGCATGTTGTTTGCATGCTTGTATTACATCGCATTGTGTATGCCATGTTCATCGCATTGTGTATCCCTTATACTTTGTATTGTGTATGCTTAGGTTACATCGCATTGTGTATGCTATGTTGTCTATTGCATTGTGTATGCCATGTTCATCGCATTGTGTATGCCTTATACTTTGCATTGTGTATGCTTAGGTTACATCGCATTGTGTGTGCTATGTTGTCCATTGCATTGTGTATGCCATTTTGTTGCTTTGCATTAAGTTGTGCATGCCATTAGCATTGAGTATGAAATGTTACATTGCATTGCATGTTCGCATGCTTGTTTTATTGCATTGCATGTTTGCATGCTTAAGTTGTATTGCATACTTGCATGCTTGATCACATCGTGTATGCCATGCTCGTTGCATTTTGTTTGGAATAGGTGTTAGTCCAAACACGAGGAACGAGGGACGTTTCATACTTGAAGTGATGAAACGTAACTCAATTTTCGGTCGTCGACGCTCTTGATCGTACGTGATAGAGTTTTAGGCCTTATGTGTTTATGTGTGCATTCATTTTATATTGAATTGTGCAATTTGGCTTCTCGGCCATCATGCATTGAGATACGTGATTGGTGGCCCGAGGGTCGAGAACCACACTCCCTTGAGCTTATGAAATGATAGGGAAGGTGGTCCTGCACACATATCTTGCAAATACATTGCCATGCCCTTTCTTGCTCTCTGTTGCATAAAAGTGGAGTCTAGCAACAAAAACTGGTCAGCCGACCAGTAATACTAGCTGTCCGACCACTTTTTCTGGTGTTTAGCAAGAAAAAGTGGTCGTCAGGTGGTCTCCTTCCTCAACAGCTAGTCGGCAGCCCTCCCACAGGTCCCTAACATGAGTTGGAAGCTTTCTGGAGCTTGGTCAAGTGTTCTGAGAACAATTGCAAACAAATGCAAATTGGGGCATCGTGACGGATTTCCGAATGAGGCGACCGGGCATGCATGCATTCTTCTCCCTCTGAAGCTCCTGCTTTACTGCTTTACTTAGCTAATTTGCTTAGCTAGTTTATGCTTTGGTTTTGTAATTAAGTAGTTAATGCGTTTAGCTGCTTATTTGTTTTGTAATAGCTTAATTAATTAGCTTGTTAGTTAATTAATTTTGTTGTGTAATAATTAGTTTAATTAGCTTAGATTAGCTAGTTAGCTTCTTATTCGGACTCTCCTTCGAGAGGGCCAACTGTTGTAATAAGCGTGTGTGTGTGTGATACATGTCTTCCAATCCCCATTTCTTTCTCCCTTTTACTTAAATACTTACGATGGTTAGTTTTAGGGCATATTTCAATTAGCATCCTTATGCTTCGCATACGTGCATCCATTCGTCTGTGTTGCATGCACTGGGCTCGGCACATCATACTAACTGCATCGTACTTTCAATGCATTACTTGAATACGTGTCCAATAGCATGTTATCAAGTTGCATTTCACACGACATTCTACATAGTCGAGCCTATCTTAGTTGCATTGTTGCGTGTGTTGCATTAGCTATCTTAACATGAACTAGGATCATGCATGATTTCTAACTAGTTCTTTGTTTTGGCTCAGAGTACACTGTGAGTGTTTACGCTTTAGCATACTGCATGTGTGTTATTGATTGCCATGAAAGCATGCTTGCCATGAGACTAACTGCTTATGTGATTAACTGCCTGAATGTCTGTGGGCGAAGGTTGGATTGCTTGAATTGGAACAATTCATCAAATCCCTGTTTTAGCCTACTTGCGAGTAGCACACTTCAAATCATTTTTAAACAAACGAATATGCAATATTTCGTTCCAACTTAGGCGATCTAGTCTATACTTGTATGCTGTGCGCATCACGTAGTAATTCTAGGTTAATAAACGGAATAAGAACACATGTGTTTTCAAAAACAAAATATCATGCTTAGTACAGGCTGATTTTTGATCGGGCGAGCGGGGGTTCTCATTGCATGACCTTCCCCTCTCATACCCAAGTTCCCGAGTCGAGGCAACTTTGGTGATGGCGGACACGTGGCCTTAGGCACGAGTCAGGGTTTCCTAAATTCTCCCAAAATAAAATATTTAGGTGGCGACTCTGTATCTGGCAAAGCAGTCCATGTTTGGCACTTCTTTATCAAAATTAGTTTTCCAAAATGATTTGCCGGATTTGGATTCTTTGGTGATTTATCAGTCTCACATTGCACTTTGTGAGATCAGATTAAGAACCGTGACATTGAGTCCGAACTGTAGTAGCCTAGAGAACAAAACGAAATTCGTGCCCCCATTCACGCGCGGATATCGGAGAGTTCTCGCAGGGCGCGTCTATAGACCTATTTGTTATGAAATTAGAAACCTTAGGGGGCATAATGTAATTTCTAGAACTACAAGGGGTAATTTGTAATTTAAGTAAAGCACAAGGGGTGTGTTTATAATATACCCCCCCAAAAAATTTGATCTTTACTTTATATTTGTTATAGCAATCCCGGGTTTTCCCCTTTTATGTATTGTATTCCGGACTCGGTTCCGTGGATGTCTGTGTTGTATATGTTGCATTTCCATCCTTTAATTCTTTGTATTTGAGTTTTGGGATGTGTTGGGCAGGTTTGTTACAGGTTGGGTGTGTTTTGAAACAAATGGTTGCTACCCAGTTTTTGGTGTCTTTGCTCGAGCGAGGCTTTTGTCGCTCGAGCGAGCCATGTGTTTTAGTTCCTTCGCTCGAGCCAGGGTTCCTTCGCTCGAGCGTGCTTCTGGGTTGCAGACTTGATGCTTCGTGTTGTTGGCTCGAGCGAGGCTTTCTGGGCTCGAGTGGGGTCCGTTTGTGTCTGGTCGCTCGAGCGACAAATTCTTCGCTCGAGCGAGGTTTGAATATATCAGTTCACAGCAACAGTTTCTTTTTCACTTTTTTATCATCTCCTTAGTCAAACCCTAGCCCCGACTGCTTCTCTCTCTATATACATCTTCTCTCTACAAATCCATCTAGTTCTAGTGGTCTTCTACCCTAGTCTCTTTGTAAGAAAGATAGAGCTTGGTGTGGGCTTCACTTCAATCCGAAAAGGTTGGTGTTTGGAGCACCTTAGGTTTCCACCTTCATCTCCTTTGAGTCGCTTCTCTTGAGGTAGGGATCACCTACTTCTCTCTATGAGTTTTAACTTGAATGTTGGGTATTTTGGATAGATGGTGTTGTTTGGCAATTTTGGGAAAGCAAGGGTTTGTTTTGAAGTTATAAAAAAGGGGTTTTCAATTGTTAAACTCCATGTGTGTGTGAGACCTTGGAAAATGGAATTATTGTTACTAAATTGATGAAATTGAGCCTTAGGGTTGATATTTGAAAAAAGGGGAAAATGCCCTAACTAAGTTGAATAATTAATTTGAATAATCAATTTGGGGAAATATGAAATTGAGTTGGAAATCATGAAATTGGGAAATTATGGAATGGAATGGTGTGGTTGGATAAATAAATCACTCACCTATGAAAATGTTGAGATTTTATCCTTTTGGTAAATTTATTATCTGTTTAGAAATAACTGCTTTAGGTTATCGGTGGAGGATAATCTTGATTGTTGTAGACACTGTATGTTGATTAGGGAAAACTGAAACTAATCAAATGTGCTATGTCACTGAATATGACGGTTGAATTGCCACATGGAACATGTGTCTAGAGTGATCATTGTATATGATAAACTGTTTAAATACATTGCATATGTATCTTGTTTGGGAGGAGATAGGGGATGTACTCCATGATTTGGAAGGAGATAGGGGATGTACTTTCAAACCTGTTTGGGAGGAGATAAGGGATGGACTCCATTGATAATTAAGTTGGCCGGAGTGTCCAGGGTGAAAGTCCCGAAATCTTAATGACGTTTGCATAACGTAGATAATTGAAGTATTTTAATATGAGTTGTAGTCTCATTTGAAATGTGGATAATGGAAGTGCTTTAATATGAGTTGTAGTCTCATTTAATTGTTGCCTAGATAATGAGCCATGTCTATGAACTTGAATTGGATAAATAAAGGAAAGTGGAAGGAAACAAGGATGTATTGTCATGGAACTGGGAAGTGTTGTAAACTGGTTTACAAGTGTTAACCATTTATCGAATACTAATGTTTTTGTTATTTTTCATATTTGGTTTAGTATATCTCTGCTGGGCTTTGGCTCATCCTCTATGGGACATCATTTTCAGGTACATGTGATATGCCACCTCCAAGGACGTAACCTGGGAGGCTTAAAGGCTGAAAGATCTTTTGTTGATATCTTTTGCTATTATATGTAAATTCAAGCCAAGGGCTTAATGTGTTTTGAGTTAGTACTCTCTTTTTGTAACCAAGTGTTGGCTTGGAAAGTTGTAAGCCCATAGGGCATTTACTTTTGTTGTCAACATGTAATACTTTTGTACTGAATACTCTGATAAATGGAAATATGCCTTATTCTCCTATGTTTATGGATGTCATGAATGTTGGGTTTATATGTATTATTTTGAGGGCGTTACAACTTGGTATCAGAGCGTGCCAGGTTTGAATACTTTGGGTACGTGGGAAGTGGTTAGTACCACAATGGGTTGGTCTCGCTTGTTAGAGACTATGTATGATGTTATGTGCTTATGTGATAACATGCTTACGTGACTAAGTGGGTATGGAATATAGTTTCTAGGATGTTGATTCGATCCTTGGGTTTCTGGGAGTCCTGTTGGAAAAGCACTTGATCAATGTTGTTTCTAACTGGAACTCTAGCAATGCCATGGGACTGTCATTATCCGGAAACGAAATTCGTAAGTGCTTATGTGATTGTCTGCTTACGTGGAATGAATTACTGTTGTCCAACGTATTAAGACGCGAGTGAAATAGCTTTGGCACATTTGTGAATATGCTAATGTTTTCATTGCCTTTATTAGGATGTCAGGACGAGGACGTGGTGGTAGGCGAGGTAGGCCTAGGAGGTAGGAGATGCCTATACCGGATGGGATTTTGGCGCAGGAGGAGGGTGTTGGTCAGGCCAATGTGGCTGAGCCAGTAGGTCAGCAGGCCATGGACGCCTTAGCCCGCGAGATGGCAGGAGCATTGAGGGAATCCATGGACATTCTTAGAGTTGAGAATCAAGTCCAAGCCCATGTTGCCGAAGTGGGGCCTTCTTTCCTGAAGAGGGAGTTTTCCCGGTCTAATCCGGATGAGTTTCTGGGGGATCCCAAAGAGCCACTTAAGGCTGATGAGTGGCTTGAGCAGATGACGAAGACATTTGAGATGCTTGGCATCGAAGACGGGGCCTTGAAGGTGACCTTGGCGTCTTTCTAGTTGAAGGGAGACGCGGGTCAGTGGTGGAAGTTCGTACGGAGCCGTATTGGAGAAACTTGGGAGGCTTTCGTTGATGCCTTTCAGGAGAAGTTTTTGTCTCCCACTGTCAGGGAGAAGTTTAGGGACCAGTTTTGTCGACTCAAGTAGCTAAACACACCTGTGGTGGAGTTTGAGGCCACCTTTACTAGCCTATCTAGGTTTGCACCTGAGCTAGTGGCGTCTGAGGAACGCCGTTGTCTTGAGTTCAAAAAGAAGTTAAGGACCGGGCTCAAGCTTAGGGTTGTTGGGTCCATGACTCAGGAGTATGGGCGCCTTGTGGATGTTGCGGCCTATCTTGAGATTATTATGCATGAGGAGGAGGAGAGGACGAGGGGCTCCAAGACGAATCAAGAAAGTCAGGGGGACGGTAAGAGGAAGAGGGGCTTTGACCCTCAGCAGTCCCAGGGAGCATATTCTAGATCTACCTTTCCAGTACCGGGCTCAAGTTCTAGGAGAGACGGATATGGAGACTTCACTTGTTACAAATGTGGTCAGCTGGGCCACAAGTCTCCAGCTTGCTCGCAGAAGGGAGGGGGGCAGAGAGCAGCTTCATCTTTGGCTGGTCCTCAGAGCCAAAGTCAGGGCAAAGGCCAGCCACTCTCTTGTTACCAGTGTGATCAGGCGGGGCACCTGAAGAGGTTTTGCCCGCAGTTGAGTGGCACATATGGTGCATCTAGTTCGAGGCAGACTCAGAGCTATCAACCAGCTCAGTCAGTTCAGGCCTTAGGGGCCAATCAGGGAGCTTCTTCAGCTCAGTCTGTGCAGTAGTCTTATACTCCGAGAGGTGAGCTGGTAAATCAGAGAGCTTCATGGCATGTGTATGTTGTTACCGCGCAGGACCTAGTACCGGCTCCATCTGTTGTGAGAGGTGCCTTTTGTTTTGCAACTCGGTTGCTAATGTGTTGATTGATACGGGTGCATCCCATTTCTTTATATCTGCTGCATTTGCATCTGTTTTGGGGTTAGAGTTGGCGCAGTTAGCATCTCCTATTTGTGTTGTATCACTTGTTGGGGGTGAATTGATTTTGAAGCAAGGATGTAGAGCATGTGATATTGAGGTCGCCGACCGCCGGCTTCCATTTTCTTTTGTAGTGATGGCTATGTCGGGTTTTGACGTGATTTTGGGTATGGACTGGTTGTCGTCATACCAGGCTGTTATTGATTGCTACCGCCAGAGGGTTACTGTATGTACCTTAAGCGGGGACTATTTTCATTTCTTGGGGGACCGGGTTGGTAGAGTTTTGCCACCGGTGCATGATCCGCGAGGGCGGAGTGAGCTTAGTTGCCTTCTCGCTAGCTGTATGAGTAATGAGTGTGATGAGACCCGAATTGAGTTAAAGAGAGTGGTTCGTGAGTACTCGGATGTCTTTCCCAAGGATCTTGTTAGCTTACCACCCCATCAAGAGATTGAGTTCTCTATTGATTCAGTGCCTGGCACGGCACCGATTTCTATGGCACCGTATCGTTTCGCCCCAGCCGAGTTGAGTGAGTTGAAGATTCAACTCCAGGAGTTGCTAGATAAAGGCTTCATCCGCCCTAGTACTTCGCTGTGGGAAGCACCAGCCCTCTTTGCTAAAAAAAAAGATGGGGCTTTGAGACTTTGTATCGATTACTGAAAATTGAACCGGGCTACCGTTAAGAACAAATACCCTATGCCTCGTATAGATGATCTTTTTGACCAGTTGAAAGGATCCCGTTGTTTCTCTAAGATTGACTTGAGATCGGGTTACTATCAGTTGAGGGTCAGGGAGGAGGATATCCCGAAGACGGCATTCCGTACGCGATATAGCCACTATGAGTTTCTGGTGATGCCTTTTGGGCTCACTAATGCACCGGCAGTATTTATGGACTTGATGAACTGGATATTTCGGGAGTTCTTAGATCGCTTTGTGGTCGTCTTTGTGGACGACATTCTGATTTATTCACCTTCTGAGGACGAGCACGAGGAACACTTGAGAGTGGTGCTTGAGTTGCTTAGAGCCTATAAGTTGTATGCTAAGTTTGGGAAGTGTGAGTTTTGGCTAACAAAGATTAAGTTCTTAGGCCATGTGGTATCCGGGGAAGGGGTGTCTGTTGATACATCCAAGATAGAGGCGATGCAAGATTGGGCACAGCCTAAGAGTGTTTTTGAGATCCGCAGTTTTCTGGGATTGGCCGGTTATTACCGTCGGTTTATGAAAGATTTCTCTAGGCTAGCTTCGCCGTTGACTAGATTGACTCGGAAATGGATCAAATTTGTGTGGAGTAAGACTTGTGAAAAGTCATTCCAAGAACTTAAAGTTAGACTTACCACCGCTCCAGTTTTGATTATTCCGGAGAGAGGTTTGGGTTATGCGGTTTATTGTGATGCTGCACGAGAGGGTTTAGGTTGTGTGTTGATGCAAGAGGGGAAAGTGGTAGCCTATGGCTTGCGGCAGTTGAAAACATACGAGAAGAACTACCCTACGCATGACCTAGAGTTAGCAGCTGTAATATTTGCCTTGAAAATTTGGAGGCACTACCTTTATGGTGAGAGGATCGAGGTGTTCTCGGATCATAAGAGTCTAAAATATCTATTTACACAGAAAGACTTGAACTTGAGGCAGAGGAGGTGGATGGAGTTCATTGAGGATTACGACTTCGAGTTGCATTACCATCCGAGGAAGGCCAATGTTGTGGCCGATGCCCTTAGTAGGAAATCCATTAGTGATGTAGCTTGTATAGCCATCCGGGAGTGGGAATTGTTGGGTGCACTCGAGGAGTTTGATTTGCTTCTGGGTGAATCTATTGAGTCTGCGACCTTGTTTTCTGTAGTTGCACACCCTACACTTGTGAATCGAGTGTTAGAGGCATAGAGAAGTGACCTTGAGGTAGAATCCCTTCGGGAAAAGATCTCCAGTAGGAAGGTTGAGAAGGGTTTGACTGTGTATCCTGACCTGAGGGTGAGGTACCGAGACCGTCTATTTGTGCCAGAGTCTTGCTGAGAGGAGGTACTCCGAGAGTTTCACCATTCACGCCTTGTGGTGCATCCAGGAGGCACTAAGATGTATCGTGATTTGGGTCGCCAGTTTTGGTGGCGGGGTATGAAGAAAGATGTGGCAGTTTTTGTGTCTAGGCGCCTTACTTGTCAGCAAGTGAAGGCCGAGCATCAGAGGCCAGCGGGTTTGTTACAACCCTTGCCTATTGTCGAGTGGAAATGGGAGCATGTCACGATGGACTTCGTTGTAGGTCTTCCGAGGACTCAACGGGGTAGTCATGCTATTTGGGTAGTCGTAGACCGGTTGAATAAGTCAGCGCATTTTATTCCTATGTACGCGAGAGATTTGATAAGTCATCTTGCCGACTTGTATATTCAGGACATAGTGAGGTTGCACGGGGTCCCAGTGTCGATCGTCTCAGATAGAGATCCGTGTTTTACTGCTAGGTTATGGCAGAGATTGCCGAGTGCCTTGGGCACTAGAATGACCTTTAGCACGGCTTATCATCCTCAGACTGACGGGTAGTCCGAGCGTACTATTCAGATCCTTGAGGATATGCTTCGAGGTTGTGTCCTTGACTTTAGTGGGTTGTGGGAGAGGCACTTGCCCTTAGTGGAGTTTGCCTACAACAATAGTTTCCAATCGAGTATTGGTATGGCACCGTTTGAGGCCTTGTATGGCCAACCGTGTAGGTCTCTAGTTTGTTGGGCCGAGGTGGGTGATGCACCTTTGTTGGGCCCCGAGTTGGTTCGGGAGACGACGGAGAAAGTTGAGCTTATCCGTAAGAGGCTAATTATAGCCCAGAGTTGCCAAAAGAGTTATGCTGACCGTCAGAGGAGGTGGGTGATCTCGTCTTTCTAAAGATATCACCTAGGCGGGGTTTGATGAGGTTTGGGAAGAGAGGGAAGTTATCCCCTCGGTTTATTGGCCCTTTCGAGATCCATGAGAGGATTGGCGAGGTTGCCTACCGTTTAGCATTACCGCCACAGTTGTCCGGAGTTCATGACGTGTTTCATGTTAGTATGCTTCGAAAATAAGAGCCAGATCCATCGTGTATACTGGATTGGACCGACTTAGAGGTTGATGAGGATGCCTCGTATGAGGAGAGACCAATGCGGGTCTTGGATAGACGGGAAAAAGTCTTGCGAGGAAAGATGATACCCTTGGTAAAAGTACTATGGAAACATCATGGGATTGAGGAAGCCACATGGGAACGTGAGTTGGATGTCCATGAGAAATATCCGGACTTGTTTGTTAATGTTTAGCCATGTATTGGAAACTTTGTTTTGTTGATAAACTCTAAGAACATTGTATATGTTTTGGTTTATGGAAGTAATGGAAGCGTAATTTAACATTGTATATGTTGAATGTGTTGTAGAAATGCAAAGGTATCATTAACGTTGAATATGTTATGGAATTGTGAAGCATGTGTATTGGAATTAGTTGAATTTCAAGGAAAAGCATATTGATAATGCATATTGAATTATATTGTAAATTGCCTCTTTAGAAGAGATGGGATGACCGGTAATGGGTTAGGTTGTTAAATATTGAATTGTAATATTGTTGAGGATGGAAAAATCACAATTTTGAAACTTATATCTAATTTCGGGGATGAAATTCCTTAAGGGGGGGAGGTTATAGCGATCCCGGGTTTTCCCCTTTCATGTATTGTATTCCGGACTTGGTTCCGTGGATGTTTGTGTTGTATATGTTGCATTTCCATCCTTTAATTCTTTGTATTTGCATTTTGGGATGTGTTGGGCAGGTTTGTTACAGGTTGGGTGTGTTTTGAAACGAATGGTTGCCACCCAGTTTTTGGTGTCTTCGCTCAAGCGAGGCTTTTGTCACTCAAGCGAGCTATGTGTTTTAGTTCCTTCGCTCGAGCCAGGGTTCCTTCGCTCGAGCGTGCTTCTAGGTTGCAGACCTGAAGCTTCGTGTTGTTGGCTCGAATGAGGCTTTCTGCACTCAAGCGAGGTCCGTTTGTGTCTGGTCGCTCGAGCGACCAATTCTTCGCTCGAGCGAGGTTTGAATATATCAGTTTGCAGCAGCAGCTTCTTCTTCATTTTTTCATCATCTCCGTTACTCAAACCCTAGCCCCAGCTGCTTCTCTCTCTACATACATCTTCTCTCTACAAATCCATCTAGTTCTAGTGGTCTTCTACCCTAGTCTCTTTGTAAGAAAGATAGAGCTTGGTATGGGCTTCACTTCAATCCGAAAAGGTTGGTGTTTGGAGCACCTTGGGTTTCCACCTTCATCTCCTTTGAGTCTCTTCCCTTGAGATAGGGATAACCTACTCCTCTCTATGCATTTTAACATGAATATTGGGTATTTTGGATAGACGGTGTTGTTTGGGAATTTTGGGAGAGCGAGGGTTTGTTTTAAAGTTATAAAAGGGGGTTTTCAATTGTTAAACTCCATGTGTGTGTGAGACCTTGGAAAATGGAATTATTGTTGTTAAATTGATGAAATTGAGCCTTAGGGTTGATATTTGAAAAAAAGGGAAAAATGCCCTAACTAAGTTGAATAATTAATTTGAATAATCAATTTGGGAAAATATGAAATTGAGTTGGAAATCATGAAATTGGGAAATTATGGAATGGAATGGTGTGGTTGGATAAATAAATCACCCACCTATGAAAATGTTGAGATTTTATCCTTTTGGTAAATTTATTATTTGTTTAGAAATAACTGCTTGGGCTATCGGTAGAGGATAGTCTTGATTGTTGTAGACACTGTATGTTGATTAGGAAAAACTGAAACTAATCAAATGTGCTATGTCATTGAATATGATGGTTGAATTGTCACATGGAACATGTGTCTAGAGTGATCATTGTATATGATAAATTGTTTAAATACATTGCATATGTATCTTGTTTGGGTGGAGATAGGGGATGTACTCCATGGTTTGGGAGGAGATAGGGGATGTACTTTCAAACCTGTTTGGGAGGAGATAAGGGATGGACTCCATTGATAATTAAGTTGGCAAGAGTGTCCAGGGTGAAAGTCCCGAAATCTTAATCACGTTTGTATAACGTAAATAATTGAAGTGTTTTAATATGAGTTGTAGTCTCATTTGAAATGTGGATAATGGAAGTGCTTTAATATGAGTTGTAGTCTCATTTAATTGTTGCCTAGATAATGAGCCATGTCTATGAACTTGAATTGGATAAATAAAGGAAAGTGGAAGGAAACAAGGATGTATTGTCATGGAACTGGGAAGTGTTGTAAATTGGTTTACAAGTGTTAACCATTTATTGAATGCTAATATTTTAGTTATTTCTCATATTTGGTTTAGTATATCTTTACTGGGCTTTGATTCATCCTATATGGGACATTATTTTCAAGTACAAGTGATATGCCACCTCCAAGGACGAAGCCTGGGAGGCTTAGAGGCTGAAAGATATTTTGTTGTTATCTTTTGGTATTACATGTAAATTCAAGCCAAGGGCTTAATGTGTTTTGAGTTAGTACTCTCTTTTTGTAACCAAGTGTTGGCTTGGAAAGTTGTAAGCCCGTAGGACATTTACTTTTATTGTCAACATGTAATACTTTTGTACTGAATACTCTGATAAATGGAAATATGTCATATTCTCCTTTGTCTATGGATGTCATGAATGTTGGGTTTATATGTATTATTTTGAGGGCGTTACATTTGTTAATTTTATTGAAACTCACATTTGTAGTGATATGTGATTAAATTCATTTAAGAAATCTTTTAATATATTTATTTAAGAAATATATAATGTGTGATTGGATTTAATTACAAAATATTTTATTTTTTAATAGCTCAATCAAATTTATCATGACCACCTATTATCAAATGAGACCATTAAAAAAAATAATCGTACTGAGGCTGGGGCTGGACCAATAAATATATGTTTTTATTAGTAATCAATATCATTAAAATAAATTTAAAACATTGAATATAATTTTAAAAATAATTAGAATTTCTCTAATTAGCATCCAATTTAAAAGAGCGTTTAGATTCGATGAGCCAATTTTTTTGGCCAATCTTAGTGATAAAAACCGTTCATTTTTTAAAGATTCGTTGAGTATATATTCATGAAAAAAATTGAGATGATCGGACATTAATAACTATATATTTAAATCACATTTGTTTTTAAAAAAATTAACAACAATTATAATGTTAGGAATAATTATCTATTTTTTTAAACAAATATAATTCAAATATATAACTACCAATTTTTATTACTTTTTTTTTTTTGCATAAATATTATATTTGAATAATTAAATTCAACTCTAAATTGAGTCCACAAAGCCTAAACATCATTTCAAATTAGGTAAATTATAAATACACCTATTGAAATTTGCTTAAAAAACAAATCGCCCTTGTAATTTTAGAACATACATTTCACTTCCTGAGATTTATAATTTTATAACAAATCGTCTATTTTATTAATAAATCATCAAATCAATTAGTAATTTTTAATGATATTATAAATATATTTTAATTAATAATTTAGATTATTTTATTTTATAATTATACTAGCGTATGCTCGTGCCTGAAGGCACGGTGTAAATAATGTTAGGATTATAATATAATTGTAATCGCAACACTATTTAAATTTAAGATTAAAATGCAATTATAAAAATATATTTAATAGACTACACTCTACAATTTCAAATAATCAAATATAAAAAAAAAAAATTAAATATCAAATAATGCACACCAACCAGTACTCTGTAATTTAAATGAAATTAAAATTAAAATGCACACCAGTTAGTGTTACTGCTGCTAATCAAATTCTAACTACATAAGAAAAACAAACATTATATTGTCATACGCCAAAAGAGTGAGTTAAAACTTTATTAAAAAAAAGTGGGTCGAAGCTTTCTAGAATATGTATGCTTTACAGAAGATGTGTCAATAACATCTCTTCAAACATGTGTTTGCCCAAACTCCCTCCTCATTACTTTCGAAAAAGTCTTTGTATCAACTTGTATGTATTCCCAATGAGGAACATGCACAACAATCTGGTAATTTATGAAAAAAAAATATAGATTGGTATATTTGTTAGAAATATACATATCAAAATACTTTGAGATTGAAATTACCTTATTACATCCCCATCGAAGCAAGCTAGTTGTATTTCTTCTTTTAAGCTCCATAAATTTTACGATCCAATCCTAAAAAAATCCATATTTACAATTATTATTAGATTGAAATTTTATAAAAAAAATCTATGTATATAATCAATAGAAAGAAATCTATATGGTTACCTTTTGATAAAACATGATTTAATGAACATGGAACACTACAACAACACTTCAGGATAAACAATATTTGTAGTAGAATCTAAACCATCTTTAGGGAGGAGAATACTTATACGATCAAAGGATATACATCTAGACAATGCCACATATAATTGGCCATGGCTAAAAACTGGTATGCGCAAATCAACCCCAACAAATTTCACAGATTGTCCTTGAGATTTATTAATGGTCAAGGCATATGCTAATCGGACTGGAAATTGACATCTTGTCATTTGGAAAGGCATTTCTGAAGAAGATGGTGTCAAAGATATCCTTGGTATGAATGCCAAATTGCCAAACTTTTCTCCAGTTAAAATTTGAGCTTCAATTATGCGAGTGTCGCACCTAGTAACCATCAATCTTGTACCATTACATAGTCCATCTTTCGATGCAATATTTCTTAACAATATTATAGGACAACCCACTTTCAACTCTAACTTAAAAGTTGGTAGCCCGGGAGGATCCAATGAATTTAAATATTCATTAGGATATCTATTTGTAATGGTAGGATCAATTTCATTATCTTCAGACATTTTATCTGCTGCAAAATAAGTATATAATCTCCCTAGAAAGATATTCAACGCAGTAGTATTAATGTCACTGACATCATCGTTACGCGCAGATAGAATGGTGCGTTCAGTTAAAAATGTTGGGGTCGAAATCTCTATCATATTCAACTGTGGGTAAACTGTAGAGAGCAATTCATTTAAATCTTGACATTTGTGTATTGTTGATGGAAGGTTGATGATTTCTTGAGGATTAGTCCCAATCTAAAAAAAAATGAAATCAATTAAAAAAAATATGAGTGTAAACACAATTTATTAATTTAAAATAATAAAGAAAAAGGTTAAAGTAGTGTTACCTCCATCAAGAAATTTGCAAAAATAGCATTTTCATGGTCTCCATGATTCAAGCGCATATTCAAATCCAAAGTTAAGATATGTATATGCTTCCACAGAACAAAGTGTCTTAATGATGCATTCATAATTTGCTCATGAATTCCATTGGGTATAACTGGTAAGATTTGTCGAAAGTCTCCACCAAGAACAACAGTAATTCCCCCAAATGGCTTTTCACTATCACGAATATCCCTCAATGTACGATCAACCGCCTCAACACAATGTCTATGTTGCATAGGAACTTCATCCCAAATTATGAGTTTTGTTTCTCTAAACAACTCAGCTTGTAATGATTGTTTCTGTGAAAGCTCGAGTGTATCTCTTACTACATCTACCATTTTCCATACATGGTGCATGCGGATTTCGAGCACCACATGGTCCATGTACCATACAACATTTGACAGTTTCAAAAAGCATAGGATCATCTTTTGGGTCTAGAAATTCTGCACAGACCGATTTGTCTACTTGAGCACATGTCCGAATTTTGTCTGGACCCTTAAGAAATAAAAGTGCATGCATATGAGGGAGGCCTCGTTTTTTAAATTCAATTGTAAAAACATGTGCAACTTTATTTCTAAACACTTTATTTGCTTCTATCTCCTTCATCAAACATTTTCTCTTCAACTCAAAAACATGAGCAATTAAATCAGGATGATCAATAGGTTTTTGATGTGATAATAATGCTGAAGTAATTTCTGGCCAATTAGGGTTTGCAGTCATGGTAAGAAAAATATCTGGGTGTTGGTTGTATCTCTTGATAGCCATTGAATCTTGAAAGATTTCAAACATATGTCTAGGACTACCAGTAAATGAAGATGGCAAAACAAACCTTTGACCAATTTGACCAGGTCGCACATAATCTGGATCAATATCTAACAACTCTTGGTAAAGCTCAACCCAAAGTTTTCCTTGATTAAGCTTATAGTATGTCAATCGATTTTGCTTAGTTGTGGCCCAAGCATCTACCAAAAACTCTTGAAATAGTTTCCCACCTCTCAAAATAGTTGAATACTTTGTGGGTCGTTCAAACAAACGATAACTATAAAAATCCATTTGAGTAAGTCGATCAGTTGAAGGTCGGTAATATTGAACATTCCATAATTTCAACTCAGGTTCCCATCCAAGCTCACCATAAGAAAATAATAGAACATAATGTAATGGCAAGTATACTGGATGACATTCATTAATTTGCATCAACTCATTATTTCCTTGGAAATGTAAGATATTATCTCTCATTCTACTTACCTCTGTTCCATCACCTGGTGTTACAATCGCAATCTCATCTGCAGTTGGCAAGTTATACCGACGTCGATCCGTTGTTGAATTGTAATGAAGATGAGCAGGTAGATTGTGTCCTGTCGCGTCTAATTGATGTAAAATGGCATGAGCTTGGCGAAAATGTAGTTACAAATGCATTGCCTTGCAACAAACTATCCTGAATAGTTTTGAGCACATCCCTTCTCAATTTAGGATTTCTACGATTACGAATTTCTAACGCTGAATCAAGGTCATAGATATACAGTTGAGCATAACTCGCATCCTGCCCTGGTTGTGGTTGTAGTGATCCTATTCGATGTTGTAATTCCCCATGAATTGTGAATGATGTAGGACCCCTTCCACTGAGTACTCTAGGATCCAATGTAGCACCATGACTTGTAAAAGCATTGGCTGCATTGTACAATCGAGTATAACTTCGAAAGGATTTTGATTGATCATTATTCCCATCATACAACGCTTGAAGTGATGAACGAGGTGTAATAAGTAAAGGTAGCCTAATCTTCCCTTCCAAATAGCAAGTTCTGAATAAGGGACGCTTTATAGATGATTTGGTCAATTTTCATCCATCCAATGTAAGCCTAAACAATAAGGACATAATACATCCATCTTGCCAAGATAATGGCGGCAAGAATTGTTGTGTGCTCGGGCATCAATTGATGTACTCATAGGCATATCTTCTAATTCATCATCAGTACATAGATCTTCTTGAAGAAATTGATTTATAGAAGTAGACCTACGAATATTTGTGTATAAATAAAATTATATAAAACAAAATGGTAAGAATATGTATTTCAAGATTAGACATAGTAGTTTACCGATTCCTTTGTGGAGGTAAAGACGTGCTTGGCATAGAAAACGAACATGTAGAATGATGGGCAACCATTGATCAGTTTTGTGCCGAATGAGAATCTTCAGTTATTGTTTCCCATTCCAGGCAAGCGTGATTGCGACGATTTGGTGCTAAAGAAGGGTGTATTGGTTGAATATATTCTTCTGATCCCTCTTGTTCTCGTTGCGAGCATTGAAAGTATGGCTTTTCATTTTTTTCACGCTCTCGTCGTGCACGTTGGGCCAAAGCAGCTTTTGATATTACATTATCATTTTGTGCCTAAAATGAAAATATTTTGTCATTGGTGCAAAATATGTGAATATTTTGTACTTAACATGAAATATCTTCTTGTTTATTTTGTTTCTCTTAATTTTGTTTATATTTTATTTGTTTTATACCTTTAATAGTGTTATCTGTATTTATTTCTTTCTTTATGCATTTTGTTTTTTATAAAACAAAATAAAGAAGAAATAAAAATATATCTTATTTAGTTTATTCTTTCATTACATAGTTTGTCTTTATTTCTTCGTTTTTTTTTTCTTATTCTTTTCACATGTTACATTATAAATGCACATGTATCTATGCTAAATAAAAATAAATAAATTTGGAAAACACATATAAATAATAACAAATTATAGGAAAATATATTACAATCATTCTACGGGCAGAAACATAAAGTAACAAATTCACATAGTTTTGCTTCAGATTTTTTTAAAGGAATATATACCACTTGACATGCATTTGTCATTCTCTTGCCAGAAGGAGTCATCTTTTCTTTTTCCTTAGACATTGGGTTGACCTTTTCTTTTTCTTTTGCCTAACAAATATAAATAAAATATTGAAAAGATTTTAAAAAATCTTATATAAATAAAAATACATACAATGTTTTACTTGATTTTGTACTTACCGCACGAACACGAATAACATTAAGGTCATGCTCATCACGGATGACCACACCAACATTTCTAGATGGGGTTGTAGGAGTAGGCCTACAAAAATGGATTGTGAATAAATTAAAATCTGTATAATAAAGAGGTAATAGTAAGAGTATATATTTTAAGAATTAGACTGAGTTGTTTACCAATTGGGTGTTACAGAAGGTTGTCTTGGGTTAATACATTCATTTGATCTCTCTTGTTCTCGTCGCATGTGTTGTCCTAATTGGTATGCAGAACATGAGTTTTGATTTTTTTTCACGTTCTTGTCGTGCACGTTGAGCCAATGCAGCTTTTGATAGCACATTATCATTGTGTGCCTAAAATGAGAATATTATATAATTAGATGCATAAAATATGAAGATTGTCCAATCTCTTGCTTCCCTCTAATCATGTATTTGTTCTCAAAAGTTTAACTAATTTTTCTTCTTCACTCGGTTGAGTTGTTAGTCACATAAGAACCAATGTGTGTATTGATAAAATTTAAAAAGGGAGGAAAAAAACTCATGGAATTTCACCAAATGCCAAAAAGACACTATTCATCTAATGTATACCAGTGCCTAAAGGCACAGTGTGAATAATATTGGTACACATATTCTACAAAAATCAATTAACATAAATTATTAATATTGGTATCACATCCTTTACAAAAAAATTAATTCAAAATGATAATAATTTCATTGCTACAGAAATCAATTATAATAAATCAATTCAAGACGATAATAATTTCACTGCAATATAAAACTCCACACATAAGACTTCCTCCACCATCTATAGCAACACCACCGTCGGCCGTGACTTCAGCAGGTATCGTACGATGGCGGTTCATTTAAGTTAAAATATAATTTATCAAATTCATTGCTAAAAGTTTAAGTTAAAATATTAATTCAGATTTGAATTTTTTTTTATAGAATTTCACCGTCTAAAAAAAGTATAGAATTTAAAATCGCCGTATGTTAACACATTTTTAAAATTTTAAAATGTGGTTTGAGTTGAATCATATATAAACTTTAGTGTATTTATGAGAAAATCTATATATATCTATAATGTATTTAAACAATGTCACCTTAAACATTTTTTGAGTAGTATGTATTTAAATATTTTTTTGATTAAAATAATATTAAAAGAACAAATAAGTTAAAAATGTATATAATCATTTTACATTTTTTTTCTCATATACATCATATCTAAACATAATTATTTTAACCTACTAAAGTAACCAAAAAAATTAAAATAACTTACTAAATTAACCAACCTTCCATACACCTCCTATAATTCTGCGTGGCTTTATTATTTTTTTTTAGAGACCGCACTCATGTTGCTAATTGCACTCATCTTTTTTGTCCTACGTTGAAAAGATAAATATTAGATCATTGAGTACGTATAATGTGAATATTAGTGTGTAATGTTTTCTAGTTTCCGCTTCCCTCTTCGTTCTTCGTGTTCTCTCCGTTATATTATAAGTAAAATTAAAATTTAAAAAAATCTATATTCTATAATTAAAAACTTCATTTCATTTTTCATTTTCTTCTCTTATATGTTTATTATGATATGTTGTAACTGCAACATGTGTTCAAATTAATGTTCAGACAAATGCATTAACATATTGTACAAATGCTTACTTTAACATGGTTTAGAAAAATATTTTACAATCAGTCAAAACAATTGAATAAATATTTTTAAAAAAATAACTCATAAAAATATACATAAAAAAAAAAGAGTATATGATACTATGCAATTCTAACAAAAATCTATATAAAAAAATAATAATAAATATTCAAAAAACAAACTTTTTAAAAATGTTGAGAAACCATATTACGGGATTTGCATGTTCCTTTCCTTTGCCAGAAGGGACAGCCTTTTCTGTCTCCTTTGATATTGCTTTGCATTTTTCCTTTTCCTTTCCCCATAAAAAATAAGTAGAATATATAATTCAAATATATTTTTTAAATGATAAGAAAATGCATGCGAATGTAAGTTACTTGTAGGCTTACCTCACGAATGCGAATAGTATTAAGGTCACGCTCATCGCGGATAACAACATTAACATTTCTTTCTTGAAGAAATTGAATCTATATATACAAAAACTTTAGAGTGATAAATAAAATTTTGTACACATAAATAAGAAAAAAAAAATCATTTCTTTCTTGATGTTACCGTTCGGCGTAAGTCTTCATCCACCTATAAAGTATGAGGGAAAAAGCATTTATTAGAAGAAAATTAGATATGATAAGTTTAAAATAAATAAATAAATAGGTCTTACATTATAAGAGATGTATTTAAATTTCTATAGAGGGAGAAAAAAAAAATAATAAAAGAAAAATAAAAGAACACTTACTTGACCGAAAATAGTGATATTGTCCATAACTATTGTACTTCACCTTGAAATGTTTGGTTATATAATTATGGTTGCTCGATGATGTATTTTAACAATCACATTAAAATGATAAAATTAAAATCAACCCTAGCAACATGAAGAGTACTAAAATGGGAACACAACAATTGTCCAAATTTGAACTCTTCTCTTCCCCAGCTGACTTCAATTTTATAGTGTTGAAATTAAATTTAAATTTATCATTATCATTTAGAAAGTCCAAACATAAATATATGCCACAAAAAAAAAAAAATGTTTAAAGGAATCTCACATCAGAAATATGTCTTACCAATAGAAACAATATATAAAGGAAAAAAAGTTACAAATCCATGGAAACCAAATCTTCTTGGAAGGCGATCAGCCTCTGTTTCTTGACTCGGTAATATTCCTCTTTTAGCTACTTGTTTTTAGTAGTTGTGTGCTGAATGTGCTTGTGCTCATTAACAACAATGTTACTAAGGAGGTTGTTTTGACATGGAAAGTTTGGACGTTGTTAAGTTATTTATTTTTATTGTTTTTCAATTATTATTGTTCTAATAATTCATATGAATTTGAATTTATCTTACCTTTTTGTAATATATAAAGAATAAAATTACCCCTTTGTAAAACAATTATTTTTTGATCCCGAAAATGGATGTGCAGAAAGGCTAAATAAAATTACCCCTCTAAAACAATTATATCGTGTAAAGGATATGATACCAATATTAATAATTTATGTTAATTGATTTTTGTAAAATATATGTACCAATATTATTTATACCGTATCTTCAGGCACGGGCATACGCTAGTCTATATAGGACATGAGTCTACCCCGATAGGTGTAATTAAAATATAAATTTTAATTTTGAATTCATACTATATTTTTTATGTTGTTTTAGTGATGAAAGTATTTTTTAGTAAGTCAAGTAAATAGTTTTAGTAGAAATTAACACTTGACATAAGAAGAGAAGGCTACTTGGTAAAAAGAGAGAACGAAATTCATGAATAATAGTATAAATTGATAGGATAGATATGTGCAAAATAATGTGATATTAGACATTTTTATATTAAGAAGCAGTTTGATACTTTTTTTTGTCTAAAGCATCAAGTTGCTTTAAAAAATAAAAAATATTTTGTCTATTTTTACCCATTACTTCATTAGTTGCATTGAATCATAGTTCATGCCACTATGCCACATACATTAGTATCGGTCAATTGACATCACTAAATCTTGAAAAATCACTAATATCCCTTATTATATAGATACTTCATTGCAATTATATATGTGTAATGGATAAATTGACCTTATTATCTTTCTTTTTAAATAAATAAATAAATAAATAAAATACTTCACTGCAATTAGCTAAAAGTAATTGAATTATTTTTTAAAATTCAGCCCATCTCTATATGTGTCAATTCCGGAAGATAAAATTTCTGAGCCTACTTCACCAATCACCAAATATCATTCATATTTTTTCCAATCAAAATATGAAAATTCTTTGGGAGCAGAGAAAAGCAGCTGCAGAAATTTAGCTAATTACATTGGGCTTTTTTTCCTTCACAAAAGATTAACATGAATACAGAAGTTGTGCTTCCTTTTGTGGTATTTTCTTTGTGTTCTTAGTGCTATAATGACTGCCAACCATTTAAAACAAATATATGCACCACCGATAAAATTACAAAAAGGTGCATCTATTGGGTAAATTGAAGTGATGCAGATAATCCCAGATTCAGAAAGAAAAAGAAGAAGGCAGAATGGAGTGACTACCTGCTCTGGTGGTTTGTTTAAGGCAGGTGATACAGAAATGCTAGAAGCAAGGCCTAAACCTGATAGTATATCTTTAAGAATACCACTGATGCCAAGGAGTAGCAAAATGTGATTTCGATCTGTCATAATTCAATTTGAAGGAAAATTGTCCAAAACTCGAAGAAAATTGATAGAGAACAATTGAAGATCGCAAGAACAATTATGTTGGATCTTACAGAAGTGAAGCAACTACAGAAATTTAGCTATTTACATTGGGTTTTTTTTCTTCACAAAAGATTAACATGAATGCTCTAGAAACTGATTCAGAAACTGATTAAAGATACAATCTGTTCATACTCATCCCAGTAATATGTTCATACTCATTCAGAAACTGATTAAAGATACAATATGTTCTTGAATGAGATTAAAGTAAAATTGAATAAGTTTCTGCAGAATATGAAAATTCTTTGGGAGCAGAGAAAAGCAACTGCAAAAATTTAGCTATTTACATTGGTTTGTTTTTTTCTTCACAAAAGATTAACATGAATGCTCTAGAAACTGATTCAGAAACTAATTAAAGATACAATCTGTTCATACTCATTAAAGATACAATCTGTTGGGCACGTTATTTAAATAGATATTGGGTTAGACACAATTGTCCTACATGAACAGGTTTCTTTATGGAAAATGAATTTAAAGCAGGCTGTATGAATAAGGAAAATGAATAATTCATATTTTTAAAGACATGTATCTAGCTTTAAAAATAAATAATCCATATTTATTTTATAATCCACAAAGAAACCATTATGCATTCATTCTTGTTTAAACAGGAGTGCAAATTCATTTTAAACATGACTGATTTCTTTAAAAATGAATAATTCAAAATGAATAAGGATAATGAATAAAGTAATGTTTAACAGCATATATCTTGATTAAGATACATGCCTTTGTCATTATGCAAAAACCATCCTGTTTAAATCTGTGCCTAAATGCTTCTATGCATTATTCATATTAGATGGTTTTCAGGCACGGGCATGAATCAAGCCAATAGGTGAATACTTATGCAACCACCAGAAACATTTTTTTATAAAAGTAATCCATTTATTCAATCATTGAGAGAGAAAGAGAGAACAGACAACAGACGAACAGAGACAGAGACATTAAATTATCATGTTCATACTCATTCAGAAACTGATTAAAGATACAATCTGTTATTGAATGGATCTGTTCTTGAATGGGATTAAAGTAAAATTGAATTAGTTATAAACCATTATGCATTCATTCCTGTTTAAACAGGAGTGATTTCTTTAAAAATGAATAATTCAAAATGAATAAGGATAATGAATAAAGTACTGTTTAACCCAATATCTCTTAATTAAGATACATGCCTTTGTCATTATGCAAAAACCATCCTGTTTAAATTCGTGCCTAAATGCTTCTATGCATTATTCATATTAGATGGTTTTCAGGCACGGGCATGAATCAAGCCAATAGGTGAATGCTTATGCAACCACCAGAAACATTTTTTTATAAAAGTAATCCATTTATTCAATCATTGAGAGAGAAAGAGAGACTAGACAACAGATGGACAGAGACAGAGACATATTAAATCATGTTCATACTCATTCAGAAACTGATTAAAGATACAATCTGTTATTGAATGGGTCTGTTCTTGAATGGGATTAAAGTAAAATTGAATCAGTTTCTGCAGATTGATTCACTTAAATGGGATTAATCAATCAATCTGCAGAAACTGATGATCGTCACATTAAACTGTAGAAACTCATTTAATCAGATTACAGATTGATCATCAGTTTCTGATTTAATCAGTTTCTACAATCTGATCCCATTTAAACTGATTAAAGTGAACATTTGTAAACTGGTACAAAAAGGGAATTTTGAATCAGAAACGTTATGAAGAGGAGAAAATAGAATTCAAAACTCGAATTCCTCCGAATGTGAAATACAACAGAGAGGGACCAAAATTACCTTGCGAAGGGAACAACCAAGGGTGGGAGAGAGCAAGAACAAACTAATTAAAGTGGAATTAATCTGTTCCCATTTAATCTGGTGATTTCGATCTGTCAGAAAAAATTGTCAAAACTCGAAGAAGAGAAAAACCCTAAAGCAGAGAGAGACCAAAATTACCTTGCGAAGGGAACAACCAAGGATGGGAGAGAGGGAACCTTGCGAATGGTGATGATGAGCAGCGGTGCAAGAACAAACTGATTAAAGTGGAATTGATCCCATTTAATCTGCTCTACAATCTGTTCTTGATCATTCAAAAAATACAACAGAGAGAGGGAGGAAGACAGGAATACCTAGTGATGAAGAGGAGTGTCGGTTACAATAATAAATGATTAGATTGCGAGTGGTAATGAAGAGGAGCGTCGCAAGAACAAACTGATGAGAACAGAGAAGGGAGAGGGATAAAGATAGAAGGCATGAGAGACGTAGGCAAGCGGGAAGGTGAGGAGAGAGATAAAAATAGAATAGAGAGGAGACGTGGGGAAGTAGGAGGCTGACTCTTTGGGCGGGAATAAGTGTAGATATGTATTGATATAAAATTAAGGGGTTATCTGAGTCATCCATGTGAATATACAAATAAATCATGACCCTTGAAATGCCCTAGTAGGACAATTGTGTCTAACACATTTTCAAAATCCGTTTTGCTTTATTATATAGATATGAGAGTAGTTATAAATTTAATTTTTTAGTTAATAATATTAAATAAAAAATTATGACATTAAAGTATTTATAATTTTTCAAATCACACGAGATAATTTATATTTTATATAAATCTCACAAGATGTGTTTGTGATTTATCCATCAAATTAAAATGGTCAATTTTAGATAATCTAAACACATTTAAAACTATTAAATTCATTATATAATTGTATATGAAATATATTATTATATATTAATAAGAATTACATCGTTCTAAATCAAGAAAATTCTATAGGATTATTAAATTATTTTTGGGTAAATTACTAATGTTTACTTAAATTATAAATTACCCGTTGTGGTTCTAGAAATTACATTATGTCCCCTAAGGTTTCTAATTTCATAACAAAGCGGTCCTTTTATTAATAAATCATTAAGTTAATTAATAGTATTTAATAATGTTAAAATGTTTATTTCAATTAATAACTCGGATAATTTTATTATTATATAGATAAATAGTTAGAATTTCACTTCTTCAATTAATTTTGTTCAATAAAAAATTCTAACAATATAATATTTGTATTTTTCCTAATCACAGAGGGCAATTCGTATTTTAAGCAAACCTCAGGAGGTGTATTTATAATTTATCCTAAATATAAATTATAATTATAAGTGTTTTGTTTTAAAATAGAAAGTCACCATTAAACTATATCATTATGTTTGAAAATCTTATATAAAATTTAGGGAGATTTATTTATTTATTTTTAAATTATTAATCCATAAAATATTCTTATATTCCAATAAATCCTATCATTTGAACATTTCATCTATCATATCCTAATTTTCATATTTAAGATATTTTATTGACATTTCTACCTTTAAATATTTTTTAAACGGTTAGCAATTTAATAATGTGAACATTTATATTTTATAATATGAATAGTGACATTGACATATTAATATTCGCATTAACAGTGTAAACATTCATGACAGAACATTCACACTATCAATATAAATATTATGAAAGATATTTTGATAACTATATCACTCATAAGACTTATTGAAATATAAAAAAACAATGTAGATTAAATAAAACATAAATAGGTAAAAAGAAATTTATGAAAGAAATACCCTTAAAATTTATGTTTATATAACATCATTTTAGAATAATCAGGTAAAATTTCATGATAAAAAATTATAAAATATAATCATAATAAAAAGAAGAAAAAATGGCTCGAAAAAAGACAAGATAGTCGTTTAAAATTTTTTAAAACATAACATCAACAATCTAAGAGGCTAACAAGATTACAAACCTCAAAGAGAAGAACATAATTTTTCAAAAGTGAAGTGACATCTGTATTAATAAAAAACCTCAGGGGTGTCAGTGTAATTTACCCAATAATAAAATCACCTCAAGAGAATTCCACTTCGAACCCTGATGTTATTAGCTTTTATACTGCGTTTCAACATCCAACATTCCATCAAAATTGGATGAAAAATACATGCCAACCTCTTGGCATAATAACCCATAACTCAACAGTCCCTTCCACTACCCCCCAACCCCACTTCCATTAACGCCCTCCATAGGCACAATACCAGCGGCTATCCACCGCTTTCTTACTCACCTTGGGCAGTATATAACTGTATTTCGGTCCACACTTACTAGCTCGGCAATTTCATCCATGATGGCTCCACCTACTCTAGCAACGGATATGCATCACTTTCTGGTACAAGAAAGAGAACACAAAATGCAATCTGAACAACCTTAGTAACTCTAGCAATATCTATAACATGTCTCTGCAAAACAGGCATATAGCCAGAGCACACAGTCGAAGGAAAAGTTTTAAAAGTACTAAAGTCCAAGAAACCAAAAGAGGATTTGATGTTCCTACGTGAAGTCGGAGCCCCTCCATAGAGGAAGGTCAACACCATAGGTTTTACATAAAAGGGACCTTACTTAACAAAAGAACATAGAATTGCAAACATTCTCTTTTAATTTTGGCAGTTGGGGGACAGGAACAGCCCCGGCAGATGTCATTCCACCATGGCTCGAGGACGTCTCTGATTGGTAAAAAAATCAAAAATTGAAATCAATAGAATTGGAACAAAAAATTGGAGGAAACCACATTTTTGCATTTGAGTGAACCAACAACCATTATGACTAAACATCAAACACATAACCATCATCATTTGGTTAAAAAAATGGAACATGTTTCTCTTCTCTCCAGTCCTTAATTGGACTAGAGAGGTTCAGCTGGCCCATCTAGGGCCCAGTTCGGTGATCCAAACCATTCAACATGTGGGCTGGACAAGTAGATGACCGGACATCAATAGCTATACAATCATATCACATTTGAATTTTAAAAAAAATGGATGGACTATTCTCAAAATCATAATTATTTTTAAGAGGACCCGATCATATGGCTACTGATCTTTACAACCATAATGAGAGAGAAGGCAACTATATCTTTAGGTTAGATTTTAGAAGGCTAACTACTGAACAACATGATAATAATATTTTTTTCATATGAAGATCATAATTACCAACGGAAATTGCAGTTGTGCTTCTCTGGTACCTAAAAAATTTTTAAAACGCAGATTAAAAAGGATTTTATAATTTTCTATAGTTCTAGAGATATAATTGAAGTGATAATGTTCTAGACACCAGTCAAAAATCTACTTACACATAGGACAAGGAATGTACAAGCTCCTGGAGGTCATCAGCTGAAAAACCAACCTCATCTTATAGAACATGGTAGTGTGTTGGCCTTGTGGTCCCCTATAAAGTAAACATGAGACAAAGAAAGTTCAATATACTCGCAATTGTCAAAGCAAGGTACAAAGATTACACAAGGATACATATAAGGACAAAATCAAAACTTCAAAAAGCATTTCTACTGTAAATAGGTTTGCATGTTAAGTATGTAAATCTAAATCCAAACTAACATCCGGGAAGTACTAACATTGTTGAATTGGGGAAAGAGATTATGGATGATGCCCATAGGTCTCGATATACCATTCACCCTGGTGGGACTAAGATGTATCATGATCTAAAGAGGACGTTTGGGTGGGAAGGTATGAAGAAGGACGTAGGAGAGTATGTTTCTCGATGTTATGTATGTCAACAGGTTAAGGCAGAACACCAATGACTGTTTAGACTTTTGCAGCCTCTCGAGATCCTTACTTGGAAATGAGAGTACATCTCTATGGATTTTGTGGATGGATTGCCACAGTCTAAGCAAGGGAATGAATTTATTTGGGTGATAGTGGATCAACTCACCAAATCTGCTCATTTTATTCCTATCAGTGTTCACCGAACTGCGGATAAACTAACTAGTTTGTATATTCGGGAGGTGGTGCGACTTTATGGCATGCCAGTTTCTATAGTTTCGGATCGTGAGCCGTTGTTTGTAGCAGATTTTTGTGAGAGTTTTCAGCATGCTTTGGGTGATAGGTTAGACTTGAGCACGTCTTATCATCCTTAGACAGATGGATAAACTGAAGGGGTAAATCAAATCTTGGAGGATATGTTGAGAGCTTGCGTTCTTGATCTTGGTGGTAGTTGGGAAGAACACTTGCCATTGGTGGAGTTTGCTTATAATAATAGCTATCACTCAAGTATCAGGATGGCACCTTTTGAGGCTTTGTATGGGAGGCTATGTCGATCACTTGCTTGTTGGATGGAGGTAGGAGATGCACCGTTGTTAGGGTCAGAGTTGGTGAGGGAGACCACAGAGAAGGTGAACATTATTCAGGAACGTATTAAGACTGCACAGAGTCATCAGAAGACTTACGTTGATAGAAAATGTAAGGGGGTTGAGTTGAATGTTAGAGATTTGGCTTTGTTTGGTTTGTTTTTGAGAAACAAATTTTAGAGAAAATTTTCTAAAATTTTGTTTGGTTTTGTGATTTTGGAAAAAAAATTCAAAATTACTTTCTATGTCCTACACATCAATCAATCACTTTTTCTCTCTCAACTCTCCTTCTCAATCATTTTTTCTCTCACACACATCTACTCAACTACAACAAAATATCAAATCATCTCAAACTCCCATACTCCAAAACTATTTCCAAAATATACAACCAAACAAACCAAAAAAAAAAAAAAAATTCTAAACTCCTTCCCCAATTTTTATTTATTTTTTTTTGAAAATTTATCTCCCTAAACCAAACACACCCTTTGTGTTTTTGAAGATCTCATCGATGAAGGGTATCATGTGGTTCGGAAAGAAGGAAAAGTTGGCACCTAGATTTGTGGGACCATATGAGATCACTGAGAAAATTGGTAATGTGGCTTACAAATTAGCCTACCACCTGCTTTAGCTATGATTCACAATGTATTCCATGTATCTTTATTGCGGAAGTGTGTGGAAGACCCTTCCCAAGTAGTATCACCAGAAGTGGAGATTAGTGACGATCTAACGTATGTGGTGCGACCGGTTACCATTCTAGACCGGGATGTAAAGCAGTTGCAATGCAAGAAAGTAAACTTGGTGAAAGTGCAATGGAGCGATGATGAGAATGATATCACTTGGGAATTAGAAGAGAAAGTTCGGCGTATGCACCCGGAACTTTTTGGTTAGTGCTCTCTCCATCAAATTTCAGGACGAGATTCATTTAAGGTGTGTATATTGTAGTGACCCTAATTTTCTTAAGTCATTATTTATTATTGTTATTATTACTTTTTTTTTTATTTTTTATTTTTGGCTTTATTAATTGTGTGGATACATGAGAATTTAATGTGATATTTAGTTAATTTAATGCGTTAGTTAATTATATATAATTAATTTGAATATTTATATTTATATTATATTATATATATATATAAATTATTGATATAGATTTTATATAAGATATTTATATTTATATGTGTTGTATTTAGGTGGTATTTGTAAATAATAATATAATATAAATGTCAATTAGGCTTATCATAATGGGGCTGCCACTAGGAAAAGAAAAAAAAAATAGAATAAAGAGTGCTTTGCTACGGGAGAGAAAGCCAAGAGATAGAGAGAGAGAGAGAGAGAGAGAGAGAGTAATCAAAACAGAGAGTGTTGTGCTGTGTGTGGCATGAAAAAAGACGATAAAGGAGAGAAGGAAAATAAAGGGGCTAGGGTTTTATTTTGGTGCCTTCATTGATTGTTCAAGTGATTCTTTGATCTTCAAAAAAAATATTATGAGTGCAAAACCCACTTCCCTTGATTTATGTTTAATTCGTTGTTTTTATTTATTTATTTTTATTTATTTGATGTTGGTTTGATTTTGTATTTATATGAAGATGATAGATTGATTTTAATTATTTTGATTAGTTATGCATGTCAGGTTTAGGGGTTTTGTATGTAATTATTTTATGGTTGTAATCACACTCATGGATATTATGGACCGCTTGAACGTCACGGCTCTACGCGCGAAGGCGCGAAATCATTTTGTTCTTAGTTACTACAGTTCGGACTCAATGTCACGGTTCTAAATCTATTCTCGCAAAGTGCAATGCAAGATCGATAAATGACCAAAGAGTCCAAATTCGGTAAATCGTTTTGGAAAACGGATTTTTATAAAGAAGTGCCAAACATAGACTGATTTGCCAAATACAGAGTCACCACCTAAATGTTTTATTTTTGGGAGAAATTTAGGAAACCCTGACTCGTGCCTAAGGCCACGTGTCCGTCATCACCAAAGTTGCTTCGGCTCGAGAACTTGGGTACGAGAGGGGAAAGTCATGCAATGAGCACCCCCTGCTCGCCCGATCTAAAGATCGGCCTTTACTAACATGATATGTTGTTTTTGAAAACATATGTGTTCTTATTCCGGTGTATTAGCCTAGAATTAATACGTGATGTGCACAACATACAAGTATAGACTAGATCGCCTAAGTTGGAACAAAACATCTCATGTTTGTTTGTTTGAAAATGGTTTGAAGGTGCTACTTGCAAGTAGGCTAACACGTGGATTTGCCACCCTCGAGTGGGCTTAGAAAACATGATTTTCCCACCTCAAGTGGGCTTAAAACGCATTTGATGAATTGTTCCAATTCAAGCAATCCAATCTTCATCCACAGGCATTCATGCAATTAAACACTTAAGCAGTTAGCCTCATGGCAAGCATGTTATCATGGCAACATTCACACTCATGTAAGATGCTAAAGAATAAACACTTACAGTGTACTCCGAGCCAAAACAGAGAACTAGTTAGAAATCATGCATGATCCTAGTTCATGTTAAGATGGCTGATGCAACACATGCAAAATGCAACTAAAAATAGGCTCGACTATTCTAAGATGGCATATGAAATGCAACTTGATAACATGCTGTTGAACACGTATTCAAGTAAATGTATTGAAATACAATGCGGTTTCTATGATGCGCCAACCCCGGTGCATGCAAAACAGATGAATGGATGCAAACATGCGAAGCATAAGGATGCTAATCGAAACACGCCCTAAAGCTAACCATCGAAAACTGATAAGTAAAAGGGAGAAAGACGTGGGGTTGGAAGACATTCACACACTCACGCACACTTATTACAAAGTTCACCCTCTCGACGGAGGGTCCGAATGAATATACTAAGCTAGCTACGATTAGCTAAGCAACTAATCTAATTATCTAATTAGACTAATTATTACATAATCAAATTGAATAACTAGCTAACACTAAGCTAATTATTATAACACGTTAACTAAGTAACAAATTAACTAGTTTAATTACAAATTCAAAAGCTAACTAACAAGTAAAGCTAATTACAAATTACAAAGCCTCAGCTTAGTTCAAAGAGTTCGAAGATGCATGCTCGATTGCCTCGCTTGGAAATCCATTGCTATGCCTCATGTTGCCTCTGTTTGCACTGTTTTAGACTTGTGAAAACTGTGCCAACCTCTAAGATGATTCTGATCCACCTCATGGACATGTTGAGAGGTCATCGGCCAAGAGGTATGGCCATCAACCAAAGGATAAAGGTCATCAACCACTTTTGAGGCTATCGGCCAATTGTTGATAGCCAATCGGCACACTAGATAGCCGATCAGCCATGTCTTCCTGCAAACTCTCTTTTTTGCTGCAACAGAGCACAAACAGAGGCATGGCAATGTATTTGCAAGAAAATTTGTGCAACTACACCCCTTATCATGTCTAAGGCTCAAAGGTGTGTAGTGCTCGACCCTCGGGCCACCAATCACACATCTGGATGCATGATGGCCAAAGGAGCCAAGTGTGCAATTCAATGTAAAATGAATGCACAAAAAACACATAAATGCCTAGAACTCTATCATGCTTGATCAAGATTGTCGGCGACTGAGAATTGAGGCACGTTTCATCACTTCAAGTATGAAACGTCCCTCATTCCTTGTGTTTGGCTTAACAACCAAACCAAACACAATGCAATGCATGTGTGCCAAATACAATGCAATGCATGCAAGCAAGCAACAATGCAAACAACAAACATGCAAACAACATGCAATGGTAAGGACCATGCAATGCCATATTCAATGGACCAAACCAACCATAAATAAGCTTCATGTATGCCAAAAGCAATGGTCAAAACATGCTGAAAATGAGGTCCAAGAACAAATGCAAGCATGCATGTCAATTGGTTCACAAACAAAGCATGAAGGCACCAACTCTCAAGCACATGGAAGGAGTATGAAATGTGAGAGTGTGGCAATGAAGTAGGCTCTGAAATCACATAAGGAATGATGCCAAATCATGCACACATGACAAACAAAGCATGCTAGTGGGCTTAAAGCTTAAGGCTAGCAAAAGGATTTACACCATAGCTATGCAATACGTGAAACATATAGCTAAGGTAACCCAAAACAGTCCTAGATCATGCCAAAATGAGTCTAAAACATGCATGGAACATCGCCAAAACAAGCTAACATGAAGGGCATGAAGCGTGAACTTACAAGGCTAATAAGGAGTATTACACTACACCTATCAAAACCAAGCATGAGGTGACTTCAAATCCAAAAATCAGAGCTATATTAAGGTAAAACAAGACCAAAAATACACTGAAATGATAGCCCAAAGGCCTAAGCATGGTGGCATGCACAATGACCCATTCTTAAGGCATGAAACACCAACCCTTCAAAGCATTGAAAGAGTGACAAATGCAAGTGTATGACCACATTAAATGTACTGAAATCACATTTCAAATGATGCCAAATCATGAAAGTAGTCTGAGTAATACATGCTAGTGGCTTGGAAACTCAAAGCTAACAAGCTAGAATGCACTATGGCTATACAAAGCATGGCATGCATGACCAAAACAACACAAATAAGAGCTTAAACATGGTAAAACAAGGCTAAAAGCTTCTTGGAGTTGATCCAAAACATGCAAGAATGATGGTCCAAACACATGATGCATGTTATGCTAGCATGCAAGATTGCACTACAAGTATGTGAAGCATGCAAGATGCTATCAAACCAATCTAAAATAGTGTTGAGGCATGCTAAAATAACACCAAAAACTTGCTAAAATGGAACCAAAACATGCTAGACAAACATGCTACTATGATGTATTGAGAATCTTGAGGCATGTGCTTCTTCTATCAATTTCCGCTTAAGTTCCAACACATTAGGGACACATATTCTGTTTTGAAACTTGAGCACCGTATCCATTAAACTGAACCCTGATTTTGGTTTTGTCTCTAACTCATCACATATCTTTCTTAAAGTGTCATCCTCCATTTGATACAACTTGATCTTTTCAAGTAAGGTCGGTTGAGCCATTACTGCTGCCATTATGACCTCCTGTCCACGTATCACATACTCCACATTCAGTTTATCTAACTCAATCACCAACTCCTTTTGTTCCGTAAATAAATTTGCCAAATCCCCGCTATTTTTCCGACTAAGTGCATCCGCGATTGTGTTGGCTTTACTAGGATGGTAATGGATCTGCAAATCATAATCTTTAAACAACTCCAACCATCGCCGTTGTCGCATATTCAACTCCTTCTGGGTAAAAAGATATTTGAGACTTTTGTGGTCGGTAGAGACTTCACAGGTTGTGCCATAGAGATAGTGCCGCCATATCTTCAAAGCAAAAACTGCTGTTGCTAGCTCAAGGTCGTGTGTGGGATAATTTTTCTTGTGGGGTTTTAATTTTCGAGAGGCATAAGCGATAGCCCTTCCATTTTGCATAAGTACACAACCAAGCCCTTTATGCGAAGCATCACTGTAAATTACAAATCTTTCGGTACCAGATGGTAAGGCCAGAACTGGTGCTGTAGTCAACTTTGTTTTCTGATCTTGGAAAGCAGACTCCCGCGCTTCTGACCATTCAAATGCAACTCCCTTTCGAGTCAATTGTGTAAGCGGCATAGCGATTTTGGAGAAATTCTGAACAAACCTCCTGTAATAGCCAACTAATCCCATGAAACTACGCACCTCAGTGACATTGGTAGGAGTTGGCCAATTCACAATCGCCTCAATTTTATGCGGATCAACAGAGATTCCTTCCTTTGTTACTACATGCCCCAGAAATGCCACCTCTTGTAGCCAGAATTCACATTTCTTTAACTTTGCATATAATTTCTTCTCTCGGAGTGTTTGAAGGATTAGGCGAAGATGATCCTCGTGAGTCTCTGCACTCTTTGAATATATAAGAATATCATCGATAAAGACCACCACAAACTCGTCCAGGTAAGGTTTAAAGACGCGATTCATTAGATCCATAAATGCTGCCGGTGCGTTAGTAACTCCAAAGGGCATGACTAGAAATTTGTAATGGCCGTACCGGGTTCGAAAAGCTATCTTCTCCACATCATCAGCTTTGACCTTCAATTGATGGTATCCAGACCGTAAATCAATTTTTGAGAAAACTTGTGCCCCTTGTAGATGGTCAAATAAGTCGTCAATCCGTGGTAAGGGGTATTTGTTTTTGATTGTTACCTTATTGAGTTCCCTGTAGTCAATACATAGCTGAAGTGTTCCGTCCTTTTTCACAAATAAAACTGGCACACCCCAAGGAGATACACTCGGTCGGATGAATCCCTTATCAAGCAAATCTTGTAATTGAATCTTTAACTCTTTTATTTCAGCTGGGGACATCCTATATGGTGTCTTAGAGATGGGTTGGGTTCCTTGCGCTACTTCAATTATAAACTCAATTTCGCGATCTATCAACTGCCCTGGCAATTCTTCGGGAAAAACATCCGAAAATTCATGGACCACTGGAATCACATCAATACCCCCATTCATCACTTGTTCCTCCAAAACACTACATAAATACCCCTGACATCCTTTCTGCATTAACTTACAAGCTTTCACGGCAGAAATCAGATAAGGTGGCAAAGTCACTTCCTGCCCCTAAACAATAGCCTCTGGTTACCCTGGAGGATGGAAATTGATTTGCTTAGTCAAGCAGTTTATAGTTGCACCATAATCACTCAGCCAATCCATTCCCAGAATAACATCAAAAGAGGTCATGTCGAGAGGTAACAGGTTAGCATACACCCGAATATCCCCAAATTGAAGTTCACAAGCTACATATATCGAAGTACAGATCATAGAGTCTCCCAAAGGGGAAGACACAAACAACATATAAGACAAGTTTTCTTCAGTTTTATCTAACTTAGGGGCGAATAGTTTCGACACAAAAGAATGGGTGGAGCCAGAATCAAACAATACATGCGCAGAATGACCATAAACAATAAATGTACCTGACACCATCGTCGCCGCATTTTGTACATCACCTGGAACCAATGCGAACCCCCTACCTTGCCTTGCAGTATCTTTATTATTAGTAGGTTTAGTAGCTGTCTTTGCGTTGGGGGTTGGTGTAGACCCCGCGGAACTTGTAGCAGTCTTATTGCCCTTTTGTTGAGTCCATTGCGGGCAATCCCTTACCAGATGACCCATTTTGCCACATTTAAAACAAGCTCCAGTCTTCCAGCCTTCCACAATCTGGACACAGCGGAGTGGAGTTGTGGGTAGGGGTGGTGATGCTGAAGTTCCCTGAATTCTGCTTCTTGTTTGGTGGGGTAACTGATTCTTTTGACCATTGATTATTCTGCCTCTTCCCTTTCCACTCGGAAATCCGATTATGAGCAGCAAGATTCCCTTCTGCTATAACGGCCCTTTCTAGCACATCAACATAAGTAGGTAGCTTCAACATATTGACCCGGTCTAGGATAGCACCCTGTAAGCCCCCTTCAAATTCCCGTGCCTTCTTATAATCCGTATCCACCATATGAGGCACAAACTGAGCTAGTTCTACAAATTGGGCTTCATATTCCGCAACAGTCTTGTTCCCTTGTCTGAGAGTTTCAAATTCAGTCACCTTCTTATCTCGCATACTTTGGGGAAAATATTTGTCGTAGAACAATTCTAGAAATCTATCCCATGTTAATCCTGGGTGTATGGTCCTTGTGAGCATCCACCATCTCCACGCCTCATCCTCAAGAGTGAAAGCAGCTAATTGCACTTTTTGAGCTTCTGTACAAGGGAAAACTTCGAATAGTTTCTCGATTCCCAACACCCATGCTTCAGCTTTCATTGGTTCTATGCCTCCTTTGAAGATTGGCAGTTTCATCTTTTTAAACTCTTTAGTAAGGGTGATGGTTCGGTCTTCAGCATGAAAATCTGGTACTACCGGTGGAGGTGTCGGTGGTGGTGGCAGTTGTTTTGGTGGTTGTTGCTGCTGTGGTGGTTGTTGCTGCTGTTGTCGTAGGGTCTCTGCCATTTCCATAATCATTCTCTCCATCCTATCCAACCGTGCAGAAGTAGCATCTTCTGCATCTTCTGTCCTTGTTCTCACCATTTCCTATACAACAATCAATTATATATAAGAAACATAATTCAAAGTTGTTTGCATTATCAGAGTACACTTAACATTGTCATCGCTCTTTCATATACTTTCAGGATGTCAAGCAAGATGCCTAAAGCTTTTCTAGACACCCTAAGCTCAATGGATCCGTGTGTGAGATAGCAACCTGGCTCTGATACCACTTGTCACACCCCCAACTCACCCCTGAAAGTTTGGGCATGACTTATGCAGAAAAGGACACTTAACCTGATATATATATATATAAGGTAGGAGCCTAAACGGAAGCATTGTAGTAATCATAGAATAGTATATAAGAAAGTATGACATCCATTGAGCTACCACTACCATGCCAGGATCACAGATATAGCATAAGACGAACAGACATAAGGAGATACACGTTGGAGAACTAGTTACATACATATGCATATACAGAACCTGCCCCATGGTTGGGTGTATAACAAAAACATTATATACATTCCTCCTAAGCCAATAACTAGAGTATAAGCCATAATCTAGCACAACATCACAAAAATGAACGACTTTGAGCAAGTGCCTGGCTATGCTTAGGCTGACAAAAGTAAGACGACGCTAGATCTAGGACCGACCTCCTGATTGGTTACCTACAGAAACAGATATAACATAGAGTAAGCTAAGCTCAGTGAACAATAGTACATACATGCTTCATTACTCATTTATAGACAACAACGTAAAGGAAGCAGTAATCACATAATTAGCCTGATTCCGTATTACTTGAACGACATTGTCGATTTCACAACTTTACAAATTGGCCATTGGCATGATGGGTTCACACATACACAAATTAGTTTTTGGCTTCATAGATTCATAACTTATTACATCGGCACACGGCCTCTTAGATTCACAATTTCACAAGTCGGCCCTCGGCCTCATAGATTCATATTTCACATAGTTCACAAGGCGGCCCTCGGCCTCATAGTCATAGTTTCATGTTTCACATAGTTCACAACTCGGCCCTCGGCCTCATAGGTTTGTAACTTCACAAATGGCCCTTGGCCACATAGGTTCATAACTTCACAATTCCTTTTTGATGTTTTCATAATTTCACAATGTGTCTCAAATTCATACTTCACATTGGTTTCCAAGTAACATACATATTAAACATAACGTCAATAACAATAATGATTAACGTGATTGAGGTACATCGAGTACTATTACTCACTGTGTTGCAGCGGGGCACTAGTTCCTCTTGAAGTGTTTCCTACACACACAAAGATTCACATTAGTTCCTCTTTTTCTTGTTAAATTGGTTCCTGAATCACATGCTTCAAATGAATTTTCAACCATTCTAAGATTATCAAAAAAATATTTTTAAAAAATATCAGAGGGTTGAGCATAAAACAAAACGGCATGCTACTTTGGGCGGCGGGCGTCTGTGACCCCCTCGCCTGCGGAACATGGACCGGTGAATAGAATGCAAACCTAGATTTTTCCCTCTTCAGAAATCCCACTTTTGGTGAGCATCAACAAGGTCTAAATTAGATCCTTTAATTGCCAAAACAAGGTTCCAAAATCATTACAATTACATGATGATTCTCAATATAAACTAGCTCTTAACTTCACAACTCAATTTGATTCATCAAAACTTTAAATTCATAACTACCATCCAATTCCTTTTTCCTTGATTATTCTCACATATATATATATATATATGTAGAGCCATATGTTTCTATATTTGAGTTCAAACATAACAAGTCAAGGAAGTTAGACTACAATAATCAAAGATAGGATGATCTTATCAATTATGTAACATAAACACATAAGATTTTTTATGTCCATAAAACATAGCACAATTGATAAAATATGTATTGAAATATATAAAAGGAGAAATAAAAATATAAAAGGAGAAATAACCGGCACATCGTGTCATAAATTTGTCATAAATTCATATTATATTCTTAACCAACAGCCTTGGAACGATAGTTAGCAAAATCTTTTTATAAAATAAATTATACAGATTTTAAAATCAACGTCCTAAATAAAATTTAATGGACCCAAGTTTACCTAATTAGTACCTCTTCTTCAGTCCACTTTGATTCCCTTTGTGATATGTTTTAATTTAATTTTATTTTTTGTTTCTCAATTTTTTTGGGGTTGGTGAAGGATTTCTTTAGAGACATATATGTGAGTATATGTTAATAAAATAAATACAATAAAATGTTAATAGAATAAATACAATAAATATTTATTGTATGTTAATATAATAAATACAATGAGTATATGTGAGTAAGTGTTTCAGCTCTTGGGGGTAGACTCGCTGTTAGTTCGGAATAATACAATAAATATTTTGAATATATGTTAATAGAATTATGGGAAATTTACCAATAAACCCTAAATGTTGATCTTATAATCCAATTAGTCCCATATGTTTTCTAGTGCTCCGTTTAGTCCTATCTGTTGTCAAAGGACGCAATTGTCATCAGTTATTGTGTAATGTTTGTTGTACATTCGTATGCGCGTGTGGCACAGATGAGGTAAAACGGCATGTGGTGGGTCACTTGCTACACAATTGATTGTCACACACCCAAAAAGTTTACTAAGGGTTTTTGTAGAAGACTGATGTGGTTTTTGATTGGGGCCTCTCTCTGATTCGGACTCGATTTTGTGTCGGTTCATCTGAACCAAAGAGTCCAAATCCGCAAATCGTTTGAAAACAGATTTTTGAAAAGTAGTGCCAAACATGGTGCTTTGCGGATCTGAGTCGCCACCTAAATGTTTTTTAGTGGGAAATTTAGAAAAACTCGACTCGGTGGAAAATACGTGTCCGTCATCACCAAAGTAGTCTTGGCTTTGGAGTGCGATCGGGAAGGTCAGACGGCCTCTACTAACCGTGATATCCATTTTTGAAAACATTACCTGTTCTTATTCCGGTTATTAGCCTAGAATTACTATGTTATGCGCACAGCAAACAAGTATAGACTAGATCGCCTAATTTGGAAATAAGCATTGCATATCCGTTTTGTTTGGAAAAGCTTTGAAATTGCTACTCATGAGTAGGCTAAAACAATTTCAATGAGTATTCCCAACTCAAGTAATCAACCTCCACCCAGGCATTTAAGCGGTTTATCACATAAGCACTTAGCCTCATGGTAAGCATGCTATCATGGCAACATTCACACACATGCGATATGCTAAAGCATAAAAAGCTCACCTAGTACTCCAAGCCAAAAAGCTTATTAGAAATCCATGCATGGACCTAAGCATCTTGAAATGTCTAATGCAACACATGCAAAGATGTAATCTAGGGCTCGGCTATCCTAAACATGGAATATGGAATGCTACAAATAACACGTATTCAATTTGGAATTGAAAGTATGATGGATGCATGTAAACAAATGCATGAATGCATGCATATCATAAGGTATGCTAAAATTAAACGTGCCCTAATCTACCATCATTAAATAAAAGGGAAGAAAGACGTGGGGTTGGAAAACATACACACACTCACACACCCTTATTACAATTATGCCCTCACTCGGAGGGACCAAATAAATATCTGATCCCAAATAATAAATCAACTATCCTAGCTAATTAATTATTACGACCTTTAATTAATTAACAAATTAATTAAACTACTAAAAAAAGGCCTGGAAGAGGGATGCACGCATCTCGATCCGACTTGCGAAAACCTACATTTTTCTTGCCTGTCTCTCCAAAAATTACCAAAGTTTGAAAAACCTTCCTTGAATGGAGGAAGTTTCTAGAAAGATCAGAGTCCATCGGCCAAAATGAAGTGGCACTATTACAAAATTCTATGGCATGGGTTTTTGAGCATATATATGCATGGCTAATGCCCCTATCATGTAATAAACTCAACTTGACCCCCATCAATCTCGCATTTCAATGCATGATGGCCCAACAGCCAAGTTCGGAACTTTGATATCAAATGAAATGCTCATCAAACCCACAAGTGAAACCCAACCTCTACCATACACAATTCAAGAGGCAAGACATGACAATGCACATGCAACCTAAGCATGCAAGCTAACATGCAAACATGCAATGCAACTAGACGCACAATGCTAACAACGTAACATGCACTACGCATTGGGACATGGCATACACAATGCAAGATGGACTTACACCAATGTGAATGGGCCTCAACCACACTCACACGGCCATAAGATGAAAATGGGGCGCGAAATGCGTGTATGCAAAAAAAACCGAGGACCTAAGGCACGAATGCCACTCTAACAAGGTATGGCAAGGCATGGATCATGGCATACAAACATATGAATTTAAACCACTGAAATATGATGCTTAACAGCGAATCATGGTAATATGGCACCCGATACATGAGACGATCGAAACTCAAAATTAGGCATATGAAATGGCCTACAACTATGCGATACATGCATTATTTGCACAAGTGTGAATACAGAAGCAAGACAGCCGAGAAAAACATTTTTACAATACAAAGCATGGTCAAACAGCAAGCGCAGGTAGGGCTAAAATGGCATACACAAATGGCTCCGCAAAGGAGGCGATGAAGCAACTAACATATGGAAGTCCCAAACGGCAAAGAACCCTTAATGAAACATGTCAAGAGGGTCAAAATAAAGCTACTTTTAGTTCTGACCAAGGTCCAAAACAGAAGCAAGATAGCCTAAAAAAATCATGCAAAATAAGGCTAGGCATGGATTTCAAAGCAAGTGATACATGGAATGCTCAAACAGTGATGATCCCTTCTTCAATGTTGAAGAAGGGCTAAAAAAAAATCCACTTACAGTTTATGAAAAGCCTCAAAACAGATTACACATTGGCCAAAAATATCATGCAAAGATACGGTATTTCAAGAGGGTATTGAAGCAAGTGCAATATAGGGACCTCAAATGACAAAATTTACTTAATAAAACATGAACTAGAGCTCAAATAAATGTGACTTTCAGTTTTGGTCGGAGCTCAAAACAGTGGGAAAAGAGGGCTAAGAAATAGACCAAGAAAAGAGCAAAAAAGGGGAAAAACGAGACTCACCCTTGTAGACCAATCTTCGCTGCCTTTTGAACTGAAAAACAGAGCCTCCTAGCCTCTGAAAGTCCCTCCTTGCTGCCGGAAATGGAGTGGTGGTGGTGGTGCTAGGTGGTGGTGAAGGAATGGTGCCAAACTTAGAAGATTTTTGAGAGTTTTGGAGCTTGGAATTATAGAGAGAGAGAGATACAATATAGGAGCTCTCAAACCAGATTTTCTAACCCTTAAAACAGGTCTGGAGTGCTGTATTTATAGCCAAAAACGTTTAGAAAAGAGGGGGAAAAAAGGGAAATGAAATTCAAATTTCCCCAAAAGGCCAAAGGAAAGTGGTAGCTACGGGTCCCAAATGGCCGAGAGCCCTTCAACAAAGTTGGAGAGGGACTCAAAATAAGAAACTTTGTAGTTTACGACCAAGCCCAAAACAGCCCACAAGTATGCCTAAAATACCGTGCAAAACAGGCCTAAAAAGAGGTAAAGAGACAAGTGATAGATGGAGATGTCAAACAGTAAAAGGTCCTTAATCAAACATGAAAAGGACCTCAAAATATGACTATCTCAAGTGGGCCCAAAAATGCAAGATGAGGGTTCGGGTTCAAGGTCGAAAAGTATCAAAGGCCCAGTGTCCCTCGGAATGATAAAGAGGCACTTGCCAAAAATCGGAGATGGTTGGGCTCGAAATGGGAAAAATGGCTGCGACCACAAGCCTCTGGCCGAGAGATGGTCTCTGAGACCTCTCCTCCTTTGGGAAGAAGAGACAAAGCACAAAAGAGTCCCCAGGAGGCAAGGCGACTCAACCTCCGAGCACAATATGCAACATCACCAAGCGCTCAATCCCCGAGTCTTAAGGTCGGTCAAAAATAGGGTGTTGCCCCTCTTTAAGTCATAACAATGACGGGAGTGAGTGTCAAAGCCCAGCGTCCATTTTGACAAGGAGACTTACACAAAACAATAAAAGCCACAGATGAAGATATGCAAGGCGGGGCAAAGACAATGCAACGAACACAACTTATGATCATGCAAAGAGATATAGGGACGTATCCCGGTGTTTCGGAAATGTATAAGCATTGGAACGTATTCCGGATGCTCTTAACCAAAGATGGAGAAACATGGGGACGTATCCCGGTGTTTAGGGACGTATCCCAAGGATTAGGGACGTATCCCAAAGGTTAGGGATGTATCCCAAAGGTTAGGGACGTATCCCACAGATTAGGGACGTATCCCAGAGGTTAGGGACGTATCCCAGAGGTTAGGGACGTATCCCAAAGGTTAAGGACATATCCCAGAGATTAAGGGCGTATCCCAGAGGTTAGGGACGTATCCCAAAGGTTAGGGACGTATCCCAAAGGATTAGGGACGTATCCCAAAGGTTAGGGACGTATCCCAAAGATTAGGGACGTATCCCAAGGATTAGGGACGTATCCCAGAGGTTAGGGACGTATCCCAAAGGTTAGGGACGTATCCCAAAGATTAGGGACGTATCCCAAGGATTAGGGACGTATCCCAGAGGTTAGGGACGTATCCCAAAGGTTAGGGACGTATCCCAAAGGATTAGGGAGAAAAGATAGAAGAAACATAGGGACGTATCCCGGTATTTCACGAGGAATGTGAAGAAACCTAGGGACGTGTCCCGGTGTTTCGAAAAAGAGAGTGTGCATAACAATGCGATTGAAATGTGCATCACAATGCAAGTGAAGGGGGTGCATAACAATGCAATTTAGAGTAATCATAACAATGCTATGAAAGTACAAATACATGTAAGTAAAGAACACGCGACAACGTGTACAATGTGTGTGATAGGAAAATTGAACATGTGAGTAAAACGATGCACGCATGCAAGCAATGTGTAATGAAATCTGAAAATACATATGTAAGTAAAGCATGGCAATGTGTAATGAGGAAATTGAACACATGTAAGTAAATGTGTATGAAAAGGAACTTGAACACATGTAAGTAAAGCGATGCACGTATGCATGCAATGTGTATGAAAAGGAACTTGAACACATGTAAGTAAAGCGATGCGTATGCATGCAATGTGTATGAAAAGGAACTTGAACACATGTAAGTAAAGCGATGCATGTGTATAAAAGGAACTTGAACACATGTAAAATGTGTATAAAAGGAACTTGAACACATGTAAAAAGCGAGCGCGTATGCATGCAATGTGTATGAAAAGGAACTTCGAACACATGTAAGTAAAGCGATGCACGCAATGTGTATAAAAAGGAACTTGAACACATGTAAGTAAGCGATGCACGCATAATGTGTATGAAAAGGAACTTGAACACATGTAAGTAAATGTGTATAAAAGGAACTATAATGTGCATAACGATGAGGTGTAGCGGTGCATAACAATGCAAGTGGGCGTGCATGACAACGCATATTTGAAACAAAATGCGAATAAGGGAATACAAGCCTTAATGAGACCACTTCAAACACAACCTTCGATTTATCTCGGAGGGTTTGTAACACACACACCTGTTTATGTTGGCAAGAGATAACATTCTTCTTTGCTTTAATTGCCATTACGACTTGAAGGGCTTACACTTGGAAAGGAGGCAAGCTCATTTTGAACACGACAAGGTCTAAAGGACTACAATCTCGAGTTGGTGAAAGTGAAACACAGATTTTCCCTCTTTTGCTTTTTGCTTTGTAGTGGAACCATTATAACCGAGATAGGTCTGGTTCTACTATTCACACTTATCGGGGTGGACCCGCAATTTTCGAAAGAACAAATTCCTTTTTGCACAAATGTGGAGAATGGAGCACACAACAAATCATTTTGAATTTGAGAAAATGAGTTCTCTATTGAGCCTGACCCAACAACGGAAAATAAAGGTAAACAACCTAAACACATCTATTGACACTTGAAACGACTCAAAACAAGAATCGAGACAAACAAAACACAACGAAGACTCAAATTTCACGGGTATTATTTCCCACCCTTTCTCATTTGTAATTCTCACATCACTCGCCCTCAAGCTCTATTTTGGAAAAGCCCTTTTCTCACTTTTCTCTCATCGCACATCTCTATTCTTCAATCTCTCATTTTTCAATCCCTCCCCGGTGGTTGATGGATAGATAAAAAGTTGCGGGCTCTTGCCCGCTAGATTTTTGTTCTGAGTTTCTCCCATAGAGGGGTTGTGTTACGGTTGATGATGCCTTGGGGAGTTTGGACGTGGTTAGATCTGTCGAGATGAGGAAGTGGAACATCTTGATCCATTCAATTCTTGACTTGATAGCTTGGAGGGTGAAAGAACTTTTGGTTGTGCCTTTTCTGGCAAGTAGAGTGCCCTTCTTGGCAAGTATGGTGCCCTTTTTGGCAAGTATGTTGACAATGGGGAAAAGTCAGAACACCTGACTCAACTGTGCCCCTTGTTCATCATTTCGACCATTTTTTTTAAACAATTTTGACCAATATGAGAGTTAGATTAACATGCTTGTTCAACTTTTTGATTTTGAAAATCACGCAAGTTAGATTGTGAGCACTGAAAATTTCCCTTTTGGGTCCAAGAAATGGTCCAGTTTTGGAAAAAATGGAATGATTTTTGAGAGAATAGTCAACCTCAGTAAAATTCTCAAAACTATTTTTGCAAGCGGCCAATGCTCAACAAGCACGGAACCTACTCTTGAGATCGCAACCTCGGATCCATAAGCAATGGAAAAATTGGAAAGTTGCCCTTGTTTGAAATGACGGCGTTTTTGAATGGAAAGTTGCCGGCGCATTGAATTGCCCTTGTTTGAATCAATCTGATGACAACCAAACTCAGGCAAAGAGGATCAAAACCATTACATGGACACAATCGATTTGGAAGTGTTATGAAGTTGCCTCGTATCCCAAACATGGGAATCAAGCCTTATTTAACCTCTCCTTTTATGCTCTAACTTTTGCCAGTTTTCGACCTAGCTTCTTTTTCTTTCCTTTTCAATTCTTTTCATTTTTCTTTTTTTTCTTTTTCTTTTAGGCTCTAACTTTTGCCCTTTTCTTTTTTTTTTTTTTTTTTCTTTTCCTTTTGTATGTATTTTTTGCTTGCTCTAACTTTGAGCCTCTCAAAGGGTAAAAGTGTAACAAGTCCATGCCAAATGGTTTTTTGAGATTGAAGCCCTCAGATCTGGGAGAGTGGGCATTGTATCGATTGAAGGATCCTCTTTGGCTCTTGAGCACATCGGATATTTTTGCCCCTAGTTCGGGTGCTTTCGATCTAGCTTTGCAAGCTTCTTTTGAAAACACTTGAACTTCTTGATCGACTCTCTTGCCCTAGTTAGGGTTGCTTTGAATGTTGAACATTCTGAGTTTGAGTCAAGGTTTAAAAATGAGGGTCGAGTCTCGAAATTGAGAGCGAATCTCAAGAACGACTCCACACAAGTCTTGAGGACCGGCATAAAACATTTTTGAAAGTTTTTAAAAGCGACAAATCACTTAGAACCAATCTGGATCAAAGCTAGGGTCCTTCTACTCACACTAACAAGCATGATTTCATTCATTAAGGGCTTACGCCTCTCTTTCTCTCGGTTGATCAAAGTTTTGCAAATCAGGAATTCCTTCATCTTTGTTTTCACAGAGTTGTTCAAAAGTTTTGAAAAGGTCATTACAATGACTTCAGAAAAGAGTTCTTAGTCAAATACTATCATTTCATGAACTTCTAGCATAAGCGCACAAGGCGAAGCAAATCTTGAGCGTGAAAATCCTTGCTATTTCATTCAACTCAAAAGAAAGCAAAAGGACAAACATGAAACAAAATGGTGATGCGAGGCAACACCGGAATCACCGATCTTAACAAAATTGACTCGATAGAGAACACAGGGTGACGATACAACAAAGCGAGCCTTAATACCCAAGTCGAGAAAGTAGGATAAGCGGCATTCACAAATGCTCAAAATAGTGCGTGCCATCCATCACATCGAAGTAAAACGAAGCACCGACCGACAAGTGGTTCATCCTGATCACATCACATTATCCCCGATAGACTTTGCAAAGCTTGATGCGGGGATGACCCCATTGTCAATCAAATTTTGTATCTCGTTCGGTGTCATGACGGTTTGTTGATGGAAAGCGTGATTTGGAGGAGAGGATCGGGTAGAGGCCGTTGCTTAGCGGTTTCAGATGTCCTTTCCTGAGTAGGACCCCCAGGGCCTTAGACAAAGACATATAAAGTGGAGTGAAGACCCTCTTGCCTCGGGGTAGATAGTTTGAAGTTCGGGGGTTTGAAGTGGGTGCACCAACAAAGGGGGTGGCTGCTCTTGGTGTGGCGGTGGGGACCATGCCCTCATCCGCAGTTCTAGGTGGTCACATTGGATCAATAAGGCCTAGTTTCATAGCACCTTCGATCTGTACTCCCATCTCATGTAAGTCTGAAAAGGTGGGGAAGGGAACTACTATCATCTTTTGCATCAACTTGGTGAAGATGCGCACAATCATCCGAATTTGGTCCTTGGGCCTCAAGGTCATCATCGAAGCCTTGGCCCTCCATCTGGTTACAAACTCTGAGAAACTTTCCTTAGGCTCTTGTCTAGTCGTCTCGAGATCACGAGCCGTAATCCCAATCTGTGTATTGTATGAATATTGTGCGACGAAGGCCTCGGCCATCTCCTGAATTCTCTAATTTGGCATACCAGATGGTGAGGCCCATTAAGATATCTGAAAACAATCTCGGTGCACCATGGGGTCCCGGACCCATCAAATCGGTCAATTTGAGGCATCTTGAACCGTCCGTATACCCATCATCGATGTCGGGAATAGACGACTCCTTGGGATTTCTTAAACATTTTTTCCAACTTACGTCCGCCGAACTCAAAGGGAGAGTCACATTGATAGGCGTTGGATAATTGCGGTAGAATTGGGGGTCAGCGTATGCTCTTGGACATTTTGGACATTTGGCATCCGGAACCCTTGGTGGGGAGGAATTGTCTCTGTTGGGCTATGACCGGCTTGCTGCATGGCTTTCATACTATCGGTTGGCGCACCATCTCTTCCAAACTCGACATATTGCCGGATCGAAATCTCAACTCTCTCAAGGATCGGTGGTCTATGTGATTACCCTCGACGACAAAGTCTACCAACACAAATCCAAGGTACCGGGGGATAGTGGAGCCTTCGAAGCTATAGTTCCAGACTACCTAGCAAAAGAGAACATCTCGGCTCAATTTCACTAGAACGGATATAGCGGTGAGCAAGTTATTCTATTCTGATCATCATTCTCTCAAAAATCAACGCCCCAAATGAAATCGATACCGCGGATATAAGCGATTCTCAAAAGGTGCCCATGGGACACCCGATCTTCAAAAGCGGTATCACGCATTCCTGTAGTGATACACTCTAGAAGCACATAGCAAGTAAAGAGCCAAAACACCCCTATGTTGGGGTAGGGTTTCCCTGTCCTATTTTGTCGAGCTAGGGTTTCACGTTTCAAACAACCTAAAATCGGGTAAGCAACTGTCCTAGTTTGGAATGGTCACTATGGATCCAAATATGCACTAGGTCGAATGGTCGAAAAGGGTGCGTTTGTGTTCCCCTTATGGTCATGCCTTGACAAGACAAGCCGAATAGCAGATGGCCAACACGGTGTCCTAGGCGCACCAATGCACATGCAATGGAAAGATACACATAAATGAAATCAAACAGATATCACGAGTTCGAGTCAAGCTCTCTAAAATCTGGGCCTCTCGGACTCAATTTTGTGTCGCGGTTCTAAATCTGAACCAAAGAGTCCAAATCCGGCAAATCGTTTGAGAAAACAGATTTTTGAAAAGTAGTGCCAAACATGGACTGCTTTGCCAGATACAGAGTCGCCACCTAAATGTTTTTTTAATGGGAAATTTAGGAAACCCTGACTCGGTGCCGAAGGCCACGTGTCCGTCATCACCAAAGTAGTCTTGGCTCGGGAGCTTGGGTACGATCGGGGAAGGTCAGCTATGAGCACCCCCTTTCGCCCGATCCGAAGACCGGCCTCTACTAACCGTGATATCCATTTTTGAAAACATTACATGTTCTTATTCCGGTTATTAGCCTAGAATTACTATGTTATGCGCACAGCAAACAAGTATAGACTAGATCGCCTAATTTGGAAATAAGCATTGCATATCCGTCTTGTTTGGAAAACAGTTTGAAATTGCTACTCGCGAGTAGGCTAAAACACGGATTTCAATGAGTATTCCCAACTCAAGTAATCCAACCTCCACCCACAGGCATTTAAGCAGTTTATCACATAAGCACTTAGCCTCATGGTAAGCATGCTATCATGGCAACATTCACACACATGCGATATGCTAAAGCATAAAAAGCTCACCTAGTACTCCAAGCCAAAACAGAAGCTTATTAGAAATCCATGCATGGACCTAAGCATACTGAAATGTCTAATGCAACACATGCAAAGATGTAATCTAGGCAGGCTCGGCTATCCTAAACATGGAATATGGAATGCTACAAATAACACGTATTCAATTTGGAATTGAAAGTACGATGCAGTTTGTATGATGTACCGAGCCCGATGCATGTAAACAAATGCATGAATGCACGCATGCATAGCATAAGGTATGCTAAAATTAAACGTGCCCTAATCTACCATCATAAGCAGGTAAATAAAAGGGAAGAAAGACGTGGGGTTGGAAAACATACACACACTCACACACCCTTATTACAATTATGCCCTCACCGAGGGACCAAATAAATATCTGATTCCCAAATAATAAATCAACTATCCTAGCTAATTAATTATTACAGGACCTTTAATTAATTAACAAATTAATTAAACTATCGAAAGCAATAAAGGCCTCGAAGAGGGATGCACGCATGCTCGGATCCGACTTGCAGGAAAACCTACACCGTGCCACTCTTTGCCTCTGTTTTCCGCCTGTCTCTCCAAAATTACCAAAGTTTGAAAAACCTTCCTTGAATCTTCTTTGACACCACCGTTGGAGGAAGTTCGCATCGGCTGTCTAGAAAGATCACCGCACGCCTGAGTCCATCGGCCAAAATGAAGTGCCGTCGGCACTATTTATCACGGCCGGCACAAAATTCTGAGGAGACAGTTTTGACAAGAACAAACAGACAAAGCAGTATGGCATGGGTTTTGAGCATATATATGCATGGCTAATGCCCCTATCATGTAATAAACTCAAGGAGCACGCCTTGACCCCGGGCCATCAATCACGCATTTCAATGCATGATGGCCCAAAAGCCAAGTTAGCAACTTTGATATCAAATGAAATGCACATCAAACACACAAGTGAAACCCAACCTCTATCATACTCAATTCAAGAGGCAAGGCATGACAATGCACATGCAACCTAAGCATGCAAGCTAACATGCAAACATGCAATGCAACTAGACGGCACGCACAATGCTAACAACATAACATGCACAACGCATTGGGACATGGCATACACAATGCAAGATGGACTTACACCAATGTGAATGGGCCTCAACCACACTCACACCAGTGGCCATAAGATGAAAATGGGACGCTCGAAATGCGTGCACGTATGCACGCAAACCGAGGACCGGACCTAAGGCACGAATGCCACTCTAACAAGGTATGGCAAGGCATGGATCATGGCATACAAACATATGAATTTCAACCACTGAAATATGATGCTTAACAGCCCCGAATCATGGTAATATGGCACCCGATACATGAGACGCATCCCGAAACTCAAAATTAGGCATATGAAATGGCCTACAACTATGCGATACATGCATTATTTGCACACGAAGTGTGAATACAGAAGCAAGACAGCCCCGAGACAAACATTTTTACAATACAAAGCATGGTCAAACAGCAAGCGCAGGTAGGGCTAAAATGGCATACACAAATGGCTCCGCAAAGGAGGCGATGAAGCAACTAACATATGGAAGTCCCAAACGGAAAAGAACCCTTAATGAAACATGTCAAGAGGGTCAAAATAAAGCTACTTTTAGTTCTGACCAAGGTCCAAAACAGAAGCAAGATAGCCTAAAAAAATCATGCAAAATGAGGCTAGGCATGGATTTCAAAGCAAGTGATACATGGAATGCTCAAACAGTGATGAGCCCTTCTTCAATGTTGAAGAAGGGTTCAAAAAAAATCCACTTACAGTTTATGAAAAGCCTCAAAACAGATTACACATTGGCCAAAAATATCATGCAAAGATACGGTATTTCAAGAGGGTATTGAAGCAAGTGCAATATAGGGACCTCAAATGACAAAATTTCCTTAATAAAACATGAACTAGAGCTCAAATAAAGGTGACTTTCAGTTTTGGTCGGAGCTCAAAACAGTGGGAAAAGAGGGCTAAGAAATAGACCAAGAAAAGAGCAAAAAAGGGGGAAAAACGAGACTCACCCTTGTAGACCAATCTTCGCTTCCTTCTGAACTGAAAAACAGAGCCTCCTAGCCTCTGAAAGTCCCTCCTTGCTGCCGGAAATGGAGTGGTGGTGGTGGTGCTAGGTGGTGGTGAAGGAATGGTGCCAAACTTAGAAGATTTTTGAGAGTTTTGGAGCTTGGAATTATAGAGAGAGAGAGATACAATATAGGAGCTCTCAAACCAGATTTTCTAACCCTTAAAACAGGTCTGGAGTGCTGTATTTATAGCCAAAAACGTTTAGAAAAGAGGGGGAAAAAAGGGGGGGAAATGAAATTCAAATTTCCCCCCAAAAGGGCCAAAGGGGAAAGTGGTAGCTACGGGTCCCAAATGGCCGAGAGCCCTTCAACAAAGTTGGAGAGGGGCTCAAAATAAGAAACTTTGTAGTTTACGACCAAGCCCAAAACAGCCCACAAGTATGCCTAAAATACCGTGCAAAACAGGCCTAAAAAGAGGTAAAGAGACAAGTGATAGATGGAGATGTCAAACAGTAAAAGGTCCTTAATCAAACATGAAAAGGACCTCAAAATATGACTATCTCAAGTTCGGGTCGGGGCCCAAAAATGCAAGATGAGGGTTCGGGAGCCGAAACACGCGGTTCAAGGTCCCGAAAATGGGCTGCAGGCACCGAAAGTGGCGTACGGCCACGAAGTGGGTATCAAAGGCCCCAGTGTCCCTCGGAATGATAAAACAGAGGCACTTGCCAAAAACCGGAGAAATCGGAGATGGTTGGGCGGTCCCGAACCGAGGCACACGGCCTGACGGCTCCGAAAACCGGGAACCGGGCTCCGAAATGGGAAAAATGGCCTGCGACCACAAAACGTAGCCTACGGCCACTGAGAGATGGTCTACGAGACCTCTCCCTCCCTTTGGGAAGAGAAAATAGAGAAAACGGAGCCTGGTTCGCAAACCGAGACAAAGCACAAAAGAGTCCGGAAGTCCGGAGGCAAGGCTCGTAGCCGGGACTCCGCAACCTCAGAACGAGCACAATATGCAACATCACCAAGCGCTCAATCGGTGACGTCTGAGTCTTAAGGTCGGTCAAAAATAGGGTGTCTACCGTAACCCACATCTGGAAAACCCATACCCATTAAAACACAACCTGATTTCTACATCCACATCCCCACACACAGTGTAGAAAACAACCCCAAAAAATGCCCCACATAACCCCCCACCCCACCCGTTGTAAAGAACTCCTTTACACCAATACATAATGCAACACACACCCACAACATAAAATATACAAATAACAGGACATACCTTTGTAACACAAAAAAATAACCCCAAAAAATGCACCATATAACCCCCCACCACACCCATTGTACAACAGCCCCTTCCATCAATACATACAAAACCCAAAACAATATAAAACATAAATGCTATCCAAACAAGAAGACAAACCTTTGAACCAACGGCGTACCGACTTTGGTTATACTCTCTGTATCAGTCCGTCACACAGCCGCGACTAAATCACCCACCCACACCACTGAAAACCCTAAGTCCAAAAGGTTGAAACGTTTATACACAACATTAAAATTACAAACTGTAACACCCACAAAATCCACAGAATGACGTGATCCGACAACACAAGATCGAAACATAACAAAAAAGGGTACAACCGTCCACACAATGATGCCAAATATGGAAAATAGGATCAAAAAGAAACAAACCTCCATACTAGTAGGACTTACCGGAACAAAAGAATAAAGTTAGGACTTATTGGTTTAACAGTTTGTGAGATGGGATTTATTGATAAATATTCCTAGAATTATTATAGTGAAGTAACTGAATGAACAATCATTTACAACCATGCTAATTAAAAGCTTTAAATTTTTATGTTCACGTTATGAATTTATTTAGTATTGAGTGACATAAAAGAACCCAGAGGCCCACCAGCTGAGGCTGAGCAGTGCAAGGAGGAGGATTTCGAGAGCACAAAAATTGAAATAGGGGTAGTGCTGGCTTGTCTCCTTGCAGATCCTCAGATCATACCGGAGTGCTTGGGGGATAACTTCTTAGTTTCCATGATCAGGAATGAAGCGACTGTGGGCCCATCTTAAAACATTCTGGATGCATCAATCACACCCTCCCTCGCCTGGCAATACGAGGAGGGCTTTTTATCGAGTAGCATCGGGTCAGGTAGTGAGCCGGAATCTGATTCCACCGAGTTTGTAGAGTCGGAATCAGGTTGCAGCTTGTTGTAGACACCCCATTTTTGACCGTCCTCAAGACTTGGATGTCACCATTAGAACACTCGGTGATCATCCATGTTTGTGTTCGGTTGGAGTTCCCGGAGGTCTCAGCTACGTGCCTTGCCTCAAGATCTCCGAACTCGACGGTTTTGTGTCTGGTCTTGCACCAAACACTTGTGTTTTCCCTTGGAGGGGCAGGAAATGCCTTGTGAGGCATCCCCACACATCACCGGCCGTGGCTTGAGGCCACCGGCTGTTGTTTGTGTCCATCGGCCATATATTTGGCCGACCGGCACTCTTGTTGGCCGATCGGCCATCAATTTTGTCAAAATGGCAATTTTGGCCAGCCGACTACTGTTCATCTACTTTTTGTAGATATTTTGTGCCAGCTGTGATAGTTGGCACCCACTCCATTCCCCTCCATACACGTGTATGGAGGGATTTCTCTCTTAAGAAGCTTGTTGAATAAGCTTTGCAAGGGGAATTGCCTATAAAGGAGAGGGTCTTCTCTTGGCATGAAGGTTAGACATTTTAGACAGCTTTTGTAAAGCTTGAGTTCTAGGGTTAGGGTTTGATACATATTCTATCTCTATAAGTGTGTGTTTTGTCCCATTTTTGCTCACAAACACACACCAACACACCATCTCTTGAACTAGAGTCCCTTGAAAGGTGTTTTTAGTGTTTTGGAGCTGGTTTCAACCTCAAGAGGCTACTGGAGCTCCATTTGTGAAGGAGGACTTCAAGGGTAACCAATTTTCCCTTTTATTCCCCATTTTTGCATTCTATTTTTGACCATCTTAGAACTATTTTTGTGTTTAGTGTATAATACAAAAAAGTTATGTTTTTAAGCCCTCTTAATATTTTATTTAGAGTGTTTTGTGGTTTGGAGGTGTTAGACCCCTCCTAAGCCTTGAGAGACCCCATTTTGTGTGAGCTTCGGGACTTTGGTGCTTGGGCCTCCTCACCACTGAAATCTTGAGGGATTTCAGTGGTAAGGATGGTGTCTTGAAGTCCCAAGAAGGAGAGGGCCACTCCCTCTCCTTGTTGTCCTTCAAAAGGACCTATTTTGGCCTCTTGAGGGAGCATTATGTTTGAATGCTTGTTGATCATGCCATGGCTGTATTTTATGCTTATTATGCCATGATATAACATTTTTGTGTGTTGGTTTTGGTACACCATGTTAGTTTAACATACATGCCATGTAATGCCATCTTGATGCCTTAACATGCCTTAGGTTGTAAACCATTATTCTAGCATGTTTTAGGCTTGGTCTTATGAAGCTTTTGTGTTCATTTTACCATGCTTAAGGTCTGTCCATAGTCGTTTGGGTCGATCTTGGCATGCTTAGCATAGCTCATTTACTTGTGGCTTGTTAGTCTTAAGTGTATGGATGTGTAGTATGCTTTGCTTGCATTATTTCAGTGGTTTAGAACCACCCAACATGCCATTTCAGTCCATTTAACATGCTCACATGCTTGCCTTTCAATGCTCCTTTGATGCTTCAAGAGTTAGTGTTGTATGCTTCATGTTAAGCATTTGTGTATGCCTTTATACTTAGAACATTTAGATGTTATCTAGGTGTGTTTTTGCCTTTGATTTGGCATGCTTTGGGACTATTTTAACTTGTTTTGGTCATTTGCTTCATGAGTCATTTGATCCTAGTTTAAGTCCTTAGGCTTGATCGCATGATGTGCTTGCTATGTTTGGTTGGTTTGGCACCTCCTCTAGCATGATTTTCAGAACTTCATTCGCATGCTAATTGTCCATGTTATGCTCTTTTCAAGTGTGCTTGAGAGTTGCTTGTTTAATGCCTAAGTGTTGGTCCAACTTACTTGCATGCTTGTATGTATGTTTGGTCCCAATTCCTTGATGTATGGCCACTGTTTTAGGCTTATTTAGAGTTGCCTAACTCATGTTTAAGTCCACCCCTTATTTGGTTTGCATGCTCACCTTGTATGATTGTTTGCATACTTGCATTCTCACATTGCATTATCCATGTTGCATGCTAGCTAATATGTTTAGGATTGCATTGCATCAATGTGCATGCTTGGCCTATTGAAGTGAGTGTGATAGAGGTTAGCCCTCCTATGTGATTATGTGCATTGCATTACATTTGAAATGAAAAATGCAGACTTGGTTCTTGGGTCATCACGCATAGAAATGCGCGATTGGTGGTCCTAGAACCAAGGGCCATGTTCCTTTGAAGTCATAAACATGATAAGGGGCATGATTGGTGCATACATTTGCTTGAATTACATTGCAATGCTATGTCTTGCCTCTCTTCTTTGTGAGTTGCGTGTTTTGCGATCATTTTGGCGGCCGGCAATATATAGTGGCCGACCGTCTATCGATGTCGATGGATCTTTTTTTTGGCCGGTGGGAACCATCTCACTGCCGGTGGCAATTATACTCAGCCGGTAGTGTTCCCAGTGTCCAGGGAAGCAATTCTGAGACTTTGGCAGTCTTCAGAGGGGCAAAGAAGGGAAAACAGCGGCAGTCTATGCGTGGCAGTGCACTTCGAAGCAGGACCTAAGCATGCATTGCATCGGGCTCTCTTCCCGAGGCGATTTACCGTTTTTCCTAGCTTAGTTAGTTTGTTAACTAATTAGGTAATTTGTAATATTTAATTAGCTTGTAGGTTAATTATCTGTAATATTTATTCGGGTCTCTCCGAGTGAGGGCAAATATGTAATAAGTGTGGGTGTGTGTGTGTATGTCTTCCAATCCCCACTTCTTTCTTCCTTTTTATTTACCTGCTTATGGTGGTAGATTAGGGCATATTTAAATTAGCATACCTTATGCTACGCATGCGTGCGTCATTCATTCGTCTTGCATGCACCGGGCTCGGTACATCATGCTAACTACATTTGTACTCCAATTCCAAGTTGAATACGTGCATCAATTGATTGCATTTCACATGCCATGATTAGGTTAGCCGAGCCTATCCTAATGACATTTTGTATGCGATGCATTAGCCACTTGACATGAACTAGGATCATGCAGGTTTGCTAACTAGTTTATTGTTTTGGCACGGAGTATGATGTAAGTATTTTCCTGCTTTAGCATATCGCATGCGTGTGAATGTTAACATGACAGTATGCTTACCGTGCGGCTAAGTGCTTACATGAGATAAACTGTTTGATTGCCTGTGGGTGAAGGTTGGATTGTTTGAGTTGGAAAAACTCGTTGAAATCCGTATTTTAGCCTACTTGCGAGTAGCAAATTCCAAAGCGTTTTCCAAACAAACGGATATGAATGCTTATTTCCAAATTAGGCAATCTAGTCTATACTTGTTTGCTGTGCGCATAACATAGTAATGCTAGGCTAATAACCGGAATAAGAACACATAACGTTTTCAAAATTAGATATCACGGTTAGTAGAGGCCGGTCTTCGGACCGGGCGAGAGGGGGTGCTCATAGCTGACCTTCCCCAATCGTACCCAAGCTCCCGAGCCAAGACAACTTTGGTGACGACGAAAACGTGGCCTTTGGCACCGAGTCAGGGTTTCCTAAATTCCCCCATTAAAAAATATTTAGGTGGCGACTCTGTATCTGGCAAAGCAGTCCATGTTTGGCACTTATTTTCAAAAATCTATTTTTCTCAAAACGATTTTCCAGAGTTGGACTCTTTGGTTCAGATTAAGAACCGCAACAAACAAGCAAAAGGGGAGTCCGAACTGTAACGAGCGAGTTCCCTCGCGGACGTTGTTACAGTTTCTGGCAACTCTGCTGGGGATTTTAGAGAGCTTGACTCGAACTCGTGATATCCTATTTTGACTACACTTATGTGTTTCTTTGCATTGCATGTGCATTGGTGCGCCTAGGACACCGTGTTTGCCATCTGCCATTCCTGAACGGTTTGCCGGAGGCTTGTCTTGTCAAGGCATGACCATAAGGCTGACCAGTTTTGGGCTCTGACAGTATGGGAATACAAACCCCGGTTTTACCGGGGCACCCTTTTTGACCATTCGACCTAGTGCATGTTCGGAATCCATAGTGACCATTCCAAACTAGGACAGGTTGCTTACCCGATTTTAGGTTGTTTGAAACCACTGCGTGCATAGTGAAACCCTAGCTCCTGACAAAATAGGACAGGGAAACCCTACCCCAACATAGGGGTGTATTGGCTCTCATTTACTTGCTATGTGCTTTTAGAGTGTATCTCTACAGGGAATGCATATACCGGTTATGAAGTCTGGGTATCGACTGCGGGCACCAAGATATGATATTTTGAGAATCGATTATATCTGCGTATCATTGATTTGGGCGATGATTTCGAAGCGATGATCAATAATAGAATCTGATCGTTGACTTTGCTCGTATCCGTTCCAGTAAAGTTGAGCTGAGATGCTATCTGTTTTCTCTTTTGCTAGGTAATCCTGGAATCATAGCTTCAGAAGGCTCCACTATCCCCCGGGTACTTTGGATCTGTGCTGATAGACTTTGTCAGGTCAGAGACTCAGTTCAAGGGTAATCAGGGCTAGAGAAGGCTAGTCAGGCACAGACCACCAGTACAACAACTACCAGATCAGTGATCTTTGAGCAGTCAGTTTGAGATTTCCGAGCCTACTGCTGACAAAGATACACCTGTTGCTCAGTTAGATTAGGATAATATGTCCAGTATGGAAGAGACGGTGTGCCAACTCCAGGATAGTATGAAAGCCATGCAGCAGGATGCTGCTCGTCGAGTAGAGTTTACCACTTGCCAAGCAGAGGTTCTGGCTCAACAAGCAGACTTAATCATCGAGCTTCAACAGCAACAGCAACCCCAACAAGACGGAGCGTCTGCTTCGCACCCAGCTCCACCCCCACCTATGGTTCCAATACCCAGAGAGGCAGCTCACGTCTAGGAAAGTACGGATGTTCCGACAGGGCCAGTCCCACTGCCAATCCCACCTCAGTTGTCCAAAGCACCGGCTAATCCAGTGGACACGCCCTTTGAATTTAAGGTTGACCCAACTGCACTTAAGGTCAATAAACTGGAGGAGTTGTTCAGACAAGCACATGGAGTGAACCCCATCCCGGATTTAGAGGATGGGTATATTGAATCTGCAATTACCTTGCCAGAGCGGTTTAAAATGCCGTATATCGATCGCTTTGACGGCTCTGGAGACCCAAGGGTGCACCTCCACCTGTTTTCCGATATCTTGAAGCCAATGGGTTTGACCACAGCTCAGAAATTGTCTCTCTTTGGCCGAACCATGTCTGGGATAGCCGCAATCTGGCATGCAAAATTGGAGAACTCTGTGAAACGGAACTGGGAAGAGCTGGCTGAGGCCTTTATTGCTCAATACTCTTACAACACACAGATCGAGGTCACAACTCGTGATCTCGAAGCCACCCGCCAAGAACTAAAGGAGGGTTTCTCAGAATTCGTGACGAGATGGAGATCAAAGGCCTCAATGATGACTACAAGGCCTTTTGACAAAGACCAGATAAGGATGGTTGTGCGCAACCTCCAACCCAGGATGATGCAAAAAATGATAGTCTTACCCTTTCCTACCTTTGCGGACCTACACGAGATGGGGGTACAGATCGAGAACGCTATGAAGCAGGGCCTTATTGACTAGGAGAAGGAGCAGCCTAGGAGGGCATTTACCCACAGTTCGAATGCGACCACCAGTGGTGACACAGCTGTTATAACTTCAGACATGGGCATGGTCACCACCACCACACAAAAAACCACCCCATTCACCGGTGCATCCAAAACTAGCTCACAAATGGCCAAATACCCGCCTCAGGGCCAAAGGGTGTTTACCCCACTGTACATGTCTCTGTCAACGGCCCTGAGGGCCCTGATCAAAAAGGGGTATCTGAAGCCACTGGAGCCACAACCATTACCAAAGAAACCCCCTCCCTCACATAACCCGAGCTGGCCATGACACTGACATGTGCTTTCGTCTTCGTCATGAGATCCAAAATCTCATTGACAGCCGGACGATAGCTCCACCTTCAGACCCCAATGACCAAGTACCTCATCCACATCTCAACCTAATCCACACGCTGGCCGTCCCTTACGACCCCAGTGTATACATCACCCCAGTCCATTTACCCAAACCAGATGTGTTTATCCTAGATAGCCTGGACTTATGCATGATGGGTGCATCTGAACCCCAATCATCTCAAACCCGTGAACCCACTACTTCTGAGCTGATGAAAATGATTGAAGACCTTCAGAGAACTGTGGCAGATTTAGCCTTTGGGGTTTTAGCCCCATCATCGACCATATCACGTACCAGGGAGTTCGTGTCTAAAGGCTCCCTAACCTTGGGACAAGTTGCATTGGAAAAAGGCCAATCTCTTGACAAAAGGGAAGCGACTGGTAAGAACAAGGTAGGGGCAGGCAATGGTCCCCATGAACAACTTCGGTGGGATATTGAGGCTTTGAAAGCTGAGGGACTGAACAAAGAGCAAGTCCTCGCAGTTGTTACAAAAACTGTGGATGACAATTTCGCCACTCAGAATGAGAGCAGTCTGAATCTAGGGGCAAGCCGGGAAGAGGGCCTTTGTACCAAGAATGTTCCTTCCAACCCTAATCCCGTGCTCGGAAGAGATCAGCAAACCCAGTCAACGCCTGCCAATCCCTTTGCTGGTGCATCCAGCAAAACTCCACAAACCTCAAAACACCCACCTCGAGGCCAGAGGGTGTTCGCACCACTATACATGTGTCACGCCCCAAACCCGCCCCTAAAAGTTTGGGCATGACCCATTCGAAAACAGACACTAATCCTGTTATACATATCATATGGGGCCTGAACGGAAGCATCCAATAACATAAGATACATAAAATAACATCCATTGAGCTATTCCTAACATGCTAGGATCTCAACATCACACTGAATACTATACAAAAAGTTTACACACACATGCCTTGACTTATTTCTACAAATAGGCGTATAACAAAAATATTAATGAAAAAGGAATTAAATACAATCTACTATCAACAGACGTCCAGAGTATAAATCAGCACTCAACAAGATGTACATGATGCACGGCCGGTGGTGCTGGACACATTAATGTTGACAAGAGGAACACAAGTCATAAAGGTTAGGATTGATCTCCGTTGGTTACCTACAAGAGATGACAAAATATAGAATGAGCGAACTCGTGAATAATAGTACATAAATAATGTGATATTTAACTCGAATAACCAAACGTAATCAGAGATACATATGATTAACTACATGCCGTGATTATTTCCAAAATAGCCATAGTCCAATTTCCTTAACAGAATGGCTTTAAGCCCAGTTTATACAGAACAGCCATAGGCCTACAGATGCAGAACGACCATAGGTCCAGAATAACAGTAATAACAGAAACAACGGAAATAGCAGAAATAACAGAAATCACGGAAATAACAGAACGCATAAGCGTGGTAACAGAAATAACAGATGTATGGACTCAAGAGGTGGCTCGTACGGATTCTAGAGGTGGCTCCCACCAAAGTGTAGCACTTCGTTCCGTACAGCACTTTGTTCCATACCAGAAAATATTCATATCTGAAGCATAGTCTTATCAGAAACAGAGTCTTATGCATTTCCAGATTTCAAACCATTTTCGTAATCATTTTCATAATCATTTCCATATTTAGATTTTGCATAAGATTATATGTGGTACACCCATTAGCCATCAGATCAGGTAGGTCCGAAGACCACAACAGGTAGGTCCGAGGACCACAACAGGTAGGTCCGAAGACCACAAAGTTGATACCAACGGCCACGGTATTGTTACCCCCGGGCGAGGGCCATAGGCCACAGTATTGTTGCCGGTAGGGCCATCCGACTAAGGGTGCCACAAATACTTTTTAGAAACCGGATATTCGCTCGTTCATTTCAACATATCATAGCCTTTCAAGAATCAATCATTTCGTTTCATGGTATCTTGAAAACATATAACTTAAGTTCTGACGCGTCGATAACTGAATGGTAACATTAATTATCAATAGCAAACAAAACATATGGTACAATGTTTCCTTGTGGTTCTTTGTACATAGATATACTTGTTTCGTAATTAGCAGAATCTTAACATTACCTACAATCCGAAGGTAAATCAGACCAATTCATAAATCAACTTCACAGTGTTAATAGTTGTATGCAATTCTTATGCAGAAGTATAGGTAATTCTTAGGATGGTACGTTGACAATAATCATCAGTCATAACCCAAAATACAGAATAAGTTCAGAATCATACCGGTGTATGATCATTCTTTTAACGTTCACCTCCATTCTCAACCAACACACATGTTAACACATTAACTCACGGAGGATAGAATGTCAATAACAATAATGACTAACGGTAAATAACATATGGTTGAGGTACTATTACTCACCGTGTTTGGCTGTTTGGTCTGCCCCTGTCGTTGTCCCTACACAATTTGTAATACACAAAGAAATCGGATCACAAAACTTATTTCGTTCTTAATTAATTCTCTTTATCCAAATTACACATCACTTTGCACTTCCACATAATTCAAACTAAATCTTTGAATCTCATTTCAACACTCCACAATTGAGTTCATGTCATCCAGATTCTTACTAAATCAATTCCCTAATTTTTCCTTCACATTATTACATGAATTCCAACATAATTCAAACACAACTTATTATGATCCCTCACAATTCAATTCAGCATTATTAACATAACTTAACATAACCAACGCAATCCCACATATTCGTCACCATCCACTAGAATCCATATTATTTAATTCAATGTCACCAAATATAATTCAACATAATTCAAAGCAAGTTGCCAAAGCTCATTTCAACATTTCATAGCCAAGTTTACATCATCCACCTCATCAACAAATCTTTCCCCCAATTTCCTTTCTTATTAAAACATGATTTACAATACTCCCAACAAAGTTCATTCGCCAATTTTAAACATTATTTTCAAACATCACCAAATTCCAATTAAACTTGTATATACATAATTCAATACGTCAATTTCATTATTCTACATTCAATTTGGGTTAAATCTTTGGTTATCATCCTTAAGAAACTTAGGGTTTCAAGAAAATAATGAGATTTCAAGAAATAATCAAACTTATTAACCCAACACTATTTTTCCATCAATTACACATCTAGGACTCATAAACCATTATTTAAACCCATCAATTAACTCCCAATATCTTCAAACCATAAAACCCCCAATGTTCAAACCCCAAAATTCCCAAAATCTCATAATTTCTTCCATATACATAACATAAATGAAAACTTGCACCATTATACAATGAAGACACCTCCAACCTATCTATGGATGTAAATATTAAAGAGTCTTCAACCCTTACCTCAACAATCAAGCAAAGGGGTGAGCTTGAGAAGAAACTTTCACCAATCCAAATTTTAATCGGGTAAAAACATTGATCCTCCTTAGTTCTCCATCCTACATGCCAAAACCATGGTGGATTGTTGATAAAAATGGGTGAAATCAAAGGTTTGAGAGTTAGGGTTTCGGACTAAGGCAAAGAGGAAAGAAGAGGATTGAAGAAAACATGTAAAAAGATCTCAAAAACCAGTTTTTAACGCTGTTGTCCCGTAATTCCCGCTCGAGCGGACTGATTTCCGCTCGAGCGGACCTGCCCTCAGCACAGATTTCAAAACTTTGAATAGGTATAACTCTCCCATCCGAACTCCGTTTCAGGTCATTCTTGTCTCCAAATTGAAGCCCCAGAAATAAGCTTTCCAATGCTTCTGACCTCACATCCAAATTCAAAGTGTGGACAAAGAAAAGGATAAAAGAGTGACGGCTGGTCGCCGACAATTTATTCTAATTAAAGCTTTTGGCCCAATCTTACTTTGCCATCATATCACCACCACAACCAATACTCCAAAATAAAATAAGAAGGTTCCAAATACACTAATAAAAATGTCCAAAACAAACCCACACTTCAGAAATACAACTCAACCTAGAGGCCCGCTCGAGCGACAACTCTTCCGCTCGAGCGTGCAGACCAACAAAGCCGTCCGCTCGAGCGTAAACTCCCCCGCTCGAGCGGAGAATCACAACTCCCAGAATCTCAGGCCGTCTGCACAATTGCTGGAAACTCCAAAAGTCCGCTCGAGCGTCAACTCTTCCGCTCGAGCGGAGGGAAGAATTCTGGGTCGTCACACCCTTCCCTCCTTAAAAGAATTCCGTCCTCGAAATTGAAGAAAGCCAAACAGAAGACAGTTCAAACATAACCGGAAATCCACACTTAAGATAAGAAGGAATCACAAATACTTCGATCAATATACACGTATCAGAATTTTAACGGCAATAACAACTAAGCGAACCACGTCAAATGTATGCTCAAACTTCAATTCCAATTACTTCCCCAATAGTTCTAAAATTTCTCGTTAACCTTCCCAATAACACCACAGCTTCATCTCATTATTCACAATCCTCGTATTTTTCATACCTTCCAAATGCTATAACAACTTAAAGACATTCAGACATGGGTTTACTCAAATACTCGATCACATGTGACTCATAAGCTGTGTCAACCTCTTTAGGTTCACAAACAAATTCTAACTCAATGACTTTGGGGCTCTTTGCTCACTACCAGAATTAGACTTATTAAGCCAAATCAGATTTTTGAACAAACTCCAAATAACCACTCAAATCTTATATCAAGGAATTACATGTTCAGAGTAGAGTATTAATAAAATCAAACACGGATCAAACCTTAATGATCATACTTTCCAAATTACAGTAAAGTAATACTCATTTTATACTAGTTTTCCAAAACAGATAAGACAGAATAGTTTGCATCAATTATCAATTGAATGACTTATTCGTACATAGCAAAATATTTCTTTCAGAAAACTTGCCGTCCTGGGAAAATTATCCAGAAACTTATCATATCATAAACTTGTCAGAAATTCGCAACATTGTTGTCACTTCAGAAAACACTTATCATATCGAACATTTCGTAACTCGAACTATAAATTTCCTTAAACATTGAATAGCATAGTTATATACTTTGATTGAAGCACAAGGCACAATACTATAAAAGCATATGATCGATTACATTCTGTAATTATGTCCATTATTTCAGTCATGAATTCAGTTTTCTTAGCAGTATGAGTTTAAACCCAACATGTATAGAGTAGCCATAACTCCACCGATATAAAACGGCCATAGGCCCAGAAATATAAATACACATGTAATTGCAGAACTCAAAAAGTTATTCCAATATTATTGTATTTTCAGAACGGCCTTAGGCCCGGAAATATCGAATGGCCCGCGGCCCAGAACGTTACAGAATAAGTCACTAGATGCACACAGACTTATATCACGGAAAAGATTTCTCAATCTCAAATTCTTAATACACAGAGGTAAGATTCAAATTCTTAATACACAGAGGCAGTAATTCTTTATTGTTTTACAAGTGTCATATAGATAAACACGGACTCTTCATGTCATTCGACTATTATTTAGAAAAAGTCCCAATTACAAGTTGCAGATTATCCATATACAGAACAGATTACAGATTACGGATTTCAGATTTCAATCACAGATTACAGAGGTCAGAATACAGAGTACAAAGTACAGATTCCTTATCAGAGGTCGTTGGTAATTTCCTTAGTTCACAAAATTATATTACTTACATACTGTCTCAAGGTCACTAATCAATTTCCCAAACATAGCTCACAATGCACAACAGTGCATTCACAGAAACATGAGATCCAATAGTGAGTTTGGTATTAGTTTATTTTCAGAATGGCCTATTGGCCCAGAATAATCAGAACGACCTTTTCGTCCCGTAATGACCTTTATAGCCCAGAATAGCCTTTCGGCCTCTTGAAATCATCAACCAAAACAAATTCACAATTTTAAAAGAATCATTATATGCAGAATTCCTTCTTATGGCCAGTCATACTTAACACAACTTCAATTATTACATAAAGCACATCTTATCAAAATATTCCAATACAGTAGCTTCTCCGAATTACTGATCTAATCCTTGTTACAGCAAGGGAGTCATAACAGGCCATAAGGTAACAGACATATAACATTCCTTTAATCTTAGCTATATCCGATACTTAAATGTAAGCAATGTAAACAGCACAATTATATTACCATCATTTCCCCACAGATAATGATCAATAGATAACACACATTGTATCTAACCATTTATATATAAGCTGACTTACCGGTCAGTTCAAATTCTTACCACGCCTCTGCAGTACAATATTCACGTTGCATGTCTTGCACTCTTCACCAGCCTATACAAAATAAACAAAGGCAAGAGAAGGACATACAACAGATATAAATTGTAGCCATCAGAGTTAATAATGAGCGATTAACGTCACCATCGTTCTTGTCTTTTCATGTACTGATAACATATCATGCATGATGCCTAAATCTTTCTAGACATCCTGAAGCTCAATGGATTCGTGTGTGAGATGGCAACTCGTGCTCTGATACCACCTGTCAGGCCCCAAACCCGCCCCTAAAAGTTTGGGCATGACCCATTCGAAAACAGACACTAATCCTGTTATACATATCATATGGGGCCTGAACGGAAGCATCCAATAACATAAGATACATAAAATAACATCCATTGAGCTATTCCTAACATGCGAGGATCTCAACATCACACTGAATACTATACAAAAAGTTTACACACACATGCCTTGACTCATTTCTACAAATAGGCGTATAACAAAAATATTAATGAAAAAGGAATTAAATACAATCTACTATCAACAGACGTCTAGAGTATAAATCAGCACTCAACAAGACTATACATGATGCACGGCTTCAGGTGGTGCCTGGACACATTAATGTTGACAAGAGGAACACAAGTCTTAAAGGTTAGGATTGATCTCCTGGTTGGTTACCTACAAGAGATGCATAAAATATAGAATGAGCGAACTCGGTGAATAATAGTACATAAATAATGTGATATTTAACCTGAATAACCAAACGTGTAACTGTAGATACATATGATTAACTACATGCCGTGATTATTTCCAAAATAGCCTTAGTCCAATTTCTTAATGAATGGCTTTAAGCCCGCTTTATCTGTAATGCGACCATAGGCCTACAGATGCAGAACGACCATGGGTCCAGAATAACAGTAATAACAGAAACAACGGAAATAGCATAAATAACAGAAATCACGGAAATAACAAAACGCATAAGCGTGGTAACAGAAATAATAGATGTATGGACTCAAGAGGTGGCTCGTACGGATTCCAGAGGTGGCTCCCACCAAAGTGTAGCACTGCCGTTCGTCTGACACTTTGTTCCATACCAGAAAATATTCATATCTGAAGCATAGTCTTATCAGAAACAGAGTCTTATGCATTTCCAGATTTCAAACCATTTTCGTAATCATTTTAATAATCATTTCCATATTTAGATTTTGCATAAGATTATATGTGGTACACCCATTAGCCATCAGATCAGGTAGGTCCGAAGACCACAACAGGTAGGTCCGAGGACCACAACAGGTATCCGAGGACCACAACAGGTAGGTCCGAAGACCACAAAGTTGATACCAACGGCCACGGTATTGTTACCCCCGGGCGAGGGCCATAGGCCATGGTATTGTTGCCCCCGGGCGAGGGCCATCCGGACTAAGGGTGCCACAAATACTTTTTAGAAACTGGATATTCGTTCGTTCATTTCAACATATCATAGCCTTTCACGAATCAATCATTTCATTTCATGGTATACTGAAAACATATAACTTAAGTTTACAGAACGTTGCCGATAACTGAATGGTAACATTAATTATCAATAGCAAACAAAACATATGGTACAATGTTTCCTTGTGGTTCTTTGTACATAGATATACTTGTTTCGTAATTAGCAGAATCTTAACATTACCTACAATCCGAAGGTAAATCAGACCAATTCATAAATCAACTTCACAGTGTTAATAGTTGTATGCAATTCTTATGCAGAAGTATAGGTAATTCTTAGGATGGTACGTTGACAATAATCATCAGTCATAACCCAAAATACATAATAAGTTCAGAATCATACCGGTGTATGATCATTCTTTTAACGTTCACCTCCATTCTCAACCAACACACATGTTAACACATTAACTCACGGAGGATAGAATGTCAATAACAATAATGACTAACAGTAAATAACATATGGTTGAGGTACTATTACTCACCGTGTTTGGCTGTTTGGTCTGCCCCTGTCGTTGTCCCTACACAATTTGTAATACACAAAGAAATCGGATCACAAAACTTATTTCGTTCTTAATTAATTCTCTTTATCCAAATTACACATCACTTTGCACTTCCACATAATTCAAACTAAATCTTTGAATCTCATTTCAACACTCCACAATTGAGTTCATGTCATCCAGATTCTTACTAAATCAATTCCCTAATTTTTCCTTCACATTATTACATGAATTCCAACATAATTCAAACACAACTTATTATGATCCCTCACAATTCAATTCAGCATTATTAACATAACTTAACATAACCAACGCAATCCCACATATTCGTCACCATCCACTAGAATCCATATTATTTAATTCAATGTCACCAAATATAATTCAACATAATTCAAAGCAAGTTGCCAAAGCTCATTTCAACATTTCATAGCCAAGTTTACATCATCCACCTCATCAACAAATCTTTCCCCCAATTTCCTTTCTTATTAAAACATGATTTACAATACTCCCAACAAAGTTCATTCGCCAATTTTAAACATTATTTTCAAACATCACCAAATTCCAATTAAACTTGTATATACATAATTCAATACGTCAATTTCATTATTCTACATTCAATTTGGGTTAAATCTTTGGTTATCATCCTTAAGAAACTTAGGGTTTCAAGAAAATAATGAGATTTCAAGAAATAATCAAACTTATTAACCCAACACTATTTTTCCATCAATTACACATCTAGGACTCATAAACCATTATTTAAACCCATCAATTAACTCCCAATATCTTCAAACCATAAAACCCCCAATGTTCAAACCCCAAAATTCCCAAAATCTCATAATTTCTTCCATATACATAACATAAATGAAAACTTGCACCATTATACAATGAAGACACCTCCAACCTATCTATGGATGTAAATATTAAAGAGTCTTCAACCCTTACCTCAACAATCAAGCAAAGGGATGAGCTTGAGAAGAAACTTTCACCAATCTAAATTTTAATCGGGTAAAAACATTGATCCTCCTTAGTTCTCCATCCTACATGCCAAAACCATGGTGGATTGTTGATAAAAATGGGTGAAATCAAAGGTTTGAGAGTTAGGGTTTCAGACTAAGGCAAAGAGGAAAGAAGAGGATTGAAGAAAACATGTAAAAAGATCTCAAAAACCAGTTTTTAACGCTGCTGTCCCGTAATTCCCGCTCGAGCGGACTGATTTCCGCTCGAGCGTACCTGCCCTCAGCACAGATTTCAAAACTTTGAACTGGTATAACTCTCCCATCCGAACTCCGTTTCAGGTCGTTCTTGTGTCCAAATTGAAGCCCCGGAAATAAGCTTTCCAATGGTTCTAACCTCACATCCAAATTCAAAGTGTGGACAAAGAAAAGGATAAAAGAGTGACGGCTCGTCGCCGACAATTTATTCTAATTAAAGCTTTTGGCCCAATCTTACTTTGCCATCATATCACCACCACAACCAATACTCCAAAATAAAATAAGAAGGTTCCAAATACACTAATAAAAATGTCCAAAACAAACCCACACTTCAGAAATACAACTCAACCTAGAGGCCCGCTTGAGCGTCAACTCTTCCGCTCGAGCGTGCAGACCAACAAAGCCGTCCGCTCGAGCGTAAACTCCCCCGCTCGAGCGGAGAATCACAACTCCCAGAATCTCAGGCCGTCTGCACAATTGCTGGAAACTCCAAAAGTCCGCTCGAGCGTCAACTCTTCCGCTCGAGCGGAGGGAAGAATTCTAGGTCGTCACAACAAGTCTCTATCAGCAGCCTTGAGGGTCCTAATTAAAAAGGGGCACCTGAAACCCGTAGAGCTGCGGTCACTGCCAAATAGACTTCCTCCATCCCATGATCCGGACAAGTACTGTGCCTTCCATCAACAAGTCGGTCATGTCACTGATAATTGTTACCGTCTTCGCCACGAAATACAAGATCTGATTGACAATAAGGTCATCGTCACACCAGTCCCTGCAAAGTCTATCGGCACTGGATCGGTGAACTTGGGGGATAATGTGAATATGTGATCGGGAGATGAACCACCTGCGGGCGTCGTTCAGTTTACTTCCGATATGGTGGATGGCGTGCACCATTTTCAGCAATGTACAAATGCTGTTAATTTTGCTTTCTGACTTGGGTATTGGGTCAGTTTTGTTGTGTTGCCTTGAGTCTGTCTCTTTATTTTGAGTCAGTCTTTTTATTTCAGGTCTGTCTTGTTGTATCGAGTCAGCCCTGTTTTGTTAGAGTCAGGTGACTTTGGGGGTGTTACCTCGGACATCACTTGCGTTTGTCTTTTCATTTTCTTTTGAGTCTGTTTCTGCCTTGGAGCCAGTTATGCCAACAGATCTGAATGGAACAGCGGTGATTTTCACACTCTTGTGTTTGCTTCTGCCGTGTGCCAATTGTGCCAGAAATTCTAAAAGAGATGGCAGTATTTGACTAGAAGCTGTGTCTTTTCTATGCTTTGAAATTATTGCATTGACCTAAGTTTTTCAAAACTTTTTCTTAACACTGTGGTGAAAACGAAGAGGAAGGAATTCCTCGGGTTTTGAAAAATTTGATCAACTGAGAGAAAGAGAGGCGTGCTATGCCCTTAATGAATGAAATCATGCTTGTTAGTGTGAGTACTGAGAAGGACCCTAGCTTTGATCCAGATTGGTTCTACACTGTCTTCACCGCGAGCGATTTGTCGCTTTCTTAAAAACTTTCAAAAAATGTTTTGCGCGGTCCTGCAAAGACATGTGTGGAATCACTCTTGAGATTGTGCAGCTTAGGATCGCTCTCAGCCTCGAGACTCGACCCCCCCCCTTTGCTTTCAAACCTTAAACTTGCATTCAGAATGTTCAATGGTCGACCACAATGTAAGGCCTGTGTGGCTAGATTTGAAGCAGCCCTCGAACAAGAGGCACCAAAGTCAGATCAAGAAGGTCAGACCTCATCAGAAGAAGCTCACAAAGCTAGAACAGAAGTACCCCTTGAACTAGGGGCAAAAAAATGTCCGATGTGCTCGAAGAGTCGAAGATGGATCCTTCTGCGAATCAATACAGCAGTCATTTTCCGGGATTCAGATGACTTCAGGATCTCAAAACCATTTGGCATGGACCTGTTACACTTTTACCCTTTGAGAGGCTCGCTGGGCCGAAAACCCGAAAGGGCGACCCAGGCAAAAGTTAGAGCAAGACAAAAAATATATATATATATACAAAAAATGCAAAAAGAAAAAAAAGAGAAAAATACAAAAAAAAAAAAGAAAGAAAAAAGAGAAGAAAAAAAGAAAAAGAAAAGAAGAAAAGAAATGAAAATGAAAAGAAAAGAAAAACAAAGCTCGTAAGGTTGCAAACCTACAACAGGCGCCTTGGCAAAAGTTAGAGCATAAAAAGGAGAGGTTAAATACCCGAGTGTACCTTAACCCCAAACTACGTAAGGCTTGATTCCCATATTTGGGATACGTAGGCAACTTCATTATGAAGTCCAGCCATAAACTCCTCAAATTCGATTGTGTCCATGTAATGGTTTTGATCATCTTTGCCCTCTCTGTATCCGAGAGTTCGGTTGTGTTCGTCACTCTGAGGACTGATTACAATGCGCTGCGGTACCATTCAGACAAGGGGCAACTTTCCGTTGCCATTCAATGCACTGCGGTGCCGTTCAAACAAGGGGCAACTTTCCGTTGCCATGCAGCTCTCTTCGAGCAAGGGGCAATTTTCCTCCAGATCCGATGGTTGTGCGTCTTAAGAGTAGGTTCTGTGCTTGTTGAGCATTGGCCATTTGCAAAAATAGTTTTTGAGAATTTTTACTAAGGTTGACTAATTCTCTCGAAAATCGTTCCATCTTTTCCGAAAACTGGACCATTTCTTGGACCTGAAAAAGGAAGATTTTCAGTGCTCATAGCCTAACTTGCATGATTTTCAAAATCAAAAAGTTGAACAAGCATGTTAATCTAACTCTCATATTGGTCAAAATTATTTTAGTAGAAAGCAAAAACAAGAAAATGGTCAAAATGATGAACTAGGGGCACAGTTGAGTCAGGCTTCCTGTCTGTTCCCCATTATCAACACATTTGCCAGAAAGGGCACCATACTTGCCAGAAAGGGCACCTTGTTTGCCAGAAAGGGTACAACTGAAGCTAACCGCAAAAGGGCAGAAAACTCTCACATCTTCCAAGCAACAAGGTATCAAGCCAAGTGCGAAGCACGAACTGGAATAGGGCTAGATATTCCACTCCCTTACATGGACAGATCTAACCATGTCCAAACTACCCGGCAGAGCATCGTCAACCGATGTCAGCCGCAAATTCGCTATACACCCAATGGTAGCGTGACCCCTCTGTGGAAGAAACTCATTGTTGTGAACAAGAAGAAGAGAATCTAGCAAAATGCTAGGGGCGTGAGCCCGCAACTTCCTATTCATCCATCAACCACCCAGGGGAGGGATGAAAAATGAGAGATTGAAGAATAGAGAGGTGTGCGATGAGAAAAAAAAGTGAGCAAAAGGGTTTTGAGAGAAAAACCGAGCCTGAGGGTCGAGTGATGTAAGAATACAAATCAGAAAGGGTGGGAAACAATACCTGGTGAAACAGGCTCCCTGTGCACGTCTGAGTGTCGTGTCTTTTTGTTTGTCTCGATTCTTATTTTGAGTCGTCTCGAGTGTTACTCGACGTGTCTAGGTTGTGTGCCTTTTATTTCCGTGTTGAGTCGTTTTACTGTGTTCAGTTGTAGGCTCAATACCCGGTCGAGAACTCATTTCTCAACTTCAAAATAAAATCATTTTGTACTCCGAGTGCCGTGCCATTCTCCACATTTGTGCAAAACAAGATTTGTTCTTTCAAAAACCGCAGGGTTCAACCTGGGCCATGTGGGAACAGTAAAACCAAGACCTATCTGAAGCTATATGGGTTCCGGACTGCAAAGCAAAAGAAAAGAGCGGAAATCGAAGCATCTGGGTGTGCTTCAACTTCAGAAAATTCCGTGATTGTACTCCGGATGTACCTCTTTAGGGCCTTGCCAATGCTCCGAAGTATGAATGTGCCTCTACCTCAAGCGCAAGATCAAGCCTGCTTCAAAGTTATGCACCCTTCCACTCGCATTGTTATGCACCCACTTCATTTGCATTGTGATGCACATCCCAGTTGCATTGTTATGCACTCATTTCACTTGCGTTGTCACGCATGTTTCGCCCACATTGTTGTACGCCTTTTTACTTGCGTTGTTGTTCTTTCCTCTCTCGCGTGTACTACGCTGAGAGGCTTTCCTCTTTCCTCTCTCACGTGTACTACGTTGAGAGGCTTTTCTCTTTCCTCTCTCGCGTGTACTACGCTGAGAGGTTTCTTTTTGCTTTTCTCTTTCCTCTCTTGCGTGTACTACGCTGAGAGGCTTTTCTCTTTCCTCTCTCGCGTGTACTACGCTGAGAGGTTTCTTTTTGCTTTTCTCTTTCCTCTCTCGCGTGTACTACACTGAGAGGCTTTTCTCTTTCCTCTCTCGTGTGGACTACGCTGAGAGGTTTCTTTTTGCTTTTCTCTTTCCTCTCTCGCGTGTACTACGCTGAGAGGCTTTTCTTTTTCCTCTCTCGCGTGTACTACGCTGAGAGGTTTCTTGTTGCTTTCCTCTTTCCTCTCTCGCGTGTACTACGCTGACGAGGTTTCTCTTTGCCTTTCTTTCTTCTCTCGCGTGTACTACGTTGAGAAGTGTTGCTCTTTCCTCTCCTGTGTACGATACGCTGAGAGATGTTGTGTTTGAGACTCCGGGTATTCTCGGTAGCGCTTTTAGCCTTCTCCGCGTGAGACGCCGTGAGAATTGCATAATTCTGTTGCATCCTTTCTGCATGAGATGTAGCTTGGTTCATGTTTACTTGGTTGCATATCATTCGCTTAAAATGCTGCATTTATTTTGCATAATTGCTTCATTACAGCATCCTTTGCATGATCATAAGTTATGCACTTGCATTGTGCATCACTTTGCATCCTGTCCCTGAACTACGCTGGTTTGATTCCTTGCAAAGGGATACGTAGGCAGCCTACGGGCAGAACCATTTATTTATCGGCATTTTGTTTGTTTGTCCAAGTCTTCGGCCTTGTCAAAAATGGGTCGTCTCTGGGCTTTGACATTCACTCCCGTCATTGTTATGACTTTCGAGTTCTGTCAAAGAGGGGAAACTGTAGACAGCCCATTTTTGACCGTCCTCAAGACTTGGACGTCACTGTTGGAACACTCGGTGATCATCCATGTTCTTGTTCGTTTGGAGTTCCCGGAGGTCTCGGCTGCGCGCCTTGCCTCAGGATCTCCGAACTCTATCGTTTTGTGTCTGGTCTTGCACCAAACACTTGTGTTTTGCCTTGGAGGGGCAGGAAATGCCTTGTGAGGCATCCCCACACATCACCGGCCGTGGCTTGAGGCCACCGGCTGTTGTTTGTGTCCATCGGCCATATATTTGGCCGACCGGCACTCTTGTTGGCCGACCGGCCATCAATTTTGTCAAAATGACAATTTTGGCCAGCCGACTACTGTTCATCTACTTTTTGTAGATATTTTGTGCCAACTGTGATAGCTGGCACCCACTCCATTCCCCTCCATACACGTGTATGGAGGGATTTCTCTCTTAAGAAGCTTGTTGAATAAGCTTTGCAAGGGGAATTGCCTATAAAGGAGAGGGTCTTCTCTTGGCATGAAGGTTAGACATTTTAGACAGCTTTTGTAGAGCTTGAGTTCTAGGGTTAGGGTTTGATACATATTCTATCTCTAGAAGTGTGTGTTTTGTCTGCCGATCAAAAAAAAAAAAAAAGTGTGTGTTTTGTCTCATTTTTGCTCACAAACACACACCAACACACCATCTCTTGAACTAGAGTCCCTTGAAAGGTGTTTTTAGTGTTTTGGAGCTGGTTTCAACTTCAAGAGGCTACTGGAGCTCCATTTGTGAAGAAGGACTTCAAGGGTAACCACTTTTCCCTTTTATTCCCCATTTTTGCATTCTATTTTTGACCATCATAGAACTGTTTTTGTGTTTAGTGTATAATACAAAAAAGTTCTATTTTTAAGCCCTCTTAATAGTTTGTTTAGAGTGTTTTGTGGTTTGGAGGTGTTAGACCCCTCCTAAACCTTGAGAGGCCCCATTTTGTGCCATTTTGTGTGAGCTTCGGGACTTTGGTGCTTGGCCCTCCTCACCACTGAAATCTTGAGGGATTTCAGTGGTAAGGATGGTGTCTTGAAGTCCCAAGAAGGAGAGGGCCACCCCCTCTCCTTGTTGTCCTTGAAAAGGACCTATTTTGGCCTCTTGAGGGAGCATTATGTTTGAATGCTTGTTGATCATGCCATGGCTGTATTTTATGCTTATTATGCCATGATATAACATTGTTGTGTGTTGGTTTTGGTACACCATGTTAGTTTAACATACATGCCATGTAATGCCATCTTGATGCCTTAACATGCCTTAGGTTGTAAACCATTATTCTAGCATGTTTTAGGCTTGGTCTTCTGAAGCTTTTGTGTTCATTTTACCATGTTTAAGGTCTGTCCATAGTCGTTTGGGTCGATCTTGGCATGCTTAGCATAGCTCCTTTACATTGTGGCTTGTTAGCCTTAAGTGTGTGGATGTGTAGTATGCTTTGCATGCATTATTTCAGTGGTTTAGAACCACCCAACATGCCATTTCAGTCCATTTAACATGCTCACATGCTTGCCTTTCAATGCTCCTTTGATGCTTCAAGAGTTAGTGTTGTATGCTTCATGTTAAGCATTTGTGTATGCCTTTATACTTAGAACATTTAGATGTTATCTAGGTGTGTTTTTGCCTTTGATTTGGCATGCTTTGGGACTGTTTTAACTTGTTTTGGTCATTTGCTTCATGAGTCATTTGATCCTAGTTTAAGTCCTTAGGCTTGATCGCATGATGTGCTTGCTATGTTTGGTTGGTTTGGCACCTCCTCTAGCATGATTTTCAGAACTTCATTCGCATGCTAATTGTCCATGTTATGCTCTTTTCAAGTGTGCTTGAGAGTTGCTTGTTTAATGCCTAAGTGTTGGTCCAACTTACTTGCATGCTTGTATGTATGTTTGGTCCCAATTCCTTGATGTATGGCCACTGTTTTAGGCTTATTTAGAGTTGCCTAACTCATGTTTAAGTCCACCCCTTATTTGGTTTGCATGCTCACCTTGTATGATTGTTTGCATACTTGCATTCTCACATTGCATTATCCATGTTGCATGCTAGCTAATATGTTTAGGATTGCATTGCATCAATGTGCATGCTTGGCCTCTTGAAGTGAGTGTGATAGAGGTTGGCCCTCCTTTGTGATTATGTGCATTGCATTACATTTGAAATGAAAAATGCACACTTGGTTCTTGGGTCATCACGCATTGAAATGCGCGATTGGTGGTCCTAGAACCAAGGGCCATGTTCCTTTGAAGTCATAAACATGATAAGGGGCATGATTGGTGCATACATTTGCTTGAATTACATTGCCATGCTATGTCTTGCCTCTGCTGCTGTGAGTTGCAGGTTCTGCAGGCATTTTTGGCCGACCGGCAATATATAGTGCCGACCGGCCGTCTATCAGTGGCCGATGGATCTTTTTTTTGGCCGGTGGGAACCATCTCACTGTCGATGGCAATTATACTCAGCTGGTGGTGTTCCCCAGTGTCCAGGGAAGCAATTCTGAGACTTTGGCAGTCTTCAGAGGGGCAAAGAAGGGAAAATAGAGGCAATCTATACGTGGCAGTGCACTTCCGAACAGGACCTGAGCATGCATTGCATTGGGCTCTCTTCCCGAGGCAGTTTACCGTTTTTCCTAGCTTAGTTAGTTTGTTAACTAATTAGGTAATATGTAATATTTAATTAGCTTGTAGGTTAATTATCTGTAATATTTATTCGGGTCTCTCCGAGTGAGGGCAAATATGTAATAAGTGTGGGTGTGTGTGTGTATGTCTTCCAATCCCCACTTTCTTCTTCCCTTTTATTTACCTGCTTATGATGGTAGATTAGGGCATATTTAAATTAGCATACCTTATGCTACGCATGCGTGCGTCATTCATTCGTCTTGCATGCACTGGGCTCGGTACATCATGCTAACTACATTTGTACTCCAATTCCAAGTTGAATACGTGCATCAATTGATTGCATTTCACATGCCATGATTAGGTTAGCCGAGCCTATCCTAATGACATTTTGTATGCGATGCATTAGCCACTTGACATGAACTAGGATCATGCATGTTTGCTAACTAGTTTATTGTTTTGGCACGGAGTACGATGTAAGTATTTTCCTGCTTTAGCATATTGCATGCGTGTGAATGTTAACATGACAGTATGCTTACCGTGCGGCTAAATGCTTACATGAGATAAACTGTTTGATTGCCTGTGGGTGAAGGTTGGATTGTTTGAGTTGGAAAAACTCGTTGAAATCCATATTTTAGCCTACTTGCGAGTAGCAAATTCCAAAGCGTTTTCCAAACAAACGGATATGCAATGCCTATTTCCAAATTAGGCAATCTAGCCTATACTTGTTTGTTGTGCGCATAACATAGTAATCCTAGGCTAATAACCGGAATAAGAACACATAACGTTTTCAAAATTAGATATCACGGTTAGTAGAGGCTGGTCTTCGGACAGGGCGAGAGGAGGTGCTCATAGCTGACCTTCCCCAATCGTACCCAAGCTCCCGAGCCAAGACAACTTTGGTGACGACGGACACGTGGCCTTTGGCACCGAGTCAGGGTTTCCTAAATTCCCCCATTAAAAAATATTTAGGTGGCGACTCTGTATCTGGCAAAGCAGTCCATGTTTGGCACTTCTTTTCAAAAATCTGTTTTTCTCAAAACGGTTTGCCAGAGTTGGACTCTTTGGTTCAGATTAAGAACTGCAACAAACAAGCAAAAGAGGAGTCCGAGCTGTAACGAACGAGTTCCCTCGCGGACGTTGTTACACTTGTCTGAGTCTGAGTCCGGTATTCTTGGGGTTGATAACCCGGATGCCACTGTCCTGTCTAGGTTGTCTTTTTGTTTTTTCTTTGAGTATGTTGTTACAGAGGAATCGAGCGGACTGGATGCTATTAATGAGAATGGTACGGCTGTGGCTTCCGAGTACTTTTCTGTGCCTTTAATTTATCACATTAATCAAGAGTTTCAAAATTTTGATGAAAACGACGAGGAAGAAATTCCTCTGGTTTTACAACGTTTGATTGATCAAGCGCAGGAGAGGTTTGTCAAACCTTTTGTTGATGAAATCACCATAATTAATGTTGGTACTAAGAAGGACTCGCGGCTGGTCCAGATCGGGTCCACGTTGTCTTTGGAGGAGCGCGAGCGCTTAGTCGCTTTATTAAAAGATTTCAAAGACGTTTTCGCGTGGTCCTATGAAGACATGCCTAGGATCGATCTTGAGATTGTACAGCACCGAATCCCTCTTAACCCAGAGGACTGACCTGTTAAGCAGAAGTTCCGAAGGATCCACTTGGACTGGGCTCTGAACATCAAAGAAGAGGTTACCAAGAAAATTGATGCAGGGTTCCTGCTGGTATCTGAATACCCAACTTGGTTGGCTAATATAGTTCCGATGTCGAAGAAGGACAGCAAAATTTGGGTATGTGTGGACTTCAGGGATTTGAATAAAGCCAGTCCGAAGGACGACTTTTCTCCGCCACATATCGACGAGTTAGTGGACTTCACTGCTGGGCACGCGCTACTGTCGTTCATGGATGGGTTTTCAGGCTACAATCAGATTTTGATGGCACTCGAAGACAGGGAGAAGACTGCTTTCACCACCCTGTGGGGAACCTATTGTTATAGGGTGATGCCGTTTGGGTTGAAGAATGCTTGGGCTACGTATCAACGGGCTGCGACCACAATTTTGCACGATATGATCCATAAACAGGTTGAGGTGTACATGGACGACATGATTGTCAAGTCCAAGGAAACAGAGGGCCACTACACCGCCTTGCAGAAATTCTTCCAACGGATCAGAGAGTATCGGTTGTGGCTGAATCCTCAGAAATGTACATTTGGTGTTACAGCAGGGAAAATGCTGGGGTTCTTGATCACACAAAGGGGTATCGAGGTCGATCATTCTAAAATCAAGGCCATCTTAGAAATGCCACCACCAAGGACTGAAAAGGAGGTGCGAGACTTTCTGGGTAAAGTGCAATTCATAAGACTTATTGCAAAATTAACCTTGTCTTGTGAACCACTCTTTGGTCTCCTAAAGAAAGGAAAGAAGTTCCAATGGGATGACCGATGCAAAGTCACTTTCGAACAGATCAAGCAATATTTACAGAACCCACCTGTGTTGTCACCGCCTAAGTCGGGGAAACCGTTGATTCTATACCTGTCAGTGACTGAAACGATAATGGGCTGCATGCTTGCACAAAAGTCTGAGGACAGAGTGGAGAAGGCTATCTACTACCTGAGCAAGAAAATGCTGGATTACGAGACCCGCTGCACTCCGCTGGAGAAGACTTGTCTGGCCTTGGTAAGGGCTACCAGGAAGTTGAGGCACTACCTGTTAGCTCACTCTATAATACTGGTTTTGAGATTAGATCCCATCAAATATCTCTTCGAGAAACCGGCGCTTACAGGTAGGCTAGCCCGTTGGTTGCTTCAGCTTTCCGAATTTGATCTGAAGTACATGACGCGCAAGTCAGTGAAAGGGAGAGCAGTAGCAGAGTTCCTAGCCGACCACCCAGTTGAAGGCGATGAAGCAGTTGAGCATCTGTTCCCAAACGAGGCCATTCTGCATGTCAAAGAAGTGAATTGGATGATGTACTTTGACGGAGCGTCAAACCAATATGGGTATGGGATAGGGGTGTTGCTGATAGCACCCGACAATTCCCACATACCTCTAGCATTCAAACTCCGGTTCAAAGTATCGAACAATGAGGCAAAATATGAGGCATGTATTGCTGGACTAAAAGCTGCCCTAGAACTAGGGGCAAAACGGTTGGATGTCATCGGGGACTCGAACCTTGTTGTATCTCAAGCTAAAGGAGATTGGAAAGTTAAAGAAGAAAAGATGAGAATCTATCACCAGACCTTGGGCGTTCTAATTCCTTAATTTGAGAAACTGAATTTCGTTCATCTGTTAAGAGAGAACAACAGGTTTGCTGATTCATTAGCAACTCTATCTTCTATGACAGACATCCCTTTTGGAGTCCGGATGCATTCAATCATCATTGAACAGAAAGTCGTGCCGGCCTACGAGCAGATTGCTACCATAGATGAGGTACAATATGAGAACCCCTGGTATTACGACGTTTGGAACTTCTTGGAAAATGAAGCATATCCACCAGGGGCAAATGCCAAAGATAAGAGGGCAATTCGAAGAATGGCTGCTCAGTTCATCGTATACAGAGGTAAACTGTACAAGAGGGGTCATCTCGGGATGCATAAACTGTGTGCTGATGTTGAAGAATCCAAGTGCCTGATGGAGGCCATCCATGGAGGAGAGTGCGGAGCACACATGAATGGGGTGATGCTAGCCCGGAAGATCCTTAGATAGGGTTATTACTTGGCCACCATGGAGGAAGATTGTGTTCGCTTTGTTCGGCGATGCCACAAATGTCAGATCTATGCAAATCGCATGAACATTCCGCTATCGAAGCTGTACAACATGACTTCGCCATGGCCGTTTTCAGTTTGGGGGATTGATGTAATTAGGGATTTCACTCCGAAGGGGTCCAACAGGCATGAGTATATTCTGGTAGCGATAGACTACTTTACGAAGTGGGTTGAGGCCCAATCTCACACGGTGTTGAAGGCATCGCATGTCGCTAAGTTCATCAGGAACAACATCATCTGTCGCTACGGGGTCCTGAATGAGATTATTACGGATAATGGTTCCCACTTCAAGAAGGAGATGATCGACTTGTTGGAGAAATACAACGTGGCTTTTCATAAGTCATCTACATATCGGCCGCAAACTAACGGAGCAGTTGAGGCCGCCAACAAGAACATCAAGCACATTCTGCAGAAGATGGTGGAAACCTACCGGGACTGGCCAGATAAGCTGCCATTTGCTCTTTGGGGCTACCGGACTTTAATTCGAACTTCTACTGGGGCAACTCCGTATTCCTTGGTTTATGAGATGGAGGTTGTTCTGCCTATCAAAGTTGAGGTTCTGTCATTACGGGTATTAGCTGAGTGTCAGATAGCTGAGGCAGATTGGCAGCGAAGCAGGTTCGAAGAACTCATGCTCTTTGATGAAAGAAGGCTGAAAGCATTGTATCACGTCCAGGGTTATCAACGAAGAATTGCCAGGGCTTTCAGCAAGAAGGTTAAGTCCCAGAATTTGAAAGAGGGGGATCTAGTGCTCAAAGACAACCGAGCTCCCATCCACGACCCTAGGGGCAAGTTCAGATCCAATTGGACTGGCCCTTACATCATCAAGTTTATCTAGTCGGGTGGAGGTATCATTCTGATGGATTTAGATGGGCTTGAGTTCTCCCAGCCGATCAACATGGACAAGTTGAAGAAATACTATCCCTGAGTGGCTTGCTAGGCTGAAAACCCGAAAGAACGACCTAGGCTAAAGTTAGAGCATAAAAAATTTGAAATAATAAAAACTGAGCTCGCAAGGTTGAAAACCCAGAAAGGGTGGCCTTGGCAAAAGTTAGAGCACAAAAGGAGAGGGTTAATACACAAGTGAACCTGAGCCCAACTATGTAAGGCTTGATTCCCATCTTTGGGATACGTAGGCAACTTCATTCTGAAGTCCAGCCATAAACACTCTCAAATCAACTTTGTCTGTGTTATCATGTTGGTCATCTTTGTCTATTCTGCATTTAAGAGCTCGGTTATGATCTCCAGTGCAGTGCTATTCAGACTAGGGGCAACTTTCCAGTTGCTAGATTCGGGGTTGTACGTCTTAGTGATCGATCTCGGGCGTGTCCAGTTGTGATCCATATCGAAAATGATTTTGAAAAGTTTTAATAAAAGCTGATTTTGCTCAAATTAATCTTTTTACGACTTAGACCATTTTTGGACCAAACGAAAAATTTTCAGTACCCATAATCTTCAATTACATTGATTTCAGTACAGAGTTCTCTTACTCTTGAATACAAATTGAAGTTGCTTTTTATTATATTCATAAAGAAAACTTGAAAGTACTGATTAAAGCAAATAAATTCGGGGCATAGTCAGGTGTTCATGCGTCCCCTCCCAGAGCTTGTGGAAGCCTTTGATGCCAAAGTAGGCCCAACTTGCGCCTCTTCATCAAGCCAAGCTATGCACTCATCAGAGAGGGTGCAACTGAAAGTGGGAGTGGGGGCCAAAAGCTCACTCGTCGTGCATGCTGTGGCATACCGAGCCAGCTATGTGCCTAGGACTAGAAATGTGGCACGGTACTTTATCCCTTCTTTCAGGCAAGTCTGATCATGTCCGAATTGATGCCAGATTCGAAACGGAAAGTAAAAGACACAGTGTGTCAGGCCGATCAACAGAATCCCGGGCTGGCGAGACATGCTGTAACTCATCGTCGACAGATTGAGCCAGGGGTAGCGCCAAGCAATGTTGACAGTAGACAGATTGCACATCCATTCGCACCACCATCCCTCATCAAGGGCATCGACTAGACGTCGCCAGAAGAAGCAGCTGCGAGCTGAATATGCTGGGTATGAGTCCACAACCTTCAACTTATCCATCAACCATATCTAGGGAGGGATGAAAAATGAGAGATTAAAGAATAGAGAGGTGTACGTGAAGAGAAAAGTGAGAGAAGGGTTTTGAGAGAAAAACCAAGCTTGAGGACCGAGTGATGTGAGAAGTATATGTGAGATGGGGTGGGAAACATTACCTGCAGCAGTAGTGGACTCCCCGCGAATCTAGTCGTCTCCCGACGATGAAAAGCATCCAAACCCATCACTGTCTCAGCTAGCGCCATGGCAATACAGGTTTTGCCCTCTTTTAAGCCTTGGGCAACCTTAATCAAACGGACGCTAGAGCCTCCGAAGCCTGGGGTAAGCAAGAAATGAGACAACATGCACAAGTAGAGGGCACGTCGCCGAAAACCCTGCCAGTGATGATCGCCGTGGTCACTAGCGTCAGAAAAACGACGAATCAAGCTCGGAATGTCCAGTTCTCCGTTGCAGAGCAAAGATCGAGCATCCTGCAAAGTGAGCCCGCACATCCGTACTAAGGCTTGGATGTGGCTCAAATGGAATTAGAGCAAGATCTCTTCCTCATGCTCGGACTCCATAAAAGCTTGGAAGTCTTCGAAAGTGGGACATATCTCTTGTCCGCCAAAGCTAAAAATGTGTGTAATCGGATTCCAACACCTTGTCGTGGCATGAAGGAACGGAAAATGCAGCGGAGTGCGGCTCAACGTGAATAGTGCATTTATTCCGAAGCCCCAGAAATTTAGCTTTTTCGAGCCATCCAAGTTAGCAATCCAATTTGTGAGATTTTGGACAAGAAATGCCTCCATTTGGTGCAAAAATAGTGTTGAAATGGAGAAACTTTGAAGCTGGGGCTTTTGTAGAAGATAAGGTGTTGAGTGGAGGACATGTGTCAACAATCTGGGCACTTTCTGCATTTATGGCCGACCGACCATCTTTAGTAGCCGATCGGCTAGTGTTGGTGGCCGATGGCCATTTCTTGTGGCCGATGGCCTTCTACTATGGCCCATGGCCTCTCCTTTTGTTCTCTGAGTTGTCTATGCCTTGGAAGTGTTGAGAACTTATGTCTTGTTCCACTTCAAGTGCCTTTTTGTGACGATTTTGTGAAGTTGTGCCTGTGTTACTTCAATTTGTTTATCGAGTTGTTGCGTTTTTGTTTATCGAGTTGTATTTTGCGTTGTTATTAAGTTCTTGTCTTGCTTATCGAGTTGTATTTACATTTGGTTAGCATATTAAGTCCTTGTTTTGCTTATCAAGTTGTTTTGTTCTTTTAGTTGTCAGTTGGTTAACTACCTGATTAAGGCAATGCAATTCGAGTGTGCAATTTTCAAACAAAGTTCAATCTCATTTACATGCTGTGTGATGTAATGCGATGTGATACGATGCGTAGAATACAAATGTAACACTTTTTCAATAAAAAAGCTATTTTTCATTCCATCATGGTTTCTTTTTTGCAAAAGTACAAAGTTTTAAAGAAAATAAAACTGCCTGAGGCTGTACAATTTGCAAAAAAAAAAAAACTACAGGCAAAAAGAGATATAAAGCAATAACAAAACATCTGAATCGGCGCCAAGTCGCCTCAAGAGTGGGAAGCCCTCCCCGACCTCTTCCTCGACGAAGGTCCGGAACTACCACTGTCAGCTTTGCTACCAGCGTCTGAATCCAAGCCATCTCCAGCCTCGTCTCCATCCTGAGATGACTCTGACTGTGGACTCACTACCTCCTCGTCAGACTCATCATCATCTAGGGCAGGCCTTCGCGAACTACTCCCAGTGTGAGCACGCCCGGCTCTACTATGGCTGTGCGTTGAAGTCCCTCGTCCCGCTCCCCCTGCTGCTTGGGGAGGCACTGAAGGTCCCGTTGAGGCGCCCGTAGTGCCTGGTATCTCGAATGGGGCCTGAAAAGAACAATTTGGAAAATGCATCAGTTACGCAATGCGAAGCTCAGTATGGTATGAAATACAGTATATGATTACAATTTATGAATGCTGTGAGCAGTATTTGAACGCCGTGAGTGGTGAATGATTGTAGTGTATGAGGGCCGTGGCCAGTATATGAGATGCAGTGTATCAGTGCCGTGAGTGGTATATGAGTGTGGTGTATCAAATGCAGTGTTGATATTGTGATGCATCAGATCAGTATGGAGCAGATTATAGAGGGTTTTGGGACAGAGGTTGAAAGAACTTACTGGAATACCATAAATACTGAGCAGGTCCATGCTTCTCTGCAGCATCTCCATCACCGAAGCCGCAGCTCCAGAGCTTGCCCAGTGTACTCTATGGAAGTCTGCAAAAGTGTTGAGGTAATTAGTAATCAGTGGGATATCAAATGAAATGACATGAATGCACCGAATGTAAAGTATAGCATATATCGAGGTCGAGCCTTGAACTCTGAAGAGCTCTTGATCAGCTGGGGGAGGAGCGATGGGAATCTGATAAGTCTTTCCAGCTTGTCCCGGCATGTCATAGTAGTGGGCAGGTCTGGCCACTCTACCCTTTATCCCCTCCTGGAACCCCTCCTACTATGGGCCTGGGTTACCCGAGATCCTCCCACTTCTCCTATTGTGGCCGCAGGTCTCTCTTTTTCTCTCACCTCGGCGAACACTGGCCAGAGACTGCATAAGACATGTCTGGATGAAGATGGTGTAGTCCCCGTCAGCTCCGAAGAAGTCTGCATCCCAACCAATCGTGAAATCGGCCATCTCCTACGGGGTGTACCTCTCTGTCTACCTCATGTGCGAAGGAGGCAGCACTGGAACCACCAGCTCGGGTAAACCAAGGCTCTGACGCAGGAAACGCTCACCCAAATACCACGCCCGACAGACCGGACCCTCAAGCAAAACCCGGAATCGGAAAGTCTCCCGAGCGCCCCATATACCGGTCTCTAACTGCGTCGGGCAGCACTGCCCAGGGTTGCCAGGTGATCCGCAAATGATGGATATACAGGTTGTTATCTATTATTGAAAGTACAACATAAAGCTAAGCTCAAATGAACTGCAAGGTATGAAATATCTCTGCTACGGCTATAGTGTCAAAGTATCGGCGGAAGAATGAGAAAGACTCTCACGGCCTCCGCTCGCATTGCACATCGTACCCATGTGAATATGGGACCGTGGATGGCGTCTCTACATCCAGCACTGGGGCAAGCCTCGGGAAGTAGGCATATACCCACAACTACAGAATGCGAAAGAGTAATGATGAGTACGTTTTTCAGTAAAGCAGTATACAAATAAAGCAGAAATCAGAGAATGATGTGCAGTTTCTTGTGCAATGTGTGTAGTGTACAACTAGTGTAAAGCAGATTGTGTGTATGCAGTGTGCATGGTGTACAGATAATGAAAAGCAGAACTGTAAAGCAAAAGGGAAAGATGTACCTCCCAGGCTTGCCAGTAGCCTCGTAGTAGGTGCCCACTCTGGTGAGATGAGGAACTCATATATCCATACAGTGTGTCCAGGTCTGTGTCGCCCCAGTCATAACGCCAAATGCGAGTCACGTCTACTAGTGCACTCAGTAGATAGAGGCCAACGGTGTTCGCCCGGTCGGTGAATAGAGTAGTGCCCAACAAGAACATGAAGAACCCCCGGGCATAGTGCTCGACCTCCTCACGGGTCGTCGGCGTCTCCCCCCTGAACTGCTCGGCGAACCATGAATATCTCACGAACCCTGGTCGAGAGAAAGGTGGGCGAGTCCCCAGCAAGTAGATCTGAGCGGCATCCCACTCGCCCATATCAATGTCAAAAGGGATCGGATCACCCCCTACTCCGATGCTGGTGAGCATGGAGAAGTCGAAGGGAGTCATCGTCATCTCCCCTACTGTAGAAAGGTGGAGGGAATTGGTGGTGTCCCACCACCTCTCCACTAAGGCATCTAGAAGAGGCCGACTCGCAATGAGGCGCGAGAGTCACATGCAGAATATGCCAAAACCGGCCTCGTCGACGATGTAACGAACCTCATCGGGTAACTCCATATACCAATCTCGTGCAATGGTGTTCCCATAACCCCGGAAGGCATAAGAATCTCCCTGTGTTCAAGACAAACAGATGCGAAGTAGTGTTAGGAATACAGGGTATGCATATGCTTAGAATTGATAGAAATGCAGTGAATGTATGAGTTCAAATTGTTAAAAATACAGTGTATGATTGTGCTCAGAATGAACTAAGCATGTGATAAACAAATGTGTTCGGGTTAATCAGATGAAGAGTGATGTTGGCTATCCAAGATGTATAACCTATATTGCAGAAAGTAAAGAGGAAGAGTATACCTCAGCGGCGCCATAGGATAAGTGCGACTTCAGCTCGCGTAGCAGGAGGTCCTCCAGAGCACCTTGCGCGAACCTCCTGAACTGGTGAATACTGTTAGGAGGCAATACGTGTACGTTAGGGTGATAAGATGCTAGGTCGAAAGGCTGAATCCCGAGCAGCAAAAGCTTGAACTCGGGATCCATCTCCATCCCTGGAGGAGCCTCACCCTGTGGAATATCATCTGCCATCTCGAAAAGAGTGAGAAAATGGTCGAGGGTATGGAAAATGGGCAAGAATGCGAAAAGTCAACCGAAAGTCAACTCTGAGGGGTGAAAAAATGGAAGAAAATGTCAAGGCTCGGAAGAAGACACGGAAAGCAAGGGTAACTCAGGGGAAACAAACCCCAAGTGGTGGAAATAAAGAAAGAGGCGCCGAACACACTTTTCAATCGGTTCAAAGTGTGTAAAACAACGAGGGTTTCGTGAATCAAATGTTTTTGGGACGTTGGAAAATGCGTTTGAAGCATGGATCTAAGGGGAAAAGTGATCTAGAGCAAGAAGAGAAAGGTTTCCGTCTTTGGACAAGTGAAAGAATAGGGTTTGGAACCCTATACTTAAAGACCCGAGGCAAATGGACAAAACAGCCCTGAATCTGCCACTTTTGGCCAATCGACCAAATTGCTGGCCGGCCGGCCACTTTGTTAGCTGATTAGTTTGTTTGGTGGCTAATGGGTGGTCGATGGTTCCCTCTTGTGACCGATGGACCTCCAATGCCCTTGTTTGGGGTTTTTCTGTTGATTTGTACTGTGACGACCCAGAATTCTTCCCTCCGCTCGAGCGGAAGAGTTGACGCTCGAGCGGACTTTTGGAGTTTTCAGCAATTGTGCAGACGGCCTGAGATTCTGGGAGTTGTGATTCTCCGCTCGAGCGGGGGAGTTTACGCTCGAGCGGACGGCTTTGTTGGTCTGCACGAGCGAAGAGTTGACGCCGAGCGGCCTCTAGGTTGAGTTGTATTTCTGAGGTGTGGGTTTGTTTGGACATTTTTATTAGTGTATTTGGAACCTTCTTATTTTATTTTGGAGTATTGGTTGTGGTGGTAATATGATGGCAAAGTAAGATTGGGCCAAAAGCTTTAATTAGAATATATTGTCATGACCAGCCGTCACTCTTTATCCTTTTCTTTGTCCACACTTTGACTTTGGATGTGAGGTTAGAACAATTGGAAAGCTTATTTCCGGGGCTTCAATTTGGACACAAGAACGACCTAAAACGGAGTTCGGATGGGAGAGTTATACCTGTTCAAAGTTTTGAAATCTGTGAGGTAGTCCGCTCGAGCGGAAATCACCGCTCGAAAGGGAATTACGGGACAGCAGCGTTAAAAACTGGTTTTGAGATCTTTTTCCATGTTTTCTTCAATCCTCTTCTTTCCTCTTTGCCTTAGTCCGAAACCCTAACTCTCAAACCTTTGATTTCACCCATTTCTATCAACAATCCACCATGGTTTTGGCATGTAAGATGGAGAACTAAGGAGGATCAATGTTTTACCCGATTAAAATTTGGATTGGTGAAAGTTTCTTCTCAAGCTCACCCCTTTTGCTTGATTGTTGAGGTAAGGGTTGGAGACTCTTTAATATTTACATCCATAGATAGATTGGAAATGTCTTCATAGTATAATGGTGCAAGTTTTCATTTATGTTATGTATATGGAAGAAATTATGAGATTTTGGGAATTTTGGGGTTTGAACATTGGGGGTTTTATGGTTTGAAGATATTGGGAGTTAATTGATGGGTTTAAATAATGGTTTATGAGTCCTAGATGTGTAATTGATGGGAAAATAGTGTTGGGTTAATAAGTTTGATTATTTCTTGAAATCTCATTATTTTCTTGAAACCCTAAGTTTCTTAAGGATGATAACCAAAGATTTAACCCAAATTGAATGTAGAATAATGAAATTGACGTATTGAATTATGTATATACAAGTTTAATTGGAATTTGGTGATACTTGGAAATTATGTTTAAATTTGTAATGAACTTGTTAGAAGCTTTGTGAATCATGTGTTAGTTTGGAAGGAGATTCGTGGGAATGGTTTATTGCTGCTGTGGATGATGTAAATTGAGCGTTAGCAATTTAATTTGAATTATGTGGGATTGTTGGTTATGTTAAGTTACGTTAATAATGTCAATTGAATTGTGAGGATCATAATAAGTTGTGTTTGAATTATGTTGGAATTCATGTAATAATGTAAAGGAAAAATTAGGGAATTGATTTAGTAAGAATCGATGACACGAACTCAATTGTGGAGTGTTGAAATGAGATGTAATTTGGATAAAGAGAATTAATTAAGAACGAAATAAGTTTTGTGATCCGATTTCTTTGTGTATTACAATTGTATAGGACAACGATAAGGCATCAAACAAACCAAACACTGTGAGTAATAGTACCTCAACCATATGTTATTTACCGTTAGTCGCTATTGTTATTGACATTCTATCCTCCGTGAGTTAATGTGTTAACATGTGCGTTGGTTGAGAATTGATGGGAACGTTAAAAGAGTGATCACACACGGTATGATCCCGAACTTAATGTATTTTGAGTTATGACTAATGACTATTGTCAATGTACCATCCTAAGAATTACCTATACTTCTGCATAAGAATTGCATACAACTATTAACACTATGAAGTTGATTTATGAATTGGTCTGATTTACCTACGGATTATGGGTAATGTTAAGATTCTGCTAATTACGAAACAAGTATATCTATGTACAAAGAACCATAAGGAAACATTGTACCATATGTTTTGTTTGCTATTGATAATTAATGTTACCATTCAGTTATCGAACGCTCAGAAATTTAAGTTATATGTTTTCAGTATACCATGAAACGAAATGATTGATTCTTGAAAGGCTATGATATGTTGAAAATGAACGAACGAATATCCAGTTTCTAAAAAGTATTTGTGGCACCCTCAGTCCGGATGGCCCTCGCCCGGGGGTAACAATACCGTGGGTCATGGTATCAACTTTGTGGTCTTGACTTACTTGTTGTGGTCTTCGACCTACCAGGTCTTCGACCTACCGCTGTGGTCTTCGGACCACTTGTGGTCTTCTGACCCACTGCCGTGGTCTTCGGACCTACTGCTAGGTCTTTGACCTACCCGTGGTCTTTGGACCTACATTTGTGGTCTTCGACCTACCACAGGTCTTCGGACCTACCTGATCTGATGGCTAATGGGTGTACCACATGTGATCTTATGAAAAATTTGAATATGGAAATGACTATGAATATGATTACGAAAATGGTTTGAAATCTGGAAATGCATAAGACTCTGTTTCTGATAAGATTATGTTTCTGATATTTCTGGACCGTTAGGTCATTCTAATATGTTCTGGTATGGAACAAAGTGCTGTACGGAACGAAGTGCTACACTTTGGTGGGAGCCACCTCTGGAATCCGTACGAGCCACCTCTTGAGTCCATACATTGGTTATTTTTGTTACTACGCTTTATGCGTCCTGTTACCATACTGATGCGTTCTGTTATTTCCGTTATTTACGTTATTTCTGCTATTTCTGTTGGTTCTATTATTATCAAGTATTTCCGAGCCATGATCGCTTCAGATTCAGAGGCCTATGGTCGCTCAGATAAATTGGGTTTAAAGCCATTCTGTTAAGGAAATTGGACTCTCGCTATTTTGGAAATAAGCACGGCACGAAAATAATCATATGTATCTACAGTTCAGACAAAATATTACATTATTCATGTACTCTTATTCACTGAGTTCGCTCATTCTGTATTTTGTCTGTCTGTTTCTGTAGGTAGCTATCGGGAGTTCAGTCCCAACCTTTAAAGCTTGTGTTCCTCTTGTCAACCTTGAAGCGCCCAGGCCCCACCTGAAGCCGTTCGTTTTGTAAAGTTTTGCCGAGTTTCAATTTATGCATTAGATGTCTATTTTTGGGTTGATTGTAAATAATTCCTTCTTCATTATTATTTTTGTTATGTGCCATTATTTGTGGGGTTGAGTCGAGGCATATAGATGTAAACTGTCTGTATAATATTTGCTTAGTGTGATGTTGAGATCCTGGCATGTTAGAAGTAGCTCAATGGATGTTCTTTTATGTATTTTATATTATTGAATGCTTCTGCTGTGCCCCGTATGATATGTATAACTGTGTTTAGTGTCTGTTGAATGGGTCATGCCCAAACTTTTAGGGCGGGTTTGGGCGTGACAGTGGTATCGAGCACTAGTTGCCATCTCACACACCTAATCCATTGAGCTTTAGGATGTCTAGAAAGATTTAGGCATCATGCATGATATGTTATCAGTACATGAAAAGACAAGAACGATGGCAACGTTAACTGCCTGTTATTAACTCTGATGGCTACAATTTATATCTGTTGTATGTCCTTTTCTTGCCTTTGTTTATTTTGTATAGGCTGGTGAAGAGTGCAAGACATGCAACGTGAATATTGTACTGCAGAGGCGTGGTAAGAATTTGAACTGACCGGTAAGTCAGCTTATATATAAATGGTTAGATACAATGTGTGTTATCTATTGATCATTATCTGTGGGGAAATGATGGTAATATAATTGTGCTGTTTACATTGCTTACATTTAAGTATTGGATATAGCTAAGATTAAAGGAATGTTATATGTCTGTTACCTTATGGCCTGTTATGACTCCCTTGCTGTAACAAGGATTAGATCAGTAATTCGGAGAAGCTACTGTATTGGAATATTTTGATAAGATGTGCTTTATGTAATAATTGAAGTTGTGTTAAGTATGACTGGCCATAAGAAGGAATTCTGCATATAATGATTCTTTTAAAATTGTGAATTTGTTTTGGTTGACGATTTCAAGAGGCCGAAAGGCTATACTGGGTCAGAAGGTCGTTTCCGGACCGAAAGGTCGTTTCGATGATTATGGGCCAATAGGCCATTCTCAAAAATAAACCAATACCAAACTCACTATTGATCTCATGTTTCGTGAATGCAATCACAGTGCATTGTGAGCTATGTTTGGGAAATTGATTAGTGACCTTGAGACAGTATGTAAGTAATATAATTTTGTGAACTAAGGAAATTACCAACGACCTCTGATAGGGAATCTGTACTTTGTACTCTGTATTCTGACCTCTGTAATCTGTGATTGAAATCTGAAATCCGTAATCTGTAATCTGTTCTGTATATGGATAATCTGCAACTTGTAATTGGGACTTTTTCTAAATAATAGTCGAATGACATGAAGAGTCCCGCCTATAATATGTGTTTATCTATATGACACTTGTAAAACAATAAATAATTACTGCCTCTGTGTATTAAGAATTTGAATCTTACCTCTGTGTATTAAGAATTTGAGATTGAGAAATCTTTTCCGTGATATAAGTCTGTGTGCATCTAGTGACTTATTCTGTAACATTCTGGGCCGCGGGCCATTCGGTATTTCCGGGCCTAAGGCCGTTCTGAAAATACAATAGTATTGGAATAACTTTTTGAGTTCTGCAGTTACATGTGTATTTACATTTCTGGGCCTATGGCCGTTTTATATCGGTGGAGTTATGGCTACTCTATACATGTTGGGTTTAAACTCATACTGCTAAGAAAACTGAATTCATGACTGAAATAATGGACATAATTACAGAATGTAATCAATCATATGCTTTTATAGTATTGTGCCTTGTGCTTCAATCAAAGTATATAACTATACTATTCAATGTTTAAGGAAATTCATAATTCGAGCTACGAAATGTTCGATTTGATAAGTGTTTCCTGAAGTGACAACAATGTTACGAATTTCTGACAAGTTTATGATATGATAAGTTTCTGGATAATTTTCCCAAGATGGCAAGTTTTCTGAAAGAAATATTTTGCTATGTACGAATAAGTCCTTCAATTGATAATTGATGGAAATTCTATGTTGAGCTTCAGACTATTCAGTCTTATCTGTTTTGGAAAACTAGTATGAAATGAGTATTACTTTACTGTATTTGGAAAGCATGATCATTAAGGTTTGATCCGTGTTTGATTTTATTAATACTTTACTCTGAACATGTAATTCCTTGATATGGATTTGAGTGGTTATTTGGAGTTTGTTCGAAATCTGATTTGGCTTAATAAGTCTAATTCTGATAGGGAGCAAAGAGCCCCAAAGTCATCGAGTTAGAATTTGTTTGTGAACCTAAAGAGATTGACACAGTTTATGAGTCACATGTGATCGAATATTTGAGTAAACCCATGTCTGAATGTCTTTAAGTTGTTATAGCATTTGGAAGGTATGAAATATATGAGGATTGTGAATAATGAGATGAAGCTTTGGAGTTATTGGGAATGTTAACGGGAAATGTTAGAACTATTGGAGAAGTAATTGGAATTAAAGTTTGAGCATTCATTTGACGCGGTTCGCTTAGTTGTTAGGGATTTGGGATTACAACTGGTTCCTTGCCGTTGAAATTCTGATATATGTATATTGATCGAAGTATTTGTGATTCCTCTCTATATCAAGTGGGGATTTTGGGTTATGTTTGAACTGTCTTCTGTTTGGCTTTCTTCAATTTCGAGGACGAAATTCTTTTTAAGGAGGGAAGGGTGTGACGACCCAGAATTCTTCCCTCCGCTCGAGCGGAAGAGTTGACGCTCGAGCGGACTTTTGGAGTTTTCAGCAATTGTGCAGACGGCCTGAGATTCTGGGAGTTGTGATTCTCCGCTCGAGCGGGGGAGTTTACGCCGAGCGGCTTTGTTGAGTCTGCACGCCGAGCGAAGAGTTGACGCTCGAGCGGGCCTCTAGGTTGAGTTGTATTTCTGAGGTGTGGGTTTGTTTGGACATTTTTATTAGTGCATTTGGAACCTTCTTATTTTATTTTGGAGTATTGGTTGTGGTGGTAATATGATGGCAAAGTAAGATTGGGCCAAAAGCTTTAATTAGAATATATTGTCGGCGACCAGCCGTCACTCTTTTATCCTTTTCTTTGTCCACACTTTGAATTTGGATGTGAGGTTAGAACCATTGGAAAGCTTATTTCCGGGGCTTCAATTTGGACACAAGAACGACCTAAAACGGAGTTCGGATGGGAGAGTTATACCTGTTCAAAGTTTTGAAATCTGTGCTGAGGGCAGGTCCGCTCGAGCGGAAATAAGTCCGCTCGAGCGGGAATTACGGGACAGCAGCGTTAAAAACTGGTTTTTGAGATCTTTTTCCATGTTTTCTTCAATCCTCTTCTTTCCTCTTTGCCTTAGTCCGAAACCCTAACTCTCAAACCTTTGATTTCACCCATTTCTATCAACAATCCACCATGGTTTTGGCATGTAAGATGGAGAACTAAGGAGGATCAATGTTTTTACCCGATTAAAATTTGGATTGGTGAAAGTTTCTTCTCAAGCTCACCCCTTTTGCTTGATTGTTGAGGTAAGGGTTGGAGACTCTTTAATATTTACATCCATAGATAGATTGGAAATGTTTTCATAGTATAATGGTGCAAGTTTTCATTTATGTTATGTATATGGAAGAAATTATGAGATTTTGGGAATTTTGGGGTTTGAACATTGGGGGTTTTATGGTTTGAAGATATTGGGAGTTAATTGATGGGTTTAAATAATGGTTTATGAGTCCTAGATGTGTAATTGATGGGAAAATAGTGTTGGGTTAATAAGTTTGATTATTTCTTGAAATCTCATTATTTTCTTGAAACCCTAAGTTTCTTAAGGATGATAACCAAAGATTTAACCCAAATTGAATGTAGAATAATGAAATTGACGTATTGAATTATGTATATACAAGTTTAATTGGAATTTGGTGATACTTGGAAATTATGTTTAAATTTGAGAATGAACTTGTTAGAAGCTTTGTGAATCATGTCTTAGTGAGGAAGGAGATTGGGGGGAAGGGTTTATTGATGATGTGGATGATGTAAATTGAGCGTTAGCAATTTAATTTGAATTATGTGGGATTGCGTTGGTTATGTTAAGTTACGTTAATAATGCTGAATTGAATTGTGAGGGATCATAATAAGTTGTGTTTGAATTATGTTGGAATTCATGTAATAATGTAAAGGAAAAATTAGGGAATTGATTTAGTAAGAATCGATGACACGAACTCAATTGTGGAGTGTTGAAATGAGATGTAATTTGGATAAAGAGAATTAATTAAGAACGAAATAAGTTTTGTGATCCGATTTCTTTGTGTATTACAATTGTATAGGGACAACGACGAGGCACCAAACACCAAACACCGTGAGTAATAGTACCTCAACCATATGTTATTTACCGTTAGTCGCTATTGTTATTGACATTCTATCCTCCGTGAGTTAATGTGTTAACATGTGTGCGTTGAGAGAATTGATGGGAACGTTAAAAGAGTGATCACACACCGGTATGATCTGAACTTAATCAGATTTTGAGTTATGACTAATGACTATTGTCAATGTACCATCCTAAGAATTACCTATACTGCATAAGAATTGCATACAACTATTAACACTATGAAGTTGATTTATGAATTGGTCCGATTTACCTACGGATTATGGGTAATGTTAAGATTCTCGCTAATTTAAACAAGTATATCTATGTACAAAGAACCATAAGGAAACATTGTACCATATGTTTTGTTTGCTATTGATAATTAATGTTACCATTCGGTTATCGAACGCTCAGAATTTAAGTTATATGTTTTCAGTATACCATGAAACGAAATGATTGATTCTTGAAAGGCTATGATATGTTGAAAATGAACGAACGAATATCCAGTTTCTAAAAAGTATTTGTGGCACCCTTAGTCCGGATGGCCCTCGCCCGGGGGTAACAATACCGTGGCCTATGGCCTCCTCGGGGTAACAATACCGTGGCTGTTGGTATCAACTTTGTGGTCTTCGGACTTACTTGTTGTGGTCTTCGGACCTACCTGTTGTGGTCTTCGGACCTACCTGCTGTGGTCTTCGGACCTACCTGTTGTGGTCTTCGGACCTACCTGCTGTGGTCTTCGGACCTACCTGTTGTGGTCTTTGGACCTACCTGCTGTGGTCTTTGGACCTACCTGTTGTGGTCTTCGGACCTACCTGTTGTGGTCTTCGGACCTACCTGATCTGATGGCTAATGGGTGTACCACATGTGATCTTATGAAAAATCTGAATATGGAAATGACTATGAATATGATTACGAAAATGGTTTGAAATCTGGAAATGCATAAGACTCTGTTTCTGATAAGATTATGTTTCTGATATTTCTGGACCGTTAGGTCATTCTAATATGTTCTGGTATGGAACAAAGTGCTGTACGGAACGAAGTGCTACACTTTGGTGGGAGCCACCTCGAACTGCATAAGCCACCTCTTGAGTCCATACATTGGTTATTTTTGTTACTACGCTTTATGCGCCTGCTCTCGTTATTTCCGTTATTTACGTTATTTCTGCTATTTCTGTTGCTTCTATTATTATCAAGTATTTCGAGCCATGATCGCTTCAGATCAGAGGCCTATGGTCATTACAGATAAATTGGGTTTAAAGCCATTCTGTTAAGGAAATTGGACTATAGCTATTTTGGAAATAATCACGGCACGAAAATAATCATATGTATCTACAGTTCAGACAAAATATTACATTATTCATGTACTCTTATTCACTGAGTTCGCTCATTCTGTATTTTGTCTGTCTGTTTCTGTAGGTAGCTATCGGGAGTTCAGTCCCAACCTTTAAAGCTTGTGTTCCTCTTGTCAACCTTGAGGCGTCCAGGCACCACCTGAAGCCGTTCGTTTTGTAAAGTGTTGCCGAGTTTCAATTTATGCATTAGATGTCTATTTTTGGGTTGATTGTAAATAATTCCTTCTTCATTATTATTTTTGTTATGTGCCTATTTGTGGGGTTGAGTCGAGGCATATAGATGTAAACTGTCTGTATAATATTTACTTAGTGTGATGTTGAGATCCTGGCATGTTAGAAGTAGCTCAATGGATGTTCTTCTATGTATTTTATATTATTGAATGCTTCCGTTCAGGCCCCGTATGATATGTATAACAGGTTTAGTGTCTGTTTTCGAATGGGTCATGCCCAAACTTTTAGGGGCGGGTTTGGGGCGTGACAGGTGGTATCAGAGCACGAGTTGCCATCTCACACACGAATCCATTGAGCTTTAGGATGTCTAGAAAGATTTAGGCATCATGCATGATATGTTATCAGTACATGAAAAGACAAGAACGATGGCAACGTTAACTGCCTGTTATTAACTCTGATGGCTACAATTTATATCTGTTGTATGTCCTTTTCTTGCCTTTGTTTATTTTGTATAGGCTGGTGAAGAGTGCAAGACATGCAACGTGAATATTGTACTGCAGAGGCGTGGTAAGAATTTGAACTGACCGGTAAGTCAGCTTATATATAAATGGTTAGATACAATGTGTGTTATCTATTGATCATTATCTGTGGGGAAATGATGGTAATATAATTGTGCTGTTTACATTGCTTACATTTAAGTATTGGATATAGCTAAGATTAAAGGAATGTTATATGTCTGTTACCTTATGGCCTGTTATGACTCCCTTGCTGTAACAAGGATTAGATCAGTAATTCGGAGAAGCTACTGTATTGGAATATTTTGATAAGATGTGCTTTATGTAATAATTGAAGTTGTGTTAAGTATGACTGGCCATAAGAAGGAATTCTGCATATAATGATTCTTTTAAAATTGTGAATTTGTTTTGGTTGACGATTTCAAGAGGCCGAAAGGCTATTCTGGGCTGTAAGGCTGTTCTGGACCGAAAGGTCGTTCTGATTATTCTGGGCCAATAGGCCATTCTGAAAATAAACCAATACCAAACTCACTATTGGATCTCATAGCGTGAATGCAATCACAGTGCATTGTGAGCTATGTTTGGGAAATTGATTAGTGACCTTGAGACAGTATGTAAGTAATATAATTTTGTGAACTAAGGAAATTACCAACGACCTCTGATAGGGAATCTGTACCTTGTACTCAGATTCGACCTCTCAGAATCTGTGATTGAAATCAAATCCGTAATCAGTAACTGCTCGTATGGATAATCTGCAACTTGTAATTGGGACTTTTTCTAAATAATAGTCGAATGACATGAAGAGTCCCGCCTATAATATGTGGTTATCTATATGACACTTGTAAAACAATAAATAATTTCTGCTTCTGTGTATTAAGAATTTGAATCTTACCTGTATATTAAGACTTTGAGATTGAGAAATCTTTTCCGTGATATAAGTCCTGTGCATCTAGTGACTTATTCTCAGAATATTCGGGGTCATGGCCATTCGGTGTTTCCGGGCCTAAGGCCGTTCTGAAAATACAATAGTATTGGAATAACTTTTTGAGTTCTGCAGTTTCATGTGTATTTACATTTCTGGGCCTATGGCCGTTTTATATCGGTGGAGTTATGGCTACTCTATACATGTTGGGATTAAACCCATACTGCTAAGAAAACTGAATTCATGACTGAAAAAATGGACATAATTACAGAATGTAATCAATCATATGCTTTTATAGTATAGTGCCTTGTGCTTCAATCACAGTATATAACTATACTATTCAATGTTTAAGGAAATTCATAATTCGAGCTACGAAATGTTCGATTTGATAAGTGTTTCCTGAAGTGACAACAATGTTACGAATTTCTGACAAGTTTATGATATGATAAGTTTCGGATAATTTTCCCAAGATGGCAAGTTTTCAAAGAAATATTTTGCTATGTGAATAAGTCCTTCAATTGATAATTGATGGAAATTTATGTTGAGCTTCAGACTATTCATTTTATCTGCTTTTGGAAAACTAGTATGAAATGAGTATTACTTTCTCAGATTTGGAAAGCATGATCATTAAGGTTTGATCCGTGTTTGATTTTATTAATACTTTACTCTGAACATGTAATTCCTTGATATGGATTTGAGTGGTTATTTGGAGTTTGTTCGAAATCTGATTTGGCTTAATAAGTCTAATTCTGATAGGGAGCAAAGAGCCCCAAAGTCATCGAGTTAGAATTTGTTTGTGAACCTAAAGAGATTGACACAGTTTATGAGTCACATGTGATCGAATATTTGAGTAAACCCATGTCTGAATGTCTTTAAGTTGTTATAGCATTTGGAAGGTATGAAATATATGAGGATTGTGAATAATGAGATGAAGCTTTGGAGTTATTGGGAATGTTAACGGGAAATGTTAGAACTATTGGAGAAGTAATTGGAATTAAAGTTTGAGCATTCATTTGACGCGGTTCGCTTAGTTGTTAGGGATTTGGGATTACAACTGGTTCCTTGCCGTTGAAATTCTGATATATGTATATTGATCGAAGTATTTGTGATTCCTCTCTATATCAAGTGGGGATTTTGGGTTATGTTTGAACTGTCTTCTGTTTGGCTTTCTTCAATTTCGAGGACGAAATTCTTTTTAAGGAGGGAAGGGTGTGACGACCCAGAATTCTTCCCTCCGCTCGAGCGGAAGAGTTGACGCTCGAGCGGACTTTGGAGTTTCCAACAATTGTGCAGACGGCCTGAGATTCTGGGAGTTGTGATTCTCCGCCGAAAGCGAGTTTACGCTCGAGCGGACGGCTTTGTTGGTCTGCACGCTCGAGCGGAAGAGTTGACGCTCGAGCGGGCCTCTAGGTTGAGTTGTATTTCTGAGGTGTGGGTTTGTTTGGACATTTTTATTAGTGCATTTGGAACCTTCTTATTTTATTTTGGAGTATTGGTTGTGGTGGTAATATGATGGCAAAGTAAGATTGGGCCAAAAGCTTTAATTAGAATATATTGTCGGCGACCAGCCGTCACTCTTTTATCCTTTTCTTTGTCCACACTTTGAATTTGGATGTGAGGTTAGAACCATTGGAAAGCTTATTTCCGGGGCTTCAATTTGGACACAAGAACGACCTAAAACGGAGTTCGGATGGGAGAGTTATACCTGTTCAAAGTTTTGAAATCAGGTTGAGGGAGTCCGCTCGAGCGGAAATAAGTCCGCTCGAGCGGGAATTACGGGACAGCAGCGTTAAAAACTGGTTTTTGAGATCTTTTTCCATGTTTTCTTCAATCCTCTTCTTTCCTCTTTGCCTTAGTCCGAAACCCTAACTCTCAAACCTTTGATTTCACCCATTTCTATCAACAATCCACCATGGTTTTGGCATGTAAGATGGAGAACTAAGGAGGATCAATGTTTTTACCCGATTAAAATTTGGATTGGTGAAAGTTTCTTCTCAAGCTCACCCCTTTTGCTTGATTGTTGAGGTAAGGGTTGGAGACTCTTTAATATTTACATCCATAGATAGATTGGAAATGTTTTCATAGTATAATGGTGCAAGTTTTCATTTATGTTATGTATATGGAAGAAATTATGAGATTTTGGGAATTTTGGGGTTTGAACATTGGGGGTTTTATGGTTTGAAGATATTGGGAGTTAATTGATGGGTTTAAATAATGGTTTATGAGTCCTAGATGTGTAATTGATGGGAAAATAGTGTTGGGTTAATAAGTTTGATTATTTCTTGAAATCTCATTATTTTCTTGAAACCCTAAGTTTCTTAAGGATGATAACCAAAGATTTAACCCAAATTGAATGTAGAATAATGAAATTGACGTATTGAATTATGTATATACAAGTTTAATTGGAATTTGGTGATACTTGGAAATTATGTTTAAATTTGAGAATGAACTTGTTAGAAGCTTTGTGAATCATGTCTTAGTGAGGAAGGAGATTGGGGGGAAGGGTTTATTGATGATGTGGATGATGTAAATTGAGCGTTAGCAATTTAATTTGAATTATGTGGGATTGCGTTGGTTATGTTAAGTTACGTTAATAATGCTGAATTGAATTGTGAGGGATCATAATAAGTTGTGTTTGAATTATGTTGGAATTCATGTAATAATGTAAAGGAAAAATTAGGGAATTGATTTAGTAAGAATCTGGATGACATGAACTCAATTGTGGAGTGTTGAAATGAGATGTAATTTGGATAAAGAGAATTAATTAAGAACGAAATAAGTTTTGTGATCCGATTTCTTTGTGTATTACAATTGTATAGGGACAACGACAGGGGCAGACCAAACAGCCAAACACTGTGAGTAATAGTACCTCAACCATATGTTATTTACCGTTAGTCGTTATTGTTATTGACATTCTATCCTCCGTGAGTTAATGTGTTAACATGTGTGCGTTGGTTGAGAATTGATGGGAACGTTAAAAGAGTGATCACACACCGGTATGATCCTGAACTTAATCTGTATTTTGAGTTATGACTAATGACTATTGTCAATGTACCATCCTAAGAATTACCTATACTTCTGCATAAGAATTGCATACAACTATTAACACTATGAAGTTGATTTATGAATTGGTCTGATTTACCTACGGATTATGGGTAATGTTAAGATTCTGCTAATTACGAAACAAGTATATCTATGTACAAAGAACCATAAGGAAACATTGTACCATATGTTTTGTTTGCTATTGATAATTAATGTTACCATTCAGTTATCAGCAACGTTCTGTAAATTTAAGTTATATGTTTTTAGTATACCATGAAACGAAATGATTGATTCTTGAAAGGCTATGATATGTTGAAAATGAACGAACGAATATCCAGTTTCTAAAAAGTATTTGTGGCACCCTTAGTCCGGATGGCCCTCGCCCGGGGGTAACAATACCGTGGCCTATGGCCCTCGCCCGGGGGTAACAATACCGTGGCTGTTGGTATCAACTTTGTGGTCTTCGGACTTACTTGTTGTGGTCTTCGGACCTACCTGTTGTGGTCTTCGGACCTACCTGCTGTGGTCTTCGGACCTACCTGTTGTGGTCTTCGGACCTACCTGCTGTGGTCTTCGGACCTACCTGTTGTGGTCTTTGGACCTACCTGCTGTGGTCTTTGGACCTACCTGTTGTGGTCTTCGGACCTACCTGTTGTGGTCTTCGGACCTACCTGTTGTGGTCTTCGGACCTACCTGATCTGATGGCTAATGGGTGTACCACATGTGATCTTATGAAAAATTTGAATATGGAAATGACTATGAATATGATTACGAAAATGGTTTGAAATCTGGAAATGCATAAGACTCTGTTTCTGATAAGATTATGTTTCTGATATTTCTGGACCGTTAGGTCATTCTAATATGTTCTGGTATGGAACAAAGTGCTGTACGGAACGAAGTGCTACACTTTGGTGGGAGCCACCTCCGAACTGCACGAGCCACCTCTTGAGTCCATACATTGGTTATTTTGTTACTACGCTTTATCCCCTGTTACCATCTTGATGCGCTCATTATTTCCGTTATTTACGTTATTTCGCTATTTCGCTTGGTTCTATTATTCAAGTATTTCGGAGCCATGATCGCTTCAGATCAGAGGCCTATGGTCGCTCAGATAAATTGGGTTTAAAGCCATTCATATGAAATTGACTATAGCTATTTTGGAAATAATCACGACACGAAAATAATCATATGTATCTCTGATAAAAATATTACATTATTTATGTACTATTATTCACTGAGTTCGCTCATTCTGTATTTTGTCTGTCTGTTTCTGTAGGTAGCCAATCGGGAGTTCAGTCCCAACCTTTAAAGCTTGTGTTCCTCTTGTCAACCTTGAGGCGTCCAGGCACCACCTGAAGCCGTTCGTTTTGTAAAGTTTTGCCGAGTTTCAATTTATGCATTAGATGTCTATTTTTGGGTTGATTGTAAATAATTCCTTCTTCATTATTATTTTTGTTATGTGCCATTATTTGTGGGGTTGAGTCGAGGCATATAGATGTAAACTGTCTGTATAATATTTGCTTAGTGTGATGTTGAGATCCTGGCATGTTAGAAGTAGCTCAATGGATGTTCTTTTATGTATTTTATATTATTGAATGCTTCCGTCCAGGCCCCGTATGATATGTATAACAGGTTTAGTGTCTGATTTCGAATGGGTCATGCCCAAACTTTTAGGGGCGGGTTTGGGGCGTGACATGTACCCTCATCTCTCAAGGAAGTGCAAGAAAATACACTTTTGAAGCTTAAGCAACCTCCGTGATGATCTCGAACCATGTCTTCCATGTGCAGCACTCGATATGCACAAGCTGTATCCTTTTTTGTATCCTTTTGCATATTGCTAGATTCGAAAATTATCTTTGAATGCGTGGCTTTACAGTATTCTTGTCACATTCATGAGATTTGCATTTGTTATATGCCTCTTTCACTTTTGCATTGGACATTTATCATCGTGTTTGCATAACATGTGCGCGTTGTGTCAAATAGGTATTCGTGTTTACATTGCGTAGAGTGTACATTGCATGGAACACGTTTTAGCCTTGCTTGCATAGAATGTGCACTTCCCACCCTGGCATGAAATGCGCGTCTTCATGTTGCATGGAGCATACATTTCTCGTACTTGCATTGTTATGCACTTGTTTACTTGCGTTGTCATGGACGTTACTTGCATTGTTATGCACTTCTTTACTTGCGTTGTTACGCACGTTACTTGCATTGTTATGCACACTTTACTTGCGTTGTTGCGCACGTTACTTGCATTGTTATGCACACTTTACTTGCGTTGTCACACACGTTACAATTGTTATGCACACTTTACTTGCGTTGTCACGCACGTTACTTGTATTGTTATACATACTTTACTTGCGTTGTCACGCACGTTACTTGCATTGTTATGCACTTCTTTACTTGCGTTGTTACGCACGTTACTTGCATTGTTATGCACACTTTACTTGCGTTGTCACGCACTTTATTCGCGTTGTTATGCACGATTTCAGTTGCATTGTTATGCACATTTCTGTTGCATTGTTATGCACATTTCTGTTGCGTTGTCATGCACATTTCAGTTGCATTGTTATGCACACTTTACTTGTGTTGTCACGCACGTTACTTGCATTATTATGCACACTTTCCTTGCGTTGTCACGCATGTTACTTGCACTGTTATGCACCTTTTCACTTGCATTGTTATGCACACTTCACTTGCGTTGTCATGCACGTTACCTGCATTGTTATGCACACTTTACTTACGTTGTCACACACGTTCTACTTGCATTGTTATGCACACATCACTTGCTTTGTCACGCACGTTACTTGCATTGTTATGCACCTTTTCACTTGCATTGTTGTGCACGTTCGACTTGCATTGTTATGCGCCCGTTTCACTTGCTTTGTCATGCAACCTTTTCATTTGCATTGTTATGCGCATTCTACCTACATGTGTTTCTACTATATTGGCCCCGTTTGGTAGAGCTGCGAAAAAGTGATTATAGATTATAGTTTAACAGATTATGACTTATAGTTATGAACAGAAGCTGTTAACCTGTTTGGTGCAGCTATGGGATTTTGGATTTAAGCAGCAGAGTAGTGTTTGGTTAATAAGCTGTAAATTAACTTTTTACTATATAATTGTCCTTTCCGCCCTTATATGATATAAAAATGATTATTTTGTCATTTTTTTTTCAGTTTTAATTTTAAAAAAAGTATTTCATTAATAAAAGTTAATATAATTAGTATTAATTAATATCAATTAATATAAAAATCGATACATTTGATAAAAATGTAATGGAAGTATTATTGTCACAATTTTTTTCTATTATAAATTAATTAGTATCAACTAATTTCTTAATATTAGTATCAATTAATACTAAAATTATTAATTAGTATCAATTAATACTAAAATTATTAAAATTGTATAAATTAATATTAATAATTAATTTTTATTAGTATCAATTAATATTAATAATCAACAATTGTTATTATTTAGTACCAATTAATAATTAATTCATTACAAAAGTATACAATATTAATTTATTAATAATTAATACCAATTAATATTGATTTTTTAATTAATATTGATTTTTTCCTTTTTCTTCAGAAATATACAATTTTTTATTTTTTAATTAATATTAAAATATACAATATGACTTTATTAATAATTAATACCAATTAATATTTACTTTTTAATTAATATTGATTTTTTTTCTTTTTCTTCAGAAATATACAAATTTTCTTTTTTTAATTAATATTTGGGTATTGACGAGGACATTTAAGTAATTTTAGCCCCCCACACCAGCTACGCGATTAAGTCGAAAATTTAAGCACCCCCTGACCAGCTTTTGAGATAAGCTGAGAAATAGCTTGATTTAAGCTATAAGTTAATTAACTTAAGCTACACCAAACACAATATTTTAGCTTAAATTAAAGTAAAAGCTGAAATAAGCAGCTTATAAACTCTGCCAAACATGCCCATTGTATCTGTCAAAGTTTCTTTTTGTGTAGGCACGATATTGTATGTACGGTTCATTTGAAGCAGGCACAACCAGACAATGTTGTATGTACAGTTCAATCAAAGGAACTCCGGGTGACATCATTCATGTTCCCTCGAACTTCTTGGCTACCTTTCTCCTCCCGTGTTTGACACACGTTTGGATGCCCTTCTCCTCTCGCGTTTGACATGCGTTAGGACGTACCTTTCCCTCTCCTGCGTGTGATACGCTGAGAGTTGTTGTGTTTGAGACTTCGGGTATTCTCAATAGTCACTTTTAGCCTTCTTCGCGTGAGACACAGTGAGAATTGTATAATTTTCTTACATCCTTTCTACATGAGTTGTAGTTTGGTTTGTGCTTATTTGTTTGTGTACGAGTTTGTTGTAGCATTTCTTTGTGTAACATTTGCATCTAGATGCTTCATTACAGCCCTCTTTGCATAATCGTAAGTTATGTTCGGCATTGTGCATGCCATTTGCATTTTGCCCCAGCCTATGGGCAGATCTCTTTGTTGTTCTGTATGTTTGTCTAAGTCTTCGACCTTGTCAAAAATGGGTTGTCTCTGGGTTTTGACATTCACTCCGTCATCTTATGACTTTCAAGTTCTGTCAAAGAGGGGCAACTGTAGACACCCCATTTTTGACCGTCCTCAAGACTTGGATGTCATCGTTTGAACACTTGATGATCATCCATGCTTGTGTTCGTTTTGAGCTCCTGAAGGTCTCGGCTGCGCGCCTTGCCTTGAAGCCTCTCAACTTATCTGTTTTACGCTTGGTTGTGGACCAAGAGCTTGTGGCTTTGTTTCTGAGGGAAGATGGTGGCTTGTTGGCCAGCCCTACAATCCATCGACTAGGCCTCATGCCTATTGGCCATTCCTTCTTTCTATCGGCCATTAGTGGTGGCTGATCAGCATCACTGATGGCCGGTCGGCACCTTTATTGGCCGGTCGGCCATACTTTTTTGGCCGAGGCCTTTTTATTTGCTTTTGCAGATATTTTGTTGCCAGCTGTGCCAGCTAGTGAACAGAGAACTGATCTTCCATACACGTGTATAGAGGGATTGTAACAAGGCTCAAGCTTGTTCAACAAGCTTGAGACTTGGATTTCTATAAGATGGGAGGTCCCTCTCCCTTTCTAGAGGTTTCGAAATTTGCATAAGAGACAAGATATCTCTCTATATATTTCTCTCTCTCTCTCTCTCTCTATTGTGCTATTGTGAGCCTTAAAGGGTGTTTTCTCTTCACTTTTGCACTACAACACCTAGTAAAGCACCATTGCTTTGTTGCTGAGGTGCTAGAGGACCTTGTTTGGACTCTCAAAGTTTGTTTCTTTGGCTCAGAAGTCCTGGATTACTGTGGTTCTTCAAGGGTGAGTTGTTACCCCCTTTAAGCCTTGTTTTGCTTAAGTGTGTGGTCCCCTTTGCATACTGTTTTAGGCCTTCTTTTCAACTGTAAAAAGTTATATATTTAAGTGCTTAAAGTGTTTGTTTGAGGAAACTTTGGTGTTGGGGGGGGGGGTCTACCCCCTTTTGTGCCTTGTTTGGCCTTGTTTTGTGCCATCCTTTTAGGCCTTCGAGATCACCCTCTCTTGGCCTTTTAGCCATTGAAATCTAGTGGATTTTCAGTGATAGAAAGTGTGTTTTGAGGCCCCAAATGGGTGGGGGTTGCCCCCCCTCCTCTTCCTTTGTTTGCTTGTGTTAATGGCTCATCAAAGTAGCATGTCTTTCTAGCATGTTTTGGCTCCATATCATCATGCCTCAGGCCTTATTTCAACATGATATAACTCTGTTTTGGCTTGGTTTGATTACCTTTTGCATGCTCCTTGCACTTGTAGTGCAATCCTCCCTATAGCCTTAACATGCATCATGCTTTGGACCATCATTCTAGCATGTTTTTGGCTCCACTCCAGCAAGCTTTTATTCATGTTTTGCCATGCTTAAGCTCCATTTTAAGCATTTTTGGTCATGCATGCCTTGTTTTGTATTGCCATAGTGCAATCTTGTTCATTAGCTTTGAGTTTCCAAGTCACTAGCATGCATTACTTGGGCTATTTGCATGATTTAGCATCATTTGGTATGTGATTTTAGTGTGTGCAGTGTGGTCATGCCTTCACATCTTTCACTCTTCCAATGCTTTGGAGGGTTGGTGCTTTATGCCTTAAACATGAGCCAATATGCATGCCATCTTGCCTAAGCTTTTGGGTTACCATTTCAGTGTGTTTTGGGTGTTATTTTGCCATAATATAACTCTGATTTTTGTTGGTGAAGTCATCTCATGCTTGGTTTTGGTAGGTGTAGTGTAATCCTCCTCATTGGCCTTGTATGCTCCATGCTTCATGCCTCTAATTCTAGCACATGTTAGCTATATTTAAGCATGTTTCTAGCATTGTTTTGATCTGTCTTGGGACTGCTTTGAATCATCTTGGCTCTATGGGGTTTGATTGATATGGCCATGGTGCAAGTCCCTTTGCTAGTCTTAAAGCTTTGAGCCTCTTAGCATGCTATGCTTGTGTTATGTGCATGATTTGGCATCATTCCTCACATGATTTCAGAGCATATTTCATTGCCACACTCTCACATTTTCCACTCCTTCAATGTGTTTAAGAGTTGTGTCTTCATGCCTTGTTTATGAACCAATGTGTATGCATGCTTGTATTTGCTTTTGGACTTCATTTTCAGCATGTTTTGGCCATTGTCTTGGCATGCATGAGGCTTGTTTGAGGTTGGTTTGGTCCATTGAGTTTTGCATTACGTAGCCTTTGCCATGCTCATGTTGTTTGCATGATTGTTGCATTGCATTGTTGTTTGCATGTTGTTGCATTGCATTGTGTTTGCATGATATTGCATTGCATTGTATTAGCATGTTACATGTGTTGCATTGTGTTTGGGTTGGATGTCGATCCAAACATGAGGGATGTCGCATGTTTCATACTCAAAGTGATGAAACATGCCTCATTCCTTAGGTCACCGACACCTTTGATCATGTATGATAAGGTGGAGGTTCATCGAGTCCTTATGTGTTATTTGTGTGCATTCATTGACATTGATTTGTGCAACTTGGCCTCTTTGGCCATCATGCATTGAGATGCTTGATTGGTAGCTCGAGAGTCGAGTACTGCACTCCCTTGAGCTCAAGAAATGATAGGGAGGGTGGTTGTGCACACATTCCTTGTAAATACACTGCCATGCCTATGTTTGTACTCTGTTGCAGCAAAAGGAGAAATTGCAGGAAGTAGTGGCCGACCGGCCATCAAAGCTGCCGATCACCTATCAACTTTGGCCGATGGCTATCAACTTTGGCCAATGGCCATCAACTTTGGCCGATGGCCATCCCTCTTGGCCAACCATCCTTTAGCATGTTCCTAAGGTGGTTCATAATTTTTAGAAGTACAGAAGTGTGCAAACGGAGGCATCATGAGGCACGGTAGTGGATTTCCGAGAGGACGCGATCGAGCATGCATCATTCATTATTCCGAGGCAGAGCTGTGGCAACCTAACTTAGATGTTTTTCATGCTTAGTTGGTTTTGTAACTTAATTAATTTGATTAGTTAGTTGGTTTGTAAATTAGCATAGCTAGTTAGGTGATTTATTCGGACCCTCCGTCAAGAGGGAAAATGTTGTAATAAGGGTGCTTGTGTGTGTGCATGTCTTCCAACCCCCATTTCTTTCTCCCTTTTACTTATCAACTTTTGATGGTTAGTTTAGGACATGTTTCAATTAGCATACTTATGCTTCGCATGCGTGCATCATTCATCTGTTTTGCATGCACAGGGCTCGGTGAATCATACTAACTGCATTGTATTTCAATACAATTTGAATACATGTTATCTAGTTGCATTCACATGACATCTTAGAATAAACGAGCCTATTTTAGTTACATTTTGCATGTGTTATATTAGGCATTCTTAACATAGCTTTTGTTTTGGCTCGGAGTACTAGGTAAGCTTTTACGCTTTAGCATCCTTGCATGCTTGTAAGTGTTGCCATGTTCAGCATGCTTGCCATGAGGCTAACTGCTTAAGTGTTTAACTGCATGAATGCCTATGGATAGAGGCTTCATTGCTTGAATTAGAACAATTCATCAAAATGTACGTTTTAAGCCCACTTGAAGTGGCAAAATCATGTTTTCAAGCGCACTTAAGGGTGGCAAATCCGCGTCTTAGCCTATTTGCGAGTAGCACCTTCAAACCATTTTTGAAAAAAACAAACATGAGATGTTTTGTTCCAACTTGAGTGATTTAGTATATACTAGGATGCTGTGCACATCACATAGTAAGCTAGCTAATAAACCGGAATAAGAACACATGTGTGTTCAAAAACAACATATCATGTTAGTAGATGCCGATCTTTGATCGGGCAAGCAGGGATGCTCATTTCATGACCTTCCCCTCTCATACCCAAGTTCCCGAGCCGAGACAACTTTGGCGATGACGGACACGTGGCCTTAGGCACGAGTCAAGGTTTCCTAAATTTCCCAAAATAAAATATTTAGGTGGCGACTCTGAAATCTGGCAAAGCAGTCCATGTTTGGCACTTCTTGACTAAAATCGATTTTCCAAAACGATTTGCCGGATTTGGACTCTTTGGTGATTTATCAGTCTTACATTGCACTTTGTGAGATTAGATTCAGAACCGTGACAGGAGTCCGAACTGTAGTAGCTAGAACCATGATTCGCGCCCTCGCGCGCGGAGTGGAGTTCGAGCAGTGTACAACCGGTCATTAAATTCCCATCACAAGATGAACAAATTCCCAATACTAAAAATGCATTTCACATTTCCAAAACATATTAAATGTTTATGATAAATTCATATTTCCAAAACTTAAACAACATATGCAATGTTTTCACAGTTTCATTCACATTCATTAACATAATAAAATCTCATTACATGCTCAAACATCAACAAATAGATCCGGATATTTCTCATAGACTCCCAATTCACATTCCCAGGTTGCTTCCTCAACCCTGTGATGCTTCCACGAAACCTTCACCAAGGGAATTGTCTTGCCTCACAAGACCTGGTCCCGCCTATCTAAGATCCTCACCGGTCTCTCCTCATACGAGGCATCATCGTCTACCTCTAATTCGGCCTAATCCAACACATGCGATGGATCCAGCTCATACTTCCAAAGCATACTAAGATAAAACATGTCATGAACCCTAGAAAGCTGTGGTGGCAAGGCCAAACGGTAAGCTACCTCTCCGTAGCTCGACTTTCTTCACGCCCCCTTTCGGAGAGTTCGAATTGGTCCTACAGTTCAGACTCCAGTCACAATTCTGAATCTAATCTCACAAGTGCAATGTGAGACTAATAAACACCAAAGAGTCCAATCTGGCAAATCATTTTAAAAAATCGATTTTGAATCAAATACTGCCAAAATTGGACTACTTTGCTAGATTTACAAAGTCGCCACCTAAATATTTTGTTTTTGAGAAATTTAGGAAACCCTGACTCGAGCCAAAGGCAACGTATCTGTCATCACCAAAGTTGCCTCGGCTCAGGAACTTGGGTACGAGAGGGGAAGGTCCTGAAATTAGGGAACTTGCTTAAGTGATCAAAGATCGGCCTCTACTATCATGATATGTTGTTTTATAAGCACATGCGTTCTTGTTCTGGTTATTTTAGCTAACTTTACCATGTGACGTACACACAAGTATAGACTAAATCACAAGAATTGGAACGAATTCAACTCATGTTTGCCTTCGAAAATGGTTTGAAAATGCCACCCTCAAGGGGGCTAAAGCACGGATTTGCTACCCTCAAGTGGGCTTAAAACATGATTTGCCACTTCGCAAAGTGGGCTTAAAACTCACATTTATCGATTTGTTCCAATTCAAGTAATCAAGCCTTCACCCACAGGCATTCATGCAATTCATCACTTAAGCAAATAGCCTTATGGCAATCATGCGAAAACATGGCATCACTCACACTCATGCAAGTATGCTAAAGCGTAAAACTTACAGTGTACTTCAAGCCAAAACAAACAGCTAGTTAGAAACAATGCGTGATCCTAACTATGCTAGATGCCTAATACAACACATGCAATAATGCAACTAATAGGCTCGGCTATCTAAGATGGCATATGAATGCAACACTTTGATAGCATGCTTTGAAACACGTATTTGTAGGCACTCCATTTTTTACCGTCCTAAAGACTTGGACGTCATCATTTGAACACTCGATGATCATCCCTGTTTGTGTTCGTCTTGAGTTCTCGGAGGTTCCGGCTACACGTGTTGCCTCAAGACCTCTCGACTTGTTTGTTTTGTGTTTGGTTTTGTATCAAACACTTGTTGTTTTGCTTCTGAGGGTGGAAAATAGTTTGTAGGCCATCCCCACACCTCATCGGCCATGGCTTGAGGCCATCGACCCTGTTTTCTTTCTACCGGCCAAAGGTGTTGGCCGGTCGGCATTGTGTTTGGTCGGCCGGCCACTGATTTTGGTAAATTGGCCACTTTTTCTAGCCGAGACCTTTTCTCGAGGGGGGTTTGAACCTTTTGAACCCTTGTTTTAGCTTCTTGAGGAAGCTTGAAACTTTTGAACCCTTAGTTTTAGCTTCTTGAGGAAGCGTGAACCTTTCGAACCCTTGGTTTTAGCTTCTTGAAGAAGCTTGAACCTTTTGAACCTTTGTTCTAGCTTCTCCAAGAAGCTTGAACCCTTTGCTCCAAGCTTCTAAGAGAAGCTTAACCCCTTTTTAGCTTCTTGAAGAAGCTTGGCCCCTTTGCTCTAAGCTTCTAAGAGAAGCTTGGACCTTTCTTTGCTTCTTGAGGAAGCTTAGCCCCTTTGCTCTAGCTTCCTCAAGAAGCTTGACCCTTTTTGCTTTAGCTTCTAAGCTTGGCCCTTTTGCTCCAAGCTTCTAAGAGAAGCTTGGACCTTTCTTCCTCTATAAAAGAAGAGCTCTTCTTCCATTGCAAGGGTTCCAAAAATTTTTTGCTAAGGCATACAAGATATATCTCTCTATCTCTATATTTTGTGCTCAAAAGTCCATAGTTCTTGGCCCCTTTGCACACCAACTCCTAACCTAACCCCTCCACCATTACTCTAGCATCTTGGAGGCCATTTTCAGAGGCTAAGGGACTAGTTTTTTTGGACCAAGAAGCTACTGTCCCCTTTTCGCTACAAGGGTAACACACTTTACCCTCTTTTGATCTTTATTTTGCTTCATCTTTTAGCCATACTTAGAAGCATTTTTGAGCTTTTTCGTAAACTGAAAAAAGTTTTATTTTAAGCTCCTTTCTAAGTTTGTTTAAGATCACTTTTGTGTTTGGGGTTGTTTACCCCCTCTTAGGCCTTATTTGGCCTCATTTTTGTGCCTTTTTTGTGAGCTTCAGGACCACCTTGTATTGGCCATCTCACCACTGAAATCCAGAGGAATTTTAGTGGTGGGGATGGTGTTTTGAGGTCCTAAGAAGGAGAGGGGTGATCCTCTCCTTTATTGTCTTGTTAACTTGCATTTTTGGCCTTAGAAAGGGGCCTATATTTGCACACTTCTTGAGCTTGGTTCAGGCCTTTTTTAGTGAGCTTTAGGTCCTGCTTGAACTCTTTCCAGAGCTATTTTTGTCATTTAAGGCTTGCCTCTTGCATATCTAGAGCAACCCCCTTCATAGCTTTTCAAAATAGCACCTCATTTTTGCATGTATTGGATACATTTCAGTGGGTATTTGGTCATATTTTGGCATGTCATGAATCTATTTTGGGCTGGTTTAGTGACCCCTTGAATGCTTCATATACTTGTAGTGTAAATCCTCTTCACTAGCTTGTATTGCATGTTGCTTTGGTCCTTGATTCTTGCACCTTTTGGCCACACTCCAAACATGTTTTGTTCATATTTTGGGCTGCCTTAGCTCTGTTTTTAGGCCTCTTGGTCGATTTGTGCTTGCCATGCAGGGTTGTAGTGTAATAGCCTTGCTTACCTTTGAGTTTTGGGGTCCCTTGCATTTGTTGCTTGAGGCATTTTAGTGTTTTAGCATCATTGAATATGATATTTCAAAGTTTATAGGTGTGCCATATTCTCATGTTTAGCATGCCTTCAATGTGTTTGAGAGTTGTGGTTGTATGCCTCATTTATGAGCCTTTGCATGAGCTTCATTTCGGTGCATGTCAAGCCCTCATTTTAGCTCATTTTGCCACTATTTAGGGACTGCATGAGGTCTGTTAGGAGTTGGTTTCATCATTTGTGCATTGCTTTGCCTACCTCTAGTGTAATGTGCTTCACTAGTTTCGGTACTTGAGCCTTCCTACATGCATTGCATGAGTTCTTGCATCATTTCAGAGTCATTTTGTATGCTATTTCAGAGCTGGAGTGTATGCCATTGTGCCTCATGTTTCATCCTTGCCATGCTCTTGGGGAGTTACATTTTGTGCCTTAGGCTTGGAGCCATTGCATTGTGCATGTTTGCATGAGTCTTGAGCCTCATTTTCATCCTTTTTGGCCACTGATTTGGGCATGCTTGTGAGCTATCCATGTTAGTTTATGTCCATTTTTGCATGTTGTTGCATGCTAGTTAGGTTACATGTTTTACATGCTTGCCTATCCTCACATCTTGTCACATGTTTGCCTTGCATGCTTGAATGTCCATGTTACATGTTGCATGCTTGTCCAGGTTGCATTACATTTGACATGCTTGTTACCTTAACATGATCATCTTCATTAGTTTTGCTTGCATGCTTGCATCCCTTGCCTCTTGATCAATCATGATAGAGGATAGGGTCTTTTATGTGTTTGTATGCATTCATTTGATATTAAATGCACACTTGGCTTCTTAGGCCATCATGCATTGAAATGCGCGATTGGTGGCTCGAGGGTCGAGTACCATACTCCCTTGAGTCTTAAAAATGATAGGGAGGTTGGTTGTGCAAAAATTTGCTTTGAAATGCCTTGCCATGCTCTGTCTGTCCTCTGCTGCTGTCAAACTGCATTCTGCTGGAATATATGGTCGGTCGACCATCTTTGTTGCCGGCCGGCTAACCATGGATGGCCGAGAGCATCATATTTGGTCGATGACCAGTTTCCCATGGCCGGTGGTGTTTCCTCTTGGTTGGTGACATCCCACGGTGTTCAGGGAGTGTTCTAGAATCAACCTTGGGACTTGTGCAATTTTTAAAGGCATAAAATAGTGCAAACAGAGGCAGCATGAGTATGGCGTTGGATTTCCGAGTGAAGCCGAGCATTCACACATCTGTCCCTCTTCCCAAGGCTGTTTATTGCTTTCAGTAGCTTAATTGATTTGTTAATTAGTTAAGTCGTTTTGTAATAATTAATTAGCTTGTTAGTTAGTTATTCTGTATTATTACCTTTGGTCCCTCCGAGAGAGGGTGAACTATGTAATAAGTGTGCGTGTGTGTGATGCATGTCTTCCAACCCCCACGTCTTTCTCCCTTTTACTTATCTGCTTTTAATAGTTAGTTCTAGGGCATGTTTCAATTAGCATACTTATGCTTTGCATGTTTGCATTCATTCATTTGTATTGCATGCACCGGGCTTGGCACATCATGCTAACTGCATTGTATTTCAATTCCAAGTTGAATACATGTATCGATTGTTGCATTTTATATGCCATTCTTAGATTAGCCGAGACTATCTTAGTTGCATTTTGCATGTGTTGCATTAGCCATCTTAACATGAAATAGGATCATGCATTGATTACTAACTAGTTTCTGTTTTGGCTCGGAGTACTCGGTAAGCTTTTCTGCTTTAGCATCTTGCATGCGTGTGAGTGTTGCCATGATAGCATGCTTACCATGAGGCTAATTGCTTATGTGATATAACTGCTTGAATGCCTGTGGGTGAAGGTTGGATTGCTTGAATTGGAACAATTCATTGAAATCCGTGTTTTAGCCTACTTGCGAGTAGCAAATCTCAAACTATTTTCCAAGCAAACGGATATGCAATGCTTTGTTCCAAATTAGGGGATCTAGTCTATACTTGTGTGTTGTGCGCATTACATAGTAAATTTTAGCTAATTAACCGGAATAAGAACGCATATGTTTTCAAAAACAAGATATCATGTTTAGTAGTGGCCGATCTTTGATCGGGCGAGCGGGGGTGCTCATAGCTAACCTTCCCCAATCGTACCCAAGTTCCCGAGCCGTGGCAGCTTTGGTGATGATGGACACGTGGCCTTAGGAAAACGAGTACGGTTTCCTAAATTCCCCAAAAATAAAATATTTAGGTGGCGACTATGTATCTGGAAAAGCAGTCCATGCTTGGCACTTCTTTCTAAAAATCTTTTTTTCAAAACGATTTGCCGGATTTGGACTCTTTGGTGATTTATCAATCTCACGTCGCACATTGTGAGATCAGATTAAGAACTGTGACGATTTGAGTTCGAATTGTAGTATGCCCAAATGAACAAAATAGGGGATTTTCTCCCGGGATGTTCGGGGATGTCTACAGTTTCTGGCGACTCTGCTGGGGATTTAGAGAACTTAACTCAAACTCATGATATCTTGTTTTGACTACACTTATGTGTTTCTTTGCATTACATGTGCGTTGGTGCGCCTAAGTCACAGTGTTTGCCGTTTGCTATTCCTGAATGGTTTGCCAGAGGCTCGTTTCGAGAAGCGTGCCATAAAGCTGACCGGTTACGGGCTCTGCCACGATGGGAACACAAACCCCGGTTGTTACCGGGGCACCCTTTTTGACCATTAGACCTAGTGCATATTCGGAATCCACAGTGACCATTCCAAGCTAGAACAGGGTGCTTACCTGATTGTAGGTTGTTTGAAACCGCTGCCTGCGTAGTGAAACCCTAGCTCCTAACAAAATAGGACAGGGAAACCCTACCCCAACATAGGGGTGTTTTGGCTCTTACTTGCTTGATATGTGCTGTCAGAGTGTGTCTCTATAGGTTGTATGTATCAGATTGCAAGTCTGGGTATCAGGCCTGCGGGCATCAGCATTTGAGGAATCAGTTTTACCCGAGGGTATCAGATTTGATCAGTATTGAATACAGTAGTTCCGCTATGCTCATATTTATTCCAGAAATTGGGCTGAGATGCTGTCTGTTTTCTCTTTTGCTATGTAGTCCTGGAATCATAGCTTTAGAAGGCTCCACTATCCCCCAGGTACATTGGATTTGTGCTAATAGACTTTGTTAGGTCAGAGACTCAGTTCAAGGGTAATCAAGGCCAGAGAAGGCTAGTCAGGCACAGACCACCAGTACAACAGCTACCAGATCAGTGATCTTTGAGCAGTTGGGTTGAGATTTCCGAGCCTACTGCAGACACAGATATACCGGTTACTCAGTTAGATCAAGACAATATGTCGGCCCTGGAAGAGATGGCGCGCCAACTCCAGGATAGTATGAAAGCCATGCAGTAAGACGCTGTCCGTCAAGCAGAATTCGCCAAGCAACATGACGTGGTCATAGCCCAACAGGAAGAGACAATTGCCAGGTTAGAGCAACAAACTGGAGTATCTACTTCACACCAGGCTGCTCCCTCACCAAGAGTTCCCATACTCGGGGAGGCAACCCATGTCCAGGATGATACGGACATTCCAGTCGGGCTAGCTCCGCCCCCGGTTCTACCCCAGCTATCGAAGACACCCATCAACCTACCGAACTCCCCTTTTGAGTTCGAGACGGATCCAACGGTGCTAAAAGTGAACAAGCTTGAAAAGCTGTTCAAGAAGGCTCAAGGCATGAAGTCCATTTCAAACATAGAGGATGGTTATACCGACTTAGTGGTAACCTTACCAGATCAGTTCAAGATGCCACATATCGATTGATTCGATGGCTCTGAAGACCCAATGGTGCACCTCCAATTGTTTTCTGATATCCTGAGACTAATGGGTTTGACCACAGCCCAGAAGCTATCACTATTCGACCGATCCATGTTTGGGATAGCCGCAATCTGTTATGCGAAATTGGAGAACTCTGCGAAACAAAATTGGGAAGAAATGGCTGAAGCCTTCACTGCTCAATACTCATACAACACACAAATCGAGGTCACAACTCGTGATCTTGAAGTCACCCGCCAAGAGCCAAAGGAGGGTTTTTCAGAGTTTGTGACGAGATGGAGAGCAAAGGCCTCGATGATGGCTACACTGCCTTCCGACAAAGACCAGATAAGGATGGTTGTGTGCAATCTCCAACCTAGGCTGATGTAAAAGATGATCGTTCTACCCCTTCCCACCTTCGCGGACCAACACGAGATTGGGATACAAACCGAGGATGCTATGAAGTAGGGCCTTATTGACCAGGAGAAGGAGCAGCCCAGGAGGGCGTTTTCCCGCAATTCAAGTGCGACCACCAGCGGTGATGCAGCTGCAAGATCTTCTGAAGTGGGCATGGTCACCACCACCACACCAAGAGCAGCCACCCCCTTTGTTGGTGTATCCACTTCAAACCCCCGAACTTCAGACTATCTACCCCGAGGCAAGAGGGTTTTCACCCCACTCTATATGCCTTTGTCTAAAGCTCTAGGGGTCCTGCTCAGGAAAGGACATCTGAAACCGTTAGAACAACGGCCTCTACCCGATCCTCTTCCTCCAAAGCATGACCCGGCTAAGTACTGTGCTTTCTATCAACAAACCGGTCATGACACCGACAGTTGTGTCCGTCTTCGCCATGAGATAAAAAATCTGATTGACAATGAGGTCATCATTGCGCCAAGCTCTGCAAAGTCTATCAGTATTTGATCAGTTAACTTGTGGGGGATAATGTGACCATGTGATCGGGGGATGAACCACCTGCGGATGGCGCTCGATTTACTTCAGATGTGGCATATGGCACTCACTGTTTTGAGCATTTGTGAATGCTAGTTTTTGTATGTTCTGGCTTGGGTATTGAGTCAGCTCTGTTGTCTTGTTTTGAGTCTGTCTTTTTGTTTTGAGTCAGTCTTTTCATACTGAGTCAGTTGAGGTCTATCTTGTCGTATCGAGTTAGTCCTATTGTGTAGGAGTTGGGTGATCCCGGGGGCGTTACCTCGGATATCACTATTTTGTTTTGTGTTTGTCTTTTCATTTTTTTTTTGAGTCTGTTTCTGTCGGGGAGCTAGTTACACCAGAAGATCTAATTGAAACAGCTGTGGCTATCATGTTTTGTACTTATTGCTACTTGGAGCTAGTTGTACCAACAGATCTGAATGAAGCAGCAGTGATTTTCACACCCTTGTGTTTGCTTCTGCCTTGCGCCAGTTGTGCCAAAAGTTTGAATGAAACAGCAGTACCTTTTCACCTATTTTTCTGTGCCTTGAAATCATTGCGTTGACCTAAGTTTTTCAAAAACATTTTGAACATTGCGATGAAAACGAAGAGGAAGGAATTCCTCGGGTTTTGCAAAATTTGATCAACTGAGAGAAAGTGAGGCATGCTAAGCCCTTAATGAATGTTAACGTGAGTACTGAGAAGGATCCTATCTTGATCTAGATTGGTTTCGCATTGTCTTTCGCGCGAGCGATTAGTCGCTTTCTTAAAATTTTTCAAAAAATGTTTTGCGCCGTCCTGCGAAGACCTGTGTGGAATCGCTCTTGAGATTGTGCAGCTTAGGATCGCTCTTAGTATCGAGACTTGAGCCCTCACTTTCAAACCTTGAACTTGAATTTAGAATGTTCAATGGTCAACCACAATGTAAGGCCCGTGTGGCCGGATCAGAAGCAGCCCATGAACTAGGGGCTAGAAAAGATCAAGAAGATCAGTTGTGATCAAAGGAAGCTTGTGAAGCTAGATCAGAAGCAGTCCTTGAACTGGGGGCAAAAATGTCAGATGCGCTCGAAGTGTCAAAGATGAGTCTTTTCTGCAAACCAGGGAAGACTGGAAAGAATGCCAAATCCCAGAAGGGGGAAAGAAGAAAGTATTGCTGAAGGACAACCAAGTTCCTATCCACAACACTAGGGGCCAATTCAGCCCCCATTGGATGGGCTTCTACATTGTCAGCGAACAGCAGCCATTCTCCTGGATTCGGATGGCTTCGAGACCTAAAACCATTTGGCATGGACTTGTTACACTTTTACCTTTTGAGAGGCTCGCTCGGCCGAAAACCCAGAAGGGCGACCTGGGTAAAAGTTAGAGCCAGAAAAGAATACAAAAAAAGAAAAAAAGAGAGAAAAGAATTGAAAAAGAAGAAGAACAAAGCTCGCAAGGTTGAAAACCCGCAAAGGGCAGCCTTGGCAAAAGTTAGAGCGTAGAAGGTGAGGGTTAATACACGAGTGAACCTGCACCGGAACTATGTAAGGCTTGATTCCCATGTTTGGGATGCGTAGGCAACTTCATCATGAAGTCCAGCCACCAACACTTTCAAAGTGACTGTGTCCATATATTGGTTTTGATCGTCTTCATCTTCTCTGTATCTGAGAGTTCGGTTGCGATCATCACTAATGAGGACTGTTTACAGTATGCTGCGGCATTATCCAGACAAGGGGCAACTTTTCGTTGCCATGAGTCGTCATTCAAACTAGGGGCAACTTTCTGTTGCCGTACAGTGCCCTTTGGAACAAGGGGCAATTTTCCATTGCTATGGATCCGATGTTGCGCATCTCAAGAGTAAGTTCCGTGCTCGTCGAGCATTGACTGTTTGCAAAAATAGTTTTTGAGAATTTTTACTGAGGTTGACTAATTTTCTTGAAAATTATTTCATTTTTTCAAAACTGGACCATTTCTTGGACCCAAAAAAGGAAATTTTTCAGTGCTCATAATCTGACTTGCATGATTTTAAATCAAAAATTGAACAAGTATGTTAATCTAACTCTCATGTTGGTCAAAATTGTTTTAGTAGAAAACCAAAACAAAAAATGGTCAAAATGATGAACTAGGGGTACAGTTGAGTCAGGTATTCTGTCTTTTCCCCATTGTCAACACACTTGCCAAGAAGAGCACTCCACCTACCAGAAAGGGCACAGCTGAAGCTATCCGTAAAGGGCTGAAAGCTCTCTCATCCTCCAAGCAATGAGGTATCAGGCCATGTACAAAGCATGAATTGGAATGGATCAAGATATTCCACTCCCTCATACGGACAGATCTAATCATGTCCAAACTCCCTAGCAGAGCATCATCAACCGATGTTAGCTGCAGATTTGCTACACACCCAGTGGTAGCGCAATCCCCTCTGTGGGAGAAACTCACTGTTGTGAGTAGAAGAAAGAGAATCTAGTAGAATGCTAGGGGCATGAGCCCGCAACTTCCTGTTCATCCATCAACCACCCAGGGGAGGGATGGAAAATGAGAGATTGAAGAATAAAGAGATGTGCGGCGAGAGAAAAAGTGAGCAAAGGGCTTTTTTAGAAAAATAGAGATTGAGTGCTAGAGCAATGTGAGAATCACAAATGAGAAAGGGTGGGAAACAATACCCGAAGAAACTGGCTCCTCGCGAACTGAGAGGTGTCCCGTCTTTGTAACACGTCTGTGTATCATGTGTTTTGTTTTGTTTGTCTCAATTCTTGTTTTGAGTCATTTCGAGTGTCAATAGATGTGTTTAGGTTGTTTACCTTTGTTTTTCTTTGTTGAGTCGTGGTGCGTTGTGTTCAGTCGTAGGCTCAATACCCAGTTGAAAACTTATTTTCACTCTCGATTCCAGAATAAAATTGTTTTGTGCTCAGAGTGCTGTGCCATTCTCCACATTTGTGCAAAACAAGATTCTTTCTTTCATAAACCACAGGGTTCAACCCAGGTCATGTGAGAACAGTAGAACAAGGACCTATCTGAAGCTATATAGCTTCCAGACTGCAAAGCAAAAGAAAAGGAGGAAAATTTGGAGCATCTTAGTGTGTTTCAACTTCGGCAAATTTCGAGACTGCATTCCAGGTGCACCTTCTCAGGCCTCGCCATTTCTCTGGAGTATGAGTGTATCTCGACCCCAAGTGTAAGCTTGCTTCAAGTCAGAATGGCAGTCCAAGCAGCACCCGAGGGTTTCACATGCAGATGTTATCTCTTGCCAATATGAACAGGGTGTCCCCTTTTGAGCTGAGCGTGTTGCCAAGTCCTCTGAGAGGTAAATCGGAGGGACCAGAGTACATGATTAATGCCCCCATACTTGCATAGAAAATGCATTTTATCGCACTTCTTTTGTGCACCTCACTCGTGCTATCTTGCGCACCTTACCTGCACTTGTTAGTGCATTGCCTCACGCTATCTTGCGCACCTTACCTGCACTTGTTATTGCATTGCATCGTGCTATCTTGCTGTAGACACCCCATTTTTGACCGTCCTCAAGACTTGGACGTCACCGCTTGGACACTCGGTGATCATCCATGTGTGTGTTCGTTTGGAGTTCCCGGAGTTCTCGGCTCGCGTGCCGTGCCTCAGGACCTCCGAACTCGACCGTTTGTGTTTGGTTTTGCACCAAACACCTGTGATTTGCCTTTGAGGCGGGGAATGCCTTCGAGGCATCCCTACACACCATTTGGGGCTAGAGGCTCTGCTGGTTGTAGTTGTCACCGGCACTATATTGTGCGGTCGGCACTATTTGTGCGGTCGGCACTGCTTTTGGGCGAAATGACCATTTTGCCTGCCGACCACTGCACTTGCTTGGTGAGATATTTTCTCACATTTGTTTGCAACTTGTTTCCCCTCCATACACGTGTATGGAGGGATGGGCTTAGTGGCCAAGCTTGTAAGCTTTTGGCCTATAAGAGGGAAGCTCTCCTCTTGGCTTGGGGTTAGCAATTTTGAAGGTTAGCCATTGTTAGAGAGCTAGAGCTCTGGTTTTAGGGTTAGAATAGATATAACTTCTATATCTCTCCCATTCTCTTGTTTAACTAGGTGTTTTGTGCCTTACTTTTGCACACTAGCACCTAGTGTCCCACCTCTCTCTTGGTTCAGAGGTTCTAGAGGATAGTTTTTGGTGATTCTTGGTGGATTGGAGCTCAAGGGACCAAGCACAACAACCTTTGTGAAGGTAGTCAACAAGGGTAAGAAACTTACACTTTATTCCCCATTCTTGCAACTTGTTTTTACCTAGTTTAAAAATAGTTTTTGGCCTAGTGTTAGGCACATCAAATCTCTGTTTTTAAGTCCTCTTTATTGTATATCAAGAGTGCTTTGTGGTTTGAGGAACTTTGACCACCTTTAGGCCTTGAAAAGGCCACTTTTTGTGCCATTTTGTGAGAGATCCGAGACTTTGGTCTTGGGATCTCTTCACTGAAATCTTGAGGGATTTCAGTGGTGAAGAGCATGCCTTGAAGTCTCAAGAAGGAGGGCCACCCTCTCCTTGATGTCCTTGAAAAGGACAAATTTTGCTTCCTAAGGAGCTTCATGCTTGAGTGTGTGTTGGGCATGTTTGACTTGTTTTCCATGCTTATTATACCATGTTTTAACTTGGTTTTAAGTTGGTTTTGGTCTCCTATACATGCTTAGTATAGTTGCCTTGTAATACCTCTTTTATGTCTCAACATGTCTAGGTAGTGTGTCTATATTTCTAGCATGTTTTAGGCTTGTATCCATGAAGGTTGTGTGCTTATTTTGCCATGATTTAGCTCTGTCCATAGCCTTTTGGGTCGATCCTATCATGCATTATATAGCTCCTTTGTATTTGACTTGTTGGCCTTGAGAATATGAGTGTGTAGCATGCCATGCTTGCTTCATTTTGGTGGTTTAAAACCATCCAACATGCCATTCAGACCTTATGATGTGCTTGTATGCATGCTTTGGTTGTTTCTTTAATGCTTTAAAAGCATGTGTTGAATGCTTATTGAATTGGTCATGTAGTATGTCTTTGTGCTTGAGCCTCTTAGATGCCATCTAGGTGCTCGGTAGGATTTGTTTAGTTCGGCTTGTAACCTGTTTCAGGTCCCCTTAGCCTTGTGAGGCTTGGTAGATTTGGCCTCGGTTTAAGCCTTCATGGCTTGTTTCAAGTACTTGGGCCATTTATTGTGTATTTGGCTCGCTTTGTTGCATGTTTTGGCAACATGTTTTGCTTGATTTTCAGAGCTTACAATGCATGCTATTAGTCCATGTTTGGCTTGTTTAAGAATGCATGAGAGTTGCTTGTGAATGCCTAAGTGTTGGACCATAATTGTATACATGTGTGTGTGCATTCTAGCCTTCATTTTCGAGCATGTTGGCCCCTGTTCTTGGGCCTTTTAGAGCTGTCCAATTCATGTATAAGTCCATTCCTACTTTGCTTTGCATGCTTGTATGTTCATACAACAATATTCTTGCATTGCATCGCCATATTGCATGCTAGATGACATGCTTAGGGTTGCATTTGGCATTGTGCATGCCAAGCCTCTTGAAGTGAGTTTGATAGAGGTTTGGCACCTTTGTTTGCTTGGTTTGCCATACATTTGAAATTTAAGTTGCATACTTGGTTCTTTGGGCCATCATGTATGGAAATGCGATTGGTGGCAGGGAATCGAGGCACATGCCCTCTTAAGTCCATAGCATGATTTGGGATGTGTTTGGTGCATATATACCTTGAATTGCATTGCCTTGCCTTTTGTTCCTCTCTCTTGTGAGTTGCGGTTCTGCGAGACTTTGTGCCGACCGGCACTTTTAGTGCCGACCACGCTGGGCACCGATAATGAAATTCAGAGCGGTGGATTCCTTCTTCACGGTGGCTCCTCGACTCACCGATGATACTTCCGGTGCTCGAGAGACACTCTGAAGTTTTGGAATTTTCGAGAAAGAGAGCGAGAGGAAACAGAGGCACACTTGCACTCAAGGCGGTCGCGATTCAAGCGAGCACCTCCCTCTCCTTCTTCCGAGGCATTTATCGCTTAAATAGATTAATTATTTGATTTAATTAATTTAGTTGATTTGTAATATTTAATTAGCTAGTTTAGTTAATTATTTATTTATTCTGTAATTATTTATTAGGTCCCTCCGAGTGAGGGCAAAATGTAATAAGTGTGTGAGTGGGCATGTATGTCTTCCAATCCCCACTTCTTTCTAACCCTTTTATTTACCGCTTACAGTGGTAGATTAGGGCATTTTCAATTAGCATACCTTATGTAAATGCATGCGTGCATCATTCATAAGTATTGCATACATTGGGCTCGGCACATCACGCAAACTGCATCGCACTTTCGATTTCCAAATTGAATACGTGCTATGTGGTAGCATTTCATATGCCATGTTAGGGTTAGGCGAGCCTAGGCTAGCTTACATCTATGCAGGTCGCATTAGCCACTTAACATGAAACTAGGTCATGCACGTTTGCTAACCGGGTTTTGTTTTTGGCGCGGAGTACGATGTAAGTCTTTATCGCTTTAGCATATCGCATGCGTGTGAATGTTAACATGACAATAGGATTGCCATGCGGCTAAGTGCTTATGTGATATAACTGTTTGTATGCCTGTGGGTGGAGGTTGGATTGTATGAATTGGGAGTACTCGTTGAAATCCGTATTTTAGCCTACTTGCGAGTAGCAAAATCTAACACGTTTTTCAAAACAAAACGGATATGCAATGTTTATTTCCAAATTAGGCGATCTAGTCTATACTTTTGTGTTGTGCGCATCACATAGTGATTCTAGGTTAATAACAGGAATAAGAACGCATAAAGTTTTCAAAAACGGATATCACGGTTAGTAGAGGCGGTCTTGGACGGCGAAAGGTGCTCATAATGACCTTCCCGATCGTACCCAAGCTCCGAGCCAAGACCACTTTGGTGATGACGGACGTGTGGCCTTGACCGAGTCGGTTTTCTAAATTCCCATTTTAAAAATATTTAGGTGGCGACTCATGTCTGGCAGCGTCCATGTTTGGCACTACTTTTCAAAAATCTGTTTTCCTTAAAACGATTTGCAGTGGACTCTTTGGTTCAGATTTAGAACCGCAACAAACTTAAAGAGTCCGAAATGGCGAGGTCCCCGAGCTTGTTACAGTTCTGGCGACTCTGGGGAGTTTAGAGACTTGACTCGAACTCGTGATATCTGTTTGATTTCACTTATGTGTTTCTTTGCATTGCATGTGCATTGGTGCGCCTAGGACACCGTGTTGGCCATCTGCTATTCTGGCGGTTTCTTGAGGCTTGTCTTGTCAAGGCATGTCCGTAAGGTGACGGTTCGGGAACACAAACCCGGTTTTCTTGGGGCACCTTTGACCATTCGACCTAGTTGCATAGTCGGAATCCATAGTGACCATTCCAAACTAGGGCGGGTTGCTTACCGATTTAGGTTGTTTGAAACATTGCGTGCGTAGTAAAACCCTAGTTCGACAAAATAGGACAGAAGCCCTACCCCAACATAGGGGTGTATTGGCTCTCATTTACTTGCTATATGCTTTTAGAGTGTATCTCTCAGGAATGCATATACCGGTTCTTGATCTGCGTATCCCATTTGAGGCATCGATATCGATATTTTGAGAATCGATTATATCTGTGAAATCGGTTTGATTTGGAGCGATGAATCTGAAACGATGATCATGATATAATCAGTTGTTCGGCTACACGTGTTTGATCTGTCTGGGGTGAAATACCGTCTGCTTTTCGTTTGATTCGAAATTCGAGAGTTGAGTCGAATAGTTAGTGTCTTCTCCTTGGCGGGGTCGAACATGACGAACTCAGAAGATTGTGGTCATAATGACGCGTTAGTCGAAACCATCCTGTAGTGATCTTCTTTGTTGATATGCCGCACCCGGTCTGCCGACTCCCCGTTCTATCAGGCTCATGAGCCCACCACATTCGAGTTAATGGGGATGATAGGTGATCTCCAAGGTCTATGGCGAGACCTTGCTTATAGAATGTCAACCTCGCCACGGTTGCACCGTATGTTGAAAATTCGAACCCCAGGAGCCTCCGATCATCAGCGGATTGTGATCGAGCTCAATCGATCGAGATGACCTCCACCCACAATGATGATGTACCAAAGATCAACCCAAACCTCTCATCGGGCGAGGCGAAGAAAAGATAAGATGAAAGCGGAACCGACCCCATTGAACAGGCGATGAGGCTTGGCGGGAATGAATGAGCGGCGGTATCATGATTATGACAAAAGCTATGGAGAATGCCTTCCACCACTTTGAGGCGATACCGATCGACGAAGAATCGGGGCGAGCCCGTCATGCCAAAAGCTTCTCCCATTCCCAATCTGCAGGAAAGAATCGAACCCAAGGCCGCCTTGACCATTCGCGATACATCTAGCAGAGTGTTCGGGCTCCAAAGTACTGCCCGAGGCGCGGGGCCTTCCATCCTCTTTACATGCCTTTGTCTAGGGCACTTTTGATTTTGGCCAGAAGGGGCATCTTCGCCTCTCGATCCTAGGCCACTCCCCAAACCCCTTCCGGCGGACCATGATGCCACTCGATCTTGTCGCGTACCATCAGCCATGCTCTCGATAATTCGCCTCCGCCACAGGTACAAGACTTGATTGATAATAAGATCATCCTTCCGCCGACTTGGCCAAGTCAATTACTACGGAGTTCTTGGACTACGAGGATCAGATATCGAAGGCACAGATACGCGAGTATGTGATCGGAAGATGAATCGCTGCCAACATTTACATTTTGATGTGGTGTTTGACGCAATTTTGAGTACCGTGATGCTAGTTTTGTAAATCGACTTGGGTGTCGAGTCGGTCTTACATTTTGTTGTTAAGTTTGTCTCATTGTTTTGAGACAGTCCTTTTCTTAAGTACATCTAATTGTAATGAGTCAATCCCTCTTGTATAGAATGCTAGGTGACTTGAGGGTTGTTGCCTCAAGCACCGTTTTGTTTTGTAATTACTTCTTTTGCTTTCCTTTTGGTCCGCCTCTGTTGGAGCCAATTTACATCCGGGAATCTGAATGAACGGTAGTGGCTACCGTGTTCCCATGTTTATTAAGCGTGTTGTGCTAGTTGTGCTAGAGAATCCGAATGGGGTGACGGCGCATTCCTGCTCTTTGTGCCCTAAAGATTATTGCTTTGACTTAAGTTTTTTAAAAAAAAAAAAACCTTTGTGGTGAAAGCGAAGAGGAAGGAATTCCTCGGGATTTGCAAAACTTTGATCAAATGAGAGAAAGAGGCATACTAAGCCCTTAATGAATGAAATCATGCTTGTCGGCGTGAGTCTTGAGAAGGACCCTAGCTTTGATCCAGATTGGTCCTCTGTTGTCTTGGTATGACGATTTGTCGCTCCTTAAAAATTTTCAAAAATATTTTGCGCGGTCTTGCGAAGACTGTGGAATCGCTCTCGAGATCGTGCAGCGAGATCGCTCGATCTCATAATTGATTTAAATGCATTGCAAACCGGGATCGGTTCAAGGCGATCGGTGTCACGAACGCTGTGTGGCCCAATTGAAGTAGCCCTCGAACAAGAGGCACCAACGTCGAGATCAAGGAGATCAGATCCCACCAAGCAAGGTTCATTAATGACCATGATGGGTTCTTACGCAAATCAATAGCCACTCTCTTGGATCTGAGATGGCTTCAAAACCCCAAAACCATTTGGCATGGACTTGTTACATTTTTATCCTTTGAGAGGCTGGGCGAAAACGGAAGGCGACCGAGCAAAAGTTAGAGCAAAGAAAAGAATGAAAGAATGAAAGAAAAAAAAAAAAAGAAAAAAAAAGAAAAAAGGTAATACAAAAATATAGGAAAAAGAAGCTAAGGTCGAAACCCGCGCCTTGGCAAAAGTTAGAGCCTAAAAAAAAAAAAAAAAAAAAGAAAATAAATATAAAAAAAAAAATGAAAAAAGAATTGAAAAAGAAGAAAAAAAGCTGCAAGGTCGAAAACGCCTTGGCAAAGTTAGAGCATAAAAAGGAGAGGTTAAATACAGGGTGTACCTAACCGAACTACGTAAGGCTTGATTCCCATGTTTGGGATCGTGAGCAACTTCATCTGAAGTCCGCCCAGCAGCTTCCATAGCGTCTCGAGGCCATGTCATGGTTTTGATCACTTTTGCCTTCTCCGAATCTAATGCCTTGATTCTGACAACCGGAACCACGTGATTAACTTCCTAACCACCAACACCTTCGGTGACTATGTCCACATATTGATTCAAGCCATCTTCAACTCCTCCGTGTCAGGGTCCGATCGGCGTCAATAAGGAGTGACATACAACATGCAGCGGCATCATCAAACAAGGGGCAACTTTCCGTTGCCACGCCGCCATCCATGTCCAAAAAGTTGCCCTAAGCTACCATTCAAACTAGGGGCAACTTTCCGTTGCTATATCCCCCTTCAAGCGGGGCAATTTTCCACTACCTCCGATCGAGTTTGCATATCTCGAGGTAAGTTTCATGCTCGTTGAGCATCGTTTGTTTAAAAATGGTTTTGAAAATTTTCACTGAGGTTGACTTATTTTCTAAGCTGTTTCATTTTCAAAATTGGACCATGTTTGGACCCAAAAGGAGAATTTTGCTCACGACTGATTCACATGATTTTCAAATCAAAATTGAATAAGTGTGTTTATCCAACTCTCACTGATCAAAGCTGTTTTAAGAAAAACAAAAATGGTCAAGATAATGAACCAGACAGTTGAGTCAAATCTTACATCTTCCCCACCGTCGGCATGCATTCGCGAAAAGCGCCCCCATCTACCGGAAGAAGTAGCCGTGAGCTAGCCGTGTCGGGCATGAACCCAACTTCCTATTCATCATCATTCACCTTGGGGAGGGATGAAAAATGAGAGAATAAAGAATAGAGAGGAGTAAGTTGAGAGAAAAATGGGAGAAGGGTTTTTGTGAGAAAACCGAGCTTGAGGGCAGTGATGTGAGAGTCACAAATCGAAGGGATGGGAAACCTACGGAGAATTGGCTCCTCAAGCCCGAGGTCTTTTATTAAAAAAAAAAAAAAAAAAACATGTCGTGTGTCGTGTCTTTTGACTTATCGGTCTCAATGTTCGCTTTGAGTCTTTTAAAGTGTGTCTCGTTGTGCTAGGTCGTGTGCCTTTTGTTTCTTCGTTTGGAGTCTGTCTCGTCGCGTCTGTGGTAGGCTCGATACCGGTTGAAAACCCATCCTCTTCAAAAGCGGTTGTTTGTACTCGGGATCTTTGTGCCATTCTCTACATCCGTGCAAGGCAAGAAAAGGAAAGGGAAGATTTGAGACATCCGAGGTGTTTCAACCGCAACCATATCAGTGATCCGTCTCGTCGGATTGAGGGTTTTGTTCAAAAGTTTCTTTGTGTCTTGGAATGAAGAATCTTGAATTATGGGCTAAATGAGATCAATCGCCAGATTAATCCCAATGAGCATTGTATTGATTTGAGCCGTGGCTTATTTGAATTATTTCTGCTAGTTGATTGGTTATCGCAAATGCTTGGTTGTTTTGTTAAACAATATATCAATGCCATTTACATTTGAGGTGTGGTATGATGCAATGCGATGCAAAGTATGAAATGTGCGGTATCGTAAACATACAGATATAACACTCTTTTAGACAAAAGTTTGTTTATATATAATCTTTTCGATTACAGTTTTGGAAAGCAAAACACATAGTGCTCTATCTACAAAAGGGAAAAGTCTGAAAATAAAAGAAAAATGATCATCATCGATGGCCTCATGAGAGGATCCGTCCTCGCCCTCTTCTGGCTGAAGCCGGGAGCATCATCGAGAGCATCAGCGGTCTCCTCCTCGATGCCCCCCACCTCCTCTGTCTCCTCCTCGGACTCATCATCTGCGGCTCGCGAGCTACTCCCGCATGAGAATGCCCTCTCATGCTGAGGCAACGCCATCCCGGGTCGAAGGGGAGGCCCGAGCGCCACCGGAGGGATCGGGAAAGGAGGTGAAAGTACAAAGAGTAAACACATCGAAAACCGTGGCGGTCTATCGGTGTGGGATCACGGTGTATGAGTACAGTGTGTGAATGCGTGGGCGCTTTTATCGATGAGAATCACGGTGTATGGCGAAAGCGATCTGTCGATTTTTGCAAGATAGCATTGTGTGAAACAGAATATGATTTGAGGCGTGGTCAATAGAACATACCAAGCCGTAGGCGATCAAGGCGTCGAGAGTCCGGCGGCATCGGGAGGCATTCAACTCCGACGGGTATACTCGGAAGAAGTCTGCAAAAGTATTAAATACATCGGATTACGTGGGATATCTGAATGAAGTGAAATAACAATGCAAGATGCGAAATAAAGTGATACATACCGGAGGCAAGTCAAGAATGCCAGCCAAGTCATGCCCAGCCGGAGGAGGAGCAAAAGGGATCTGGTAGGTCTCCGCTCGCCCCTGACGTCAACATAGTAGGCGAGCGGCCAAGCACCTCGTCCCTCTGCACCCCTGCCTCGGACTCGAGCTCGAGCCATTGTGGCAGTCCGCTCCTATCCCCACCTCTGCCCGGCCGCAGTCTCTCTCTGGATCAACTCGGCCACCACTCGGTCGCATGATAAAAGTCCGGACGTACTCGAATAGTCGCCCTCGCCTCTCAAACCGTCTGTCGCCCAGCCTAGGGTGTAGCCCACCATCTGGACAACGGTGAACCTCTCAGTATCTCTCATATGCTCGGGAGGGTGAGCAGGACTATCTGCCTCGCAACCCAAAGTGCAGCGTAAAACGCTCCCAGTACCAAGCCCGGCAGGCCGGGCCCTCCAAAAGAATCTGGTAACGAGAGGTCTCCTCGGCGTGTCGATCCTCGTCACCGAGCAAAGAGCCCATGGCTGCGGTGATCTGAAATCGAAATCTGATTTGTTATCTATTGGTATTGCAAATATCGATTGGAAAAACAAACTTGGATGAACTACAAGTAAAACATACCTCTGCGGGGGTAATGGTGTCAAAATAACGGAAGAAATGAAGGTGTCCGGTCGCCGTGTGCACCTCCATCAAAGCGGCGAGAGAAGGGGCGACGGAGAGTCTCCGTCGGCAGCTGCTCGCTGGGAAAGTAGGCATACACCCACTGCAAAACCGATATCGAGCATCATCGGATAAAGCGAATGTAGAACAAAGCGAAATATCGAGCCATGTGTTGTGCGGTGTATTGGCGAAGGTATAGTGTGAACCGTGTACGGTCGATTATAAGCGGTATATGTGTGCGTGTACATCGATGTGGCGATGTCATGTAGAATCTGAAAGTATGTAGAGCGAAATGTAAGCGAAGAAGAGACATACCTCCCAAGCCGCCAGCCCCGAAACAGCGATCCGGAAACCGAACTCATATAGCCATAGGGTGGCGGCACCACCCAATCAAAAGCATAAAATGTCTCGACATCCACCGGTCTGAGGCGAGATTCGCCCGGTCGGCGAAGATCGTCGTCCCTAGCAAAAACATCAGAAAGCCGCGTGCGTACTGATCCACGGCCTCTGGGGTCGCCAGAGCTGCATCACCAAGGGCATGCTGGACCCTAAACTGCGCCTCAAACCAAGAGTAGCGGACAAAGCTGGGGCGAGGCGGATTGCCAGTAAATAGACCTGAGGGGCGATCCACTCGCCCATGTCTGTATCAAAGGGGATCGGATCACCCCCCACCCCGAGGCCGGTAAGCATCGAGAAGTCGTAAGGGGTCATCGTCATGTCCCCGGTCGCCGACAAGTGGAACGAATCTGTGGTGTCCCACCACCTCTCTGCCAGGCGGCAGAAGAGGCTGCAAGCGAAGCTGGTAAGTCCCACAGAAGCCCCCTCGTCTCGATGTAACGAACCTCCTCGGGAAGCTCTGCGTACCAAGTCGCGGCAGACGTTCCCATACCGCGGATGGTATGGGAATCCCCTGTTTTCAAAATACGATTCTTGAAGCAATGATGAATACACCGATTTATCTTTTCTAAAGGCATGAAAAACTCTCGAGTAAATGCAGCATGCGTACAAGTATTGAGATTTCTAACAAGATACCGGGTGGCGGTGTGCTTACAGTAAACTACAGGTACGTGATACATCAGTGTGTTTTGGATGCTCCTGTGTAAACTTGGTGCATGTGTGCACATTTTTTAGATTCAAGCAGATATCGGGTTTGATATCGGTGGGTAGATTGCGGTCTGTGATATGTCAGTGCTCCTGTGAGGATCAGTGTAAACGACGTGTGATATGTCTGCGTGTTTGTGTAGTTTTCTGCGAGTCTGGCATGCGTGCGAGTTTTCGGGTTCAAATGAGCTGGGTGTTAGTAAATTTGCGATGTGATGTATCGTAGTGTGTTTGGGTCTAGTGCGGTGTGTATGCATGTGCGTCGGTCCTAAGCGGATGTCGATTCTGGTTGTCCACAATCAACTCTGAGACACATCGAGATCAAGCGATTGATGGGTTCGATTAGCTATGGCGATTGTGAAAATCTACATTGCGAGAAAATAAGAGGCAAGAGTGTTACCTCGGCGGCGCCAAAGACAAGTGGGAGGCCGGCTCACGCAGAACCTCTGGATCCAAAGCCCTCTGGCCGCAGTGAGTCCGTCAGTGACGTGGATGGGGCGATAGGTCGCCGGATCGAAGGCGCTTCGCCGGTGGCAAGAGCTCGACCGGGATCCATCTCAAGATCCGGGAGTCCCGACATGTGGAACATCGTCCGCCATGTGTAGTGGTGGTGAAAAATGAGCGAAAGATGAAAAGCGGGCGGAATGCGAAAAGTCAACCGCAAAAGTCAACCAGAGGGGAAATGGCGGGAAGGTCGGAAGATGGGAATATACGGAAATATAGAGGAAACCAAGAACGAGTCGAAAAGGTGAAAATAGCAAAGGAAATCGAAACAAAGATTTGTTCGGTTGAAAATGTCAAGCGAAGGAGATCGCGAATCCCGAAAATGGCGCGAAAACTCAAAGAAATGAACAAAGGAGGAGAGAAAGAGACTCTAGAGAGAGAGTGAGAGATCTCGGCGGAAGAAAAGTGAAGAAATAGGGCTTCAAGCCCTATTTTGTAAACCAAGGTGAAATGGCGAATCGCCCCGATAACTTTTGCGGTCGGCACATTTTTGTGCCGGTCGGTACTTTTAATGCCGATGAAGTTTTTATCGGTGGCGGTGGCCATTCCACCGGTGGTGTTCCTTGGGCCTTGTTTGGGCTATATTATCGACTTTGGGTCTTCAAGTCTCAAGAAAATCTGAAAATCGTCCCGATGCTCAACGGCCTCCGTTTGACTTGACTGTCTCTACTATGCGTGGTGCTCAATTTCAGCGAAGATTGTATCCTTTTGTATCCTTTTGTCATCTCGGAGATCCAAAAGTTGCCTGTGTGTCACGTGCATCCATCATGATTCGGCGCATCGTATCGCGCCATCTCGCCGTCTCGCGACTTGCACCGTTTTGCATTGTCATGTGGCATGCATGTCATACCGCTTCATTTTGCATTTCATTTTCCATCAAATGAGGTACGTGTGCCTCATTTCATTCATCGCATCTCGAGGCACGTCGCCTCGTTTTGCACTTCATTTTCCATCAAATGAGGCGTGTGCCTCATTTCGCATTCATTGCATCTCGAGGCACGTCGCCTCGTTTTGCACTTCATTTTCCATCAAATGAGGTACGTGTGCCCCATTTCGCATTTCATTGCATCTCGAGGCATGTAGGCCTCGTTTTGCACTTCATTTTCCATCCAATGAGGTATCGTGCCTCTTGTTTCGTTTCTTCTTCACTCACATTGTTTTGCATCCGTGTGATCGTGTGTCACATTATACAATTGCCCGGGCGAGACCTTAAACACGCTGGTCCGGGACCAAGAATCTTGTCCGACGTGAGACCTTAAACACCTTGACTACATTGTCGTGCTTTATTACAAGCACTATCATGCATTGCACTTTGCACGTTGCTTGGTCGGCGAGACCTTAAACACGCCGGTCTAGGAGACCTTAAATCCTCGGGAGGTGCAAGACCTTGATTGTGTTAAGTCGCCCCTCATTGCATTTGGCACGCATTTCGCGCCGTTTAGCGCCCCTCATTTGCATTTCATTTTCCATCCTTTGAGGCACGTGTACCTCATTGCACTCCATTTTCCATCTTTTGAGACACGCGTCTCAATTGCCCCATTTCGCATGCCCTTGAATCTTGTGTATGATTTGCCCGGGTCTGGCGAGACCTTAAACACGCCGGTCTAGGAGACCTTAAGTCCTCGGGAGGTGTAAGACCTCCGGTGCATTACAAACACCTCATTGCATTTGGCATGCATTCCATAGCGTTGTGTTGTGCACCTCATTGCATTTGGCATGCATTCCATCGCATTGTTTAGCGCACCTCATCGGTTGCCCCCCTAGGTCGGCGAGACCTTAAACCGCTCATTTGCATTATCATGCATCTCAAAGCAGCGTTGGCGCATTTCAAAAAAAACACAACATGCATTGTCATGCATACGCCGCATCGGTCTAGGAGACCTTAAATCCTCTGAAGGTGCAATTACCTTCGGTTTTGAACGACTTTCGGTGGTCCGGTAAAGCCACTGTCTATGCTCATGTGAGTTCCTAGAAGATCAACTGGGACGGTGAAAACTAGAGTTCGAACGGCTTATGCCTAGAACGCAAAGGTTCGGAATTTCCGAGACTAAAGTCTGGTTTAAATACCCAGGGGGATGTACCCTCGGCTTGAAATCTGTATGGTAGCCCCATAGGTTGAGGCGTCGTGTCTACGCCTCAATTCTGGATACTAAACCAACCTAGTGTATCGCCCGGTTGGTAAGATAGGGAAAATCGCAATCATAGTCATTGCATCAACATGCATTGTCATGCATCATTGTTAATATTGCATATGTCATGCATTGCATTACAAAAAACAACAAAAAAAAAAAATGCATATGTCATGCATCATTGTAGTATAGTGCATATGTCATGCATTTTCTGTAAATACCCATTGCATTGTAGCTGCATGCATCCATTGCATCACCTTCCATCTATGGCTTGCGCCTTTCCAAGTCGAGCTTGGTCTGGTATGTGCCCATGTTGTTAGATGTCGAAACACGGTTGTCGAGCTTTGTGTCCGAGCCTAGAGGGTAGCGGCACGTTCTTTGTTAGACATGGGTTGTTTGTGTACATGCCTTTCCTAGGCAAGATTTGGTTTGGCCCGCGTGCCATATCCATTGTATCTATTCCATTGCATGCATCCATTGCATCACCTTCCATCTATGGCTTGCGCCTTTCCAAGTTGAGCTTGCGGTATGTGCCCATATTTTTCGTGCCACGCTTGTCGAGCTTTTGTGTCCGAGCCTAGAGGGTAGCGGCACCGTTCTTTGTTGGACATGGGTTGTATGTGTACATGCCTTTCCTAGGCAAGATTTGGTTTGGCCCGCGTGCCATATCCATTGTATCATTTATCCATTTCCATTACATTGTAGTGTAATTGTTGCATCCCAGATTAGGATCATTGTTCTTTCATCGTGTCGTCACCCCACTTATGTCAATCCACCCAATACTTGTTCTTGTGTCCGAAGTACTCATAGATCGGACATCGATCTATGGGAGAGCGGACTTGTTACCTCCATCAATCTATTTGACATTTGTGAGGTTTTGAACCGCTCATGATTGAATCATGATTCAATTGCCTGCATGTAGTTCGCATTTAGTTTTAATTGCACTACATTTTCATTTGCATTATCTATACATAGTTTTGTATATATATTGCATACCATTCATTCACATTGCATATGACATGCATGTTGCTAATCATATTGTACTGTTAAGTTTGTTTTCTTTCCAGCCGCGATATTGTATGTCTACTCATTTACTGGTGAAACCGGACGAGTCGCGACAGTATTGTATCTCTCCGAGTGAGACGTTTTGAGAATTGCATAATTCTCTTACATCCTTTCTACATTGTAGTGTAATCGCTGCATGTTAGCTTATAACCTGCATGTGTGCCTCATTCTTTCTTTGCATGATCATAAGTTATGCTTGGCTTCTTGCATTTTCAGTTGCATTTTGCCATATCTTATCGTTGGCATGTGTGCCTCTTGCATGAACTCGCCGGGTTTGATTCCTTGAGGATACGTGGGCGACTACGAGTTCAACCATTTGCGCTTTGCATGTTTGTCCAAGTCTTGACCTTGTCAAAATGGGTCGTCTCGGCTTTGACATTCACTCCGTCATTGTTATGACTTTCGAGTTCTGTCAAGAGGGCAATCAGAGACACCCCATTTTTGACCGTCCTCAAGACTTGGGCGTCACCGCTTGGACACTCGGTGATCATCCATGTGTGTGTTCGTTTGGAGTTCGGAGTTCTCGGCTCGCGTGCGTGCCTCAGGACCTCCGAACTCGACTGTTGTGTTTGGTTTTGCACCAAACACTGATTTGCCTTTGAGGCGGGAATGCCTTCGAGGCATCCCTACACACCACCTGCCGGGCTAGAGGCTACCGGTGGCTGTAGTTGTCCGGCACTATATTGTGCGGTCGGCACTATTTTGTGCCGGTCGGCCTTTGTTTGGGCGAAATGACCATTTTGCCTCGACCAATGCACTTGCTTGGTGAGATATTTTCTCACAACTTGTTTCCCCTCCATACACGTGTATGGAGGGATGGGCTTGCTTAGTGGCCAAGCTTGTAAGCTTTTGGCCTATAAGAGGGAAGCTCTCCCTCTTGGCTTGAGGGTTAGCAATTTTGAAGGTTAGCCATTGTTAGAGAGCTAGAGCTCGGTTTTAGGGTTAGAATAGATATAACTTCTATATCTCTCCCATTCTCTTGTTTAACTAGGTGTTTTGTGCCTTACTTTTGCACACTAGCACCTAGTGTCCCACCTCTCTTGGTTCAGAGGTTCTAGAGGTTAGTTTTGGTGATTCTTGGTGGATTGGAGCTCAAGGGACCAAGCACAACAACCTTTGTGAAGGTAGTCAACAAGGGTAAGAAACTTACACTTTATTCCCCATTCTTGCAACTTGTTTTTACCTAGTTTAAAAACAGTTTTTGGCCTAGTGTTAGGCACATCAAATCTCTGTTTTTAAGTCCTCTTTATTGTATATCAAGAGTGCTTTGTGGTTTGAGGAACTTTGACCACCTTTAGGCCTTGAAAAGGCCACTTTTTGTGCCATTTGTGAGAGATCCGAGACTTTGGTCTTGGGATCTCTTCACCACCCAAATCTTGAGGGATTTGTGGTGAAGAGCATGCCTTGAAGCCTCAAGAAGGAGGGGGCCCCCCCCTCTCCTTGATGTCCTTGAAAAGGACAAATTTTGCTTCCTTAAGGAGCTTCATGCTTGAGTGTGTGTTGGGCATGTTTGACTTGTTTTCCATGCTTATTATACCATGTTTTAACTTGGTTTTAAGTTGGTTTTGGTCTCCTATACATGCTTAGTATAGTTGCCTTGTAATACCTCTTTTATGTCTCAACATGTCTAGGTAGTGTGTCTATATTTCTAGCATGTTTTAGGCTTGTATCCATGAAGGTTGTGTGCTTATTTTGCCATGATTTAGCTCTGTCCATAGCCTTTTGGGTCGATCCTATCATGCATTATATAGCTCCTTTGTATTTGACTTGTTGGCCTTGAGAATATGAGTGTGTAGCATGCCATGCTTGCTTCATTTTTGGTGGTTTAAAACCATCCAACATGCCATTTCAGACCTTATGATGTGCTTGTATGCATGCTTTGGTTGCTTCTTTAATGCTTTAAAAGCATGTGTTGAATGCTCCTTGTTTTGGTCATGTTGTATGCCTTTGTGCTTGAGCCTCTTAGATGCCATCTAGGTGCTCCTTAGGATTTGTTTAGGTCTGCTTGTAACCTATTTCAGGTCCCCTTAGCCTTGTGAGGCTTGGTAGATTTGGCCTCGGTTTAAGCCTTCATGGCTTGTTTCAAGTACTTGGGCCATTTATTGTGTATTTGGCTCGCTTTGTTGCATGTTTTGGCAACATGTTTTGCTTGATTTTCAGAGCTTACAATGCATGCTATTAGTCCATGTTTGGCTTGTTTAAGAATGCATGAGAGTTGCTTGTGAATGCCTAAGTGTTGGACCATAATTGTATACATGTGTGTGTGCATTCTAGCCTTCATTTTGAGCATGTTGGCCTTTGTTCTTGGGCCTTTTAGAGCTGTCCAATTCATGTATAAGTCCATTCCTACTTTGCTTTGCATGCTTGTATGTTCATACAACAATATTCTTGCATTGCATCGCCATATTGCATGCTAGATGACATGCTTAGGGTTGCATTTGGCATTGTGCATGCCAAGCCTCTTGAAGTGAGTTTGATAGAGGTTTGGCACCTTTGTTTGCATTGCATGCATTTGAAATCAAAGTTGCATTCTTGGTCCTTAGGGCCATCACGCATAAATCTTGCGATTGGTGGAATCGAGGCACATGCCCTCTTAAGTCCATAGCATGATTTGGGATGTGTTTGGTGCATATATACCTTGAATTGCATTGCCTTGCCTTTTGTTCCTCTGCTCTTGTGAGTTGCGTGTTCTGCGAGGACTTTGTGCCGACCGGCACTTTTAGTGCCCACGCCAGCACGATAATGAAATTCAGAGCGGTGGATTCCTTCTTCACCGGTGGCTCCTCGACTCACCGATGATACTTCTGCTCTGAGAGACACTCTGAAGTTTTGAATTTTCGAGAAAGAAGCAGAGAAACAGAGCACACTTGCGAAGCGGTCTGCGATTCAGCGAGTCCCTGCAATCGACCCTCCTTCCGAGGCATTTATCGCTTAAATAGATTAATTATTTGATTTAATTAATTTAGTTGATTTGTAATATTTAATTAGCTAGTTTAGTTAATTATTTATTTATTCTGTAATTATTTATTCGGTCCCTCTGAGTGAGGGCAAAATGTAATAAGTGTGTGTGAGTGGGCATGTATGTCTTCCAATCCCCACTTCTTTCTAACCCTTTTATTTACCCGCTTACAGTGGTAGATTAGGGCATTTTCAATTAGCATACCTTATGTAAATGCATGCGTGCATCATTCATAAGTATTGCATACATTGGGCTCGGCACATCACAAACCGCATCGCACTTTCGATTTCCAAATTGAATACGTGCTATGTGGTAGCATTTCATATGCCATGTTAGGGTTAGCGAGCCTAGTCTAGCTTACATCTATGCTGTCGCATTAGCCACTTAACATGAAACTAGGTCATGCACGTTTGCTAAGGGTTTTGTTTTTTGGCGAGTACGATGTAAGTCTTTATCGCTAGCATATCGCATGCGTGTGAATGTTAACATGACAATAGGATTGCCATGCGGCTAAGTGCTTATGTGATATAACTGCTTGTATGCTGTGGGTGGAGGTTGGATTGTATGAATTGGGAGTACTCGTTGAAATCCGTATTTTAGCCTACTTGCGGTAGCAAAATCTAACACGTTTTTCAAAACAAAGCGGATATGCAATGTTTATTTCCAAATTAGGCGATCTAGTCTATACTTTTGTGTTGTGCGATCACATAGTGATTCTAGGTTAATAACAGGAATAAGAACGCATAAAGTTTTCAAAACGGATATCACGGTTAGTAGAGGCGGTCTTCGGAAGGCGAAGGGGTGCTCATAGTGACCTTCCCGATCGTACCCAAGCTCCCGAGCCAAGACCACTTTGGTGATGACGGACGTGTGGCCTTGACGAGTCGTGGTTTCTAAATTCCCATTTTAAAAAATATTTAGGTGGCGACTCAGTGTCGCAAAAGCAGTCCATGTTTGGCACTACTTTTCGAAAAATCTGTTTTCCTTAAAACGATTTGCCAGAGGTGGACTCTTTGGTTCAGATTTAGAACCGCAACAAACTTAAAGAGTCCGAGCTGTAGCGAGGTCCCCCCCGGGCTTGTTACACTTGCGCACCTTACCTGTACTTGTTAGTGCATTGCATCGCACTGTTTTGTGCATTTAATCTACATCGTACTGCCTTGTGCACCTGTATTGCACTGTTATGCACCTCTTCGCTTCCGTTGTCACGCACATTCCACTTGCATTGTTATGCACGCCCTTTTCTGCTTTTCTGAAACACCGGGAAACGTCCCTATGTTTCTATCTCTTTGGTTAAAAGCATCTGGAATACGTTCCAATGCTTATACCTTTCCGAAACATCGGGATACGTCCTTACGTTTCTCTCTCTTTCCGAAACACCGGGATATGTCCTTATGTTTCTCTCTCTTTCCGAAACACCGGGATACATCCCTATGTTTCTCTGTCTTTGGTTAAAAGCATTTGCAATACGTTCTAATGCTCATACCTTTTCGAAACACCGGGATACGTTCCTATGTTTCTATACTTCTCCGAAACACCGGGATACGTCCCTATGTTTCTCCCTCTTTGGTTAAGAGCATCTGGAATACGTTCCAATGCTTATACCTCTTCGAAACACCTGGATATGTCCCTATGTTTCTCCCTCTTTGGTTAAGAGCATCTGGAATACATTCCAATGCTTATACCTCTCTGAAACACCGGGATACGTCCCTATGTTCTCCCTCTTTGGTTATGAGCATTCAGAATACGTTCCAACGCTTATACCTCTCCGAAACACCGGGATACGTCCCTATGTTTCTCTCTCTTTGGTTAAGAGCATCTGGAATACATTCCAATGCTTATACCTCTCCGAAACACCGGGATACATCCCTATGTTTCTCCCTCTTTGGTTAAGAGCATTCGGAATACGTTCCAATGCTTATACCATTCCGAAACACCAGATACGTCCCTATGTTTTTCTTTCTTTGGTTAAAAGCATCTGGAATACGTTCCAATGCTTATACCTTTCCAAAACACCGGGATACGTCCCTATGTTTCTATACCTTTCTGAAACACCGGGATACGTCCCTATGTTTGTATCTCTTTCCGAAACACCGGGATACGTCCCTATGTTTCTCCCTCTTTGGTTAAGAGCATTCAGAATACGTTCCAATGCTTATACCTTTCTGAAACACCAGGATACGTCCCTATGTTTCTCCCTCTTTGGTTAAGAGCATTCGGAATATCTTCCAATGCTTATACCTTTCCGAAACACCGGGATACGTCCCTATGTTTCTCCCTCTTTGGTTAAGAGCATTCGGAATACGTTCCAATGCTTATACCTTTCTGAAACACCGGGATACGTCCCTATGTTTCTCCCTCTTTGGTTAAGAGCATTTGGAATACGTTCCAATGCTTATATCTTTCTGAAACACCGGGATACGTCCCTACGTTTCTCCCTCTTCGGTTAAGAGCATTTGGAATACGTTCCAATGCTTATACATTTTCGAAACACCGGGATACGTCCCTATGTTTCTCCCCCTTTGGTTTAGAGCATTTGGAATACGTTCCAATGCTTATACCTTTTCGAAACACCGGGATATGTCCCTATGTTTCTCCCCCTTGGTTTAGAGCATTTGGAACACGTTACAATGCTTATACCTTTTTGAAACACTGGGATACATCCCTATGTTTCTCCCTCTTTGGTTAAGAGCATTTGGAATACGTTCCAATGCTTATACCTTTTCGAAACACCGGGATATGTCCCTGTGCTTCTCCCTCTCTGGTTAAGAGCATTTGGAATATGTTCCAATGCTTATACCTTTCTGAAATACCGGGATACGTCCCTATGCTTCTCCCTCTCTGGTTAAGAGCATTTTGGAAACGCGTTCTAATGCTTGAACCACTCCGAAACATCGGGATATGTCCCTATGTTTCTCCATGCCTCCTTTCCTCACACAATTTCAGCGTGTTTGGAATTCATCTAAGGTTGTATTGGCATGCACATATCACACGCATTGTCATGCAGTTTTAAATTGCATTGTTATGCATACATCTAACAGTATTCTACCTGTTAAGTTTCTTTCTTTTATAGGCACGATATTGTATGTACGGTTCATTTGGAGCGAGCGTGACCGAACGAACCGCACAGGTATTCTATCTTCTCCGTGTGAGACGTAGCGAGAATTGCATGATTCTCTTACATTCTTTCTGCATTGTAATGTAGTTTGGTTTATGCTTGCTTAAAACTGTTGCATGATATGCTTTGTTACAACTTTCTTTGCATGATCATAAGTTATGCTCGGCTTTGTGCATTGTCTTGCATTTTGCCCCTGCCCTCGGGCGCATATCTTTATCTGTAGCTTGTATGCTTTGTCTAAGTCTTCGGCCTTGTCAAAAATGGGTCGTCTCTAGGCTTTGACATTCACTCCCGTCATTGTTATGACTTTCGAGTTCTGTCAAAGAGGGGCAACTGTAGACACCCCATTTTTGACTGTCCTTAAGACTTGGACGTCATCATTTGAACACTCTATGATCATCCTTGTTTGTGTTCGTCTTGAGTTCTCGGAGGTTTCGGCTACGCGCCTTGCCTCAAGACCTCACGACTTGTTTGTTTTGTGTTTGGTTTTGCATCAAACACTTGTTGTTTTGCTTCTGAGGGTGGGAAATAGTTTGTAGGCCATCCCCACACCTCACCGGCCAAGGCTTGAGGCCACTGACCCTGTTTTCTTTCTACTGGCCAAAGGTGTTGGCCATTAGGCATTGTGTTTGGTCGGCCGGCCACTGATTTTGGTCAATTGACCACTTTTCTGGCCGAGACCTTTTCTTGAGGGGGTTGAAACCTTTTGAACCCTTGGTTTAGCTTCTTGTGGAATGCTTGAACCTTTTGAACCCTTGGTTTTAGCTTCTTGAGAAAGTTTGAACCTTTTGAACCCTTGGTTTTAGCTTCTTGAGGAAGCTTGAATCTTTCGTACCCTTAGTTTTAGCTTCTTGAGGAAACTTGAACCTTTTGAACCTTTATTCTAGCTTCTCCAAGAAGCTTGAACCCTTTGCTCCAAGCTTCTAAGAGAAGCTTGACCGCTTTTTAGCTTCTTGAAGAAGCTTGGCCCCTTTGCTTTGAGCTTCTAAGAGAAGCTTTGACCTTTCTTAGCTTCTTGAGGAAGCTTGACCCCTTTGCTCTAGCTTTCTCAAGAAGCTTGACCCTTCTTGCTTTAGCATCTAAGAGAAGCTTGGCCATTTTGCTATAAGCTTCTAAGAGAAGCTTGGACCTTTCTTCCTCTATAAAAGAAGAGCTCCTCTTCCATTGCAAGGGTTCCAAAAAAAATTTGCTAAGGCATACAAGATATATCTCTCTCTATCTCTATATTTTGTGTTCAAAAGTCCATAGTTCTTGGCCCCTTTGCACACCAACTCCTAACCTAACCCCTCCACTATCACTCTAAGCATCTTGGAGGACATTTTCAGAGGCTAAGGGACTGGTTTATTGGACCAAGAAGCTGATGTCCCCTTTTGGCTACATGGGTAACACACTTTACCCTCTTTTGACCTTTATTTTGCTTCATCTTTTAGCCGTACTTAGAAGCATTTTCGAGATTTTTCATAAACTGAAAAAAGTCTTATTTTGAGCTCCTTTCAAAGTTTATTTAAGATCACTTTTGTGTTTGGGGTTGTTTACCCCCTCTTAGGCCTTGTTTGGCCTCATTTTTGTGCCTTTTTTGTGAGCTTTGGGACCACCTTGTATTGGCCCTCTCACCACTGAAATCCAAAGGGATTTCAGTGGTGGGGATGGTGTTTTGAGGTCCTAAGAAGGAGAGGGGTGATCCTCTCCTTTATTGTCTTGTTAACTTGTATTTTTGGCCTTACAATGGGGCCTATATTTGCACACTTCTTGAGCTCGGTTCAGGCCTTTTTCAGCGAGCTTTAGGGCCTTATTGAACTCTTTCCAGAGCTGTTTTTGTCATTTAAGGCTTGCCTCTTGCATGTGTAGAGCAACCCCCTTCATGGCTTTTCAAAGCAGCACCTCATTCTTGCATGTATTGGATACATTTCAGTGGCTATTTGGTCATATTTTGGCATTTTATGAATCTTTTTTGGGCTGGTTTAGTGATCCCTTGAATGCTTCATATACTTGTAGTGTAAATCCTTTTCACTAGCTTGTATTGCATGTTGATTTGGTCCTTGATTCTAGCACCTTTTGGCCACACTCCAAACATGTTTTGTTCATATTTTGGGCTGCCTGAGCTCTATTTTTAGGCCTCTTGGTCGATTGGTGCTTGCCATGCATGGTTGTAGTGTAATAGCCTTGCTTACCTTTGAGTTTTGGGGTCCCTTGCATGTGTTGCTTTAGGCATTTTAGTGTGTTGGCATCATTGAATATGATATTACAGAGTTTATAGGTGTGACATATTCTCATGTTTATCATGCCTTCAATGTGTTTGAGAGTTGTGCTTTTATGCCTCATTCGTGAGCCTTTGCTTGAGCTTCATTTTGGTGCATGTCAAGCCCTCATTTTAGCTCATTTTACCACTGTTTAGGGACTTCATGAGGTCTATTAGGAGTTGGTTTCATCATTTGTGCATTTCTTTGCATACCTCTAGTGTAATGTGCTTCACTAGTTTCGGTACTTGAGCCTTCCTACATGCATTGCATGAGTTGTTGCATCATTTCAGAGTCATTTTGTATGCTATTTCAGAGCTGGAGTGTATGCCATTGTGCCTCATGTTTCATCCTTGCCATTCTCTTGGAGAGTTGCATTTTGTGCCTTAGGCATCCTTGCCATGCTCTTGGAGAGTTGCATTTTGTACCTTAGGCTTGGAGCCATTGCATTGTGCATGTTTGCATTAGTCTTGAGCCTCATTTTCATCCTTTTTGGCCACTGATTTGGGCATGATTGTGAGCTATCCATGTTAGTTTAAGTCCATCTTTGCATGTTGTTGCGTGCTAGTTAGGTTACATGTTGTTACATGCTTGCCTATCCTCACATGTTGTCACATGTTTGCCTTGCATGCTTGAATGTCCATGTTGCATGTTGCATGCTTGTCTAGGTTGCATTACATTTGACATGCTTGTTACCTTAACATGATCATCTTGCATTAGTTTTGCTTGCATGCTTGCATCCCTTGCCTCTTGATCAATCATGATAGAGGATAGGGTCTTTTATGTGTTTGTATGCATTCATTTGATATTAAATGCACACTTGGCTTCTTAGGCCATCATGCATTGAAATGCGCGATTGGTGGCCCGTGGGTCGAGTACCATACTCCCTTGAGTCTTAAACATGATAGGGAGGTTGGTCATGCAAACATTTGCTTTGAAATGCTTTGCCATGCTCTGTCTGTCTTCTGTTGCTGTCAAACAGGATTCTGCAAGAATATATCGTCGGTCAACCATCTTTATTGCTGGCCGGCTAACCATGGATGGCCGAGAGCATCATATTTGGTCGATGACCAGTTTCCCATGGCCGGTGGTGTTTCCTCTTGGTCGGTGACATCCTACGGGGTTTAGGGAGTGTTCCAAAACCAACCTTGGGACTTGTGCAATTTTCAGAGGCATAAAACAATGCAAACAGAGGCAGCATGAGTATGGCGTTGGATTTCCGAGTGAAGCTGAGCATTCACGTATTTGTCCCTCTTCCTGAGGCTATTTATTGCTTTCAGTAGCTTAATTGATTTGTTAATTAGTTAAGTCATTTTGTAATAATTAATTAGCTTGTTAGTTAGTTAATCTGTATTACTCTTTTGGTCCCTCCGAGAGAGGGCGAACTATGTAATAAGCATCCGTGTGTGTGATGCACGTCTTCCAACCCCCACGTCTTTCTCCCTTTTACTTACCTGCTTTCAATGGTTAGTTCTATGGCATGTTTTAATTAGCATACTTATGCTTCGCATGTTTGCATTCATTCATTTGTATTGCATGCACCGGGATTGGCACATCATGCTAATTGCATTGTATTTCAATTCCAAGTTGAATACATGTATCGATTGTTGCATCTCATATGCCATTCTTAGATTAGCCGAGCCTATCTTAGTTGCATTTTGCATGTGTTGCATTAGCCATCTAACATGAACTAGGATCATGCACTGATTACTAACTAGTTTCTGTTTTGGCTCGGAGTACTCGGTAAGCTTTTCTGCTTTAGCATCTTGCATGCGTGTGAGTGTTGCCATGATAGCATGCTTACCATGAGGCTAATTGCTTATGTGATATAACTGCCTGAATGCTTGTAGGTGAAGGTTGGATTGCTTGAATTGGAACAATTAATTGAAATCCGTGTTTTAGCCTACTTGAGAGTAGCAAATCTCAAACTATTTTCCAAGCAAACGGATATGCAATGCTTTGTTCCAAATTAGGTGATCTAGTGTATATGTGTGTGTTGTGCGCATCACATAGTAAATTCTAGCTAATTAACCAGAATAAGAACGCATATGTTTTCAAAAACAAGATATCATGCTTAGTGGTGGCCGATCTTTGATCGGGTGAGCGGGGGTGCTCATAGCTGACCTTCCCCAATCGTACCCAAGTTCCCGAGCCGAGGCAACTTTGGTGATGACGGACACGTGGCCTTAGCCAAACGAGTCAGGGTTTCCTAAATTCCCCAAAAATAAAATATTTAGGTGGCGACTCTGTATCTGGCAAAGCAGTCCATGTTTGGCACTTTTTTTCTAAAAATCTGTTTTTCAAAATGATTTGTCGCATTTGGACTCTTTGGTGATTTATCAATCTCACATCGCACATTGTGAGATCAGATTAAGAACTGTGACGACTTGAGCCCGAACTGTAGTAAGCCCAAACGAACAAAACAGGAGATTTTCCTCCCAACACGTTCGAGGACGTCTACAGTATTCAAATAAGTGTATTTAAATACAATGCAGTTTGAATGATGCGCCTAGCCCGGTGCATGCAAGACAAATGAATGATGCAAACATGCAAAAATAAGATATGCTAATTGAAATGTGATCCCTAATCTAACCATCAAACGCAGATAAATAAAAGGGAGAAAGACGTGGGGTTGGAAGACATGCACACACACATGCACGCTTATTACAACATTGTGCCCTCACGAAGGAGGGTCCAAATAAATAAGCTAAGCTACGCTAAGCTAAGCTAATTATTACAAAATGAATTAATTAACTATTCTAGTTAACTAATTATTACAACATAATTGAATAACTAGCTATGCTAAGCTACTTAAAATATTACAAAACTGATTAAACTAATTAATTACAACACATGTATTAATTAGCTACAACTAGCTAATAAAGCAATAAAGTGGCCTCGCGGGCGAGAGAGACATGCATGCTCGGTTGCTTCCTCCTGAAAATCCATCGCCTTTCCACCGGCTGCCTCTGTTTGCACTCGCATTGATTGCTGAACATCGAACCAACATTCTAGACTGCTTCTGCTCCAACACAGGAACACTTTGCACAAAAATGGACTGGTGGCCGGTCGGCCACAAAAAGTGGTTGCTGGCCACCTTAACTTGCCGGTCAACTAGTTCAAGTGGCCGGTCGGCCACCCCTTTTTCCAGGCTTCTTGTTTTGCTACAACAGAGAGCAACAGAGGCAAAACATTGTATTTTTCAAGGAATGTGTGTACTGCCACCCTCCTTATCATTTCTTAAGCTCAAAGGTGTATGGCACTTGGCTCTCAAGCCACCAATGAAGCATTTTCATGCATGATGGCCAAAGAGTCAGGCTTGTACAAGCTTAATGAATGCACAAATAGGACTCAAATGGCCACCACCCTATAATGCATGATCAAGGGTGATGGCGACCAAAAAACGTGACACATTTCATCACTTCAAGTATAAAACGTCTCACATTTCTTGTGTTTGGATTAACGTCCGATCCAAACACATTCAATGCAACAGACATATGTTTATCTTGCTCAAGTTTTACTTGGTTCATTTTGTTTACACATTTTAAATTACCGATTAATCCTTTAACCGATTAAGTCCAAAGTGAAAGTCCTCTAATTGGAAAGATGGCCTGAGCCACAAGTGCCTTGAGCATGAAAAAAGCCTCATGCTATTGGTTAGGAGGAACCCTCAAGAGACGGTTAAAACCATTAGGCATGAGAACCTCAAGTTCACACTCAAGCCAACAAGGGGCTCAAGACCACTTTCAAAGCAAATTGAAAAGTGAAGAATAAAGGGAGGTTGTAGACTTTTTAGTGCTGAAATGGCATAAAAATAGTGCTACAACATGCAAGCAACACATGCACAACATGTTAAGAATCAAAAACACAAAACTAGAGAAGAGCACTGCACTAGAGGCATGCAATACTAAGCTCGAATGACCAAACCAGCTCAAAACAGAGCTAAATCATGCCAAAACAGTGGCTAAAGCATGTTGAAATTTAGGCACCAAAAGTAAGAAAAATATGCTCGCATGTTGGCTCGCAAACAAGACTCAAGGCACAACTCTTAAAAGCAATGAAAGAGTGAAATAAGTGAGAGCGTGACAGAGGTATACGCACTGAAATCACATGTCAAATGATGCTATATCATGCAATCATCTCAAGCAAAGCATGTTAGAGGCCTTAAAACATAAAGCTAGTGAAGACATTTGCACTATAGCTATATAAGACAAGGTTCATATGACCAAGACAACTCAAAACAGAGTTAAAGTAGGCCAAATCAGAGCCTAAAACATGTTGAGATCAAGCCACAAAAGGTAGAAAAACATGCTCACATGTTAGGCTATCTACACTTACAAACAAGACACAAGGAGGGGAGGCCACCCCCTCCTATTTTGGACTTCAAAACATACTTAAAGGCACAACTCTCTAGCAAACAAGCTACAAAGAGGGTGGACCACCCCTAACTCAAAAACAAACCTCAAACCATCATTTATAACCTTAAAAATAGAGTTTTTTAGAGGTTAAAACCAGCCACAAAATAGCATGCAAAGGTGGCCAAACAAGTAACTAAAACAAAGCTTAAAAGGGATAGGCTTTATACCTTTGAAGCACAGCAACAAATAGCAACAATTTTGAGCTAAAACCACTCTAAGAAGCTCAAACAAGGTCTCCAAGAACCTCAGCTCCAAGGTAAACGTGTTTGGGCAAGGGTCTTAGAACAAAAGTGTAGAAAATTCTCACTTTCAAGCACAAAATGGGAGAGAGAGAGAGAGAGAGAGAGAGAGAGAGAATTCTAGAGAGAGAGATAGAGGAAATTTGCTCACAAAATTGTGTAACCCCTCAAATGGAGAAAAGACCTCCCCTTATATAGAAATACAAGCCAAAGGCTTGCTTTCATCCCTCCATACACGTGTATGGAGATGGCAATCAGTGATCAATAGCTGGCATAGCTGGCAAAGAAAATATCTGAAAAAGGAGAAAAATGGCCGTCGGCCACTTTAGGTGGCCGGCCGGCCACCTCCCCTAGCCAACCGACCACTTCAGGTGGCCGACAAGGAGGAAAAGTGGTCGACAATAGCCAAAAGTGGCTGACAAGGCCCTTTCCCCCCCTCTAGGCATGAGGCACCAAGGTTTGGTCCAAAAACAAGCACAAAACAAAGAGGGTTTAGAGGCCCAGAGACAAGGCATTCCGCCGAGAACTTCGAACACTCAAAACGAGCGAAAACTTGCCCAATCATCGAGTGCACAAACGATGATGTCTAAGTCTTGAGGTCGGTCAAAAATGGGGTATCTGAACTCTCCAATCCGCTCAAGGATTTCAAAAGGCGCAATGAATCGAGGGGACGACTTCCCACTCTTCCCAAACCTCATCAAACCTCGCCTAGGTGATATTTTCAAGAACACGTGGTCTCCCACCTCAAAGGACAAAGGTCTCCTCATACGGTCGGCATAACTTTTATGGCGACTCTAGGCCGTAACCAAACTCTTACCGATAAGTGCTACCTTCTCTGTCGTTTCCCAAACCAACTCCGGCCCCAACAAAGGTGCATCTCTCACCTCAGCCCAACACACCGGAGATCTACACAGTCGGCCATACAAGGCCTCAAATGGTGCCATGCCAATACTCGATTGGAAACTATTATTATAGGCGAACTCCATTAAGGGCAAGTGCCTCTCCCACGACCTGTTGAAGTCAAGAACACAACCCCAAGGATCTGAATGGTACACTTGGACTGCCCGTCAGTCTGAGGATGATACGCGGTGCAAAAAGTCAATCTAGTGCCCAAGACACTCTACAAGCTCTGCCACAATGAGTTGTAAAACATGGATCTCTATCTGAAACAATCGTCATAAGGACCCCGTGCAACCTCACTATGTCCCTGATATAAAGGTCAGCAAGATAGTCTACCGAATCACTTACACACATAGGTAAAAAGTGTGTCAACTTAGTCAACTAGTCAACTACCTCCCAAATGGCATCACTACCCCAGTGAGTCCTCAGAAGATCCACAACAAAATCCATCGTGACATGTTCCCATTTCCACTCGGCTATAGGTCAAGGTTGCAACAAACCCGCTGGCCTCTGATGCTCAGCCCTTACTTGTTGACAAGTAAGGCATTTCAATACGAACACAACTATATCCTTCTTCATATCCCTTCACCAAAACTGGCAGTTAAGGCCGTGATACATCTTTGCGCCTCCTAGATGCACCGCAAGGCATGAATGGTAAAACTCTTAGAGTACTTCCTCTCGGCAAGACTCCGGTACGAACAAGCAGTCACGGTATCTCACACCCAGGTCGGGATACACATTCAAGCCCTTCTCTACCTTCCCAATGGAGATCTTCTCTCAAGGGATTCCACCATAAGGTCACCCTTTTGTGCTTCTATCACTCGGTTCACAAGTGTGGTTTGAGCAAATATCGAAAATAAGGTTGTAGACTCAACAGACTCACAAAGATACAAGTCATACTCCCCAATGGCACCCAACATTTCCCACTCCCGGATGGCAATACATGCTACACTGTTGATAGACTTCCTACTCAAAGCATCGGCCACTACATTGGCTTTCCCAGGATGATAATGCAACTCAAAGTCATAATCCTCTATGAATTCCATCCATCTCATTTGCCTCATATTCAAGCCTTTCTGTGTAAACAGATATTTTAGACTCTTATGATCAGAAAACACCTCGAACTTCTCTCCATACAGGTAATGTCTCCCAATTTTCAAGGCAAAGATCATCGCCGCTAACTCTAGATCGTGAGTAGGGTTGTTCTTCTCATGGTTTTTCAACTGCCGTGAGTCATAAGCTACTACCTTCGCCTACTGCATCAAGACACAACCCAAACCTTCCCGTGAAGCATCACAATACACTGAATAGCCCATACGCCTCTCCGGAATAACCAAAATTGGAGCAGTGGAAAGTCTAACTATAAGCTCTTCAAATGACTTCTCACAAGTCTCACTCCACACAAATTTTATCCCTTTTCTCATCAGCCTAATCAAAGGTGAAGCTAGCCTAGAGAAATCCTTTACAAACTGATGGTAACACCCGGCCAATCCCAAGAAACTACAGATCTCAAAAGCATTCTTATGTTGTGCCTAATCTTGCAGTGCCTCAATCTTGGATGAATCTACAGTCACCCCTTCGCCGGATACCACATAGCCTAAGAACTTAACTTCCCTCAGCCAAAATTCACACTTCCCAAACTTAGCATACAGCATGTGGGCTGTAATCAACTCAAGTACCACTCGCAAGTGTTCCTCGTACTCCTCCTCAGAGGGTGAATAAATGAAAATGTCATCCACAAAGATGACCACAAAACGGTCTAGGAATTCTCGGAAGATCCGGTTCATCAAGCCTATAAATATTGATGGGGCATTGGTTAGCTCAAAGGGCATCACTAGAAACTCGTAATGCCCATATTGCGTACGAAATGCCGTCTTCGGAATGTCCTCCTCCCTTAATCTCAACTGATGATAACCCGATCTCAAGTCTATCTTAGAGAAGCAACAAGATCCCTTCAATTGATCAAACAAATCATCTATACTAGGCATTAGGTACTTGTTCTTAACAGTCACCTGTTTCAACTTCGGGTAATCAAAACAAAGTCGCAATGCTCCATCTTTATTTTTAGTAAAGAGAGCTGATACTCCCCAAGGTGAAGTACTAGGGTGAATAAATCCCTTATCTAATAACTCCTAGAGTTGAATCTTCAACTCACTTAACTCAACTAGTGCAAATCAATACGGGGCCATAGAAATCGGTGTCGTGCCAGGCACCAAGTCAATAGAGAACTTGATCTCTCGGTGAGGTGGTAAACTAGTAAGATCCTCCGAAAAAACATCCAGGTATTCACAAACTAACCTTGGCAACTAAACGTGGACTTCATCACACTCACCACTCAAGAAATTGGCAAGAAGGAAACTAAGCTCACTCTGTCCATGCGTGTCATACACCGGTGATAAGAACCTATCCACCCAGTCCCCCAAGAAAAGAAAACAATCACTGCTCGAGATACATACAGTAACCCTCTGACGGTAGCAATCTATAACAGCTCGGTATGACGATAGCCGGTCCATACCCAAAATAACATCAAAGCTAGACACGTTAATCAACACAAATGAAAATGGAAGTTGACCACTAGAGACCTCTATATCACAACCCCGACACCCTTACTTCAAGACGACCTCACCACCAATAGTTGACTCTACACAAATTGGAGATGCTAACTGAGCCAACTCTAACTACAAAACTGATGCAAATGCAGATGAAATAAATGAATGGGATGCACCCATATCAATCAACACATAAGCAACCGAATTGCAAAACAAGAAAGTATCTCTCACTACTGTAGGTGCTGGTACTAGATCTGCAGCTGTAACAACATACACACGCTCGATGCGTCTCTGCTCAACTTGCTCACCCCTTGGAGCATACGTCTGATGCACTGACTAAGCCGAAGAGGCTCCCTAATTTGGCCCTTGAGGCCTGTGCTGACTGTGCTAGCTCGTGACTCCATGTCTGCCTCAAACCCGATGCACCAGGTGTGCCACGCAACTATAGACAAAACTTCTTCATGTGCCCCACCTGCCCATACTTATAGCAAGTGAGCGGTTGGCCTCTCTCTTAACTCTGGCCCTAAGAGCGAGCCGAAGACGATGCAGATCATTGCCTTCCTCCTCTATGTGGGCAAGCTAGAGATTTGTGGCCTAACTGACCAAATTTGAAATAGGTAAAATCTCCCTGACCACCTCTCACAGAACTTAAACTTGGTATTGCAAAAGTGGACCTCAACTATGCTCCCTGGGACGACTAGGGGTTGGAACCCCTTTGCCTCTTGCTGTCCCCCCAATTATCCTGACTCCTCCTGGAGCCCCTCATTCTCTCATTCTCCATCTGCATGATTGTCTCAAGATGGGTCGCCGCCTCCACAAGGCGCCCATAATCCCTAATCATGGACCCGGCCACTCGAAACATAAGTCCAGTCCTCAACCTCTTCTCGAACTCCAGACAACGGCGCTCCTCACTCGCCACAAGTTCAAGTGCAAACCTCGACAAATTGGTGAATGTGGCCTCAAACTCAGGCACTAGTGTGTTCAACTCCACCAATTTAGAGAAATGGTCTCTTAACTTCTCCCTAACTGTAGGAGGCAAAAACTTATCCTGGAAGGCAGTGATGAATGCCTCCCAAGTCATCCCAATACGCCCACGTGCATATTCCCACTGTTGATCCGCATCTCCCTTCAGCTGGAAGGATGCCAAGGTCACTCTCAACAGATCATCCTTGATGCCGAGCATCTCGAACATGTTTACTATCTGCTCTAGCCACTCATCTACCTTCAGTGGCTCCTTAGGATCACCCAAAAACTTGTCCGAATTTGACCACAAGTACTCTTGCTTCAGAAAAGCTGGCCCTACTTCAGCTACTTGGGCCTAGACTTGATTCTCAACCCTAAGTATGTCCATGGATTCCTTCAATGCTCCGGCCATTTCGCGGGCTAAGGCACCCATGGCCTGTTGACCAACTGGTTCTGTCACATTGGCTTGACTAACCCCTTCTTCCTGTGCTGGAATTTCATCTAGTATAGGCACTTCATGCCTCCTAGGCCTACCACGCCTACCACCACGACCATGTCCTGACATCCTAATAAAGGTAATAAAGAGATTAACACATTTACAAATGTGTCGTAGCTAACTCACTCAAGACCTAATACAATACACAACAGTAATTCACTCCACGTAAGCACATATTCAGATAAACACATACAAATTTCATTTCCAGATAACGATCGTCCCGCAGTGTTTCTAGAGTTCCAGTTAGAAGCAACAATGACAAGTGCCTTTCTAACAGGACTCCCAGAAACCCGTAGACTCGATCAACATCCTAGAAATTTAAATTCCATACCCACATAATCATATAAGCATGTTATCACATAGCATTACAAACATACAAACATCTCTGCCAAGCGAGATAAACTCATTGTGATACTAACCGCTTCCCACGTATACAAAGTATTCAAACGCGGTGCAGTCTGATACCAAGTTATCACACCCCAAAAATAAAATCATAATTTTACCAAGAACGTATATGAAGAATAGCATGAATCAAAATGTAATGTCCTTTCAATTCATAGAGTTAATGATATACAAGAGTTCAACATAAGTGAATGTCATATAGGCTTACATCTTTCCAAGTCATGGCTTGGTTACAACAAAATGGATACAAATCCAGTACAAACATATAAAGCCTTTGGTTTGAAATTATAACAGTTAGCACAATACAAAAAGAGAAGCCTTCAGCTCTAGTTCCTCCCAAACTATATCCTTGGCAGAGGCATATCATCAACACCTGAAAATAGTTTTTCCCAAATAGGGTGAGCCAAAGCCCAGTAGGAACAATCTAACACAGTATATGAATTTTAATGAAGATATAAGTACAATATGCCTTTACAATGCCGATGATAAAACATTTATATTCTACATAGTAACAAAGTGCCAAAAATTCAAATCTCAATCCTTTATCCTTCTTGTCAATTCAAGTTATCTCTTTTCATCTCAATTCATGAGTCAATTTCATTGTCTTTCAAACAACCCAGTGATTCCCAAATTAGCACAATCATCACACCAACACTTCAATCTTGCCATTTTATGGAAATTTCGTCCGCGGGATTAGCACCCATGTATACGTACGGTTTCAGGACTATCACCCTGGACACATATGCTAACTTAATTTCAATGGAGTCCATCTCCTATCTCCTCCTAAACAATGGAGTACATCCCCTTTCTCCTCCCAAACAATCATACATATACAATATATTTATAACATAGTCATGTTCAGTGGCAACCAACAAGAGATTAGTTTTCATTCACCCAATCCTCATGCAATTTCTACAACAATCATGGCTATCTTCCACTGATAACCCAATACAGATATTTCTAAACAAATATTCAATCTCAAGGCAGATAAATTATTCAAAATTTCACAAGTGTGAGGTAATACATTTCCAACATCACTATTTGTCTCAATGTCTATCGAATCTCATATTTTACAATATTAATTTCATTTATTTATACAAAATAAATAATTGAATCATTTTAGGGCAAACTCCCATTTTTGCCAAATCTCAAACCAAATGCCAAAATTAACTAAGTTGACATAATATAGTCTCATTTTTAATCCCATAACCATCTATGACTCATTCACTTAGAAACCCCCTCCTTTGATTTAACACCCAAACCCTAGGTTTGTTTATAACATCCCAAATCCCACCATTTTTACAGAACGACTCATAACTAAGTTAAAAACCATATAAAAGTGTAGAAAATCCCTACCTCAAGGAGAGAAGGTGACCCAAGCAAAGATGAAACTTCAAAGACGTCGAAACCAAAGTCCATTCGGATCAAAATGAAAATCTTGAGGTGCTCACTCTTTTTAGCAAAGGCGAATGGGTTGAGAAATCACTAGAACTAGATGAAAATCTAGAGATAATGTAAGTTTAGAGAGAGAGAGTCTCAACTTTAGGGTTTCGAAGGAAATAGATCTAAAAAAAGTGATGTGAAAAGTCATTTTCGCGACCTGATATATGCACAGTCCGCTTGAACCCAAGAGTTGATGCTTGAGGATCATACACAATAAGTTGTTTTGCTCGAGCGCAAGAAATGCCTCTCAAGCGCCAAGACACAATGAAAGAGACACTCACCGCTTGAGAGCAAGAAGTGACGCTCGAGCATAGAAAACACACAAGCAGCAGTTTTGCAGACCGACAAAAGTATTGAGAGTTTGCAAAGCCTGCTCGAGCACAAGAAGTGTCACTCGACCGAAAGACCACAAATCTAGGCAATAAATTTTTGAAAACTAAGCAACCAAACTGTTCCAAACACAACTACAACAATCCCAAAACCAAATTTAAGGGAAAGCAAAGGGGATAAGAGATGAACCACAACACCAAACCATGAAACCCGAGTCTGGAGTACAACAAAGATCGGGTCAAAACTGGAATTGCTATACAACACAAAAGTACACTACGACTTTTTATACTTTTTTCTTTGTGGGTTGATGCATTGCACATGGCACACAGATCACTCTCTCCCTTCATTACCCGATCCATCACGTTAGATTGTCACATTTGGGAAAAGTACACTTAAGAGTTTTTATTTTTTTTTAGAGTGTCACATCATACCCGCCACGTTGTCACGTTTGAGGAAAAAGTACACTAAGGAGTTTTTATTTTTTTTGAAGTATCACATCATACCCGCCACGTTGTCACATTAGGAAAAAGTATACTAAAGAGTTTTTTTTTTTAAATGTCACATCATACCCCGTCACATTGTCACATTAAGAAAAAGTACACTAAGTTTTTTTTTTTGGAGTAAAAATTTTTAAGTGTCACAGTAATACATACCACATTGGGGTATATTTTTTTTAGAGTGTCACATCATACCCGCCACATTGACACGTTTGAAAAAAGTACACTAAGGAGTTTCTATTTTTTTTAAAGTGTCACATCATACTCGTCACGTTGTCACATTAGAGAAAAATATGTTAAAGAGTTTTTAATTTTTTTTAAGTGTCACATCATACTTGCCACGTTGTCACATTTAGGAAAAGTATACTAAATTATCTAAATTATTAATTAAAATATATTTATAATATCTTTAAAAACTATTAATTGATTTGATGATTTATTAATAAAATAGACAATTTGTAATGAAATTATAAATCTCAAAAGGTGAAATGTATGTTCTAAAATTACATGGGCGATTTGTTTTTTAAGCAAATTTCAATAGGTGTATTTATAATTTACATAATTTGAAATGATGTTTAGGCTTTGTGGACTCAATTTAGATGTTTTTGAAGGATTACTAAATATATTAATATGTAATTTTAAATTGAGTATTAAGAAAATTCTAAATCATAACAACGTGACACGTCAAATAAATTATATTTAATATAATACTCATTATGAAATAATAGTTATAGAATATTTGTGAATTTAATCATTACATTTAATAACATTAAATCCCATAAATACAAGATAAATTTATGTGTGTCACGTGACAATGTTCATCTTGTGATCCATTTGGTCCTCTCTATTGTGGAAAAAACAAAAGTGCCATTAGGTTAATCAAGGGCTACTTTATGTAAGGTTTTTATTCGGTATATGCTTAAAAATTACCACATGATGTGTGTGGTTGGGTGACAGACAACACAAAAGTACACTAAGGCTTTTTATACTTTTTGCTTTGTGGCTTGATGCATTGCATGTGACACATAGACCACTCTTGTAATGCCTCCAAAATAATACAATAAATCAAACTTAGAAGCAGAAGAATAATAGAAATAAGATACTTTCATTCATAAGAGTTCTTTTACAAAAGTGAACACATGCGATATACATTCACAAATGTTCATCCTGAATCTACAGCATGTGTTGCAATGTTAAGAGAATTAAAACTAAACATATAGTCATATGCCCTATAGGCTTACATCTTTCCAAGTCATTGCTTGGTTACACAAAAAAAATAAAAATAAAAAATGAGCCTAGCTCAATACAAGTTAAGCCCTTGGCTATACAAAAGAACATAACAAAATAAAGAAGCTTTTGCTCCCGAAAGTCCTTCCAAGCTACTGCCGCGGTAGAGGCATGTCACCAACACCAGAAATTGGTTTTCCCAAATAGGGTGACCCAAAGCCCAGTAGGAATAATATAACACAATATATAAGATTTAACAAAGTTACAAGTACATTATGGATATACAATGCCAGTGACAAAAACATTTATCTTTCATATAATCAAAAGGTACCGAGTTCATATCTTGTTTCATTTTCTTTCAATTCATTTCAATTCATGAGCCAATTTCATTATTTTTCAACAACCCAATTGAGACTACAACTCAATGGTTCTACAATCACACAATTTCCACACAAACACTTCAATCTCCCATTTTATGAAAATTTCGTCCGCGGGATCGGCACCCATGTATACAAAAGATTTCGGGACTTTCACCCAGGACACTCCAGCCAACTTAATTTCAATGGAATCCATCCCCTATCTCCTCCGAAACAATGGAGTACAACCCCTTTCTCCTCCAAAACGTCATACATATACAATGTATTGAACATATAGTCATATTGTAGACACGCCCCAAGGACTCCCGAGGCTCCGCGCTTGCGAAGGCACGAAATCTCGTTTGCTCTCTAGCATACTACAGTTCGGACTCAAATGTCACGGTTCTGAATCTAATCTCGCAAAGTGCAATGCAAGACCGATAAATCACCAAAGAGTCCAAAATTGACAAATCGTTTTGGAAAATTGATTTTTGTAAAGAAGTACCAAACATGGACTGCTTTGCCAGATACGGAGTCACCACCTAAATGTTTTATTTTGGGAAATTTAGAAAACCCTGACTCGTGCCTAAGGCCACGTGTCCGTCACCACCAAAGTTGCCTCGGCTCGAGAACTTGGGTACGAGAGGGGAAGGTCATGCAATGAGCACCCCCGCTGGCCCAATCAAAGATCGGCCTGTACTAAGCATGATATCTTGTTTTTGAAAACACATGCGTTCTTATTCCAGTTATTAGCTAGAATTACTATGTGATGCGCACAACACATAAGTATAGACTAAATCGCCTAATTTTGAACAAAGCATTGCATATTTGTTGTTTGAAAAACGGTTTGAAGTTTGCTACTTGTAAGTAGGCTAAATCGAGGATTCAATGAATTGTTCCAATTCAAGCAATCCAACCTTCACCCACAAGCATTTAGGTAGTTATATCACATAAGCAAATATTTTCATGGCAAGCTTGCTATCATGGCAACACTTACACACATGCAAGATGCTAAAGCATAAACACTCACAGTGTACTTCGAGCCAAAATAAAGAACTAGTTAGTAATCAATGCGTGATCCTAGTTCATGTTAAGATGGCTAATGCAACACATGAAAAATGCAACTAAAAATAGGCTCGGCTATTCTAAGATGGCATATGAGTTGTGACAACTTGATACATGTATTCAAGTAGGAATTGAAATACAATGCAACTAGTATGATGCGCCAAGCCCGGTGCACGCAATACAGATAAATGATGCAAACATGCATAACATAAGGATGCTAAATGAAATATGCCCTAAACTAACCATCATAAGCGGTTAAGTAAAAGGAAGAAAGACGTGGGGTTGGAAGACATGCATCACACACATGCACACTTATTACAACAATTGGCCCTCTCGACGGGGGTTTCGAAAGAATAATACAAATCAATTAATTAATCAACTAACGAACTAATTAATTATTACACAACTCTTAAATAATTAAGCTACAAAAACAGTAAAGCGGCCTCGATAAGAGGGACAAATGCATGCTTGATCGGCTTTGCTTGGAAATTCGTTGCCATGCCTCAAGTTGCCTCTATTTGCACTGTTTTGCACCTCTGAAAACTGTGAAAAGTCCTGTGATGCTCTAGAAGCACTTCATGGACATGCTGAGAGGCCATCGGCCAAATGGTGAAGCCATCGGCCAAAGGAAATGTGTCATCGACCATTTATGAGGTCATCGGCCAAACACTTTTAGCCGATCGGCACACCAGATAGCCCATCGGCAATCTTTTCCTGCAAAAAGTTATTTTGCTATAGCAGAGGATAAACAGAGGTATGGCAATACATTTGCAAGACAATGTTTGTAACTACAGCCCTTATCATGTTTGGGAATTGTAGACACCCCATTTTTGACCGTCCTCAAAACTTGGATGTCATCGTTTGAACACTTGATGATCATCCATGTTTGTGTTTATTTTGAGTTCCTTAAGGTCTTGACTACGCGCCTTGCCTTAGGATCTCTCAACTTGACTGTTTTGTGCTTGGTCGGACCAAACACTTGTTGGTTTTTCCTTTTGAGGGCAGGGAATGGCTTGTTGGCCATCCCCACACCTCACCGGCCATGGCTTGAGGCCACCGGCCCTGTTTTGTTGCTACCGGCCATTGGTGACGGCTGGTCGACACTATTGGTGGTCGGCCGGCCACCTTTGTTGGTCAAATGGCCATTTTGGCTGGCCGACCCATTTCCATCTGCTTTTGGCAGATATTTTGTGCTAGCTGTCACAATTGGCATCCACATTGCACCCCCTCCATACATGTGTATGGAGGGATTTGCCTCTTGTTTAGCTTGTTTTGGAAGCTTTGCAAGAGTTGGAATTCAATAAAGAGGGAGCCTCTCCTCCCTCCCCAGGGGTTCCAGAAAGTCTGAGAATTAGGGTTTAGGATATTGTATCTATCTATCTCTATATCTCCATCTCTTTTGATTTGTGTGTGTATAAGTGTGTTTTGTTCTTACTTTTGTGCACAAACACCTAGCATTACACTATACCTTGGTTGCTGAGGTGCCAAAGGGTTGTTCTTGGAGTTTTGAGTTGGTTTTGATCCAAGAAGAGTTCTGGTCTTGTGTTCTTGAAGAAGGTCAACAAGGGTAAGCTTCTTACCTTTAAATCCCCATTTTTTGCACAAGCTTTTCACCTATCTTGCATCTATTTTTAAGCTTACTGTATAACTAATAAAAGTTCTGATTTTGTGTGCTTTAGAACTTTGTTTAAGGCCACTTTGAGGTTTGCGGTTGTTTCCCCCCTTTCAAGGCCTTGTGAGGCCTTGTTTTAGGCCATACCTTTTGGCCGTTGTTTTGAGCCTGGCATGACCTCACTACCACTAAAATCCAGAGGATTTTTAGTGGTGGAGAGGTGGTTTTGAGGTCCTAAATGGGAGTGGGTCATCCCCTCTCCATGGTGTCTTTGATGCTTGCACAAATGGCTTATGTTGTAGCTTGTATGGCTACCTTGCTTTAGCTCCATTTCAATGCATATTAGGCTTTTGTTTTTCCATGATATAACACTATTTTAAGTTGGTTTAGACATTCCATCTATGCTTCGTACACTTGTCTCGTCATCCCATGTTTTGGCCTTAACATGCATCATATTGTAACATGTGTTTTTAGCATGATTTTGGCTTAGCTCCTTGAAGATTTTATGAATGTTTTAGTATGCTTAAGGTCTGATTTTGGTTGCTTGGGTCATCCATGACTTGCTTTGTATAGCTACCATGCAACCTAGCTTGTAGGCTTTGAGTATTGAATCCCCTAGCATGCATTACTTGGCTTGTTTGGTGATTTGGAGTCACTTACCATGTCATTTCAGTCCATATGGCATGCTTGTTTACTCACATTTGATACTTCTTTAATGCCTTAAAGAGTTGTGGTTTTATGCTCCATGTTTGGACCATTGTGTATGCCATCATGTGTAGGCCATTTGGATGCCATCTAGGTGTGTCTTTGGCCTTGTTTTGGTCTACCTTGGGACTGTTTTGAGTCCCTTTGGCCCTTTGGGACTTGCCTTGTGTGGCCATGGTTTAAGCCCCTTTGATGGCTTCAAGCTTTGGGCTTACTTGCATGCTTTGCTTGCTTGATTTGGCATCATCTTTTACATGATTTCAGAGTTTATCATGCTTGTCATTTATCCATGTTTGTTCCTTTTAAGTGTACTTAAAAGTTGCCTCTTTATGCTTAAGTATTGGACAATGTATGCATGCATGTTTGTTTGTGCATTTGTCTCTTATTCTTTAGCATTTTGGCCACTGTTTTGGACCTTTTAGAGAGCTATCCATCTTGGTGTAAGTCCATCCCTGCATGTTGATTGCATGCTTGCCTTGTATGTTGTCACATACTTGTTGCATATTCGGTGACTTGCATGTTGTAGCATGATAGTTCAATTGTGCCTCGTTGTGTACTTAATCCATGGCATGTTGTTGCCTGCTTAAGTTGTGATGCATTTGGCATGCATTCTTCCTTTTGTTTTGGTTGCTTAACATGTTGTCCATGTTGCATGTTGCATGCTTGTCTAGGTTGCATTGCATTTGACATGCTTGTTACCTTAACAAGATCATGCTGCATTAGTTTTGCTTGCATGCTTGCATCCTATCCCTCTCGATCAATCATGAGAGTGATTGGGGGCCTTAGGTGTTTTTGTGCATTTCATTTGATATTGAAATTGCACACTTGGCCTCTTTGGCCATCACGCATTGAAATGCGCTATTGGTGGCCCGAGAGTTGAGGACCACACTTCTTTGAATCCATAACATGATAAGGAGGGTGTTTGTGCAAACATTTGTTTTGAAATGCATTGTCATGTCTTGTTTGTCCTCTACTGCTGTCAAAACAGGATTCTGCAGGAAGAGATGGCCGGTCGGTCATGTCCAGTGCCGGCCGGCTATCCATATTTGGGCGAGAGCTTCATTTGTGGTCGATGACCACTTTCCCATGGCCGATGACCATTCCTCCTGGCTGGTGACATCCCACAGTGTTCAGAGAGTGTACCTTGGGATTTGTGCAATTTTCAGAGGCATAAATAGTACAAACAGAGGCAGCATGTGTATGGCGTTGGATTTTGCAAGCGGAGCCGAGCACGCATACATTTGTCCCTCTTCCCGAAGCTGTTTTATTGTTTTCTTAACTTAACTGATTTGTTAATTAGTTAAGTCATTCTGTAATTATTTAATTAGCTTGTTAGTTAATTAATTTGTATTAATCTTTTGGTCCCTCCGAGTGAGGGCATAATTGTAATAAGTGTGCATGCGTGTGATGCATGTCTTCCAACCCCCATTTCTTTCTCCCTTTTAGTTACCTGCTTTTGTTGGTTAGTATTAGGGCATGTTTAATTTAGCATACCTTATGCTATGCATGCGTGCATCCATTCATTTGTCTTGCATGCACCGGGCTCGGGGCATCATGCTAACCACATAGTAAGATTAGCTAATTAACCAGAATAAGAACACATGTGTTTTCAAAACACGATATCATGGTTAGTAGAGGCCGATCTTTGATCGGGAGAGCGGGGGTGCTCATAGCTGACCTTCCCCAATCGTACCCAAGTTCCCGAGCCGAGGCAACTTTGGTGATGACGGACACATGGCCTTAGGCAAACGAGTCAGGGTGTCCTAAATTCCCCAAAAATAAAATATTTAGGTGGCGACTCTGTATCTAGCAAAGCAGTCCATGTTTGGCACTTCTTTCTAAAATCTGTTTCCCAAAAACAATTTACCGGATTTGGATTCTTTGGTGATTTATCAATCTCACATCGCAGATTGTGGGATCAGATTAAGAACCGTGACACCATATCAAGTCCGAGCTATGGAAAGAAACGTCCACAATTTCTAGCGACTCTGCTGGTGAGTTTAGAGAGCTTGACTCGAACTCATGATATCTTGTTTTGACTGCACTTATGTGTTTCTTTGCATTGCATTTGCATTGGTGCGCCTAGGACACTGTGTTTGCCGTATGCTATTCTTGAACGGTTTGTCGGAGGCCTGCTTTGAGAAGCGTGCCATAAGGTTGACCAGTTGCGGGCTCTACCACGATGAGAACACAAACCCCGGTTGTTACCGGGACACCCTTTTTGACCATTCGACCTAGTGCATATTCGGAATCCATAGTGACCATTCCAAGCTAGGACGGGTTGCTTACCCGATTATAGGTTGTTTGAAACCGTTGTGTCGTAGTCAAACCCTAGCTCCTGACAAAATAAGACAGGGAAACCCTACCCCAACATAGGGGTGATTTGGCTCTCTTTTACTTGCTATGTGCTTTTAGAGTGTATCTCTACAGGGAACGCATACACCAGTTTGCAAGTCTGAGTACCAGGCCTGCGGGCATCAGTATCCGTGTTTTGGGGAATCAGTTATATATGCGGGTATCAGATTCAGTTTTGGGGTAGTGATTTTGTGGAATAGTGATCAATAGTAGAGTACAGCTATTCAACTATGCCTGTGTCTGTTCTGATAAAGCTGGGCTGAAATGCTGCTTGTTTTCTCTTTCAGTTTAGAGGTTTAGGTCTAGAGATTTGGTGTTCTCCTTCGCTGAGGCAAGGACGATATCGGATTCATCGGTCACCAGTTGCATCATCTCCGTTCAGTTCAGCGGACTTATGATGACCCAAAGTTCAGAGGAAATTGTAGTTATGGCAGCCGCATTAGACCAAGGAATCATCTTGCAGGATGAGACCAATGTTGATGTACCACATCTGCCCAGGTCGCCTGTTGCGCACCCGATCTGGGCACCCCAGTTGTATCAAGCTCGTGAGCCCACCACGTTCGAGTTGATAGGAATGATTGGTGACCTCCAGAGGTCTGTGGCTGATCTCGCCTATGGAATGTCGGCTTCGCCACCAACCACATCGTATGTTGGGAATTTCATGCAGTAGGAGCCCCCGCTGTTGGGACGAATTGTGATCGAGCTCAGCTAACCAGAGGTTGTCTCAAACTATAGTAATGACGTGTCAACAACAACCGGTTTCGCTCTGATATAGCAACCCAAACCCTCGATCAAGTTGAGGCTAGAGGTAAGAACAAAGTGGGAACATATGTTGATCCCGTTGAACAACTGTTGTGGGCAGTCGAGGCTTTGAAAGTCGGAGGGTTGAATAAGAGGTAGGTATTCGCAGTTGTGGCTAAGACTGTGGATGATGCTTTCCCCACTCCAGCCGAGGGCAGTTCAAGCCAGGCGAAAAATCGGGATAGGCCCCGTCATGCTAGAACAATTCCTTACACTCCCAACCTTGCACCTAGAAGAGATCAGAGGGCCAAGCCTACGCCTGCTGATCCTTTTGCTAGTGCATCCAATAAAAATGCACAAAACTCGAAGTATCTGCCTCAAGGCCGCAGGGTATTCCATGCCCTTTACATGCCTTTGTCTAAGGCGTTCGAGATCCTTGTTGAAAGGGGACACCCTAAACCCCTTGAGCCTCGGCTTCTCTCGAAGAATCTTCCTCTCTCACATGATGCTACTCAGTACTGCACGTACCACCAACAGACCGGTCATACCACCGACAGTTGTTTCTGCCTTCGTCATGAAGTGCAAGATTTGATCGACAATGAGGTCATCCTCCCACTTACCTCAGCAAAGTCTGTCACCGCTGAGCTATTGGACTTCGAGGATACTACAAGTATGTGATCAGGGGTTGGTCCACCTGCGGGCGACGTTCGGTGTATTTCAGAGTATTTCAGATGTGGCGTCTGGCACGCACTATGTTGAGCATCTGCGAATGCTAATTTTGTAGTTTCTGACTTGGGTGTTGAGTCAGTTCTGTCATTTTGTTTTAAGCTTGTCTCTTTGTTTTGAGTCAGTCTTTTGATTAAGGTCTGTCTTGTTTTATCGAGTCAGTCATGTTTTATAGAAGTTAGGTGATTCCGAGGGTGTCTTCTCGAACACCATTTCCATTATTGTTTTGTAATTATCCTTTTGCTTTCTTTTGAGTCTGTCTCTGCTGTGGAGCCAGTTGCAACCAGGAAATCTGAATGAAACGGCTGTGGCTGTCATGTTTTTGTGCCTATCACTACTTTGACCCTGTTGTGCCAACAAGTCTAGAATGAAACGGCGGAGCACCTCACCTGCTCTTCTGCACCTTTAAATTATTGCATTGACCTAAGTTTTTCAAAACTTTTTAAACACTGTGATGAAAACAAAGAGGAAGGAATTCCTCGGGATTTGCAAAAATCTGACCAATTGAGAGAAAGAGAGGCGTGCTAAGCCCTTAATGAATGAAATCATGTTTGTTAAAGTGAGTACTGAGAAGGACCCTGGCTTGATCCAGATTGGTTCTACCTTGTCTTCAGCGCGAGAGATTCGTCACTTTCTTAAAAGTTTTCAAAAAAATGTTTTGCGCAGTCCTGGGAAGACCTGCGTGGAATCGCTTTTGAGATTGTGCAGCTTAAGATCGCTCTCAGCCTCGAGACTCGACCCCTTTTGTTTTCAAACCTTGAACTTGAATTCAAAATGTTCAACGGTCAACCACAATGTAAGGCCTGTGTGGCCAGATTCGAAGCAGCCCTCGAAGTAGAGGCACCAAAGTCAGATCAAGAAGATCAGATGTCGTCAAAAGAAGCTTGCAAAGCTAGATCAGAAGCACCCCTCGAACTACGGGCAAAAATGTCAAATGTGCTCGAAGTGCGAGAAGTTGAGATGTTTCTCAAGCTAACGAAGATCGGCAAGAATGCCAAATCCTGGAAGAGAAGAAAGGAGAAGGTGTCGTTGAAGGACAACCAGGTTCCTATCCACAACATTAGGGGCAAATTCAGCCCCTCATTGGATGGACACCTACATCATCAGCGAACAGCAGCCATTCTCTTGGATTTAGACGGATTCGAGATCTCAGAACCATTTGACATGGAACAAGCTACACTTTTACCCTTGAGAGGCTCGCTGGGCCGGGCAACCTAGGCAAAAGTTAGAGCAAGAAAAATGGAAAGAAAGGAAAAAGAGAAAAGATAAAAAAGATAAAAAAATGAAAAAAAGAAAAGAAAAGAAAAGAAAAGAATTGAAAAGAAAAAAAAAAAACAAAGCTAGCAAGGTTGAAAACCCAGAAGGGCGGCCTTGGCAAAAGTTATAGCATAAAAAGTGAGGGTTAATACACGAGTGTACCTTAACCGGAACTACGTAAGGCTTGATTCCCATGTTTGGGATACGTAGGCAACTTCATCCTGAAGTCTAACCACAAATGCTTTCAAAGCGACTGTGTCCATATATTGGTTTTGACCATCTCCGTCTTCTCTGTATCCGAGAGTTCAGTTGCGATCATCACTAATGAGAACTGTTTACAGTATGCTGCGGCGTTATCCAGACAAGGGGCAACTTTCCGTTGCCATGAGTTGCCATTCAAACCAGGGGCAACTTTCCGTTGCCATGCTGCTCTCTTCAAGCAAGGGGCAATTTTCCATTGCTTCCGATTCGAGGTTGTGCATCTCGAGAGTGGGTTCTGTGCTCGTTGAGCAGTGATCGTTTGTAAAAATAGTTTTTAGGAATTTTTACTGAGGCTGACTGATTTTCTCGAAAAATATTTTGTTTTCCAAAACTAGACCATTTTCTTGGACCCAAAAAAGGAAATTTTTCAGTGCTCATAGCCTAACTTGCATGATTTTCAAATCAAAAAGTTGAACAAGTGTGTTAATCTAACTCTCATATTGGTCAAATTGTTTTAGTAGAAAACCAAAACAAAAATGGTCAAAATGATTAAATAGGGGTGCAGTTGAGTCAGGTGTTCTGTCTTCCCTCTGTCATCAACATACTTGCCAGGAAGGGCACTCTATTCGCCATTAAGGGCACAATTGAAGTTGTCAGTGAAAGGGTTGAAAGCTCTCACATCCTCCAAGCAACGAGGTATCAAACCAAGTGTGAAGCACGAATTGGAATGGGTCAAGACACTCCGCTCCCTCATTGGGGACATCGATTAGACGCCACCAGAAGAAATAGCTGGGAGCTAACAGTGTTGGGCATGAACCCACAACCTTCAATATATCCATCAACCGCCCAGGGGAGGAATAAAAAATGATGAGAGATTGAAGAATAGAGAGGTGTGCGTTGAGAGAAAAAGTGAGAAAAGGGCTTTTTCAGAAAACAAGAGATTGAGTGCCAGAGTGATGTGAGAATCAGAAATAAGAAAGGGTGGGAAATAATACCCGGAGAAACTGGCTCCTCTTAATTTGAGCTCTCTCGTCTTTGTAACACGTTTGTGTGTCGTGTCTTTTGTTTTGTTTGTCTCGATTCTTACTCTGAGTCGTTTCGAGTTTGTCTTGAAGTTTTTAGGTTGTGTGCCTTTTGTTTTCTCTGTTGAGTCATTTTTTACCATGGTCGGTTGTAGGTTCAATACCCCGTTGAAAACCCTTTTCTCAAATCGTTTTGTGCTTAGAGTGTTGTGCCATTCTCCACATTCGCGTAAGACATGATTTGGTTCTTTCATAAAACCGCAGGGTTTGACCCAGGTTATGTCAGAACAGTAGCACCAAGACCTATTGGAAGCTTTTTTGGGTTCCAGATTGCCAAGCAAAAGAAAATTTGGAGCATCTGAGTGTGTTTCAACTTCTGCCGATTCAACCTTTGTATTCCGTCTTTTCAGATTGAACTATTTGTTCAGGATCCGCCGTGTGCAGAATTAAACCAACCACTGTGTTATGAGCTGAGTGTTCAGAATGAGCAGTATTGTTGTATAAGTTGTTTTGTCGTTGGCTGGTTCATTATCTGATTATTACGATGCAAATGTTTAATTTTCAGACAAAAGATCAATCTCATTTACATTTGTTGTGTAATGTGATGCAATGCGATGTGATGTATGGAATGTGGAAATATAACACTTTTTCACACTAAAAGCTTGTTTCATTTCATCATCTTTTCAAGTACATAGCTTTGAAGAAAATAAAACCTGCCTGCGGCAGTACAGTGTGCTCAAGCTACCAGCAAAAAGAAAAGTAAAACAAGAAGAAGGAAAAGTAGCAAAAGTCTAGATCAACGTCAAGTGGTCTTAGGCTTGAGGGTCTGTTCACGTCCTCTTCCTGGACGAAGGTCCAGGAACATCGTCGTCAGCACCACCATCTGAGCCTGAGTCCGAGTCGTCTCTAGCCTCCTCCTCAGACGACTCTGACTCTAACTCTGCCTCTGCCTCTGTCTCTGCCTCAGACTCATCATCATCTGGGATCGGTGCCCGAGAGCTCCTTCCAACATGAGTGCGCCCCGCTTTGGTGCAGGGACATATTGTGCCTCATCGCCCTCCTCCTCGAGCAGGAACAGAAGGCCCAGCTGGAGCACCTCCTGCGGCCAGAATCTGGAATGGGTCCTAAAAAGGACAAATGGCAAATGCATCAGTATGATATGCAAAGCAGAGTATGAATATTGTGAACAGTATATCAGCATAGAATGCAGTGTATGAGTACAGTGTACGAATACTATGAGTAGTATATCAATATAGAATGCAGTATATGAGTACAGTGTATGAATGCTGTGAGCAGTGTATCAGTACAGAATGCAGTGACTGAATGTAGTGTATGAATGCTGTGAGCAATACTGTGAATAGTCTGTGGGTTACAGTGTATCGGATGCCGTGAGGGCCGTGTATCAAGTGCTATGTTGATAGTGCGATACATCAGATTGTGCAAAGTTTGAGACTACAGTTGAAGGAACTTACTGGAATGCCGTAGATGGTCAGTAGATCGATGCTCCGCTGTAGCATCCCCATCACGGAGGCGGTCAACTCCAGAGACTGGTGAGTGTACTCGGCGGAAGCCTGTAAGAGTGTTAAAAGCATCAGTATTCTACGGAATATCAAATGGAATGAAATGAAATGACGGTGCAAAATACAAAATGAAGTAGTACATACCGGGGGCAAGTCGTAGAACCCGACTAACTCGCGATCAGCTAGAGGGGGAGAGATGGGGATCTGGTAAGTCTCCCCATCCTGCCCTTTGCATGTCAACATCATGGGCAATGCTGGCCACCCAGCTCTTCGCCCTCTCCGGGGCCCACTCCTACCACGGGCCCAAGCCATCCTCGGTGCCTCTGCTCTTGCTCCTGCTCCAGCTGCTGGTGCCGCAGGCCTCCCTGTCGCAGCTCGACCGCCACTACTCAGAGGCCGCATGATGTAGGTCCGGATGTACTCTGCATAGTCGCCCTCGCCTCTAAAATGCTCCGCATCCCATCTGATCATGTAATCGGCCATGTGCTTGAGGGAGAACCTCTCAGTATCCCTCATGTGGGTAGGAGGCGGACCTAGGACTATCTGCTCTGGTAAACCTAAGGTCTGGCGCAAGAAGTGCTCGCCCAAGTACCAAGCCCGACAGACTGGGCCCTCCAGCAGAATCCTGAATCGGGCAATCTCCTTAGCACCGGCATACTGCTCCCGAACTGTGGCTGGCAACGGAGCCCAAGGTTGCCAGGTGATCTGTAAATGATATGCAGTTTGTTATCTACTGTCATCGAAAGAATAATGTAAAGCAAAGCTTAAATGAACTGCAAATTCTAAAATACCTCTGCAGCGGTGATGATATCAAAATATCGGCGGAAGAATATAAAAGACTCCCGGGGTCTCCGCATGCACCTCACGTCGAAGCGGCGAGAGAATGGAACACGGAGGGGGACCTCTTCATCTGGCACTGGGGCAAGCCTCGGGAAGTAGGCATATACCCACAACTACAGAGTGTAACCGAACAAATATCAGTATGCTTATCAAATAAAGCAGAATGTAGAATAAAGCAAAAATCGAAGAACCGTGTATTATGCAGTGTATTATGCAGAGTGTGCCATGTGTGCAATGTGTAAAGAAGATTATATGTGTGCCATGTGTGCAGTATACAGTCAGCGTGAAGCAGGCTGCAGTGTGTGCAGTGTACAGAGTATAGATAATGTAAAGCAGAATGTAAAACAGAAAAAGAAAATGTACCTCCCAAGCTCGCTAGTAGCCCCCGAGCAACAGTCCGCTGCAACAGGAGGATGAGCTCATCTAACCATAGAGAGTGGCCAAGCCGACACCACCCCAGTCATAAAGACGGATCCGCGTCACGTCGACAAGCGCGCTCAGCAGACAAAGGGCACAGTGTTTGCCCGGTCAGCGAAGAGAGTGGTCCCCAGCAGGAACATGAGGAAGCCGTGTGCATACTGCTCCACCTCCTCCTGAGCCATCGGTGCCTCCTGAGCCAAGGATAGCTGAATCCTAAAGTGGTCCTCGAACTATAAGTACCTCACGAACCCTGGGCAGGTAAGAGGTGGCAGCTTGCCAAGCAAGTATATCTGAGCGGCCTCCCACTCATCCATATCTGTATCGAAGGGGATCGGATCACCCCCTACCTCGATGCCGGTAAGCATCGAGAAGTCGAAGGGAGTCATTGTCATATCTCCCGTGGCAGAAAGGTGGAAGGAGTCGGTGGTGTCCCACCACCTCTCCACTAGAGCGGCAAGAAGAGGCCTGCTCCCAGCAAGACGCAAGAGTCCCCTACAGAAAGTGCCGAAGCTGGCCTGGTCGACGACGTGGTGGACCACGTCGGGTAGCTCTATGTACCATCCTCGGGCTGCGACATTCCCATACCCCCGGAAGGCATGGGGATCTCTCTGTGTTAAAAAACAAACAGATGCGACGCTGTGTCAGATATATAGTGTTTGAATGCCTTCAGAGTTTGCAAAAGTGCAGTGAGGGTGCATGTGTTCGAGTTTACACAGATTTCAGATAGGATGCAGTGTATGTGCATATGTTTGAGTGGTTCAGTGAAAATACAGCGTATGTGCATGTGTTCAAATTCAAACAGACATCGGGTGCCGGTGTGCTTGCAGAGAACTACAACATATGATGTATCAGTGTGTTCGAGTGGTTTAGTGAAAATATAGTGTGTGTGCACGTGTTCAAATTCAAACAGACATCGGGTGCCGGTGTGCTTGCAGAGAACTACAACATATGATGCATCAGTGTGTTCGAGTGGTTTAGTAAAAAATGCAGCGTGTGTGCACGTGTTCAGATTCAAACTATAACATGTGATATATCGGGGTATCTGAGTTAAGCAGTCAAAGAGCAGTATTGACTATTGTAGTTATATGTTCTACATTGTAGAAAATGAAACAGGAAAGAACGTACCTCAGAAGTGCTATAAGACAGATGTGACTCTGGCTCACGCAGAAAAAGCTCTGGTGGCACGGCCCTATCAAAACTCCTGAACTGGCGAAGACCATCAGGAGGTAGCACGTCAATCGCCGGTCTCTAAGTTGAAAGGTCAAACGGTCAAACGCTCAAAGGCAGGAGCTCGACCTCGAGATCCATATCCTGCTCCGGGGGAGTCTTGCCTCGTGGAATATCATCCGCCATCTCAAGAATGGTGTGAAAATGGCCGAAAGTGTGAAAACCGAGCAAGAATGCAAAAAGTCAACTAAAAAGTCAACCCCGAGAGGGCGAAAAATGGGCGGAAACGTCGGAGTACGGAAAAGGCACGAGAATCAAGGTAAACTCGACAGAAACAAACCCCGAGTGGTGGAAATCGAGAAAGAGACACCGAAACTGAGTTTTGTTCAGTTCAAAACGTGCAAAACGTGAAGGAGTTCGCGAATCGAACGACGAAACGGGCTCAAAAACTGAGGAAAGACGAAGAATGAAGGTTGGGAAATAACCTAGAGAGAGAGGGGAGAAGTTTTCGACCTAGGGCAAGTGAAGAAATAAGGGCTAGAAGCCCTATATTTAAAGACACGTGGCCGAAAGGACAAAACTGCCCCGATACATGCATTTTTGGCTGGTCGGCCACAATGTTGGCTGGTTGGCCAAATAGATGGCCAATGGAATTATTTGGTGGCCGATGGATGGCCGGTGGTCTTCCCCGGTGGCCGGTGAACCTCCTACACCCTTTTTTGGGTCATTAATGTGGTTTGGGACCTTCTTTGCTCAACACAATGCAAGAGAGTGCATTTTCGAAGCTTAACCGGTCTCCGCTTTGACCTCGAACCGTGTCTTCTGTGTACGATCCTCGAATACGTGCAAGGTGTATCCTTTTCGTATCCTTTTGTCTCTTGAGAGACTCAGAAATTGCTTTACATATGTTACTTTACAATGTTTTATCGTAAGCGCGCGTTGATTATACGTCATTTCACTCGCATTGTTATGCCCACACTTTGTGCGTTGTCGGGCATGCCATACTTGCATTGTTATGCATCTTCTTTAAGTCGCATTGTCATGCACACCTCAAATACATTGTCTTGCATGATCCTTGTTGCACGTTGTCACGCGTACCTCACATGCATTGTCGTGCATCTTCCTTACCTCGCATTGTCAAGCGCAGTTCATTTGCATTGTCATGCATTTCAAAAAGATGTGCGTTGTCGTGCATTTTAGCTCATTTGCATTGTCATGCATTTCAAAAAACATGTGTGTTGTCACGCATTCGAGTTCATTTGCATTGACATGCATTTCAAAAGACATGCGTTGTCGCGCATTTAAGTTCATTTGCATTGTCATGCATTTCAAAAAAAAAAAAAAAAACAAACATGCATTGTTATGCGTGTTTCATTGGCATTGTCATGGATCTCTCTACTGCATCATCTTGCATGTATATATTGCATTGTACATAGCGTACATTACATGCATTCATAGTATGCATATTGCATTTTCACGCATTCTTCACTTGCGTTGACGCGCAAGTTTCACTTCCACCTGCATTGTCATGCATTCTTCACTTACGTTGACACGCATGTTTCGCTTCCACCTGCATTGTCATGCATTCTTCACTTGCGTTGATGCGCATGTTTCGCTTCCACCTGCATTATCGTGCACTCTTCACTTGCGTTGACGGGCATGTTTTGCTTCCACCTGCATTCTCGTGCACTCTTCACTTGCGTTGACGCACATGTTTCGCTTCCACCTGCATTGTCGTGCACTCTTCACTTGCGTTGACACGCATGTTTCGCTTCCACCAGCATTGTCGTGCACACTTCACTTGCGTTGACGCGCATGTTTCGCTTCCACCTGCATTGTCGTGCAAACTTCACTTGCGTTGACGCGCATGTTTCGCTTCCACCTACATTGTCGTGCACACTTCACTTGCGTTGATGCGCATGTTTCGCTTCCACCTGCATTGTCGTGCACACTTCACTTGCGTTGATGCGCATGTTTCGCCTCCACTTACATTGTCATGCACTGCATTGCATTCATAGTATGTATATTGCATTGTACATAGCTTACATGCATTCATTGTATATATTGCATTGTACATAGCTTACATGCATTCATCGTATATTGCATTGTACCTAGCACATATTGCATGCATTCACTGCATCTACGGCTTGCGCCTTTCCATGTTGAGCTTGGTTTGGTATGTGCCCATACTTTTCACGTTGATCCACGGTTATGATATTATGTGTGCGCACCCAGTGTTGAGGGTGACGACACCATTTTTGTGTTAAACATGGTTTGTATGTGTCCATGCCTTTCCTAGGCAAGATACGGTTTGGCCGCATGCCTTATCCACTCCATCCATTGCATATAGAATATCTATTGCATTATAGTTTGCATGCATTTACTGCATTATCCACCTATGGTTTGCACCATTCCATGTTGAGCTTGGTCTGGTATGTGCCCATACTTTTCACGTTGAAGTATGGTTATGATATTATGTGTACGCACCTAGTGTTGAGGGTGACGGCACCGTTTTTGTGTTAGATGCGGTTTGTTTGTGTCCATGCCTTTCCTAGGCAAGATATGTTTTGGCTGCACGCCTTATCCATTGCATTCATTGCATTGCATTGTAGTGTAGTGTGTTGCATCCAGCATTTAGAATCATGATCTTTCCTCAGCGGGTCATTCGCCACTTATATCATGCCACCCAATTACTTGTATCTTGTGTTCCGTCTACACACACATAGTTTTGCATGTGTACGCGCCTATTCCACTGTTGGGATTGTGGTTTGAGGGTGTCGGCACCTTTTCTATGGTAGACGGATTTTGCATCTCCATCCCTTCATGATATTTGTGTGGTTTTGAACTGCCTATGGTCTGATTGATTCAATTGCATATCATTCGCATTGTTTTAATACATTATATATTATACATAGTTTTGTAAATATTGCATATCATTTTGGCATCCATCCCGCATTGTTATGCGTCACACATAGGTTGCATTGTCATGCACTCCTTCACTTGCGTTGTCACGCAATTTTAACTTGCATTGTTATGCATGTTGCTAACAATGTTGTACCTGTTAAGTTTTCTTTCTTTTACAGGCACGATATTGTATGTACGGTTCATTTGAAGCTGGTGCAACCAGACGAACTGGATAGGTATTGTATTCTCCGTGTGAGACGTAGTGAGAATTGAAAAATTCTCTTACACCCTCTCTGCATTGTAGTATAGTTTGGTTTATGCTAGCTTAAAACTGTTGCATGTTATGCTTCGTTACAGCTTTCTTTGCATGATCATAAGTTATGCTCGGCTTTGTGCATTATTTTATATTTTGCCCCTACCTTCCGGCGCATACCTTTGTCTGTAGCTTGTACGCTTTGTCTAAGACTTCAGCCTTGTCAAAAACGGGTCGTCTCTGGGCTTTGACATTCACTCCCGTCATTGTTATAACTTTCGAGTTCTGTCAAAGAAGGGCAACTGTAGACACCCCATTTTTGACCATCCTCAAGACTTGGACGTCATCGTTTGAACACTCGATGATCACCCATGTTTGTGTTTGTTTTGGGTTCCTGAAGGTCTCGGCTACGCGCCTTGCCTTAGGATCTCTCAACTTGACTGTTTTGTGCTTAGTTGGACCAAACACTTGTTGGTTTTTGCTTCTGAGGGCAGGGAATGGCTTTTGGGCCATCCCCGCACCTCACCGGCCATGGCTTGAGGCCACCGGCCCTGTTTTGTTACTACCGGCCATTGGTGATGGCGGTCGGCACTATTGGTGGTCAGCCGGCCAGCTTGGTTGGTCAGATGGCCATTTTGGCTGGCCGACCCATTTCCATCTGCTTTTGGCAGATATTTTGTGCCAGCTGTAGTGGAGGGATTTGCCTCTTGTTTAGCTTGTTTTGGAAGCTTTGCAAGAGCTGGAATTCTATAAAGAGGGAGCCTCTCCTCCCTCCTCAAAGGTTCCAGAAGGTTTGAGAATTAGGGTTTAGGATATTGTATCTATCTATCTCTATATCTCCCTCTCTTTTGATTTGTGTGTGTATAAGTGTGTTTTGTTCTTACTTTTGTGCACAAACTCCTAGCATTACACTATACCTTAGTTGCTAAGGTGCCAAGGGGTTGTTCTTGGAGTTTTGATCCAAGAAGAGGTCTGGTCTTGTGTTCTTGAAGAAGGTCAGCAAGGGTAAGCTTCTTACCTTTAAATCCCCTTTTTTTGCACAAGCTTTTCACCTATCTTGCATCTATTTTTAAGCTTAGTGTATAACTATTAAAAGTTCTAATTTTGGGTGCTTTAGAACTTTGTTTAAGGCCACTTTGAGGTTTCGGGTTGTTTCCCCCCTCCAAGGCCTTGTCAGGCCTTGTTTTAGGCCATACCTTTTGGCCATTGTTTTGAGCCTTGCATGTCCTCTCTACCACTGAAATCCAGAGGATTTTCAGTGGTGGAGAGGTGATTTTGAGGTCCTAAATGGGAGAGGGTCATCCCCTCTCCATGGTGTCTTTGATGCTTGCACAAATGGCTTGTGTTGTAGCTTGTATGCCTAGCTTGCTTTAGCTCCATTTCAATGCATATTAGGCTTTGTTTTTCCATGACATAGCACTGTTTTAAGTTGGTTTAGACATTCCATGTATGCTTCATACACTTGTCTTGTAATCCCATGTTTTGGCCTTAACATGCATCATGTTGTAACATGTGTTTTTAGCATGATTTTGGCTTAGCTCCTTGAAGCTTTTATGCATGTTTTAGTATGTTTAAGGTCTGATTTTGGTTGCTTGGGTCATCCATGACTTTCTTTGTATAGCTACCATGCAACCTAGCTTGTAGGCTTTGAGTATTGAATCCCCTAGCATGCATTACTTGGCTTGTTTCAGTGATTTGGAGTCACTTACCATGTCATTTCAGTCCATATGGCATGCTTGTTTACTCACATTTGATGCTTCTTTAATGCCTTAAAGAGTTGTGGTTTTATGCTCCATGTTTGGACCATTGTGTATGCCATCATGTGTAGGCCATTTGGATGCCATCTAGGTGTGTCTTTGGCCTTGTTTTGGTCTGCCTTCGGACTGTTTTGAGTCCCTTTGGCCCTTTGGGACTTGCCTTGTGTGGCCATGGTTTAAGCCCCTTTGATGGCTTTAAGCTTTGGGCTTACTTGCATGCTTTGCTTGCTTGATTTGGCATCATCTTTTACATGATTTCAGAGTTTATCATGCTTGTCATTTATCCATGTTTGTTCCTTTTAAGTGTACTTAAAAGTTGCCTCTTTATGCTTAAGTATTGGACCATGTATGCATGTATGTTTGTATGTGCATTTGTCTCTTATTCTTTAGCATTTTGGCCACTGTTTTGGACCTTTTAGAGAGCTATCCATCTTGGTGTAAGTCCATCCCCGCATGTTGATTGTATGCTTGCCTTGTATGTTGTCACATACTTGTTGCATGTTCGGTGACTTGCATGTTGTAGCATGATAGTTCAATTGTGCCTCACTGTGTACTTAATCCATGGCATGTTGTTGCATGCTTAAGTTGTGATGCATTTGGCATGCATTCTTCCTTTTGTTTTGGTTGCTTAACATGTTGTCCATGTTGCATGTTGCATGCTTGTCACGGTTCTTAATCTGATCTCACAATGTGCGATGTGAGATTGATAAATCACCAAAGAGTCATCTATGAGCACCCCCGCTCGCCCGATCAAAGATCGGCCTGTACTAAGCATGATATCTGGTTTTTGAAAACACATGCGTTCTTATTCCGGTTAATTAGCTAGAATTACTATGTGATGCGCACAACACACAAGTATAGACTAGATCGCCTAATTTGGAACAAAGCATCGCATATCCATTTGTTTCGAAAACGGTTTAAAAGTGCTACTCGCAAGTAGGCTAAAATACGGATTTGATGAATTGTTCCAATTCAAGTAATCCCACTTTCACCCACAGGCATTCAAGCAGTTAAACACTTAAGCAGTTAGCCTCATGGCAAGCATGCTTTCATGGCAAAAACTCACACTCATGCGAGATGCTAAACCATAAACACTCACAGTGTTCTCCGAGCCCAGTTCATGTTAGAATGGCTAATGCATTGCATGCAAAATGCAACTAGAATAGGCTCGGCTAATCTAAAATGGCATATGAGATGCGACAATTCAATACATATATTCAACTTGGAATTGAAATACAATGCAGTTAGTATGATGCGTCTAGCCCGGTGCATGCAATACAAACGAATGATGCAAACATTCGTAGCATAAGGATGCTAAATGAAATATGCCCTAGAACTAACCATCGTAAGCAGGTAAGTAAAAGGGAGAAAGACGTGAGATTGGAAGACATTCACACACTCACGCACACTTATTACACAATTGCGCCCTCTCGACGGAGGGACCGAAAGAATAATACAAATCAACTAATTAATTAACCTAACAGGCTAATTAATTATTACACAACACTTAACTAATTAAACAAATTAATTAAGCTATGAAAAACAGTAAAGCAGCCTCGGGAAGAGGGACGAATGCATGCTTGAATGGCTTCGCTCAGAAATCCATCGCCATGCTTCATGTTGCCTCTGTTTGCACTGCTATGTACCTTTGAAAACTGTGTCAACTTCTGTGACACTTCTGAACCACCTTGTGGGCATGCTGTGAGGCCATCGGCCAAAAGATGAGGCCGTCGGCCAAGGTAAACTGGTCGTCGACCAAAAATAGGGCTCTCGGCCAACAATTTGTAGCCGGCCGGCACTGAAGATGGCCGACCGGCCATCCCTTCTTGCCGACTGCTTCTTTTGCTGCAACAGAGGACAGACAGAGCATGGCAATACATTTGCAGGACAATGTGTGCACAACCACCCTCCCTATCATGTCATGAGCTCAAGGGAGTATGGTTCTCGACCCTCGGACCATCAATCACGCATTTCAATGCATGATGGCCAAAGGAGCTAAATGTGCAATTCAATATCAAATGAAATGCACAAAACACATAAGGGCCCCAAACCTCTATCATGCTTGATCAAGAGGCAAGGGAATGCACACACAATGCTATGCAACCTAATCATTCAAGCAAGCATGCAAGCAACTCAAGCATGCAACAAGATTATGCAATGCAACAAACATGCGATAGGCATACAACCTAAACATATGAACATGTGTAGCATGTAACGACATGCAAAATGAAGCAAGCATGCAACAACATACAAGAGAATCACGCAACAACATGCCAAGATGGACTTAAAATAACGTGGGTTGACCTCAGCCATGCCAAAATCAGTGGCCAATATGATGAAATGATGACATGAAATGCAAGGTGAGCATGCATGCCATTGGCCTATCACCTAGGCATAAGAACACAACTCTCAAACATGAGCAAGGAGTGACAAACATGAGAATATGGCAATGAATTAAGCTCTGAAATCTCATATGAATTGATGCCAAATCAACCAAACAATGCAAGCATAGCATGTTAGGATGTTCAAAGCTTGAGGCTAGCCATAGAGCTTGTACTAAGGCCACATGAATCAAACCCCAAAGGGCCAAGGACAACCAAAACATCCCTAGATCATGCCAAAATGAGTCTAAAACATGCATGGACTAAAGCTAAAACAAGCCAACATGAAGGGCATAAGACAAGATGCATGTAAGGCCAATAAGGAGGGTTACACTACACCTGTAATGACCTGACCCTCGTCTATGTTTTTGATATATTTCATCCCTTGTTTTGTGCTTTTAACATGTTGCTGAAAAATTTCATGGAAAATTATGGTTAAGAAAATGAAATGCATGTTTATGAATTTCTATCTGTTGCTCAAGAAAGGTATCTGTTTCATTAGAATGCTTGAATCAGAAATTGAAGGCCTTAATGGCTTAATTGTCAGAAATTGATTATATATTTATGATCAGCATAATTTTTAGGTAATTTTAAGCATGTTTGCGAAATTTCAATTTGGGATGATTAAACGATTCATTTTTGTCTTATATGCTATTAGTTAAGAATATTTATACACTTAGTCTTGTTGAGCTTGATCAAAAACGTGAGGCATCATTTGGAGGGACTAAGGGTTGAGAAAAGGAGAAAGGAGAGCAAAGTGAAGGGTCAACAAAGGGAGGAAGTGAGATTAAATTAGGAGATCAAGCTTAAGGTATGTTAAATTTAGTATGTATATAAGAATTATCCTCCCAATTGTGAAGAAGAGTTGTCTATACTTTATGTTTGATGATCTAGGGTTGTAATGGACAATTGTTCATGATTTATGCTTGATTGTAGGGGGTGTTCTCATCATTTGGTTGTTTTACAACCTAATTTAAGTGTGGTATGGAAATTATACTTCAACTAGTGATTTTATGAACTTATGTTTATGGTGTGGTATGTATTATGTTTCAATAAACATGGAGAACTTGAATCTAAGAATGAAATTGGGTTTAAGCTTCTAATCTTGTGCAATTTGCCATGTTTATAAGATAGAATCCATGTTATAGAGATAATAGGTAGTATAGAGGCATGAAATTGCAACAAATTGCCTAAAGATTTCATAAGGAATGGCTGGATGATGTAAACTTCGAAGTTCAGAATTTCAAGGTTCGCGTGGTCCGCTCGAGCGATGGAAAGCCCGCTCGAGCGGGAAAAACCACCTCCCAGCAGTTTGGGGTAAGATGTACAATCCGCTCGAGCGGAAGAAGGGGCGCTCGAGCGGGGGACTTATTTTCAGGAAAACAAAATGCTTTCTTCTGTTTTGCATGCTCAATCCTCTGCTAATGTTTTTAGAATACTTTGGCGGTTTTCAAATAATGATAGATGCATATGAAGTGTAATAATTCGGAAACTGGTTACTCAATGATATGAGAAAAAGAAGAACTAATTTGCAAGTTATGATTGTGTGCAGGACACCCTCCATGAGGGAATAGCACGTCATCACAGCACTGTGAGTAATAGTACCTATGTAACTGTTATGTAATTATGTCAATGTTTCGAGACATGTAAGGCAACTATATAAATGTTCCAAGCATGTATTGTACTTATGTTAATGTTATGTTAATGTTTAAAGTCCTAATGCTAAAAGTATATAAAGAAAAACATTTTCAAGGGCTTAATGCCATTTTCAAGGGCTTAACGCCATTTTCAAGGGCCTCGTGCCATTTCCAAGGGCTTATGCCATTTACAAGGGCTTTAAGGCCAACAAGTTACAAGGGCCACAGTGCCAAAATGTTTACAAGAATGTTATGCTATGCGTCCCAAGGGCTTTATGCCACCATTTTCAAGGGCTTATAGCCACCAAGCTATGTTACAAGATTAGGCCTAAGGCCATTATGTACGTAATACAAAATCGGACTAATGTATTGATATGTAATCTAGTTAAGTTAAGCAATGTTTTATTTATGTATTACTATTCACTGAGCCCGGCTCACTCTCGCTTATATGTCAGAGGTCACCCACCGGTGGTCAATCCTAGCTCAGATGCCGCTTCCTTGGTCAACCTTTACGTGTCCAGGCACTACACCAAGCTACTTATTTTTGGTGAAACTGTGGAGATGTTTGTTTACCTTACGAATGCCATCCAAGTTATTGTATATAACTCTTGTGTTCTTTTGTATGCGCCCAATCATGAGATTGGGACTGTAAATTATTTTCAAGGATTACGTTTTAAATCTTGACTGTTGTTGATGAAGTATATGATGCATGAGATCCTGGCATATTAGAAATAGCTCAATGGTGTATGTTGTATCTATGATTGTTCGTATGTTTATGCTTCCGATAAGGCCCCATAGGTTTGGTTACCAGATTATAGGTCCATTTATGTATAGGTCATGCCCAAACTTTTTGGGGCAGGTTTGGGGTGTGACAACACCTACCAAGACCAAGCATGGCATGACTTAACAAACAAAAATCAGAGTTATGGCATGTCAAACTAACACCGAAAATGGGCTAATACCAAGTCAACACATGCTAGAATAATAAGCTCACTCATTAGGCATGCAAGACTAGTAAAGAGGACTTACACTGCAAGTGTAAGAAGCAAATGAGGGATGCTCTAACCAAGTAAAAATAGAGCTATATCATGGCAAAATAGGACCAAATACATACTGAAATGGTGACCCAAAAGCCTAGGCAAGGTGGCATACACATATGCTCATTCTTAAGGCATAAATAACCAACCCTCCAAAGCATTGAAAGAGTGACAAATGTGAGGCCATGGCAATGAAACATGCTCTGAAATATCATTCCAAATGATGCTAACTCATGCAAATAGCCCAAGCAATGCATGCTAGTGGCTTGGAAACTCAAGGCTAGTGAGCTAAAATGCACTATGGCTATACAAAGCATGGCATGCATGACCAAAACAACATAAATCAGACCTAGAGTATGCTAAAACATGACCAAAAGCTTCTCAGAGTCAAGCCAAAATCATGCTAGAATGATAGTCAAAAGCATGATGCATGTTAGGCTAGTGTGCAAATTTACACTACAAGTGTATGGAGCATGCAAGAAACAACCAAACCAGCTTAAAATAGAGTTAGAGCGGGCCCAAAAAGTCACAAATACATGCTTGAAAAGAGCTAACATAAGCCACAAAAAGATGTTACTTTAGAGAGCTAACAAGGCATGGTATGGAGAGACAAGGAGGGCAGGCTATCCCCTCCCGTTTGGGACCTCAAAACAAGCTTTTTGCCACTAAAAATCCTCTGGATTTCAATGGTTCTAAGGCCATAAAAATTTGTTTTGAAAGGCCTTAGAAGATGGCTCAAAAGCTATACAAGTCAAGGAGCAAAATGGAGGAAGCACCTCCTAGCCAAACAAGGCACAAACCAACACTTTGAGGACTGAAAAATAGAGTTTTCTTCAGTTCAAAACCAAGCCAAAAAATAGTTTAAAAGGATGGAAAAACAAGCATGCAAGAATGGCCAAGATAGTGTACAAAAATGAGCTTAAAAGAGGGAGATGCTTACCCTTGAAGCACAGCTGCAAAACCACTTTTTTGAGCCAAACAACCTTCAATCAGCCCGAAAATGGGTTCCAAGGGACCTCAAACCAATGGTGATCAACTTTGATGAAGGAAGTGTATGCAAACTAGAAGTATTTCTCTACTTCTATGCACTTCTATGCACAAAGGAGCAAGAGAGAGAGGCTCTAGAGAGAGAGGCAGAGATCTTGCTCTGGAAGTTTTGTAGAGAGAGAGGGATTTTAGTGAGAGAAGCTCTCAAGCTTGTCCAAGAAGTTCAACCCCTTGAAAATGAGATATAAGGCTTCATTATATAGCAAAATATCAAATTTGGTCGAAAATATCTGAATTGGGACAGCTGGAGCAAGCTGGAAACATCTGGAGGAGAAATATCTTCAAAAAAAAATGAATTTGGGTCACTTTTGGCCTATCGGCCATCTTTAGTGCCGATCTGCTACTTGTGATGGCTGATCTGCTACTTTTTTGGCCGATCAGCTACTTTTGTGGCCGACTGTACACATTTGTGGCCGACAGAAAATTCTGCTATGCGGGTCCAATTTCAAATGGGCATAAATCCCTTATATGAGCTCCGTTTCAGGTCATTCTTGTGTCAAAATTAAAGCCCCGGAAGTATTCTTTCCAATGGTGGTAGCCTTGCATCAAAATTCCAACTGTGAAGAAAGTTATGCCTCTTTTGGTGAAGCCACTCAGTTATGGTCCAGTCAGATTGATGCCCAACTTCAACCAATCATATCTCCCCCATTCGGACTCGGCTTCAGGAGATTCTTAGTGTAAAATGAAGCCCTGGAAGTCTCCTTTCCAACGATGGTAGCCTTATATCTTAAATCCAAGTGTATAGACAGATAGGCATGATTTAGCGAGGACCGCTCGACTCTCTCTTAGCGATTCATACCCACCTTCTTCTTCAACTTGGTTTCTTCCCTCTTCTCCTCTTTTCTTCAACTCCAAACCCCTAAACAAGGTGTTTTGAAAGATTTTTCAATGATTTCATCTCTCTTTCATTCATTTTCACTTTGTCCTTGCTCGGTTTACCGAAAAGCGCAACATTTAACGAAATGCGAGCGTCGGAACATCGTAGGAACTTTATTTCCAAAACATTTTGAAAGAGAGGGTTTCAAGGTCTAAAATCTTTTGATCAAGATTGTTTTGGTCCAAAGAGGGTATGAAGTTGGGATTTGACTCTCTCATTGCCGAAGAAATTAAACCTTTGCCCTGCACACCTTTCACCACCAAGTAAACCATCAGTAGCGCCCAAGTCTTAAGGGCGGTCAAAAATGGGGTGTCTAGAGTTGCCCCTCTTTGACAGAACTCGGTAGTTATAAAATGATGTGAGTGAATGTCAAAGCCCAGAGACAACCCATTTTTGATAAGGCTGAAGACTTAGACAAACAGGCAAGATAATAAAGAGATGAGCCCGTAGGCAGGGGCAAAATGCAAATGATATGCACGATGCCAAACATAACTTATAATCATGCAAAGAGAGCTGTGATGAAGCAATTATCAAAAATAAATGCAACATTTTAAGCGAATGCTATGCGAAGAAATACTATAGCAAACTCGTACATAAGCAAGAAAACACGATCCAAACTACATCTCATGCAGAAAGGATGTAAAAAAATCATGCAATCTTAGCGAACATGTGCGATAGATACACAAAGCGAATGCGTGATTGATACACAAAGTGAGCATGTGTGATGGACACACAAAGCGAACGTGGTGTGATAGATACACAAAGTGAGCATGTGTGATGGATACATAAAGCAAACGTCTATACGGATACACAAAGTGAGCGTGTGTGATAGATACACAAAATGAGCAAAGTGTGATAGATACACTAAAGTGAACAAAGTGTGATGGATACGCAAAAGGTGAACACAAAGTATGATAGATGCACTAAGTGAACAAAGTGAGATGGATACACAAAAGGTGAACACAAAGTGTGATAGATGCTCTAAGTGAACAAAGTGTGATGGATACACAAAGGGTGAACACAAAGTGTGATAGATGCACTAAGTGAACAAAGTATCATAGATACATTAAAGGTGAACACGAAGTGTGATAGATGCACTAAGTGAACAAAGTGTGATGGATACACTAAAGGTGAACACAAAGTGTGATAGATGCACTAAGTGAACAAAGTATGATCGATACACTAAAGGTGAACACAAAGTGTGATAGATGCACTTAGTGAACAACTATGACAAATACACTAAAGGTGAACACAAACTGTGATAGATGCACTAAGTGAACAAAGTATGATAGATACACAAGGGGTGAACACAAAGTGTGATAGATGCACTTAGTGAACAAGTATGATAGATACACTAAAGGTGAACACAAAGTGTGATAGATGCACTAAGTGAACAAGTATGATAGATACACTAAATGAATGCGTGTGATAGATACACAAAGGGTGAACACAAAGTGTGATAGATGTACTTAGTGAACAAGTATGATAGATACACTAAATGAATGAAGTGTGATTGATACACTGAATGAATGAAGTGTGATTGATACACTAAATGAAGGAAGTGAAGCGTGATTGATACACTAGAGCAAATGAAGAGAGTGAAGTGTGATTGATACACTGAATGAATGAAGTGTGATTGATACACTAAATGAAGGAAGTGAAGCGTGATTGATACACTAGAGCAAAGGAAGAGAGTGAAGTGTGATTGATACACTAAATGAATGAAGTGTGATGGATACACTAAAGTAAATAAAGTGTGATTGATACACTAATTGAATGATCTTAAACGGAACTTCTTTGAATGAACAGTACATACAATATCATGCATGAATGAGAAAGACACTTGATAGGTACAATGCAATACAATGCAAATAACATGCGTGACAGCGCAAGTGAAGTGTGCATAACAATGCAAGTGGAGAGTGCACAACAATGCAAGTGAAACATGCAGAACGATGGAGGTGGAACGATGCATAACAATGCAAGTAAATGCGCGTGACAAAGCAAGTAAAGAGAGTGCAAAATAATGCAAATAACATGCATGACAGCGCAAGATAGATGGGCAAAACAATGCAAGTAAAGTGCGTGACAGCGCAAGATAGATATGCAAAACAATGCAAGTAAAACGTGCGTGACAACGCAAGATAGATATGCAAAACAATGCAAATAAAACGGTGCATAACAATGCAACTAGAGTGTGCATAACAATGCAACTACAGTGTGCATAATAATGCAAGTGTAGTGTGCATAACAATGCGGGTGAAAAGTGCATAACAATGTGGGTGAAATGTCAATAACAATGCAACTGGAGCGTGCATAACAATGCAGGTGGAGTGTGCATAATAATGCACGTGAGACATGCATAGCGAGGCAAGTGCAAGAAATGTATGCTCCATGCAACATTTAAGATGCGCATTTCATGCCAGGGTGAGAAGTGCACATTCTATGCAAGCAAGGTTAAAACTTGCTCCATGCAATGTACATACTCTATGCAAAAAGATCAATGACGTACATCCAATGTAACGTGTATGTTCTATGCCACAACAAGAATAAGTATAGTACAAGATGCATTTATGAAATATTTGTGATGATATGATGCATGTTACAAGCAATGTAGAGCATGTTGTCCAGGGAATGCAATAAACAAACAAAGTGGTGCTTTAGAAAGCACCTCATGGGGCAAGTGGCGATGGACCGCTCTACTCTGACGGGGATCTCCCCTTGTGTTCTTCGAACACTTACCTTCAACTCACAGTCAAAGGTGCCGAAATACTGACAAAGAGCAACATTTGCTGGGGAAACCACGGATGCCACTTTTCTTCCTGATCACATTCGCAACTTTCCCTATTCTCCAACGGGGTGACAGACTAGGTTGGTTCAGTATCCAGAATTAAGGCACATACCCGCTACCTCAACCTATGGGGCTTCTATACAGATTTCAAGCCGGGGATACACCCCTGGGTATTTAAACCAGACTTTAGTCTCGAAAATCCCGAACCTTTGTGTTCTAGGCATCAGCCATTCGAACTCTAGTTTCCACCGTCGCAGTTGGTCTCCTAGGAACTCATTGCAAACACAGCCAAGATGCCTCTAGCAGGGAATGACACTCAAGGAGAGCACTTCTGATCACCATTTTGGCTTTGAAGCAGGCTTGATCTTGAGTTTGAGGTAGAGGCACACTCATACTTTAGAGCATTGGTAAGACCTGAAGAGGTACACACGGAATGCAATCTCGAAACTTACTGAAGTTGAAACAAACTGAGATGCTTCAAATTTTCCTCTTTTCTTTTGCTTTGCAGTCCGGAACCCATATAGCTTCAGATAGGTCATGGTTTTACTTTTTTCACATGACTTGGGTTGAACCCTGTGGTTTATGAGAGAACAAATCCTGTTCTGCACAAATGTGGAGAACGACACAGCACTCCGAGCACAAAACGATTTGATTTTTTAAAAAAAAATTGAAATGAGAAAAGTATTCTCAACCGGGTATTGAGCCTATAACTGACCACAGCCAAAACGACTCAACAACAGAAAACAAAAAGGTAAACAACCTAAACACGTCGTGAAACACTCGAAATGACTCAAATCAAGAATCGAGACAAACAAAACACGCACATAACACAAGACTCAAATGTGCACAGGGAGCTTGTTTCTCGAGGTATTGTTTCCCACCCTTTCTCATTTGTGATTCTCACATCACTCTTGCACTCAATCTCTATTTTTCTAAAAAAGCCCTTTTTCTCACCTTTTCTCTCAGTGCGCATCTCTCTATTCTTTAATCACTCTTCTTTTTTTATCCCTCCCCTGGGTGGTTGATGGATAAACAGGAAATTGTGGGCTCTTGCCCCTAGCATTCCGCTAGATTCTTCTTCTTCTACTCACAATAGTGAACTTTCCCACAGAGGGGCTGCGCCACATTTGGGTGTGTAGCAAATCTGCAACTGACATCGGTTGATGCTGCCAAAACAATGAAAAATTGCCCCTTGTCTAAATGGCCCCGCGCGGCAACGGAAAGTTGCCCCTTATTTGAATGGCACACAGCGCACTGTAATCAGTCCTCGAAGTGATAATCACAACCGAACTCTCGGATACAGAGAAGACAAAGATGATCAGAACCATTACATGGGCACAATCGATTTGGAAGTATTTATGGCTGGACTTCAGAATGAAGTTGCCTACGTATCCCAAACATGGGAATCAAGCCTGACATAGTTCCTGGTTAAAGTACACTCGGGTATTTAACCTCTCCTTTTGCGCTCTAACTTTTGCCAAGGCCGCCCTTTCTGGGTTTTCAACCTTGCGAGCTTTGTTTTTCTTTTCTTTTCATTTCTTCTTTTTTTTCTTTGTTCAATTCTTTTCATTTTTTTCATTTCTTTTTTTGTTCTTTTTGTTCTTTTTTTCCTTTTCTCTTGCTCTAACTTTTGTCTGGGTTGCTGTAGACACCCCATTTTTGACCGCCCTCAAGACTTGGGCATTACTGATGGTTTGCTCGGTGTTGAGAGATGTGTAGGGCACAGGTTCAATTCCTTCGACAAGGAGAGAGGCAAACCCTTCAAAACACTTTGTCTAGGGGTTTGGAGTTGAAGAAAAGAGGAAAGGAGAGGAGAAAACTGGTTTGGGAGAAGTTCGGCATAGATCCGGGTAGAAGGGAATCGAGCAGCCCTCGCTAAATCGGGCTTATTCAATTCAATACTTGGAGTTAAGCTATGAGGCTACCATCATTGGAAAGAAGACTTCCGGGGCTTCACTTTGCACTCAAGAATCTCCTAGAGCCAAGTCCGGGTGGAGGAGATATGATTGGTTGAAGCTGGGCATCATCCCGGTTGGATCGAGTCTGTGCGACTTCACGGAAAAGGGCATAACTTTTTGCACAGAAGGAATTTTGATGCAAGGTTTGCGCCATTGGAAAGCTAACTTCCGGGGCTTCGATTTGCATACCCAGCGGCCATTTTTTGACCAAGGAATCATCCATCGGCACTCTATTTAGCCGACCGGCAGAAAAGAGTGCCGACCGGCACTTTATTTTGGCCGATGATCACACCTTCTGGCCGACCTGAACTCTTTGAACCCCCCAAGCATAGTGCACACCAGCTGTGCCAGCTGGGATGCACAGAACCAGACCCACGTGCATCCATGTGCCTATTTTGCACCATTTTGCACCTTTTGGCCCTTATTTTGCACCCTTTGCTCATGGCTTCTTGAGGAAGCCTTGACCCTTTTGTCTTGGCTTCCTCAAGAAGCCTACCAGCTGTCCAAGTTTCTCCAACAAGCTTTGCACCCTTTGACCCTTTGAAACTTGCCTTAGAAGCTTGGTTCTTGGCCTATATAAGAGAGCCTTCTCTCCCATTGCAAAAGGTTAGAGGTTTGGAACAAAAAACCAGCAAATATATGTGTATATCTGATATATACATATAGATCCCACCCCCTGTCTCCATATCTCTCTCAATCCACCTCCAAACAACCTTGTTCTTGGACCATTCCTTCACCAACCCATAGCACAACACCACCACTTCTATTTCCAATGACTTGGAGGTCATTTGCAGAGCTTAAGAGCACCTAAACTTGGATCAAAACCTGCTGGTTCATTGGTCTTCAAGGGTAAGTGTCTATTTCCCTCAAACTAGCATTTTCTTGCATCATCTCTTAGCCTTGCTTGAAAGCACTTTTGGGCTCCGACCCAAACTTCAAATAGTCTTATTTTGGGGTCCTCTTCATGTTTGATTGAGGACCCCTTGCCGTTTGGTGATTGCATATAGCACCTATCTCAATATCCTCTTGTATGCCATGTTTCTTGCATAGAATATTTGGCTGATGTATGATCTGTTTTGGGGCTTGATGTAAGCTGTAAGTAGGCTTATTTTGAGCCCTTCTTCAACATTGAAGAAGGGCTCAACCTTTGGGACCCCTATCTTGTACTTGTTTCATAATCTCTTCTATTTACCGTAATCTTGCATGCTTTGTTAGCCTACCATGCTTCTGGTTTTGGGTCTTCGACAGGCCTGAAAAAGGTCTTAGTTTGCCCTCCTCTACATGTCTCATGAAGGGTTTTTGTCTGTTTAGTGAATACTTTGCATACCTCATGTTGTGGCCTCATTTTGCCCTTGTTTTGTATGACATTTTGAGCCCACTTGTATCTGTTTTTGGGGCTGACCATAAACTGTAAAACACTATTTTTCGGGCCCCTCTTCAACATTGAAGAAGGGCCTTTCTCTATTTTTGGACAGCAGCTGTGGGTTGTTTCAATAGCTTGCTCTTGGGGCCATTTTCGCATGCTAGTTTAGCCTCATTTTTGTTTGCTGTTTTGCCATGCTTTATACTGAAAAAATGCTTTTTTTTGGGACTGTTTAGCTGCTGTCTTCATACTTCATGTTCATATCTTGCATGTTTAGCATAGCTATAGGCCATTTCGGAGGCCTAGTTTTGCATTTCGGGAGTGATTCCATGCATCGGGTGTCATTTCGCCTTGTTTCGGGGCTGTTTTGCCCCCCATTTAGCTACTGAAATTTGTATGTGTAGTATGCCATGCTTCATGTTTCATTAGAATGCTATTTCATGCTTGTATGCCATCGCCTCGATTTGCGTGCCCGTATGCACGCATTTCGAGGCATCTCCTTTTCATCTTATGGCCGCTGATTTTGGCATGCTTGTGAGCTATCCATGTTAGTTTAAGTCCATTGTTGCATGTTTGTCGCATGCCATGCTTGTTGGTTTAGGTTGTGTGCCTAATACATGTTGCATGTTTGCATACTTGCCTTTATGTTCATATTGCATACTTAGCTCACATGTTTAGGTTGCATTTGGCATGCATACCTTGCCTCTTGAATCACCATGATAGAGGTTGGGCCTCTGGTTTGTTTGTGCTTGCATTCCATTCCATTAAAAGTTGCTAACTTGGCTTGGGCCATCATGCATTGAAATGCGTGATTGGTGGCCCGGGGGTCGAGGGCCATACTCCCTTGAGTCTATTGCATGATAGGGAGTGTGTCCGTGCATACATTTGTCCCAAAATTCCAATGCCATGCTCTGTTCTTTGTCAAAACTGTCTCCTGCAGAATTTAGTGCCGACCGGCACTCTTTAGTGCCGCCGCAATCTTTTTGTGCCGATAACTATCAATTGTACGGTGGTCAAACCCATGCACGGTGGCAAAACCCTTCACCGGTGGTGATCTTGAGAATATGGGAAGGCTTCCCGGGACTTTGGCAATTTCGAGACAGGCGGTAAAACAGAGGCAACTTGATGGCATGGTGCGGATTCCTGCAAGGCGGACATCGAGCATGCATCATTCACAAGCACCGAGGCGAGGGTCAGGCCCTTTTATTTCACATTTATTTATTCAGTAATTAGAATTTGTAATATTTATTCATTTATTTTGGGACTGTATTATTATTTTGGTCCCTCCGAGTGAGGGCGCAATTGTAATAAGTGTGTGTGAGTGGGTGTATGTCTTCCAATCCCCATTTCTTTCTCCCTTTTATTTACCCGCTTATGTTGGTAGATTAGGGCATATTTATTTTAGCATACCTTATGCAATGCATGCGTGCATTCATGCATTTGTTTACATACATCGGGCTCGGTACATCATACAAACTGCATCGTACTTTCAATTCCAAATTGAATACGTGATAGTTGTTGCATTTCATGTGCCATGCTTAGGATAGCCGAGCCTGTCTAGATTACATTCCGTATGCGATGCATTAGTCACTTAACATAAACTAGGTCATGCATGTTTTGCTAACTGGTTTCTTGTTTTGGCACGGAGTACGATGTAAGTTTTATGCTTTAGCATGTCGCATGCGTGTGAATGTTAACATGACAGTATGCCTGCCATGCGGCTAAGTGCTTATGTGATAAACTGCTTGAATGCCTGTGGGTGGAGGTTGGATTACTTGAGTTGGGAATACTCATTGAAATCCGTGTTTTAACCTACTCGCGAGTAGCAATTTCAAACTGTTTTCCAAACAAGACGGATATGCAATGCTTATTTCCAAATTAGGCGACCTAGTCTATACTTGTTTGCTGTGCGCACAACATAGTAATTCTAGGCTAATAACCGGAATAAGAACGCATAAAGTTTTCAAAATTGGATATCACGGTTAGTAGAGGCCGGTCTTCGGACCGGGCGAAAGGGGGTGCTCATAGCTGACCTTCCCCGATCGTACCCAAGCTCCCGAGCCAAGACCACTTTGGTGATGACGGACATGTGGCCTTCGGCACCGAGTCAGGGTTTCCTAAATTTCCCATTTTAAAATATTTAGGTGGCGACTCTGTAATCTGGCAAAGCAGTCCATGTTTGGCACTACTTTTCAAAAAATCTGTTTTCTCAAACGATTTGCGGATTTGGACTCTTTGGTTGATTTAGAACCGCGACACAAAAGGAGTCCGAATCAGAGAAGCCCCACGAACGTCTACGGTTTGGCGACTTCTTTGAGGATCTTAGAAAGCTTGACTCGAACTCGTGATATTCTGTTTTGATTTCATTTATGTGTCTCTTTGCATTGCATGTGCATTGGTGCGCCTAGGACACCCTGTTGCTCATTTGCTATTCCTCAACCGTTTCCTGGAGGCTTCTCTTGTCAAGGCATGTCCATAAGTCTGACCCGTTGCGGACTGTCACAGTATCGAAACACAAACCCCGGTTTTAACCAGGGCACCCTTTTCGACCATTCGACCTAGTGCATATCGAAATCCGTAGTGACCATTCCAAACTAGGACAAAGTTGCTCACCCGATCATAGGTTGTTTGAAACTTGCATGCGTGGTGAAACCCTAGCTCGACAAAATAGGACAGGAAACCCTACCCCAACATAGGGGTGTATTGGCTCTCTTTACCGCTATGTGCTTTTAGAGTGTATCTCACAGGAATGCGCATACCGGTTTGCAAGTCGGTATTAGGCCCGAGGGCCCCGATGTCGATTTTTGAGAATCGATTATATCTGCGGGTATCGATTGATTTTAGGCGATGATTGAGAACGATGATCGATAATAGAATCTGATTGCTCGGCTTTGCTTATATCCGTTCCAAAGTGAAATTGAGCTAAGATCTGTCGGTTTCTTTTTGCTAGGTAGTCCCGGAACTATAGCTCAAGGCTTCGATATCTCCGAGGTTCATCGATTTGCCGATAGACTCACAGTCGAGACTTCGATTCAAGGGTAATCGGGGCGAGAAGGCTAGTCGCATGACCACCAAGATAATGACTACGGATCGGTGACCTTTGAGCGGGTTGAGAGTCCCAAGCCTACTGCAGACACAGATATACCGGTTGCTCAGTTAGACCAGGGCAATATGTCGAGTCTGGAAGAGATGGTGCGCCAACTCCAGGATAGTATGAAAGCCATGCAAAGAAGACGTCATCCATCAAGCGAATTCCGCCAACAGTCAGTGGTCATAGCCCAACATGCAGAGACAATTGCCAGGTTAGAGCAGCAAGCCGGAGCATCTTCTTCACAACAAGTTCCTCCCCAAAGAGAGCTCCAAAGACTGGGAGGCACCCAATGTCCAGGAAGATACGGACATTCCGATAGGGCCGGACCCCACAGCATTGAAAGTGAGTAAGCTTGAGAAATTGTTTAAGAAGTCTCAGGGGGCCCACTCTATTCCTGATATAGAGGATGGTTATACCGATTCAATGGTGACATTACGGTCGATCAGTTCAAGATGCCACATATCGATCGATTCGATGGCTCGAGACCCAATGGTGCACCTCCACATTTTACGATATTTTGAGACCAATGGGTTTGACCTGACCCGTAAATTGTCACTATTCGGCCGAACCCTGTCTGGGATAGCCACAACCTAGTATGCGAAATTGGAGAACTCTGTGAAACAGAATTGGGAAGAGATGGCTGAGGCCTTCAGTGATCAATACTCCTACAACACACAGATTGAGGTCACCACTCGTGATCTTGAAGTCACCCGCCAAGGGCCAAAGGAGGGTTTCTCAGAGTTCGTGACGAGATGGAGGGCAAAGGCCTCAATGATGACTACAAAACCTTCCGACAAAGATCAGATCAGGATGATCGTTCGGAATCTGCATGGCAAGTTGCTGCAAAAGATGGTCATTCTACCTCTGTTTACCTTTCCAGCCCTTCATGAAATGGGGGTTCAAATCGAGGATGCCATCAAACAAGGGATCTTTGCAGAAGATAATGAGCCTTTGAAGATGACTGTTGCTCGCAGTCCCAATGCTACTATTGATGGTAGCACAGCTGCGAAATGCTCAGAAGTAGGCACTATCATCACCTCCCTCAATGGCCAAAAACCAACCACTTCAACTCAGCCCCAAGCCCGAAAATTCCACCCTCTTTACATGAGTCTCTCTCAAGCTTTGAAAAAGTCATGAGAAGAAGGGCACCTAGAACTCCTAGAACCCCAACCCTTTCAAACCCACTCCGACCAGACATAACCCTTCTAAATCAGTATGTACCATCAACAATGCGGTCATAGCACCGACCGTTGTTAGCCGTCATGAGATCCAAAATCTCATTGACAACCAAACGATAGCTCCACCTTCAGACCCTAATGACCAAATACCTCATCCACATCTCAATCTAATCCACACATTGGCCATCCCTTACGACCCCAGCATATACATCACCCCAGCCCATCTGCCCAAGCCTGCGGTGTTCGTTCCAGAGAGCCTGGACTTATGCATGATGGGTGCATCTGAACCCCAATCATCCCAAACCCATGAACCCACTACTTCTGAGCTGATGAGAATGATCGAAGATCTTCAGAGAACTGTGGCAGATCTGGCTTTTGGAGTTTTGGCTCCGTCATCAACCACATCACATACTAGGGAGTTCATGTCAAAAGGCTCCTTAACCTTGGGACGGGCTGCATTGGGAGAAGGCCAATCTCTTAGCAAAGTGGAGGCCAGTGATAAGAACAAGGCAGGGGAAAGCATGAGTCCCCATGAACATCTTCGGTTGGGCTGCCGAGGCTTTGAAAGCGAGGGCTAACAAACGACAAGTACTCACAGTTGTTGCAAAATTGTGGACAACACTTTCGCCACTCGAATGAAACAGCAGTTTGAATCAAGGGCAAGCGGAGAAGCGCCTTTGTACCAGGAATGTTCCTTTCGACCCTAATCCCGTTCTCGGAAGAGATCAGCAAACCCAGTCAGCGCCTGTTAATCCCTCTGCCAGTGCATCCAGCAAAAAGCCACAAACGGACAAATACCCACCTCGGGGCCAGAGAGTGTTTGCCCCACTGTACATGTCTCTATCAGCAGCCTTGAGGGTTTTGATTAGAAAGGGGCACCTGAAACCCCTGGAGCTACGGCCATTGCCAAATAAACTTCCTCCCTCTCATGATCCAGCCAAGTACTGCGCCTTCCATCAACAAGTCGGCCATGTCACTGACAGTTGTTATCGTCTTCGCCATGAAATACAAGATCTGATTGACAATAAGGTCATCGTCGCACCAGACCCTGCAAAGTCTATCGGCAGTGGATCGGTGAACTTAGGGGATAATGTGATGTGATCAGGAGGTGAACCACCTGCGGGCGGCGTTCAGTTTACTTCAGACGTGGTGGATGGCATGCACTATTTTGAGCGATGTACAAATGCTGTTAATTTTGCTTCGACTTGGGTATTGGGTCGATTTTGTTGTGTTTTGAGTCATCTCCATATTTTGAGTCGATCTTTTTATTTCAGTCCATCTTGTTGTATCGAGTCGATCTGTTTTGTTGAAGTCAGGTGATTCCGGGAATGTTACCTCGGACATCACTATCTTGTTTTGTGTTTATCTTTTTGCTTTCTTTTGAGATTGTTTCTGCCAGGGAGCCAGTTGTGCCAATAGATCTTGAATGAAACAGCAGTGATTTTCACACTCTCGTGTTTGCTTCTGCCGTGTGCCAGTTGTGCCAGAATTTCTAAACGGGATGGAAGTATTTGACTAAGAACTCTGTCTTTTCTGTGCCTTGAAGTCATTGCATTGGCCTAAGTTTTTCAAAACTTTTTCAAACACTGCGGTGAAAACGAAGAGGGAGGAATTCCTCGGGATTTGCAAAACTTTGATCAAATTGAGAGAAAGAGAGGCGTGCTAAGCCCTTAATGAATGAAATCATGCTTGTTAGTGTGAGTACTGAGAAGGACCCTAGCTTTGATCCAGATTGGTTCTACACTGTCTTGGCCATGACGATTTGTCGCTTTCTTAAAAACTTTCAAAAAATGTTTTGCGCGGTCCTGCGAAGACATGTGTGGAATCGCTCTTGAGATTGTGCAGCCTAGGATCGCTCTCAGCCTCGAGACTCGACCCCTCATTTTCGAACCTTGGACTCAAACTCAGAATGTTCAACGGTTAACTACAACGTGAGGCCTATGAGACCAAATTCAAAAGCAACCCTCGAACTAGGGGCAAGAGAGTCAGATCAAGAAGTTCAAGTGTTTTCAAGAGAAGCTTGTAAAGCTAGATCAGAAGCCCCCCTTCAAACTAGGGGGCAAAGATGTCAGATGTGCCCGAAGAGCCGAAGATGAGTTCTCTTGAATCAATCATGACCACTCTCCACAGATCTGAGGGCTTCAATCTCAAAAACCATTTGGCATGGACTTATTACACTTTTACCCTTTGAGAGGCTCGCTGGGCTGAAAACCCGGAAGGGCTACCCAGGCAAAAGTTAGAGCAAGCAAAAAAAAAATAATACATACAAAAGAAAAATATATATATACAAAAAAAAAAGAAAAAAGAAAAAGAAAAAGAAGCTCGCAAGGTCGAAAACCCGCATCGGGCGCCTTGGCAAAAGTTAGAGCCTAAAAGAAAAAGAAAAAAAAGAGAAAAAAATGAAAAAGAATTGAAAAGGAAAGAAAAAGAAGCTCGCAAGGTCGAAAACTCGCATCGGGCGCCTTGGCAAAAGTTAGAGCCTAAAAGAAAAAGAAAAAAAAAGAGAAAAGAATGAAAAAGAATTGAAAAGGAAAGGAAAAGAAGCTCGCAAGGTCGAAAACCTGCAGCGGGCGCCTTGGCAAAAGTTAGAGCATAAAAGAAGAGGTTAAATACCCGAGTGTACCTTAACCCCGAACTACGTAAGGCTTGATTCCCATGTTTGGGATACGTAGGCAACTTCATCCTGAAGTCCAGCCGTAAACACTTCCAAATCAATTGTGTCCATGTGATGGTTTTGATCATCTATGCCTCCTCTGTATCCAAGAGTCTGGTTGTGTTCGTCGCTCTGAGGACTGACTATAATGCGCTGCGGCATCATCCAAACAAGGGGCAACTTTCCGTTGCCATTCAAAATGCCGCGATGTCATTTCAAACAAGGGGCAACTTTCCGTTGCCATGCAGTATCCTTCAGACAAGGGGCAATTTTCCATTGCTTATGGGTCCGAGGTTGTGCATCTCAAAGAGTTGGTTCCCTGCTTGTTGAAGCGGTTGCCGTTTGCAAAAACAGTTTTTGAGAATTTCTACTAAGGTTGACTATTCTCTCAAAAATCATTCCATTTTTCCAAAACTGGACCATTTTCTTGGACCCAAAAAAGGAAAATTTTCAGTGCTTACAACCTGACTTGCATGATTTCAAATCAAAAATCGAATAAGCATGTTAATCTAACTTTCATGTTGGTCAAAATTGTTTTAAAATCAAAAAATGGTCAAAATGATGAACTAGGGGCACAATTGAGTCAGATGTTCTGTCTTTTCCCCATCATCAATATACTTGCCAAGAAGGGCACTCTACCTGCTAGAAGAGGGCACAACTGAAGTCAACAGCAAAGGACTGAAAGCTCCCTCGTCCTCCAAGCAGCGAGGTATCAAGCCATGCGCGAAGCATAAATTGGAATGGGGCAAGATGTTCCACTTCCTCATCTGGACAGATCTAACCACGTCCAAACTCCCCAGCAGGGCATCATCAACCGATGTTAGCTGCAGATTTACTACACACCCAATTGTAGCACGTCCCCTCTGTGGGAGAAACTCATTGTTGTGAACCAGAATGAGAATCTAGCAGAATGCTAGGGGCACGAGCCCACAACTTGCTGTTTATCCATCAACCATCCCTGGGGAGGGATGAAAAATGAGAGATTAAAGAATAGAGAGGTGTAAGACGAGAGAAAAGTGAGGAGTAGGGTTTTGAGAGAAAAACAGAGCTTGAGGGCCGAGTCATGTGAGAATCACAAATCAGAAAGGGTGGGAAACATACTTGGAGGAACTGGCTCCTCGAGATCTGAGGTCTTTTGTTTTTGTAAACACGTCTGTGCGTCGTGTCTTTTGTTTTGTGTTTTCTTTCGAGTCTTGCTTTGAGTCGTTCCGAGCGTGTCTCGATGTGTTTAGGTTGTTTACCTCTTGTTTTTCGTTGTTGAGTCTTCCTCGCTGTGTTCAGTCGTAGGCTCAATACCCGGTTAAGAACTCATTTCTTAATTTCAAAAAAAAATCATCTTGTGCTCAGAGTGTTGTGCCATTCTCCACATTTGTGCAAAACAATATTTGTTCTTTCATAAAACTGCAGGGTCCACCCCCGATAAGTGTGAATAGTAAAACCAGGACCTATCTGAAGCTATATAGGTTCCGGACTGCAAAGCAAAAGAAAAGAGGGAAAATTGAAGCATCTTTGTGTGTTTCGCCTTCAGCAAATTCCGTGATTGTATTCCGGATGTACTTCTTCAGGTCTTGTCAATGTTACCGAAGTATGAGTGCGCCTCTACCTCAAGTGTAAGCCTGCTTCAAGTCAGAACGGCAATTAAAGCAGCAGCAGATGTGATCTCTTGCCAATATGAACAGGGTGTACCCTTTTCGAGCTGAGTGTGTTGAAAAAAACCCTCTGAAAGGTAAATCGGAGACACCAGAGTACATATTTGATGCTCCTCTATTGCATAGAATATGAACTTTCATATATACTATTGTTGCATGTGTGCCGCGCATCGTTATGATTCATGCATAAAATATGCTTGCTTTCAAAATTGCATGGAAAATATCCCCATACTTGCATAGAAGATGCATTTCATCGCACTTTCTTGTGCATTTTATCTCACTCATTGCTTTAGCGTGTCGACCGCTTAGTGCATTTTCAAATCACTCATTTGTTTAGCGTATCGCCTTGCTTAGTGCATTTCAAATCACTCATGTTGTTAGCGTATCGCACTATTTGTGCATTTCAAAACACTCATTTGTTTAGCGTGTCGCCTTGTCTAGTGCATTTCAAAACACTCATTTAGCGAGTGCATTTCAAAACACTCGCGCTGTTTAGCGTATCGCACTATTTTGTGCATTTCAAAACACTCACGTTGTTTAGCGTATCGCACTGTCTAGTGCATTTCAAAACACTCGCGCTGTTTAGCGTATCGCACTGTCTTGTGCATTTCAAATCATTCGCGCTATTTTGCGCATCGCACTATCTTGTGCATTCCATTACACTCGCGTTGTCTAACGCATCGCGCTGTTTAGCGCATCGCACTGTCTTGTGCACTCGCGTTGTCTAACGCATCGCGCTATTTTGCGCATCGCATTATCTTGTGCATTCGCATTGTCTTGTGCACTCGCGTTGTCTAAACGCATCGCGCTATTTTGCGCATCGCACTACCTTGTGCGTTCGCACTATCTTGTGCACTCGCGTTGTTTAACGCATCGCGCTGTTTAGCGCATTGCACTATTTTGTGCATTGTATCATTCGCGCTATTTTGCGCACTTTACCTGGTTGCATTTTGCATGCATTCATTGTTCGCGTTATTTTGCGCATCGCGCTATCTTGTGCACCTTATCTGTATCGCACTGTCTTGTGCATTCACCCTGCTCATACTATTTTGTACACCTTTAGTATCGCACTATTTTCTGCATCTGTTTAGCACTGTTTTGTGCATTCACTCCGCATCGCACTGTTTTGTGCACCTTACTTGCATTTTGCATCCATTTTATCGCGCTATCTTGTGCGCTACACTTCACTCGCGCTATTTTGCGCCTTGCACTGTTTTGTGCACTTTACTTGTCCAAACCGGCTTCGCGAAAGCGTATAAGTCCAATTTTCAAAAGTCTTCCTGCATGTCATTTGCATCCTGCCCCTGAACTACGCTGGTTTGATTCCTTGCAAAGGGATACGTAGGCAGCCTGCGGGCACAACCATTTATGCATCTATATTTTGTTTGTTTGTCCAAGTCTTCGGCCTTGTCAAAAATGGGTCGTCTCTGGGCTTTGACATTCACTCCCGTCATTGTTATGACTTTCGAGTTCTGTCAAAGAGGGGCAACTGTAGACACCCCATTTTTGACCGCCCTCAAGACTTGGGCATTACTGATGGTTTGCTCGGTGTTGAGAGATGTGCAGGGCACAGGTTCAATTCCTTCGACAAGGAGAGAGGCAAACCCTTCAAAACACTTTGTCTAGGGGTTTGGAGTTGAAGAAAAGAGGAAAGGAGAGGAGAAAACTGGTTTGGGAGAAGTTCGGCATAGATCCGGGTAGAAGGGAATCGAGCAGCCCTCGCTAAATCGGGCTTATTCAATTCAATACTTGGAGTTAAGCTATGAGGCCACCATCATTGGAAAGAAGACTTCCGGGGCTTCACTTTGCACTCAAGAATCTCCTAGAGCCAAGTCCGGGTGGAGGAGATATGATTGGTTGAAGCTGGGCATCATCCCGGTTGGATCGAGTCTGCGCGACTTCACGGAAAAGGGCATAACTTTTTGCATAGAAGGAATTTTGATGCAAGGTTTGCGCCATTGGAAAGCTAACTTCCGGGGCTTCGATTTTCATAGCCACCGGCCATGTTTTGACCAAGGAATCATCCATCGGCACTCTATTTAGCCGACCGGCAGAAAAGAGTGCCGACCGGCACTTTATTTTGCACCATTTTGCACCTTTTGGCCCTTATTTTGCACCCTTTGCTCATGGCTTCTTGAGGAAGCCTTGACCCTTTTGTCTTGGCTTCCTCAAGAAGCCTACCAGCTGTCCAAGCTTCTCCAACAAGCTTTGCACCCTTTGACCCTTTGAAACTTGCCTTAGAAGCTTGGTTCTTGGCCTATATAAGAGAGCCTTCTCTCCCATTGCAAAAGGTTAGAGGTTTGGAACAAAAAACTAGCAAATATATGTGTATATCTGATATATACATATAGATCCCACCCCCTCTCTCCATATCTCTCTCAATCCACCTCCAAACAACCTTGTTCTTGGACCATTCCTTCACCAACCCATAGCACAACACCACCACTTCCATTTCCAACGACTTGGAGGTCATTTGCAGAGCTTAAGAGCACCTAAACTTGGATCAAAACCTGCTGGTTCATTGGTCTTCAAGGGTAAGTGTCTATTTCCCTCAAACTAGCATTTTCTTGCATCATCTCTTAGCCTTGCTTGCAAGCACTTTTGGGCTCCGACCCAAACTTCAAATAGTCTTATTTTGGGGTCCTCTTCATGTTTGATTGAGGACCCCTTGCCGTTTGGTGATTGCATATAGCACCTATCTCAATATCCTCTTGTATGCCATGTTTCTTGCATAGAATATTTGGCTGATGTATGATCTGTTTTGGGGCTTGATGTAAGCTGTAAGTAGGCTTATTTTGAGCCCTTCTTCAACATTGAAGAAGGGCTCAACCTTTTTTGGGACCCCTATCTTGTACTTGTTTCATAATCTCTTCTATTTACCGTAATCTTGCATGCTTTGTTAGCCTACCATGCTTCTGGTTTTGGGTCTACAGGCCTGAAAAAGGTCTTAGTTTGCCCTCCTCTACATGTCTCATGAAGGGTTTTTGTCTGTTTAGTGAATACTTTGCATACCTCATGTTGTGGCCTCATTTTGCCCTTGTTTTGTATGACATTTTGAGCCCACTTGTATCTGTTTTTGGGGCTGACCATAAACTGTAAACACTATTTTCGGGCCCTCTTCAACATTGAAGAAGGGCCTTTCTCTATTTTTGGACAGCACTGTGGGTTGTTTCAATAGCTTGCTCTTGGGGCCATTTTCGCATGCTAGTTTAGCCTCATTTTTGTTTGCTGTTTTGCCATGCTTTATACTGAAAAAATGCTTTTTTTTGGGACTGTTTAGCTGCTGTCTTCATACTTCATGTTCATATCTTGCATGTTTAGCATAGCTATAGGCCATTTCGGAGGCCTAGTTTTGCATTTCGGGAGTGATTCCATGCATCGGGTGTCATTTCGCCTTGTTTCGGGGCTGTTTTGCCCCCCATTTAGCTACTGAAATTTGTATGTGTAGTATGCCATGCTTCATGTTTCATTAGAATGCTATTTCATGCTTGTATGCCATCGCCTCGATTTGCGTGCCCGTATGCACGCATTTCGAGGCATCTCTTTTTCATCTTATGGCCGCTGATTTTGGCATGCTTGTGAGCTATCCATGTTAGTTTAAGTCCATTGTTGCATGTTTGTCGCATGCCATGCTTGTTGGTTTAGGTTGTGTGCCTAATACATGTTGCATGTTTGCATACTTGCCTTTATGTTCATATTGCATACTTAGCTCACATGTTTAGGTTGCATTTGGCATGCATACCTTGCCTCTTGAATCACCATGATAGAGGTTGGGCCTCTGGTTTGTTTGTGCTTGCATTCCATTCCATTAAAAGTTGCTAACTTGGCTTCTTGGGCCATCATGCATTGAAATGCGTGATTGGTGGCCCGGGGGTCGAGGGCCATGCTCCCTTGAGTCTATTGCATGATAAGGAGTGTGTCCGTGCATACATTTGTCCCAAAATTTCAATGCCATGCTCTGCTGCTGTCTGTTGCTGTCAAAACTGTCTCCTGCAGGAATTTAGTGCCGACCGGCACTCTTTAGTGCCGGCCGGCAATCTTTTTGTGCCGATAACTATCAATTGCAGCCGGTGGTCAAACCCCGCAGCCGGTGGCAAAACCCTTCAGCCGGTGGTGATCTTCAGAATATGGGGAAGGCTTCCCAGGACTTTGGCAATTTCTGGAGACAGGGCAGTGTAAAACAGAGGCAACAGTGGCATGGTGCGGGATTCCCGGGCAAGGCGGACATCGAGCATGCATCATTCGCGCACCCCGAGGCGAGGGGCTGTGGCCCCCTTTTATTTCACATTTATTTATTCAGTAATTAGAATTTGTAATATTTATTCATTTATTTTGGGACTGTATTATTATTTTGGTCCCTCCGAGTGAGGGCGCAATTGTAATAAGTGTGTGTGAGTGGGTGTATGTCTTCCAATCCCCATTTCTTTCTCCCTTTTATTTACCCGCTTATGTTGATAGATTAGGGCATATTTATTTTAGCATACCTTATGCAATGCATGCGTGCATTCATGCATTTGTTTACATACATCGGGCTCGGTACATCATACAAACTGCATCGTACTTTCAATTCCAAATTGAATACGTGATAGTTGTTGCATTTCATGTGCCATGCTTAGGATAGTCGAGCCTGTCTAGATTACATTCCGTATGCGATGCATTAGTCACTTAACATAAACTAGGTCATGCATGTTTTGCTAACTGGTTTCTTGTTTTGGCATGGAGTACGATGTAAGTTTTATGCTTTAGCATGTCGCATGCGTGTGAATGTTAACATGACAGTATGCCTGCCATGCGGCTAAGTGCTTATGTGATAAACTGCTTGAATGCCTGTGGGTGGAGGTTGGATTACTTGAGTTGGGAATACTCATTGAAATCCGTGTTTTAGCCTACTCGAAATGTAGCAATTTCAACTGCTTTTCCAAACAAGACGGATATGCAATGCTTATTTCCAAATTAGGCGACCTAGTCTATACTTGTTTCTTTGGCGACAACATAGTAATTCTAGGCTAATAACCGGAATAAGAACGCATAAAGTTTTCAAAATTGGATATCACGGTTAGTAGAGGCGGTCTTGGACGGGCGAAAGGTGCTCATAGTGACCTTCCGATCGTACCCAAGCTCCCGAGCCAAGACCACTTTGGTGATGACGGACATGTGGCCTTCGGCACCAAGTCAGGGTTTCCTAAATTTCCCATTTTAAAATATTTAGGTGGCGACTCTGTAATCTGGCAAAGCAGTCCATGTTTGGCACTACTTTTCAAAAAATCTGTTTTCTCAAACGATTTGCCGGATTTGGACTCTTTGGTTCAGATTTAGAACCGCGACACAAAGGGAGTCCGAACTGTAGAGCGAAGCCCCACGGGAACGTCTACAGTTGCCCTTCCGGGTTTTCAGCCCAGTGAGCCTCTCAAGTGTAAAAAGTGTAACAAGTCCATGTTGAATGGTCATAGGATCTCAAATCCGTCTGAATCCAAGAGAGTGGCTACTGTTTGCTGATGATGTAGGAGTCCATCCAACCGGGTCTGAATGGCCCCCAGTGTTGTGGTTAGGAACTCGGTTGTTCTTCAGCAATACTTTCTTCTTTCCTCCCTTCTGCGATTTGGCATTTTTGCTAATCTTTATTGGTTTACAGAATGATCCATCTTTGGCTCTTCGAGCGCATCTGACATTTTTGCCTCTAGCTCAAGGGCTATTTCTGATCCAGCTTTGCAAGCTTTCTTTTGATCAATCTGATCTTCTTGATCTGACTTTTTTGCCCCTAGTTCGTGGGCTACTTCGATTCTAGCCACACAGGCCTCACATTGCGATTGACCGTTGAACATTATGAATTCTGGTTCAATGTTTGAAAGAAAGGGGTCGAGTCTCGAGGCTGAGAGCGATCCTAAGCTGCACAATCACAAGAGCGATTCCACATAGGTCTTCACAGGACCACGCCAAACATTTTTTTTGAAATCTTTTAAGAAAGTGACTAGTCGCTCGCGCCGACGACAATGTAGAACCAATCTGGATCAAACTAGGATCCTTCTTAGTACTCACATTAACAAACATGAGTTCATTCATTAAGGGCTTGGCATGCCTCTCTTTTTCTCAATTGATCAAATTTTGCAAATCCCGAGGAATTCCTCCTTCTTTGTTTTCATCACAGTGTTCAAAAAGTTTTGAAAAGCTTACGTCAAAACAATGACTTAAAAGGCACAGAAAAGCGGATGAAAAGCACTGCCGTCTCATCCAAACTTCTAGCACAACTGGCGCAAGGCAGAAGCAAACACAAGAGTATGAAAATCACTGCTATTTCATTCAAAAACTTCTAGTGTAACTAGCTCCATGGCAGAAACAAACTCAAAAGAAAGCGAAAAGACAAACACAAAACAAAATAGTGATGTCCGAGGTAATAGCCCCGGAATCACTCGACTCCTGTACAACAGGACTGACTCGATACAACAAGACAGACCCAACTGACATAGTACAAAAAGACTGACTATATACAAGACAACAAAACTGACTGAACACCCAAGTTAGAAAGTACAAAAACTAGCATTCGCAAATGCTCAAAATAGTGCGTGCCATATGCCACATCTGAAGTAAACTAAACGCCGCTCATAGCTGGTTCATCCCCTAATCACATAATCACATTATCCCCCAAGTTCACTAATCCAGTGCCGATAGACTTTGCAGGACCTGGCACGATAATGATCTTGTTATCAATCAGATCTTGTATTTCGTGGCTAAGACGAAAACACATGTCAGTGTCATGGCCGACTTGTTGATGGAAGGTGCAGAACTTGGCCGGATCATGGGAGACAGGAAGTTTATCTGGCAGTGGCCGCGACTCCAGGGGTTTCAGGTCCCCCTTTCTAATCAGGACCCTCAAGGCCGTTGATAGAGACATGTATAGTGGGGTGAACACCCTCTGGCTTCGAGGTGGGTGTTTTGAGGTTCGTGGAGTTTTGCTAGATGCAACAGCAAAGGGATTGACAGGTGCTGACTGGGTTTGCTGATCTCTTCCGAGCACGGGATTAGTGTTGAAAAGAATATTCCTGGTACAACAGCCCTTCTCCTGGCTTGCCCCTTAATTCAAACTACCCTCAACTTGAGCGACAAAAGTGTCATCCACGATTTTTGCAGCAACTGCGAGCACTTGCTGTTTGTTCAGTCGCTCGGCTTTCAAAGCCTCAATAGCCCACTGAAGGTATTCATGGGGACCAATGCCTACCCCTACCTTGTTCTTACCACTTGCCTCAGCTTTGCCAAGGTATTGGCCTTCTTCAAATGCGGCCCGTCCCAAGGTTAGAGAGCCTTTTGATATGAGATCCCTGGTATGTGATGTGGTCGATGATGGGGCCAAAACCCTAAAGGTTAAATCTGCCACTGTTCTCTGAAGATATTCAATCATGCTCCCCAGCTCAGAAGTAGTGGGTTCACGGGTTTGAGATGATTAGGGTTCAAGTGCATCCATTGTGCTTAAGCCCATGCTTTCCGGGATAAATACCTCGGGCTTGAGCGTATGGGTTGGGGTGTATATACTGGGGTTGTAGGTGGGTGGCAGGGTATGGCCGAGGTTGAGATGTGAATGAGGTACTTGGTCCTTGGGGTTTTGAAGTGAAACTATTGTCCGGTTGTCAATGAGATTCTGGATCTCATGACAAAGGCGGTAGCAACCATCGGTGCCATGGCCGTGCTGCTGATGATATACACAGTATTTGCTGGCGTTATGTCTGGCAGGGAGTGAGTTAGGTAAAGGTTGAGGATTAAGGGGTTTGAGATGCATTCTTTCCATCAGGACTTTTAATGCGCTGGTCAGGCTCATATGGAGGGGGGTGAAAAATCTACCCTGAGCTCGGGCTAGGCTGGCTATTTGTAGGCTGGCCTTGGCAAAAGGGTTGGCTATGGCGACTGTGTTGACTTTAGCAGGTTTGGAAACAGTGCTACTGCCAGCATTGGTACTCCCGACTGGGAGCCATACGGCAACCTCGGTGGACCCATCCTCAATGTCGTGAATGGAGTTAAGGCCTTGCGCCATTTTGAACTACTTCTCAAGGTTCGTAATTTTTTTCGATCTCGGATCAATATCAGTAGTATCAAGGGGATAAAGCCCCTCAGTAGGCTGTGCCAAGGGTCTGAAAACTCGGGCTTGAGCCAACCCTTCTCGGGGATCCGAACCATGCAAATCTTCAGCTAGCGGGAGTGGGTCCAAGTTCGGCTAGGGTCCCAAGACTGGATGTGTGGTAGGTGCCCTAGATGGGCGTTGCATTTCAGCATCGGTCTCACCTTGCATGCCGATTCCCTGGTTTAATACCACTATCATGGTCTCAACTTCTTCTAAACTATGTGCCATCACGGTCTGCTGAGTTTGAACAAAGGTGATGTGACTGGTGACTGTCGGATCAGATGAACCTGTGAGCCCTTACTGGCCTTTCTTTGGCTTGCCTTCAACGAAGGAACACTGGTTGCCCTTGAACTGAATCTCTGACCTGACAAAGCCTATCAACACAAGTCCGGTGAACTCAGGGGATATTGGAGCCTTCTGAAGCTATGGTTCCAAGATTACCTTGCAAAAGAGAAAACAGACAGCATCTCAGCCTGATTTTACCAGAACAAATATGAGCACAACTGAATGACTGCACTCTCTACTGAATTTTGCCCGAAGTCCTGCCTGTAAAACTGATACCCTCAGGTAAAATTGTTTCCCCCAAATACAGATGCCCTCAGGCCTGATACCCAGACTTGCAAACTGATACATATAACCTGTAGAGACACACTCTGACAGTACATATCAAGCAAGTAAGAGCCAAAACACCCCTATGGAGGGGTAGGGTTTCCCTGTCCTAGTTTCGTCAAGAACTAGGGTTTCACTACGCACATAGCGGCTTTCAAACAACCTACAATCAGGTAAGCAACCTGTCATAAAGTGGAATGGTCACTATAGTTTCCGATATGTAGTAAGTCGAATGGTCAAAAGGGGTGCCCCAGTAACAACCAGGGTTTCTGTTCCCATCGTGGCAGAGCCCGCAACCGGTCAGCCTTATGGCACGCTTCACAAAACAATCCTTTGGGAAACCATTCAGGAATAGCATACGGCAAACACGGTGTCCTAGGCACACCAATGCAAATTCAATGCAAAGAGACACATAAGTGTAGTCAAAACAAGATATCATAAGTTCGAGTCAAGTTCTCTAAATCCCCAGTAGAGTCGCCAGAAACTGTAGATGCTCCCTAGGGCTTCAATGCTACAGTTCGGACTCAAATGTCACGGTTCTTAATCTGATCTCACAATGTGCGATGTGATATTGATAAATCACCAAAGAGTCCAAATCCGGCAAATTGTTTTGGAAAACTGAGTTTTTATAAAGAAGTGCCAAACATGGACTGCTTTGCCAGATACAGAGTTGCCACCTAAATATTTTGTTTTGGGGGGAATTTAGGAAACCCTGACTCGTGCCTATGGCCATGTGTCCGTCATCACCAAAGTTGCCTCGGCTCGAGAACTTGGGTACGATTGGGGAAGGTTATGTATGAGCACCGCCGCTCACCCGATCAAAGATCAGCCTGTACTAAACATGATATCTTGTTTTTGAAAACACATGCGTTCTTATTCCAGTTAATTAGCTAGAATTACTATGTGATGTGCACAAAACACAAGTATAGACTAGATCGCCTAATTTGGAACAAAGCATCGCATATCCATTTGTTTGGAAAACGGCTTGAAAGTGCTACTCGCAAGTAGGCTAAAATACGGATTTGATGAATTGTTCCAATTTAAGTAATCCAACCTTCACCCACAGGCATTCAGGCAGTTAAACACTTAAGCAGTTAGCCTCATGGCAAGCATGCTTTCATGGCAAAAACTCATACTCATGCGAGATGCTAAAGCATAAACACTCACAGTGTACTCCGAGCCAAAACAAAGAACTAGTTAATAATCAATGCATGATCCCAGTTCATGTTAGAATGGCTAATGCATTGCATGCAAAATGCAACTAGAATAGGCTCGGCTAATCTAAAATGGCATATGAGATGCGACAATTCAATACACGTATTCAACTTGGAATTGAAATACAATGCAGTTAGTATGATGCGCCGAGCTCGGTGCATGCAATGCAAATGAATGATGCAAACATTCGTAGCATAACGATGCTAAATGAAATATGCCCTAGAACTAACCACCGTAAGCGGGTAAGTAAAAGGGAGAAAGACGTGAGGTTGGAAGACATTCACACACTCACGCACACTTATTACACAATTGTGCCCTCTCGACGAAAGGAACGAAAGAATAATACAAATCAACTAATTAATTAACCTAACAAGCTAATTAATTATTACACAACACTTAACTAATTAAACAAATTAATTAAGCTATGAAAAATAGTAAAGCAGCCTCGGGAAGAGGGACGAATGCATGCTTGAACGGCTTTGCTCGGAAATCCATCACCATGCTTCATGTTGCCTCTGTTTGCACTGCTCTGTACCTCTGAAAACTGTGCCAACTTCTGTGACACTTCTAAACCACCTTGTGGGCATGCTGTGAGGCAATCGGCCAAAAGATGAGGCCGTCGGCCAAGGTAAACTGGTCGTCGACCAAAAATAGGGCTCTCGGCCAACAATTTGTAGCCGGCCGGGACTGAAGATGGCCGACCGGCCATCCTTCCTCGCCGCTTCTTTTTTGTAGAACGGAGGATGAGCATGGCAATACATTTGCAAGACAATGTGTGCACAACCACCCTCCCTATCATGTCATGAGCTCAAGGGAGTATGGTTCTCGACCCTCGGACCATCAATCACGCATTTCAATGCATGATGGCCAAAGGAGCCAAATGTGCAATTCAATATCAAATGAAATGCACAAAACACATAAGGGCCCCAAACCTCTATCATGCTTGATCAAGAGGCAAGGGAATGCACACACAATGCTATGCAACCTAAGCATTCAAGCAAGCATGCAAGCAACTCAAGCATGTAACAACATTATGCAATGCAACTAACATGCAATAGGCATACAACCTAAACATATGAACATGTGTAGCATGTAACAACATGCAAAATGAAACAAGCATGCAACAACATACAAGACAATCATGCAACAACATGCCAAGATGGACATAAACTAACATGGGTTGACCTCTGCCATGCCAAAATCAGTGGCCAATATGATGAAATGATGACATGAAATGCAAGGCAAGCATGCATGCCAATTGGCCTATCACCTAGGCATAAGGACATAACTCTCAAACATGAGCAAGAAGTGACAAACATGAGAATATGACAATGAAGTAAGCTCTGAAATCTCATATGAATCGATGCCAAATCAACCAAACAATGCAAGCATAGCATGTTAGGATGTTCAAAGCTTGAGGCTAGCCATAGAGCTTGTACTAAGGCCACATGAATCAAACCCCAAAGGGCCAAGGACAACCAAAACATCCCTAGATCATGCCAAAATGAGTCTAAAACATGCATGGACTAAAGCTAAAACAAGCCAACGTGAAGGGCATAAGACAAGATGCATGTAAGGCCAATAAGGAGGGTTACACTACACCTACCACGACCAAGTATGACATGACTTAACCAACAAAAATTAGAGTTATGGCATGTCAAACTAACACCAAAAATGGGCTAATACCAAGTCAACACATGCTAGAGTAATAAGCTCACTCATTAGGCATACAAGACTAGTAAAGAGAACTTACACTACAAGTGTAAGAAGCAAATGAGGGATGCTCTAACCAAGTAAACATAGAGTTATATGATGGAAAAATAGGACCAAATACACACTGAAATGGTGACCCAAAATCCTAGGCAAGATGGCATACACATATGCTCATTCTTAAGGCATAAATAACCAACCCTTCAAAGCATTGAAAAAGTGACAAATGTGAGGGCATGGCAATGAAAAATGCTTTGAAATATCATTTGAAATGATGCTAAATCATGCAAATAGCGCAAGCAATGCATGCTAGTGGCTTGGAAACTCAAGGCTAGTGAGCTAAAATGCATTATGGCTATACAAAGCATGGCATGCATGACCAAAAAAACATAAATCAAACCTAGAGCATGCAAAAACATGACGAAAAGCTTATCAGATTCAAGCCAAAATCATGCTAGAATGATTGTCAAAAGCATGATGCATGTTAGGCTAGTGTGCAAATTTACACTACAAGTGTATGGGGCATGCAAGCAACAACCAAACCAACTTAAAACAGAGTTAGAGCAGGCCCAAAAAGTCACAAAAACATGCTTGAAAAGAGCTAACATAAGCCACAAAAATATGCTAGTTTATAGAGCTAACAGGGCATGGTATGGTGAGACAAGGAGGGGAGGCTATCCCCTCCCATTTGGGACCTCAAAACAAGCTTTTTACCATTGAAAATCCTCTATAAATCCTCTATAAATGGCACAGGGCCTCTAAAACAAACTTAGCATACAGTTTGTGGGCTCTAAGTAATTCATATACTACTCACAAATGTTCCTCGTGCTCCTCCTCAGAGGATGAGTAAATCAAATTATCATCCATGAAGACGACCATGAAATGGTCTAGAAACTCCCAGAAGATCTGGTTCATCAAATTCATAAATACAGTCGATACATTGGTCCCCCCAAAAGGCATCACTAGATACTCACAATGGCCATACCGTGTACAGAATGCTGTCTTCGGGATATCCTCCTCTCTTACTCTCAACTGGTGATAACCCGATCTCAGGTCTATCTTAGAGAAGCAATAAGACCCCTTCAACTGGTCAAACAAGTCGTCTATATGAGGCATTAGGTGCTTGTTCTTAACAGTTACCCAGTTCAACTTCTGGTAATCTATACAAAGTCACAACGCTCCATCTTTCTTTATCAAAGAGAGTCGGTGCTCCCCAAGGTGAAGTACTAGGGCAAATAAAACCCTTATCTAATAATTCTTAGAGCTGAATCTTCAACTCACTCAACTCAGCAGGAGCAAACCGATACGGTGCCATAGAAATCGATGCCGTTGTAGACACCCCAATTTTGACCGCTCGTAAGACTTAGGTGTTTTATTCCGAGAACTCGATGATGATGATTACATTGAGTCAGTGGTTTGAATTCTCAGCAAAAGAATCCGAGTTCGAGCTCTAAACAAATCCAACCTGCCATACCCACTGTATTTCTACTCCAGAACTTTAGTTTTGCACCTTGTACCAACCTGTATTGAACCTAAAAGTGTGGAACAATGGAGATATATTGAAGTCCAGCCAGACATCAGTGAAATCCGACCGGATACACCAAGGTCCTTCTGGACCTCTTGACTTTTCAGGCAAATTCAGCAGTGTTCTGCCAGCTGCCTAATTCTGCAGATATTTGTGCTCAAACCTGCTCGAGTTCTATAAATACACAACTCAAACTGCTGTGTCAAGCGTTAGAGAATAATATCAAGAATGAGAGATATTAGTTACAAAGATCAAGCATAGAAATATCCAAGAGAAAATATCAAAGAGAGGTGAGAACTATACAATAGTTGAGTTCATCTTTGTTCTTCCATAGCCTTGAAGCTCTCATATCATCCATACATACCATACAAGAGCTTGAATTTGGAACTTGATTTGAGAATTGAAAATCATATTCAAACTTGAGGGTGCTTTGGAATCAAGTTTGATTCACAACAAGAACACCTCTCTACAAGAGGTAAAACTTCCTTCCTTTTATTTCAATCTTTGTTCATCTTATTCTCGTTGCTTCATATTATTCTTGGACTGTTTTAAGGGCTGGAACTTTTGATTAAAATCTACCCAAAGGTGGAGGGGTTAATCACCCTTTCTTGAATCTTATTCCTAGCTTAAATCCTTGTGTTTCCCACTTGTTTTCTCTTTTTGCCCCTGTTTTGGGGCTGATTTGGGACTGTTTTAGGGCTATTTTTCAACATCTAAACTATGTGATTTGAAGTTATAAAAGTGGAGGGCTTAGCCACCCTTCCTTATACTTGTTTACTAGCTTTAATCTCTTTATGATTGTGCACTTTTATAGCTTAATTTCAGCACTTTTTTTAGGCTATTTAGGGGCTGTTTAATTTATTTCAATAATTTTGTTTTCAATATTATGTTTGTGTTGTACTAACCAATTAATCAACTTTACATAATCATCTCTGCAATCTCCCTCCATTCTTTAATTATTTTGATTAAAAAGTTGTGAAAAATTAAAATTGTTATTCAAGTATAAGAGCAAAACTTTCTATGCTTAATGGTTTAATCTCTTAGGAGGTTCACTACCAAAGGCATAAAACTTTCTTATGCTTAATGGTTTAATCTCTTAGGAGGTTCATTACCAAAAGCATACATCTCTCATATCTTGAAGCACAATCTTTTCATTTTCATTTCTCTTTATCGCCAGTGTGTTTACTTTTAAGGGACTAATTGACCCTTGGAAATCACCAAGGAAAGTGTCATTATCACTTATTATCAAGTTTGGATTTCAAGTCATTATCACTCACTGTGGGTTTTTCTAAGTCATCATTACTCTTTTGAGTTTGACTAGTCCTTGTTGCGCACCTTCAGTTTGACTTAAAATCCCTTATCACTTGTAAATGAGTTTGACACTTCCTTTGTAATTTCCCCCGAAGAAAATAAGGTTTGTTTCTCGGGTTAAGTTGATGCTTGTTTCTCTTTATTGTATATTGATCTTAGTAGACATAGATATCATTTTTGCACAAACAGGGGAAAAGATAAAGAAATGGAAAGGTAATAAAAAAAAGCTAATAAAACTGGTTAAAATTGGATTACAACCGACATAAAGAACTAACAAGATTGATTGGAGTCGGTCGAACGTTATACCGAGTCTATTGTTTCAAGGCTTGTCTTACATCAATTCATGATATCTTGATGAACCTTAAAGTGTCTCTACTTCCCTTCTTGAATTCACTTCATGATAGGAGGGAGGGGTGGTTGTTACTCATTGCATTTATTGATCTTTGTCCAAATTGTATCTGAAATCATAAAGTAATCAACTTGTTAATTGAGGGTTTTGGAGATGATTTCAACCCTCTCTTGAGTATTTCTATGATGGAGAAGGGTAAAAGGGACAAACATGGCTAGGAATACCCTGCCTGTACTATTTCACCTCAGGCGCAAAAATAGATTTCTGCAAGAAAACAATACACGATTGGATTTATTTGGGGATCGACTGGATCGTATTATGGGTCGGCAAGGCTCCAATGAATTGCAAAAAAAAAAAAACACTTTTGGTTGAAAGCAGTGATGAAGGGTGAAACAAAACAATCCCAGCAAGGCAGACATAGTAATTCCTGAGGAGCATCGAGCAATCATTCCATATTATTATTGTAATAAATTAGACAACCCCCTTTCATTTATTTTTCATTCAGAATTGTAATAATTGTTTATTCAGACACTTGGACATTTAGACCCTCCTTCGTGAGGACAAATATGTAATAAATTACATGTCTTCCAACCCCACGTCTTTCTCCCTTTTATTTATTTGCTTATGATGGTTAGCATAGGGACATAATATTTTCAAATTAGTATTTCTCATGACTTGCATCCATTCATTTTGCATACATAAAAGTTCGACTCATCATATTATTCAAATGTCAAATTTAAACTTCTTGCTTGAATACATGCGCTATCACATGTCTTGAATTGACTCGCATGCCATGCTAGTAGCCGAGCTTATTAATTGCATGTTGTCTGTGTTGCATTAGTCATATTCCATTAAGTAAGATCGTGCATTTTTCTAACTAGTTTCTCTTTTGACTTGGAGTACGAGGGATGAAGGCTATTCACTAAAATTGGGATACTTTGACTAATGTATATATGAGATCACTGTTTCCAGTGGTGCATATTCAAAACACGTTTTTCAAAACGAACAATAAATCAAACATTCCAACTTTCTGTGAAATTAGTCTATACTTGTATGTTAAAAATAGAATAAGAACATATACTGTACATAAAAATCACATCATGATTAGTAGAGGCCGATCTTTGATTGGGTGAGTGGGGTGCTCAATTAATGATCTTCCCTCATCATACCTAAGTTCTTGAACCAAGACACGTTGGTAATGATGGACTAATGGCCTTTGGCATGAGTCACGGGTTTCCTAAATCCCCCAAAATAAATATTTAGGTGGCGACTCTGATATCTAGCAAAGCAGTCCATTTTTGGCATTTCATTCAAAACATTGATTTTCCAAAAGAAATTGTCAGATTTGGACTCTTTTTGTGTTTCACTGTTTCACATTGCACTTGTGAAATCAGATTCAGAACCACACAAGCGGAGTCTGAACTGTAAAAGGCTATTCATTCTTCCGAAAAGGAGTGCGAAAAGCCAAGTAATAGCCATGCCAGGCACTAAATCAATAGAAAACTCGATGTCTCAGTGAGGTGGTAAACTAGTAAGATCGTCAAGAAAGACATCCGAGTATTTGCAAACTACCCTTTGTAACTCAACCCGAACTTCATCACCCTTACCACTCAAGAAGCTAGCAAGAAGGCAACTAAGTTCACTCTGCCCACGCGTATCATATATCGGTGATAAGACTCTATCCATCCGATCCCCCAAGAATAAAAGCAATCACCACTTGAGGTACATACAGTAACCCTCTAACGGTAGCAATCTATAACAGCCCTGTATGACAATAACTAGTCCATACCCAAGGTGACATCAAAACTAGACATATCAAGCAATACGAATGAAAAAGGTAATCGATGACCGACAACCTCAATGTCACAACCCCGACACCCCTGTTTCAAGATAACCTCACCACCAATAGCTGACTCTACACGAATAGAAGATGATAACTGTGCCAACTCCAACCCCAACACTGATGCAAATGTAGACGAAATAAAAGAATGTGATGCACTCGTATCAATTAATACATTAGCAACTGAATTGCAAAGCAAGAAGGTACCTCTCACTACTGAAAGAGCAGGTACAAGATCTGGCGCTGTAACAACGTACACGCACCTAGTAGGTCTCTGCTCACCCCTCGGAGCATATGCCTAATGCACGGACTAAGCCGAAGAGGCTCCCTGATTGGCCCTTGAGGCTTGTGCTGACTATGCTGGCTAGTGACTCTATGTCTACCTCGAACCAGATGCACCAGATGTGCCACCCAGCTATGGGCAAAACCTCTTCATGTGCCCCGCCTACCCACACTAATAGCAAGTGAGCGGCTGGCCTCTCCATTGACTCTGGCCCTAAGAACAAGCCAAAGATGATGCTGCTCGCTGCCCTTCTCTTCTCTACGGGCAAGCTGGAGACTTGTGGCCCAACTAACCACATTTGAAACAAGTGATGTCTCCCTGACCACCCCTCCTAAAACCTGAACTCGGTACTGGAAAAGTGGACCTCAACTGAGCTCCCTGGCACGACCGAGGATTAGAACCCCTCTGCCTCTTATTGTCCCCTTGACTATCCTAGCTCCTCATAGAGCCCTTCATCCTCTCTTCCTCTGCTTGCATAATAGTCTCAAGATGGGCTGCCACCTCCACAAGACGCCTATAATCTCTAATCATGTATCCAGACACTCTAAACATGAGTTCGGTCCTCAACCGCTTCTCAAACTCCAGACAACAATGCTCCTCAGTTGCCACAAGTTCCGGTGTAAACCACGACAAATTGGTGAATGAGGCCTCAAACTCGGCCACTAGGGTGTTCAACTACACCAACTTAGAGAACTAATCTCTCAACTTCTCCCTAACAGTGGGAGGGAAAAACTTGTCTTGGAAGACGTCGACAAAAGCCTTCCAAGTCCCTCCAATACGCCCTCGCACATACTTCCACCATTGACCCGCGTCTCTCTTCAGCTGGAAGGACGCCAAGGTCACTCTCAAACCCCCGTCTTTGATGCCGAGCACCTCAAACATATTCACCATCTGTTCTAGCCGCTCATCTGCTTTCAGTGGCTCCTTGGGATCTCCCAAAAACTCATCCGAATTCGATTGGAAAAACTCCCTCTTCAGAAAAGATGGCCTTGCCTCAATGACTTGGGCCTGGACTTGATTCTCAGCCTTGAGAATGTCCATAGATTCCTACAAAGCTTCGACCATTTCGCGAGCTAAGGCGTCCATGGCCTGTTGAGCAACCGATTCAGCCACATTGGCCTGACCAACCCCTTCCTTGTCTGCTAGAGTATTATTCGGTATGGGCACCTCGTGCCTTCTAGGCCAACCATGCCTACTACCACCACGTCCATGTCCTGACATCCTAATAAAGGTAAGAATAGGTATTAGCACATTTACAAATGTGTCAAAGCTAACTCACTCGGGTCCTAATGCGATGGACAACAATAAATCACTCCATATAAGCATGTAATCACATGAACACATTCAAATTTCCTTCCTAGATAATGGTCGTCCCGCGGCGTTGCTAGAGTTCCAATTAGAAACAACAGTGATCAAGTGCTCTTCTAATACGACTTCTAGAAACTTGTGGACCCAATCAACATCTTAGGAACTAAATCACATACCCATATAATCATATAAGTATGTTATCACATAAGCACACAATACATAGCAACATCTCAACCAAACGAGACAGACCCATTGTAGTACTAACCATTTCCCACGTACCCAAAGTATTCAAACCCAGTACGCTCTGATACCAAGTTGTAATGCCCCCAAAATAATACAATAAATCCAACTCAGAAGCGGAAGAATAATAGAAATAAGATACTTTCATTCGTCAGAGTTCTTTTACAAAAGTTAACACATGCGATATACATTCACAAATGTTCATCCTGAATCTACAGTATGTGTTGCCATGTTAAGAGAATTAAAACTAAACATATAGTCATATACCCTATAGGCTTACATCTTTCCAAGTCATTGCTTGGTTACACATAAAAAAAAAATGAGCCTAGCTCAATACAAGTTAAGCGCTTGCCTATACAAAAGAACATAACAAAATAAAGAAGCTCTTGCTCCTGAAAGTCCTTCCAAGCTAATGTCATGGCAGAGGCATGTCACCAACACCTGAAAATGATTTTCCCAAATAGGGTGAGCCAAAGCCCAGTAGGAATAATCTAACATAATATATGAGATTTAACAAAGTTACAAGTACAGTCTGCATATACAATGCCAGTGACAAAACATTTGTCTTTCATACAATCAAAAGGTACCAAGTTCATATCATATTTCATTTTCCTTTAATTCATTTCAATTCATGAGCCAATTTCATTATTTTTCAACAAACCAACTGAGACTACAACTCAGTGGTTCTACAATCACATAATTTCCACACAAACACTTGAATCTGCGATTTTATGAAAATTTCGTCCGCGTGATCGGCACCCATGTATACAAAAGATTTCAAGACTTTCACCCAGGACACTCCGACCAACAAAATTTCAATGGAGTCCATCCCTTATCTCCTTCCAAACAATGGAGTAAATCCCATTTTTCCCTCCCAAACATCATACATATACAATGTATTTAACATATAGTCATCTTCAATGACAACCAACAATAGATTAGTTTTAATTCACCTAATCCTCATGCAATTTCTACAACAATCATAGCTCTCATCCATCGATAGCCCAATATAGTTATTTCTAAACAAGTATTCAATCTCAAGACAGATAATTTATTCAAAATTTCCATAGGTGAGAGGTAATACATATCTAACTCCACCATCCATTTCAATATCCATCCAATATCATATTTACAATATCAATTTCATTTATTTATACAAAATAAACATTTGAAGTATTTAAGGCAAACTCCCAATTTTCCAAACTTCAAACGGAATGCCAAAATCAATTATGTTGACCCAATATAGTCTCATATTCAATCCCACACTCATTTAGTTATACATTCACCAAAAACCCCTCTTTTATTTCACACCCAAACCCTAGGTTTGTTCAAATTACTCCCAATCCACCATTGTTACACAACAACAAATAACTAAGCTAAAATCCATATGAAAGTGTAGAAAATTCCTACCTCAAAGAGAGAAAACAAGCTCAGCAAGAGTGAAACTTCAAAGATGCCCAAATCCAACTCTATTAAGACCAAAATGGAGATCTTGAGATGATCTACCTTTTTATCAAAGAGATTAGGGTGAAGAAATCACTAAAACTAGGTGAAAATGTAGAGAGATATAGAGTGAGTGTTTTAGAGAGAGAGGGTCCCAACTTTAGGTTTTAGGGAGAAAAGACCTGAAAAAGTGATGTAAAAACCCATTTTCGCGATCTGATATACACAAAGTCCGCTCAAGTGGAAAAGTTGGCGCTCGAGCGTCAGACACAATAAGTTGTTCCGCTCAGGCACAAGAAAGGTCGCTCGAGTGCCAAGACACAATGAACAAGATGCTCACCACTCGAGCGCAAGAAGTGATGCTCGTTCATGGAAAACACACATCTAGTAGTTTTATAGACGACAGACCAACGCTCGAGCGCCCACCCGCTCGAGCGTAGAAAACGCCACTCGAGTGTAGAAATCACTCTCCCAGTACTTTTACAAACTTGCAAAAGTACTAAGTGTTTGCAAAGCCCGTTTGAGCGCAAGAAGTGCCACTCGAGTGAAGGACCAAAATTCTGGGCAACACAGGGTTTGAAAAACAAGCGACCAACCTGGCCAAACGAAACCACAACAACCCAAAAGCCAATTTCAAAGAGGCACAAGGGAAGAAAGAGGTAAACAACAACATGAAAGTATTAAACCCGAGTCTAAAATACCACAAGAGTCGGGTCAAAACTGGGATCGCTATAACCTCCCTCTTTACAGAATTTCGTCCACAAAATTACAAACCACATTTGAAAACCATGTTTTGAACAAATTTCCACAATGATTACAAATTAATTTTCAACACCATGACCCATCCACCGGTCACTCAATCCCATCACATGATGAACAAATCTCAATATACATCTCAACATACATTTCCTAAAGTTTTAACCGATCTCAATATAGACTCCATATTTCCAAAACATATTCAATGTTTATAATAAATTCACATTTCCCAAAACTTAAACAACCTATACAATGTTCATGTTAAGCCTGCGTTTCCAAAACATTTTCAACATATACAATGTTCTTATATTTCAAAACATATACAATGCTTTTACTTTTCATTAACATAGTCAAAATATCGATATGTCAAATGCCAACAAATAAGTCTAGATATTTCTCTCGGACTTCTGATTCATGCTCCCAAGTTACTTCTTCAACCCGTGATGTTTCCACAATACCTTAACCAAGGGAATCATCTTGCCTTGCAGGACTTGGTCCCGAGTATCCAAGACCCTCACCAATCTCTCCACATATGAGACATCCTCATCTGCCTCTAGGTCGGTCCAATCCAACACGTGCGATGGATCTGCCTCATACTTCCGAAGCATGCTAATATGAAATACATCATAAACCCCAAAAAGTTATGGCGGCAATGTCAAACGGTAAGCAACCTCTCTGATCCGCTCAAGGATCTCAGAAGGCCTAATAAATCGAGGAGACAACTTCCCACCCTTTCCAAATCTCATCACACGCCGCCTAGGTGATATTTTCAAGAACACATGGTCTCCCACCTCAAAAGACAAGGGTCTCCTCTACGGTCGGCATAACTTTTTTGATGACTCTGAGCAGTAATCAACCTCTTATGAATAAGTGCCACTTTCTCCATCGTTTTCTAAACCAACTCTGGACCCAACAAAGGTGTATCACCCACCTCGGCCCAACACACAGGGGATCTACACGGTCGACCATACAAGGCCTCAGACGGTGCCATGCTAATACTCAATTTGAAGCTATTATTATAGGCAAACTCCACTAAGGAAAAGTGCCTCTCCCATGATCCCTTGAAGTCAAGGACACAACTTCAAAGCATATCCTCAAGGATCTGAATAGTACGCTCGGACTGCCCGTTAGTTTGAGGATGGTACGCAGTACTAAAGGTAAATCTAGTGCCCAAGGCACTCTGCAAGCCCTACCACAACCAAGCTGTGAAACGTGTATCTCTATGCGAAACAATCGTCACAAGAACCCCGTGGGTCGTCTCTGGGCTTTGACATTCACTCATGTCATTTCATGACTTCGAGCTCTGTCAAAGAGCGACAACTGTAGACACCCCATTTTTGACCACCCTTAAGACTTGGGCGCTACTGATGGTTTACTTGGTAATGAAAGATGTGCAGGGCAAAGGTTCGATTTCTTTGGCAAGAGGAAAGTCAAATCCTAACCTCACACCCCATTTTGGACCAAAGCTATTTTGGATGGTTTTTAGACCTTAAAACCCTCTCTTTCAAAATATTTTCGAAATAAAGTTTCTACGATGTTCCGAGGCTTGCATTTCGGTAAATGTTGCACTTTTCGGTAAACCGAGCGAGGACAAAGTGGAAATGAATGAAAGAGAGATGAAATCTCTGAAAAATCTTTCAAAACACCTTATCTTGGGGTTTGAAGTTGAAGAAAAGAGGAGTGGAGGAAAGAAACCTCATTAAGGAAGAAGATGGGCATGAATCGCTAAGAGAGAGTCGGGCGGCCCTTGCTAAATCAGGCCTATCTATTTGCACCCTTGGAGTTCAGCTATAAGGCCACCACCGTTGGAAATAATATTTTCGGAGCTTCATTTTGCACTCAAGAATCTCCTAAAGCCAAGTCCGGATGGGGGAGATATGATTGGTTGAAGTTGGGCATCATTCCGGTTGGACCGAAACTGAGTAGCCTTCACTAAAAGAGGCATAACTTTTTGTCCAATTGGAATTTTGATGCAAGGTATCCACCATTTCAAATCTTACTTCCGGGGCTTCATTTTAGACACAAGAATGACCTGAAAATGAGTTCATATGAAGGAGTTATGCCCATTTGAAGTTGGACCTACAGAGCAGAATTTGCAGTCGGCTACAAATGTGCACAGTCGGCCATGGAAGTGGCCGATCGGCCATCGCAAGTAGCAGGTCGGCACCAAAGATGGCCGGTCAGCCAAGAGTGACCCAAACTCAGAAGTTTTGAAGATATTTCCCCTCCGGCTGTTTCCAGCTTTCTCCAGCTGTCCCAATTCAGATATTTTCGACCTAAAGCCTTTCTTTTGCTATATATGGATGCCATATCTATTGTTTTAAAGGTTAGAACATTTTTTAAGGCTTAGAGAAAATTTGAGAGCTTCTCACTCTGAAATCCTCTCTCTCTTGAAAATTTTCAGACCTAAATCTCTGCCTCTCTCTCTATAGTTCACTCTCTCTTGCCCTTCTATGCATATAAGTGCATAGAAGTTGAGAAATACGACTAGTTTGCCTTGGCATCCTTCATTAAAGTTGCATATCTATGGGCTGAGGTCCCTTGGAACTTATTTTTGGGCTGTTGCAAGGTCATTTCAGCCAACAAAGTGGCTGTTTTGCTGCTGTGCATCAAGAGGTATATCTCTCCCTTTTAGCTTGTCTTGCGTACTAGCTTTGCCATAGTTTTCAACTACTTTGGGGCTATTTTTGGGGTGGTGTTGAACTACAAAACCTCTGTTTTTCCTCTGTCTTTTAGTACTAAAAGTGTTGGTTTCAGCCTTGTTTGGCTAGGGGGTGTTTCCTCCCTTTTGCTCCTTGGCTTGTAATGCCTTTTGAGCCATCTCTCAAAGCTTTTCAAACAACCACTTTTTGGCCTTTTAACCACTAAAATCTAGGGGATTTTCAGTAACAAAAATCTTGTGTTGAGGTCTCGAATGGGAGTGGATAGCGTCCTCTCCTTGTCTCTCCATGCCATGCCTTGTTAGCTCTATAAAGTAGCATCTTTGTGTGGCTTATGTTAGCTCTTTTCAAGCATGTTTTTGTGACTTTTAGGACCTGATATAACTCTGTTTTTAGCTACTTTGGTCACATCTTGCATGCTTCATGTGCTTGTAGTGTAATCACACTCATTAGCCTAGTGTATTTGGCGTTTTGGCCCTTCATGCTAGCTTTTCTTGGCTATACTCCATACATGTTTTAGCATTATTTGGACATGCTTTAGGACTGTTTGGGTGTTCTTGGACTTTTGGTGCTTGTATTGCATAGCCATAGTGCAAGTGCCTATGCTAGTTTCAAGCTTTGATCCTCCTAGCATGCTTCATTTGTGACATGTGCATGATTTGGCATCATTTAACATGATATTTTAGAGCATATAGCATTTCCATCTTCTCACTTCTTTCACTCTTTTAGTGCTTTTAAGGGTTATCCCTTTGTGCCTCACTTATGGCCTAACTTGTATGCATGCATGCCTTGGCTTTTGAGCTCCTATCTCAGCATGTTTTGGTCTTCGTTTTGACCTACTTGAGCTCTATCTATGGTTGGTTCAATCATTTGTGCCATGTATTGTATGCCTCTTGTGTAGTCCCTTTTGGTTGTCTTGTGCCGTAGGCCTTCTAACATGCCATGCTTGTATTCCTTGCATGATATGTCATCATTTCTTACATGATTTCAGTGCTCGTACCTATGCCATGCCCTCATATTCATCACTTCTTCATTGTGTTTGAAAGTTGACCCTTATGCCTAGTTGATGAGCCATCACATGAGCATTTGTGCTTGCCCCTTTTGTGCCTAAGTTTTGGTGCGTTGGCCACTGTTTTGGAGCCTCTTAGGTCTGTCCATATGTGGTTTAAGTCCATGGAGCATTGTATTGCATGCCTCTTGTATGATGCTCTTTACTAGCTTTGATGTTCTTGGCCTCAGAACATGTCTCGCATGCATTGTTTGCGTGGTAGAATCTTATGCACGTCATTCTAGCATTGGTAGAATTGCATGTTGTTTGTATGTTGTCTTTGCATAGTGTTTGGATTGGATGTTAATCCAAACACGAGAAATGAGAGATGTTTCATACTTGAAGTGATGAAACGCGCCTCATTTCTTTGTCGCCGACCCTCTTGATCAAAACATGATAGAGGTATAGGCTCATCGAGTCCTATGTGTTACTTGTGCATTCATCGACATTGTGCAAGATTGACTCTTTGACTCTTTGGCTTGAGATGCGTGATTGATGGCTCGAGAGCCGAGCACGGCACTCCTTTGAGCTTGAGACATGATAAGGAGTTTTGTTCCATACACATTTCCTTGCAAATACACTGCCATGCCTCTGTTTGTGCTCTATTGCAGCAAAAGGAGAAATTGTGCGAAGCAATGGCCGACCGGCCATCAAAGCTGCCGACCGGCCATCAAAGCTGCGATCGGATATCAAAAGCGGCTAATGGCCATCAACTCTAGCCACTGGCCATCCACTCTGGCCGAAGGCCATCCCTCTTGGCCGACCATCCCTCATCATGTTCCTAAGGTGGGTCAAAAGCATCTTGGAAGTTGGCACAATTTTTAGAAGTCCAAAAGAGTGCAAACAGAGGCATTTAGAGGCAAGATAGTGGATTTTCGGGAGGACGCCAATGAGCATGCATGTCTCCCTTGCCCGCGAGGCCATTTCACTGCTTATGATTAGTCTGCGCGATTAGTCATTCAATTCATTGTGTAATATCTTAACTAGCTTAGTATAGCTATTTATTTCAATTCGGTTTTTTAATAATTAATTAGCTTAGCATAGTTAATTAGTTGATTTGTAGTAAGTAGCTTAGCTTATTCTTTCGGACCCTCCGTCGAGAGGGAAAATGTTGTAATAAGTGTCTGTGTGTCTGTGAATGTCTTCCAACTCTGCGTCTTTCTCCCTTTTACTTATCAACTTTTGATGGTTAGTTTAGGGTATATTTCAATAGGCATACTTATGCTTCGCATGCGTGCATCATTCATTCATCTTGCATGCACCGGGCTCGGTGCATCATTCAAACTGCATTGTATTTCAATCCCTATTTGAATACATGTATCGGTTGTAGCATTCATATGCCATCTAAGATAGCCGAGTCTACTTAGTTGCATTTTGCATATGTTGCATTAGGCATTGTTGACATAGCTAGGATCATGCATTGATTACTAACTAGCATCTGTTTTGGCTTGGAGTACACTATGAGTGTTTATGCTTTAGCATCCCTGCATAAGATGTGTATGTTGCCATGAGGCTATTTGCTTAGTTGACAAACTGCATGAATGCCTATGGATGAAGGCTTTATTACTTGAATTGGAATAATTCATCAAATACGAGTTTTAAGCTCACTTGAAGTGGCAAATCATCATGTTTTCTTAAGGCCACTTGAGGGTGGCAACTCCACATTTTAGCCTACTTGCGAGTAGCAACTTCAAACCATTTTCGAAAAACGAACATGAGATGTTTTGTTCCAAATTGAGTGATTTAGTCTATACTTGTGTGTTATGCGCATCACGTAGTAAGTTAGATTAATAATCTGAATAAGAACACATGTGTTTATAAAAACAACATATCATGTTAGTAGAGGCCGATCTTTGATCGGGCGAGCGGGGGTGCTCATTTCAGGACCTTCCCCTCTCGTACCCAAGTTTCCAAGCCGAGGTAACTTTGGTGATGACAGACACGTGGCCTTAGACACGAGTCAGGGTTTCCTAAATTTCCCAAAACAAAATATTTAGGTGGCGACTCTGAAATCTAGCAAAGCAGTCCATGTTTGGCACTTTTTGATTAAAATCAATTTTCGAAAATGATTTGCCAGATTTGGACTCTTTGGTGATTTATCAGTCTTACATTTCACTTTGTGAGATTAGATTCAAAAAACTGTGATAGGAGTCCGAACTGTAGTAGCTATGAACACGATTCGCGCCCTCGTGCACGGAGCGAGTTCGGGCAGTCTACACATGCATTGAGATGGTCGGTTGATGGTCTTGGATCCAATGATGACCCTCCATTGATGTTTTGAAGTGATATGGAGTGGCACAGTACATACATACCCTTGGGAGACCCTCCATTTCCTCTATCCTATGCTTTGTTGCAGTATGGTGTCACAGCACACCAGTGGCCGGCAACCTCCCATTCATGGCCGGCAGGTGGCCGGTAGTAGCTCCTCATGGTCGGCAGGTCACTGGTGCATTCCTTAGCTTTGATTTGGTAAGTTTCAGCAGCAAGTTCTTGAGGACACCCTGCAAATAGAGCCTCTGAAAGAGCAAACCGGAAGGTGTTTCGAGGCGAGAAACTAAGTGCGAGCATGCATCATTTTCTTCTTCAAATAGAGCTGGAGCAGCTTAGTTTAAATGTTTACTTGTTAGTTAGCATTTGTTCTTTGGTAACTTAATTAATTTGTTAATTAGTTAAATGTTGTAATAATTAAGTAGCTTAGTTTAGCTATTTCTTTATTGGTTTGTAATAATTAGTCTAATTAGCTTAATTAGATTAGTTGATTAGCTTAGCTTAGATTAGCTTAGCTTATTCATTCGGACCCTCCATCGAGAGGGCACATTGTTGTAATAAGCGTGCGTGCGTGCGTGCGTGCGTGTTTGCATGTCTTCCAACCCCCATTTCTTTCTCCCTTTTACTTACCGCTTCCGATGGTTAGTTTAGGGCATATTTCAATTAGCATACCTTATGCTTGCATGTTTGCATTCATTCATTCGTATTGCACGCACCGAGCTCGACGCATCATTCAAACTGCATTGTACTTCAATACACTTACTTGAATACGTGTTTCAAAGCATGTTATCAAGTGTTGTATTCATATGCCATTTTAGATAGTCGTGCCTATTTTAGTTGCATTTTTGCATGTGTTGCATTAGGCATTTTAACATAGCTAGGATCATGCATGATTTCTAATTAGCTCCTGTTTTGGCTCAGAGTACACTGTAAATGTTTCTGCTTTAGCATCCTTGCATGTGTGTAAGTGACTGCCATGTGCATGCTTGCCATGATGCTATGTGCTTAAGAGATTAACTGCATGAATGCCTGTGGATGAAGGCTTCATTGCTTGAATTGGAACAATTCATCAAAATGAGCGTTTTAAGCCCACTTGTTTGTGGCAAATCATGTTTTAAGCCCACTTGCGGGTGGCAAATCCGTATTTTAGCCTACTTGAGGGTAGCAACTTCAAACCATTTTCGAAGAACAAACATGTGATGTTTTGCAACTTGAGTGATTGAGTCCATATTTGTATAATGTGCGCATCACATAGTAATTCTAGATTAATAACCAGAATAAGAACACATATGTTTATAAAAATAACATATCATGTTAGTAGAGGACGATCTTTGATCGGGCGAGCGGGGGTGCTCATTTCAGGACCTTCCCCTCTCGTACCAAAGTTCCCGAGCTAAGACAACTTTGGTGATGATGGACACGTGGCCTTAGGCATGAGTCAGGGTTTCCTAAATTTCCCAGAACAAAATATTTTGGTGGCGACTCTAAAATCTGGCAAAGCAGTCCATGCTTGGCGCTTTTTTTTATTAAGATCAGTTTTCCAAAACGATTTACCGGATTTGGACTCTTTGGTGATTTATTTGTCTTACATTTCACTTTGTGAGATTAGATTCAGAACCATGATTGGAGTCCGAACTGTAGTAGCATGAACCCAAATATGCACCCACTCCGAAAGGGGGGTGCGCGGATGAAGTTAGGGCGGTCTACATCATACCCACCACGTTGTCACATTTGAGAAAAATACGCTAAGGAGTTTTTATTTTGAAGTGTCACATCATACCCGCCACGTTGTCACATTAGAGAAAAGTACACTAAAGAGTTTTTATTTTTATTTTTAAGTGTCACATCATACCCGCCTCGTTGTCACATTTAGGAAAAGTATACTAAATTATATAAATTATTAATTAAAATATATTTATAATATCATTAAAAATTATTAATTGATTTGATGATTTATTAATAAAATAAACGATTTGTTATGAAATTATAAATCTCAGGAGGTGAAATGTATGTTCTAAACTTACAAGGGGGATTTGTTTTTTAAGCAAATTTCAATAGGTGTATTTATAATTTACCTAATTTGAAATGATGGTTTCGCTTTGTGGACTCAATGTAGATGTTTTTGAACGATTACTACATATGTTAATATGTAATTTTAAATTAAGTTTTAAGAAAATTCTAAATCACATCAATGTGACACATCAAATAAATTATATTTAATATAATACCCGTTATGAAATAACAGTTATAGAATTTTTGTGAATTTAATCATTAAATTTATTTACATTAAATCCCATAAATACAAGATAAATTGCTGTTTGTTACGTGACAATGTTGATCTTGTATTCCATTAGCTCCCAATTTTTTTCTTGTGATCCATTTGGTCCTCTCTATTGTAGAAAAGACACAAGTGCCATTAGGTTAATCAAAGGCTACTTTATGTAAGGTTTTTATTCGGTGTATGCTTGAAACTTACCACGTTATGCATGTGGTTGGATGACTGTAGACACCCCATTTTTGACCGACCTTAAGACTCAGACGTCATCGATTGAGCGCTCGATGATGGTGCATGTTGTGCTCGTTTAAAGGATTCAGAGTTTTGGCTGAGAGCCTTGCTTCTGGGCCTCCGAACTCTTTGTGCTTTGGCTCGGTTTGTAGACCGAATCTTGTTTTCTCTTCAAAGTGGGAGGGAGTGGTCTTGTAGACCATCTCTTTCTGGTCGTAGACCACTTTTTGTGGTCGTAGGTCACTTTTCCCGTTTGGAGACTAGTTTCCAATTTTTGGAGCCTTTGGCCGCGCGCCTTGTCTCGGGACCGCTTAACGTTCTCCGTTTGGCTTGGTTTTTGAACCATACCTTGTTGCCTCTACCTAGAGGGGCACTGTGGTCTGGGAGACCACTTTTGTTGTTGCATACCACTTTTGATGCTTGTAGACTAGTTTTTGAGGCTTTCGGCCGCGTGCTTTGCCTCCCGATCACTCGTCTTGCATCCGTTTTGGTTTATTTTTGGTACAAACCTTGTTTTCCTTGTTTAGAAGGTGGTACAAGGGTGGGAGACCACTTTTTCTCTTTGGAGACCACTTTTGCTTCTGCCAGCCCATTTTCTGGTCGGATAACTTCCTTGCTTGGTCTTTGGGCCACATTTACTGGTCGGCCACCACACCACTGCATTGTTCTCATGCCCTGGACTCTCTCCCACCATGGCTGACCAGTTTTTGCTCTCAGAGGCCACTTGAAGTGGTTAGCCGACCACTTTAAGTAGCAGGCCGACCACTTCAAGTGGTCGGCTGCTTTTTGAAACTTTTTGGAGATATTTTCCTCCAGCTGGCACAGTTAGAGGACATTTGGGCTATCCTCCATACACGTGTACGGAGGGATTTGTTTGAGCCTTAGCTTCTCCAGGAAGCTTTGCCTTTTGGTTTCTATAAGAGGGAGGCTCCTCCACCCTCCTCTAGGTTCAGAAAAGCTCCCTTGAGTTATACATATAGCCTATATCTATACTTCTTCATTTTGCTCTTGCTTTATGTTCAAAAGTGTAGTTTTGTCTTGCTTTTTCACACAAACACACACTCAAACACCATCCTTTAGCTACTGAGGTGCTTAGGAGCTGGTTTTGGTGTTCTCGGGTTGCTTTGAGCTTGAAAAAGTTGCTGGAGTTGCAGTGGTAAAGTAGGTCATCAAGGGTGAGGCTTTAGCCCTTAAATCCCCCATTCTTGCTTAAGCTTTTAGCCCTTCTTGAAACTATTTTTAAGCTTAACTCTTAACTAGAAAAAGTTCTATTTTTGCATGCTTAAAATAGTTGTTTAAGGTCACTTTTTCATTTGGGGTGATTTACCCCATCTTAGGCCTTGTTAGGCCTTATTTTGAGCCATCCCTTTAGGTTCTTGTTGAACCCTTTGCATGACCTTTTTACCACTGAAATCCAGAGGATTTTCAGTGGTGGAAAGGTGGTCTTGGTGTCCTAAATAGGAGAGGGTCATCCCCTCTCCTTGTATTGTGTTTACTAGCTTCATATGCCTCATGTTTGAGCACTTTTGTTAAGCTTATGTTGGCCTTATCTTAGCTTGTATTTGTGGTTGTTTTGCTAAGGCATACCATTTTTTTTGTTTGGTTTGGTCACTCCATGCATGGTTAATACACTTGTAGTGTAAATCACAAAAACTAGCTTTGTATGCTTCATGAAGTAGCATGTCATTCTAGCTTGTTTTCTTTCCATTTCAGTAGGTTTTTGGTGTTGTTTTAGCATTCCATAACTATGTTTTGGTTTGGTTTGGTTGGCCCTTGCATGCTTCATGCACTTGTAGTGTAATGCCATGAAATAGCCTAACATGCATCATGCCTTGACATGTCATTTTAGCATGCTTTTGGCTTAGCTTAAAGAAGATTTTGTTCATGTTTTACCATGTTTAAGGTCTTATTTTGGTTGTTTTGGTCATGCATGACTTGCTTTGTATTGCCTTGGTTCAACCTAGCTTGTTAGCTTTATGTGTTGAGTCCTCTAGCATGCATTACTTGGACTATTTCAATGATTTGGCATCATCTATTATGTGATTTCAGTCCATGTTTCATGGCCATGCATTCACATTTGTCACACATTCAATGCGTTGGAGGGTTTGCCCCCCTTTATGCCTTAATATGAAACATTGTGTATGCCTTCATGCCATAGCTTGCAAGCCATTCTTTCAGTGGTTATTTGGGGTTATTTTGCCATGATATGACTCTGATTTTTATTGGTCGAGTCATCCCATGCTTGGTCTTAATAGGTGTAATGTAAACCACCTTATTTGCCTTGCATATTCCATGCTTCATGCCCTTTATGCTAGCATATTTTGGCCTACTTCCATGCATGTTTTAGACTCATTTTAACATGTACTAGGACTGTTTTGGGTTGCCTTGGTCACATGGTTCATGTTTTGTATGCTTGTAGTACAAATGCTCTTGCTTGCCTCAAGCTTTGAGCACCATAGCATGCTTCATTTGTGTTGTGTACATGATTTAGCATCACTTAACATGACATTTCAGATCATTTAACATTGCCATGTTCCTACCTCAATCATGCTTTAACTGCCTTTGAGTTTTATTCATTGTTGCCTAGTTTATGCCTTAGCTTGTACGCTTGCATGCCTAGGCCTTTAAGCCCTCATCTCAGCATGTTTTGGTCCTTATTTTGACCTACTTGAGCTCTACCCATGCTTAGTTCATGCATTTTTGCCATGTATTGTGTGCCTCCTTTGTAGTACTCGTTTGCTAGCTTCATGCTTTAAGCAACCTAGCATGCCATACTTGCGTTGTTTGAATGATTTGGCGTCATTTCTTACCTCATTTTAGTGCATTTAGTGTTGTTACACTTCCATGCTTTTCACTCTTTAAGTGTTCTTGAGAGTTGCACCTTAGTGCCTCAATTGGTGAGCCAATTGGCATGCATGTTTGTATGTGTTTTCGGTGCCTTCATTTTAGCATTATGGCCACTGTTTTGGCATGGCTGAGGTCTGTCCATTTCGGTTTAAATCCATTGAGTATGTGGTTTTCATGTTGTTGCATGCTTGGTGTATTGCATATTGTTGCCCTTGTTGCATTGCATTGTGCATGCATGCATTACATTGTGTTTGGAACCTCATGATTGCCTTGCATTGAGTATGCCATCTAGTTCTTAGCATTTAGCATTGTACATGCCATGTTATGCCATGCATTGTGTATGCTGGGTTGCTAGTTGCATTGAGTATGCCATATAGTTGCATGTTTGCATGATAAGGTGGCATTACATTGCATTGAGCATGCCATATTATGTGTTGCATTGTGTTTGGAATAGGTGTTAGTCCAAACACGGGAAAGGAGGGATGTTTCATACTTCAAGTGATGAAACGTGCCTTAATTCCCGGTCGCCGACGCTCTTTATCACACATGATAGAGTTTCAGGCTTTATGTGTTTACTTGTGCATTCATTTCCATATTGAATTGTGCAACTTTGCCTCTCGGCCATCACGCATGGAAATGCGCGATTGGTGGCCAAAGGGTCGAGAACCATACCCCCTTGAGTTCATCAAATGATAAGGAGGGTGGTTGTGCACACATATCTTGCAAATACATTGCCATGCCCTTTCTTGCTATCTGTTACAGAAAATTGGGATTCAGCAGCAATAACTGGCCGACCAGCCAGAATAACTAGCTGGCAGACCACTTTTCTAGTTTTTCAACAACCAAAAGTGGTCGGCATGTGTCTATAGAGACCAAAAGTGGTCGGCCACCCTCCCACAGGATTCCTGAGGTGGAGTTTCATCTTTCTGGAGCTTGGTGTAAAGTTCTGAGAACAAATGAAAACAGAGGCAAATAAAGGCAACACATTGGATTTCCGAACGAGGCAACCGGGCTTGCATGCATTCCTCTCCCTCCGAGGCTCCTGATTTACTACTTTCCTTAGCTGCCATGTTAAGATAGCATGCTTATGCTTTGGTTTGTACCCTTAATAGTTAATGCGTTAGCTATTTCAATTTGTTTTGTAATAATTAGTTAACTAGGGCTAGTTAATTAATTGGTTGTGTAATAATTAGTTTAATTAGCTTAGATTAACTAGTTAGCTTCTTATTTGGTCCCTCCTTTAAGAGGGCGCATTATTGTAATAAGCGTGCGTATGTGTGATGCATGTCTTCCAAACCTCCATTTCTTTCTCCCTTTTACTTAACCGCTTACGACGGTTAGTTTTAGGGCATATTTCATTTAGCATACCTTATGCTTGCATGCATGCATCCATTCATCTGTATTGCATGCACCGGGCTCGGCGCATCATACTAACTGCATTCTATTTCAATTCCAATTTGAATGCATGTATCAAGTTGCGTTTCATATGCCATATTAGGATAGCCGAGCCTATTTTAGTTCCATTTTTGCATGTGTTGCATTAGCCATTTTAACATGAACTAGGATCATGCATGATTTCTAGCTAGTTCTTTGTTTTGGCTCGGAGAACACTGTGAGTGTTTATGCTTTAGCATACTACATGTGTGTTAATGTTGCCATGAAAGCATGCTTGCCATGAGGCTAACTGCTTATTTGATTAACTGCCTAAATGCCTGTGGGTGAAGGTTAGATTACTTGAATTGGAACAATTCATCAACTCCCCGTTTTAGCCTACTTGCGAGTAGCAAACTTCAAACCATTTTCCAAACAAACGGATATGCAATGTGTTGTTCAAAATTAGGCGATCTAGTCTATACTTGTTCGCTATGCGCATCACATAGTAAGATTAGCTAATTAATCGGAATAAGAACACATGTGTTTTCAAAAACAAAATATCATGCTTAGTACAGGCCGATCTTTGATCGGACGAGCGGGGGTGCTCAATAAATGACCTTCCCTAATCGTACCCAAGTTCCCGAGCCGAGGCAACTTTGGTGACGACGGACACGTGGCCTTAGGCACGAGTCAGGATTTCCTAAATTTCCCAAAAATAAAATATTTAGGTGCCAACTTTGTATCTGGCAAAGTAGTCCATGTTTGGCATTTCTTTATTAAAAATTAGTTTTCCAAAACGATTTGCCGGATTTGGACTCTTTGGTGATTTATCGATCTCACATAGCACATTGTGAGATTAGATTCAGAACCGTGACTTTTGAGTCCAAACTGTGGTAGCTCAGAGAACAAAACGAGAATTTGCAGCCCTCACAAGGCGCGCACGGATACTCAGAGAGTTCTCTCCGAGAGCGCGTCCACAATGACCCATAACACAAATGTACACTAAGGCTTTTTATACTTTTGCTTTGTGGGTTGATGCATTGCACGTGACACACAGATCACTCTCCCCCTTCACTACCTGATCCGTCACGTTAGAGTGTCATATTTGGAAAAAATACACTAAAGAGTTTATAATTTTTTTAAAGTGTCACATCATATCCGTCACGTTGGAGTGTCATATGTCATGTTTGAGAAAAGTACACTAAGGAGTGTTTTATTTTTTTAGAGTGTCACATCATACCCGCCACGTTGTCATGTTTGAGAAAAGTACACTAAAGAGTTTTTATTTTTTTTGAAGTGTCACATCATACCTACCATGTTGTCACATTAGGGAAAAGTACAATAAAGAGTTTTTATTTTTTTTAGAGTAAAAGTTTTTGAGTGTCACATCATACCCGCTACGTTGTCACATTTAGGAAAAGTACACTAAGGAGTTTTTAATTTTTTTAGAGTGTCACATCGTTGGAGTGTCACATTAATACCTGCACATTAGATTTTTTTTTAGAGTGTCACATCATACCCGCCACATTGTCACGTCTGAGAAATGTACACTAAGGAGTTTCTATTTTTTTGAAGTGTCACATCATACCTATCACGTTGTCACATTAGAGAAAAATACACTAAAGTGTTTTAATTTTTTTTAAGTTTCACATCATACCTGCCACGTTGTCACTTTTAGAAAAAGTATACTAAGTAGTTTTTAATTTTTTTGAAGTGTCACATCGTTGGAGTGTCACATTAATACCTGCTACATTGGAGTATCACATCATACTTGTCACATTAATAAAAGGGTATAGTTGTCTACCAAAACACTACCAAAATAAAAAATAGGACCACACAGAAAGAAACTCTCCACTAATACGACTTAACTGATCAATAAAAAAAACTTGGGACTAATTGGAGTAATTGTTTATGAGATGGAATTTGTTGGTAAATATCCCTTTCCCATATAATTATATATTGAATTTAATAGTTTTAAATGTGTTTAGATTCTCTAAAATTGATCATTTTAATTTGAAGGATAAATCACAAATACATCTTGTGAGATTTATATAAAATATAAATTATCTCATGTGATTTGAAAAATTATAAATACTCTAATGTCATAATTTTTTATTTAACATTATTAACTAAAAAAATTAAATTTATAACTACTCTCATATATAATAATAAAATTATCTAAATTATTAATTAAAATATATTTATAATATCATTAAAAATTATTAATTGATTTGATGATTTATTATTAAAATAGACGATTTGTTATGAAATTATAAATCTCAGTAGGTGAAATGTATGTTCTAAAATTACAAGGGCATTTTGTTTTTTAAGCAAATTTCAGTAGGTGTATTTATAATTTACCTAATTTGAAATGATGTTTAGCGTGTGTGGACTCAATTTAGAGTCGAATTTAATTACTCAAATATGATATTGATGTAAAAATATATATATATATATATGATAAAAAAAATTGGTAGTTATATATTTGAATTATATTTGTTTAAAAAAATAGATAATTATTCTTAACAATATAATTGTTATTAATTTTTTTAAAAACAAATGTGATTTACTCCAACGTGACAACGTGGCGTGTATAATGTAACACTCTAAAAAAAATATCACTGCCCATGGTGAAATAAGCAAAGAAGAGAGGGAAGAGTAGAGAGATAATATGGGATTGGAAATTTGGGAGCTCGTTTTTGGTGTGTGGAAGAGAGGGAAGAGTAGAGAGACTATATGGGATCGAAAATTTGGGAGCTTGTTTTTGGTGTGTCTCAGTCACTGCATGATCATAGTTACAGATAAACTACGTTGATATAGTCTGGACACAAACTGATTTTCGATGCTTTTAGGTAATGGAGGTGTTAGCCCCAAGGTTATTCAAGCTTAAATTTCTATTTGATTTTGATTATTGACAAATAATTTTGAATTCATTTTGTTAATTAAAGTTTTCAAAATAATAATATGTGTTCGTCTTGATTCTAAATGATATATAACTCTAGGGTATCATGTTTCATTAATTTTTGGGTCTTAAAAAAACATGAGCATTAGCTCTTGGTTGCAAAAGTCTATCTTTGCCTAACACAGGTCTAAGGGTCGACACCAGAGCATAGGTCAACACCAGAATAACCCTTAAGAGTATTAAGTGTTCTAGAACAAAGGGTCGACAGCAGAGAGAAGCTGAAAAATGACTAAGTGTTCTAAATGCAAGGGTCGACACCAATAGCAGCAAGGGTCGACACTAAAAAAATAGTATACAATTCAGCCACAAGGGTCGACACCAAATGAGATAAGGGTCGACGCTAGGAACACTTGTAAATCAACTTAGGAAAGAAAAGACAGAGCAAAGGGTTGACACCTAATATGCAGGGGTCGACACCTTTATGTCTAGGTTGCAAAAACCCTAGCCGCCATCTTCCAACTCAATGAGGGTCTTTGTGGCATCATCATCAGACAAATCTTATTCTAATCAAAAGGAACTTTGGGACAACAATCTCTGACTTAGTGGAGGAAACATTCTCCACCCACATCACTCCCAAGATCAGAAAAGGAAAAAGCTTGGAGACAACATTATCTCCATCCACCAAGTTTTGAATCTCAAGCATTGGCATCACCTCTTTTGAGGAAGCTCCATATCCAATAGTCAAATAATAGCCTGTACCACCCATGCTCCATTGCCAAAAAGCTAGAAGCTTTCTCCTTGCCCAACTGAAACGGCTAGAAGACCCACATGTGCGTGTTTTCTGCTCCAAGCTAGAGAGATGAAGTGAAGTCTATAAAGATGGAGTCCTTTTCTAGATCTGTATACAAGAAACTCACTGCAACATACTAAGTATACAGAGCATCATTTTCAACCTCTGAGATTCCACTTTTGTACTCCCATTTTCATATCTAAATGAGTCCAAAATTTTCTTCTGAGCTTACACTTTCATATCCATCTTTTGAGAGATTGTATTTGTCAAAGAGGACAGTTGAACCTCTTTTTCTAATTCCTTAGTTTCTGAGTGAAACACTTGTAGAGTGAGGCATTTAGTTGAGAGATCCTCGACAAATCAAAGTAAGTCCTTTGAAAAAATCCACAAGTTGGGTGGTGCATTGATTCATAGTGAAGAAATTCTCAAGAAGGACTCTTGAGGAGTGGACGTAGGCCGGTGAGCCAAACCACTATAAATCCATGTGTTAAGCTCTTCTTTCCGCTCCTTTTATTTTCTGTGAATCTATTGATTATCTATTGCATTTAATTACTTAAGTCTTTTGAACCTTATTTTTGGACCAAATTTTTAATAACTCAATTCACCACCCCTCTTGGGTTGCTTTCTTGTTTAACAAGAGCCTTTAGGGTTTTATATGCACACAGATGTGCAACGCCATTGTCATTCTTCTCTGTTTTTTCGTAAGGCAATTTCACAAAAGCTTCGTAATTAATTATCTAAGCAAAAAAGTTTTGATTCTCTCTTCTCAACACGCTGGGTAAATCACTCCGAAGATTTAAATAATTTATTTCATAGAATTTTCTTGATTTAGTCAGTTCATTAGAATTATTAATTTCAACCATTTATTTCATAGATTTTTCTTGATTTAGTGCAGTAAATAGTTATATAATGAGTTTATAACGATGTAATTATAGAATTTATAACGATATATAATAACTTTAATAGTTATAGAATTTTATTGATTTAGAAAGATGTAATTATTATTAATATATAATAATATATTCCATATAGAGGAAGTTACCCATAAATCTTAAATGGTGATCGTGTATTCCATTTGGTCCCAAATTTTTTCTTGTGATCCATTTGGTACTATCTATTGTGGAAAAGACACAAGTGCCATTAGGTTAATCAAGGGCTACTTTATGTAAGGTTTTTATTCGGTGTATGCTTAAAACTTACCATGTTATGCGCGTGGTTGGGTGACACACAACACAAAAGTACTCTAAGGCTTTTTATACTTTTTGCTTTGTGTGTTGATGCATTGCACGTGACACACAGACCACTCTCCCCCTTCATTACCCGATCTGTCACGTTAAAGTGTCACTTTGGGAAAGTACACTAAAGTGTTTGTAGTTTTTTTAAAGTGTTACATCATACCCGTCACGTTAGAGTGTCACATGTAACGTTTGAGAAAAAAGTGCACTAAGAAGTTTTTAATTTTTTTTAGAGTGTCACATCATACCCGCTGAAACGCCTCCAAAATTATACAATAAATGTAACCCAAAACATGTATAAATAACTACATGAATCAGAGTGTAATGTCCTTTCATTTCATAGATTTAATGGTACAAAAGAGTTTAGCATAAATAAATGCCCTATAGGCTTACTCCTTTCCAAGCCTTGGCTGGGTTACAACAAACGTGAGACTAGCTCACACAAATAAAGCCCTTGGCTACACAAAAGAAGCTACAACAAAATAAAGAAGCTCTTACTCCCAAAAGTCCCTCCAAGCTATTACCTTGGCGGAGGCATGTCACCAACACTTGAAAACGATTTCCCAAATAGTGTGAGCCACAGCCCAGTAGGAATAATCTAACACAATATATAAGATTTAACGAAGATATAAGTACAATGTGTATATTCAATGCTTATGACAGAACATTCGCATTTCATATAAAATCATAAAGTACCAAGTCATTATCTTATTTCATTTTCCTTCAATTCCTTTCAGTTCATGAGCCAATTTCGTTATCATTCAACTACCTAACTGAGACTACAACTCAATGGTCCTCCAATCACACAATTAACACACAAACACTTTAATCTGTCATTTTACGAATATTTTGTCCTTGGGATCGGCACCCGTGTATACACAAGATTTCGGGACTTTCACCCTAGACACTCCGGCCAACTTAATTTCAATCTCCTCCATCCCTTATTTCCTCCCAAACAATGGAGTACATCTCATTTGTCCTACCAAACGTCATACATATACAATGTATTTAAACATAGTCATATTCAATGACAAGTAATAAGAGATTAAGTTCAATTTACTTAATCTTCACGCAATTTCTACAACAATCATGTCTATCCTCCACCGATAGCCCAATACAGATATTTCTAAATAGATATTCAATCTTCTCAATAGATAAATTATTCAAATTCTCGTGGGTGAGACACAACACGTGTCCAACTCCACCATTCATATCAATAATCATCCAATTTCACATTACCAATGCTAATTTCAATTATTTATACAAAATAACAAGTTTGGTTCAATTAGGGCAAAATTTCCTTTTTCCAAATATCAACCCAAGTACCGAAATTAATAATTTTGACACAACATGACCTCATATTCAAATCCCATACCCATTTATTTCACATTCATCAAAAACCCCTCTTTTCATTTCATGCCCAAACCCTAGGTTTGTTCAAACTACTCCCAAATCCCACCATTGTTAGACAACGACAAATAACTAAGCTAAAAATCATATGAGAGTGTAGAAACTCCCTACCTCAAGAAGAGAAGACGGGCCAAGCAAGAGTGAAATTCTAAGGACATCGAAACCCACTTCTACTTGGATCAAAACGGAGCTCTTGAGATGCTCTACCTTTTTCTCAAAGGCACTAGGGTGAAGATCCCAATGGATCTATGTGAAATAGTAGGGAGAAGATGATTTTTAGAAAGAGAAACTCAAGATTTAGGTTTTGAGAAAGTTTTAGAGAGAGAGGAATGAAAAAGTGATATAAAATGTCATCTTCACAAATTGTTATACATGCAGTCCGCTCGAGCGTGGAAAGTGACGCTCGAGCGTCAAACACAACATTCTGCTCGAGCACAAGAAGTGATGCTCGAGCGTAGAATACGCACTTCCAAAAGTTTTGCAGACGAACGACACCGCTGGTGTAATGACCCCAAAATGCGTATAGAAGGTTATCCTTATTTAATTACGGGTTAATGTGTTTGCCATTGGAATTGAAGAACTATCCGTCGAGTTATGTCTATGAAACTGGAGTTGGTGACCTTACCAAACAATCTGAAAATATTTCCCTATCTGGCGCTCGAGCGTGCTTTCAGGGTTTCCAACAAATTTTGCAGACGGCCTGAGATTCTGGGAGTTGTGATTTTTCGCTCGAGCGGGGGAGTTGACGCTCGAGCGGACATCTTTGTTGGTTTTTGCGCTCGAGCGTAAGGCTGGGCGCTCGAGCGAGTCTCCAAGTTGAGTTGTATTTCTGAGGCACGTGGGTTCGTTTTTGGACATTTTTATTAGTGTATTCGGAGCTTTCTTATTTTATTTTGGAGTATTGGTTGAGGTGGTAATATGATGGTAAAGCAAGATTGGACCAAAAGCTTTAATTAGAATAATTTGTCTGCGACCAGCCATCACTCTTTTGTCCTTTTCTTTTTCCACACTTTGAATTTATATGTGAGGTTAGAACCAATGGAAAGCTTATTTCTGGGGCTTCAATTTGGACACAAGAACGACCTAAAACGGAGTCCGGATGGGAGAGTTACACCTGTTTGAAGTTTTGGAATCTGTGCTGAGGGCAGGTCCGCTCGAGCGGGATTTTCGGGACAGCAGCTTTAAAAACGAGTTTTTGAGATCTTTTTCCATATTTTCTTCTTCCCTCTTCCTTCCTCTTTGCCTATGTCCGAAACCCTAGCCCCAAATCCTTGAATTCATTTACTTTGATCACAATCCACCATGGTTTTTGGCATCAAGGAAGGAGAACAAGAGAGGATCAACGTTTTTACCCAATTAGAACTTGGATTTGTGAAGGCTTCTTCTCAAACTCACCCCTTTGCTTGATTATTGAGGTAAGGGTTTGAATACTCTTCAATATTTGCATCCATAGGTGGATTTGTGACATTTTATTATCTAAATACAAAAATTTCCATATTTAGAGCATGTAGTGTATAGTATGAGATTTGGGGTTTTATGGTTTGAAGATGTTGGGAGTTAATTGATGGATTAAAATGGTGGATTATGAGTCCTAGGTGTATAATCAATGGAAAAGTTGGAATAAAAAGTGTTGGGTTAATAAGTTTGATTATTTCATGAAATTTCAATATTTTCTTGGAACCCTAGGTTGATTAAGGATGATAACCAAAGATTTGGCCCAAATTGAAAGTAGGATAATGAAATTGAGGTATTGAATTATGTATGTACAAGTTTAATTGGAATTTGGTGATACTTGGAAATTATGTTTAAAATTTGCGAATAAACTTTGTTATGAGCATTGTGAATCATGTTTTAATGAGAAAGGAAATTGGAGGAAAGGTTCGTTAATGATGTGGATGATGTAAACTTGGTTATGGAATGTTGAATTGAGCTTTAGCAATTTATTTTGAATTATGTTGAATTATAAATGGTGTTAATGAACTAAATGGTGTTGACTGTGTTGGACTATGTTGTGTTGATTACGATTGAATTTAATAGACTATGATGAATTATGTTTGAATTACGTGAATTGTGTAGGGTCAGCTATAGGGGCGGACCAAGCACCTGAACACTGTGAGTAATAGTACTCGATGTATCTTTAACCGTTAATAATTATCGTTATATCCCTCGTCGTAAAATTATGTTGACATGTATGCTATGTAAGAAATATTGTGAAATTATGGAAACATCAAAAGAGTTTGAGAAGTTAGGTATGCCATGTGAGAAACAGTGTGAAATTATGAAAGCATCAAAAGAATTTGTGAAGTATGAATTTCCAATTTGTGAATTATGAAATGATGTGGCCGAGGGCCATTTGTGAAATATGAATTTCCAATTTGTGAATTATGAAATGATGTGGCCGAGGGCCATTTGTGAAATATGAATTTCCAATATGTGAATTACGAAATGATGTGGCCGAGAGCCATTTGTGAAGTATGAATTTCCAATTCGTGAAATATGAACTTATGTGGCCGAGGGCTATTTTGTGAAATGTGAACCTCTGTGGCCGAGGGTTATTTGTGAAACATGAAGCCATAAGGCCAAGGGCCGACTTGTGAAATTGTGAAATGTGAATCTATGAGGCTGAAAGCCAACTTGTGAATATGAAGTTAAGAGGCCGACGGGCCAACTTGTGAAACTAAGAATCTAAGTTATGTATCCAAGAAGCCAAGGGCTGATTTGTGAATATATGGACCCATCAGGCCTAGGGCCAAATTGTGAAGTTGTGAACCGACAAAGTTGTTCTGCCAATGAATTTAATTGAGTATTAGCGCATTCAAGCGGAATAAGAATGCACGATAACCAAATGGAATAATGATGCTTGGGTATTCTGAATCATATTGCTTTGTTACTAATGAATCAAGACTATTGTGAGGTAAATTGTTCTGTCCCTACAAATAATATTGTGATGGCACATGTACAATCTGTGGAGTATGCTATATTTATTGCTAATCATTGTCGAAACTGACTACGTTAACTCATGTAAATGATTGAAAGGATTTGTGTGCCTCTGTATAACCTTAAGACTAGTCAATCCTGATAATATCTGAAGTTATTCTGCTCTCTAGGTTGTCCCAAGAACTACTGATATAATATATGCTAATTCATATGTATATGTTTCTGGGCCTATGATCAATTTGTATGTGTAGACCTATGGCTATTCTGTATATATTGGGCTTAAAGTCACTCTGTTAAGAAAACTGGACCCATGATTGTACTGGAAATAATTATAGAATGTAATCAATCACATAGTTTTGTACTTTATTATGCAAGTTGATCATTACATTATTCCTGTACTATTATTCACTGAGTTTCGCTCATTCTGTATTTTGTCCATTTCTATAGGTAATCAACCGGGAGTTCAGTCCTAACCTTAAGGCTTGTGTTTCTCTTGTCAACTTTGATGCGTCCAGGCACCACCTAAAGCCGTGCATTATATAAAGTTTTGTGGAGTTTTGATTTATGCTTTGGACGTCTAATTATGGTTGATTGTATATAATTCCTTCTTCATTAATATTTTTGTATACGCCTATTTAATGGGTTGAGTCGAGGCATATGTGTGTAAACTTTCTCTATAATATTTACTTAGTGTGATGTTGAGATCCTGGCATGTTAGGAATAGCTCAATGGATGTTATTCTATGTATTTTATATTATTGAATGCTTCCGTACAAGCCCCACATGATGTATATATAATAGGATTAGTGTCTATATTCGAATAGGTCATGCCCAAACTTTTAGGGGCGGGTTTGGGTCGTGACAAGTGGTATCAGAGCACGAGTTGCCATCTCACACACGAATCCATTGAGCTTTAGGATGTCTAGCAAGACTTAGGCGTCATGCATAACATTCTGAGAGTAGATCGATGGCAACGTTAAATGTATAAGTTGTATTTGTTATTTTTGATGATTATACTCTATGTCTGTTGCATATTCCTTTATATAGATTGGTGAATAAAGCAAGACATGCAGATGGGATCAAGTTAACAATGTTACACTGCAGAGGTGTGGTAAGAATTTGAACTGATCGGTAAGTCAGTTTTTATATAAATGGTTAGATACAATGTGTGTTATCGGTTGATCATTATCTGTGGGAAATGATGGCGATATAATTGTGCTGTTTTACACCTATTTGAGTAAATTGATTAAAGTTTAAGTATTGGATATGTCTAAGATTAAAGGAAATGTTATATGTGTGTTACCTTCTGGCCTGTTATGTCTCCCATGCTGTAACAATGATTAGATCAGTAATTCTAAGAAGCTACTGTATTGGAATATTTTGATAAGATGTGTTTTATGTAATAATTGAGGTTGTGTTAAGTATGATCAGCCATAAGAAAGAATTCTGCATATAGTGATTCTTTTAAAATTGCGAATTTGCTTTTGGCTGACGATTTCAATAGGCCGAAAGGCTGTTCTGGGTCGAAAGGCCGTTCTGATTATTCTGGGCCAATAGGCCATTCTGTAATAGTTGTAATACTAGACTAAAGGCCGCTCTGAAAGTAAACCAATATCAGACTCACTATTGGATCTCATGTTTCTGTGAATGCACTGTTGTGCATTGTGAGCTATGTTTGGGAAATTGGTTATTGACCTTGAGACAGTATGCAAGTAATATGATTTTGTGAACTAAGGAAATTACTGATGACTTCTGCTAGGGAATTATTGATGGTGTCTAATGGGTATTGTTTATGTGTACTTGGGATGTGATTGCGAGAATCTGTATTCTGTACTCTGTACTCTGAAATCTGCAATCTGCAATCTGAAATCTATAAAGTGTAATCTGTTCTGTTTATGTGTAACCTGTAATCTATAATTGAGACTTCTTATAAGAAACAGTCAAATGACATGCGGAACCCCGTTTATGATATGTGTCTGTCTATGTAGCACTCGCAAAACAATAGAGAATCATTAACGAATTTGATATCACATCTAAATGATTGATATTTTGATAAGTTACTGCAAGAATTAGAATCTTGTTTCTGTGAAGTGATAATTTATGATTGAGGAATCATTTCTGTGATATAATTCTGTGTGGATATTACAAATTGTCGAACCAATCCCTATTTCGTATTTAAAGGCCCTAATGTAAATTGGTCTGCATGACACTGTGAAATATTTGTATGAAAATTTGTTCAAGGCTTGTTCCTTTAATGTGATCTATAAACGAGTGATTTATCGATATGAAACTTATGCGATCCGTATTATTGATAAATGTCATACCATCAATGAACTTGGGTACTTCCGACATAGATGAATAAAGTATGACCTTGTGTGAGTTGACCATGGGCCTAAATATATGATATTTAATGAAATCCATATTGTGGGTTACAAAATGCTTTACATGATAAGTATTTTTTGAAATGATAAAAATGTTATGAACTTCCGATATGTTTATGATATGATAAGCTTTCTGACTAATTGCTCCAAATTGACTAGATATGCTATGAAGCTCCGAATGTTCAGGATGTGACAAGTTTCTGAAAGAGATATTTTGCTATGCATGAAAGAGTTTTCCATTTGATAATTAATTGTGACCATTAAGGTTTCATCCGTATTTGAGCCTACTGATAATCTATTCTAAATATGTCTTTTCTTAATATGGGATTTGAGTTATTATTTGGAGTCTGCTAGAAATCTACTTTGAACTGATAAGTTTAATTTTGATATGAGCAAAGAGCCCCAAAAGTTTGAGCGTAAGCTTGGACGCTCGAGCATAGAATACACTCTTCCAATATTTTGCAAGTGAGAGTCGGCAAATCTCGCTCGAGCACAAAAATGGCTGCTCGTGCGGAGGAGCAAAAATCTAGGCAACAAAGGTTTGGAAAAACAAGCAACCAACTTGTTCCAAACACACAACTACAACCCGATAACCAAAATAGGGGGAAGACAAGGGAAACAAGATATGAATAACCATTCAAAACCATACAAACCTGAGTCTAGAATACAACGAGTGACGGGTCAAAACTGGAATCGCTATACCCGCCATGTTGTCACGTTTAAAAAAGTGCACTAAGGAGTTTTTTTTTTTTTTTTTTGAAGTGTCACATCATACTAGTCACGTTGTCACATTAAGAAAAAGTATACTAAAGAGTTTTTATGTTTTTGGAGTAAAAGTTTTTGAGTGTCACATCATACCCACCATGTTGTCATATTTAAGAAAAGTACACTAAGGAGTTTTTAATTTTTTTTGGAGTGTTACATTAATACCTACCACATTGGAGTATTTTTTTTAGAGTTACCCGCCACGTTGTCACATTTGAGAAATGTACAATAAGGAGTTTTTATTTTTTATTTTTTTAAAGTGTCACATCATACACGCTACGTTGTCACATTTAGGAAAAGTATAGTAAGGAGTTTTTAATTTTTTTGGAGTTTCACATCATTGGAGTGTCACATTAATACTTGCCACATTGGTGTGTCACAATAATAAAAGGGTATAGTTGTCCACCAAAACACTACCAAAATCAAAAACAGGACCACACGAAAAGAAACTCTGCACTAATAGGACTTAACAGATCAATAGAAAAAACTTGGGACTAGTTGGAGTATTTTTTTTTTTTTTTTGAGATGGGATTTACCGGTAAATATCCCTTTCATGTTACCCATAAATCTTAAATGGTGATCTTGAATTCCATTTGGTCCCAATTTTTTTCTTGTGATCCATTTGGTCCTCTCTATTGTGGAAAAGACACAAGTGCCATTGGGTTAATCAATGGCTACTTTATGTAAGGTTTTTATTCGGTGTATGCTTTAAAACTTACCACGTTATGCGTGTGGTTGGCTGACACACAACACAAAAGTACACTAAGGCTTTTTATACTTTTTGCTTTGTGGGTTGATACATTGCACGTGACACACAGACCACTCTCCCCCTTCATTACCCGATCCGTCACGTTAGAGTGTCACATTTGGGAAAAGTACACTAAAGAGTTTTTAATTTTTTTAAACTGTCACATCATACCCGTTACGTTGGAGTGTCACATTTCACGTTTGAGGAAAGTACACAAAAGGAGTTTTTAATTTTTTTTAAAGTGTCACGTCATACCTGCTACGTTGTCACATTAGGAAACAGTATACTAAAGATTTTTTATTTTTTTTGTAGTATAAGTTTTTGAGTGTCACATCATACCTGCCACGTTGTCACATTTAGGAAAAGTACACTAAGAAGTTTTTAAGTTTTTTGGAGTGTCACATTAATACCTGCCACATTGGAGTATATTTCTTTTAAAGTGTCACATCATTCTCGCTACGTTGTCACGTTTGAGAAATGTATAGTAAGGATTTTTTTTTTTTTTTTAAGTGTCACATCATACCCGCTACGTTGTCACATTTAGGAAAAGTATACTAAGGAGTTTTTAATTTTTGTGGAGTGTCACATTAATACCTACCACATTGGAGTATCACATCATAATTGTCACATTAATAAAAGCGTATAGTTGTCCACCAAAACACTACCAAAATCAAAAATAGGACCACACGGATAGAAACTCCCCACTAATAGGACTTAACAGATCAATAAAAAAAAAACTTTGGACTAATTGGAGTACTTGTTTATGAGATGAGATTCATTGGTGAATTTAATAGTTTTAAATGTGTTTAGATTCTCTAAAATTGATCATTTTAATTTGAAGGATAAATCACAAATACATCTTGTGAGATTTATATAACATATAAATTATCTCATGTGATTTGAAAAATTATAAATACTATAATGTCACAATTTTTTATTTAACATTATTAACTAAAAAAATTAAACTTTTAACTATTGTCATATATAATAATAAAATTATCTAAATTATTAATTAAAATATATTTATAATATCATTAAAAATTATTAATTGATTTGATGATTTATTAATAAAATAGACGATTTGTTATGAAATTATAAATCTCAGGAGGTGAAATGTATGTTCTGAAATTACATGGGCGATTTCTTTTTTAAGCAAATTTCAATAGGTGTATTTATAATTTACCTAATTTGAAATGATGCTTAGGATTTGTGGACTCAATTTAGAGTCAAATTTAATTATTCAAATCGAATATTTATGCAAATATCTATATATATATATGTGATAAAAAATTGGTAGTTATATATTTGAATTATATATGTTTAAAAAAATAGATAATTATTCTTAACATTATAATTGTTGTTAATTTTTTTAAAAACAAATGTGAATTAAATATATAGCTATTGATGTCCAGTCATCTCAATATTTTTCATCAATATATAATCAACGAATCATTAAAAGATGAACGATTTTTTATCACTAAGGTTCGCCAAAAAATTGGCTCATCGAATCTGAACGTTCTCTTAATTTGGATGCTAATTTGAGAAATTCTAATAATTTTTAAAATTATATTCAATGGTTAAAATTATTTTAATGATATTGATTAATAATAAAATGTATATTTATTGGTCTAGCCCAGCCTCAACCTCAGCCTCAGCCTCAATAGGATTATTTTTATCATGACCACCTATTATCAAATGAGACCATTAAAAAAAAAATAATCCTACTGAGGCTGAGGCTGAGGCTGACCAATGGCACTTGTGTCTTTTCCACAATAGAGAGGACCAAATGGATCACAAGAAAAAAATTGTGACCAAATGGAATACAAGATCACCATTTAAGATTTATGGGTAATTTCCCCTATATGGAATATATTATTATATATTAATAATAATTACATCGCTCTAAATCAAGAAAATTCTATAATTATTAAACTCATTATATATCTTTATAAATCGTTATACATTCTATAATTACATTGTTATAAATTCATTATATAACTATTAACTACACTAAATCAAGAAAAAACTATGAAATTAATGATTGAAATTAATAATTCTAATGAACTGACTAAATCAAGAAAATTCTATGAAATGAATGATTTAAATCTTTTGAGGGATTTACCTAGCGTGTTGACGAGAGAGAATCAAAACTTTTTTGCTTAGATAATTAATTACGAAACTTCTGTGAAGCTGCCTTACAAAAAAACAGAGAAGAATCACAATGGCGTTGCACATCTGTGTGCATATAAAACCCTAAAGCCTCCATTACCTAAAAGCATCAAAAATTAGTTTGTGTCCAGACTATACGAATGCAGTTTATCTATAACTATGATCACACAGTGACTGAGACACACACAAAAAACAAGCTCCCAAATTTCCAATCCCATATAGTCTCTCTACTCTTCCCTCTCTTCCACACACCAAAAACGAGCTCCCAAATTTCCAATCCCATATTGTCTCTCTACTCTTCCCTCTCTTCTTCTCTCATTTCGCCATGGGCAGCGATATTGAAGCTTCAAACTGTATTACGCCTGGGTCCTCCTGTTTGCAGAGTTTAATGAACTGCAGGAAAGCTTGTGTGCACATAGTAAAGATAGAATGCATGAAAATGAAACAGTGGTTTGGAAATTGTTGCAACACCATGGCAATGTTTCTGAGAAACAAATGGAATAACATCAGGGGCTGGGCCAAGGCACTGTTGCGTATCATTGTGTGGTTCTCAAAGAATACTTGGACCAAAGTAGGTGACATTTTATTTCTTCAATATTATTCATAGTGTTTTTTTTTTAAATGATTAATACAAAGAGCTAGTCTTATTCTTGTATTTAATAGATGAAGGAAATCTTTACAATTGATCGAATGGTTGCCATTTTAGCACTAGGAATGCAGATTATAGCGATTCCGATTTTAACCCGACTCTTGTTGCATTCCGGACTCGGGCTTTTAGTTTATGAATGTTGTTCATTGTCGTTTTTCCCTTTAATCCCCCTTAAATTTGGTTATTGGATTGTAGTTGTGTGTTTGGAACAAGTTGGTTGCTTGCTTTTCCAAGCCTTTGTTGCCCATATTTTTGCTCCTCCGCTCGAATGGCCATTCTTGCGCTCAAGCGGCCTTTGCAATTTTTGCTTCTCCGCTCAAGCGGCCATTCTTGCACTCGAGCAGGCTTTGCAGACTCTCAGTATGTTTGCAGACCTACAAATACTAGATGAGTGTATTCTACTCTCAAACAGCATTTCCTATGCTCAAGCAGGTGGACACTCGAGTGGCCAATCTTGAGCTTGAGCGATGTCCTTCGTCTGTAAAACTTTGGAAAGTGTGTATTTTGCACTCGAGCATCACTTTTTGCGAGCGAGCGTCACTTCTTGCGCTCGAGCGGAACAATGTATATGATGCTCAAGCGTCACTTTTCACGATCGAGCGGATTGTGTATAAGAGATCGCGAAAATGACATTTTACATCACTTTTTCATTCCTCACTCTCTCTCTAAAACTTTTCAAAAATCTTGATCTTGAGTTTCTCTCTCTAAAACTCATCTTCTCTCTACTATTTCACCTAAATCCATTGAGATCTTCACCCTAGTGCCTTTGAGAAAAAGGTAGAGCGTCTCAAGAGCCCCGTTTTGATCTGAGTAGAAGTTGGTTTTGCGTCTTTGAAGTTTCTCCTAAGCTTGAGGTAGGGATTTTCTACACGTTCATATGGTTTTTAACTTAGTTATTTGATGATTGTGTAACAATGGTGGGCTTTGGGTGTGTTATGGACAAATCTAGGGTTTGGGTTGTAAAATCAAAAGAGGGGTTTCTCAATGTATGTTGTGAAACTGGTTATGAGGTCAAATATAAGGTGGTATGGTTATAAAATGGTTAATTTTGGCCTTGGGTTGATATTAGGAAAAAGGGAGTTTGGCCTAAAATGATTCAAATATTTATTTTGTATAAATAAATGAAATTAGTGTTGTAAATATGAAATTGGACGAATATTGAAATAGATGGTGGAGTTGGATATGTATTACTTCACGCCTTTGGAAATTTTGAATAAATTATCTGTCTTGAGATTGAATATCTGTTAAGAAATAACTATATTGGGCTATCGGTGGAGAATAGCTATGATTGTTGTAGAAATTGCATGAGGATTAGGTGGGTTAAACTAATCTATTGTTGGTTGTCATTGATTATGACTATGTTTTAAATACATTGTATATGTATGATGTTTGGGAGGTGATAGAGGATGAACTCCATTGAAATTAAGTTGGTCGAAGTGTCTTGGGTGAAAGTCCTGAAACCACGTGTATACATGGGTGCCGATCCCGTGGACGAAATTTAGACAAAAAGGGTGCCTTGGTGAAAACTGAGGCACCCTTTATGGCACGCTTGGTGAAAACAAAGCCCTATAAACGGTCAGCTTTCTAGCATGCTTTTCCAAGCAAGCCTCCGGCAAACCGTTCAGGAAAAGCAGACGACAAACACGGTGTTCTAGGCGCACCAATGCAAATGGAATGCAAAGAAGCACATAAGTGTAGACAAAACAACATATCATGAGTTAGAGTCAAGTTCTCTAAATCCCCAGTAGAGTCGCCAGAAACTGTAGACCACCTGAAACTCCACTTCGCGCGCGAGGGCACGAATCGTAGTTCTAGCTACTACAGTTCGGACTCCTGTCATGGTTCTGAATCTAATCTCACAAAGTACAATGTAAGACTGATAAATCACCAAAGAGACCAAATCTGGCAAATCGTTTTGAAAAATCAATTTTAATCAAAAAGTGCCAAACATGGACTGCTTTGCTAGATTTCAGAGTCGCTACCTAAATATTTTATTTTTGGGAAATTTAGGAAACCCTGACTCGTGCCTAAGGCCACATGTCCGTCATCACCAAAGTTGCCTCGGCTCGGGAACTTGGGTACGAGAGGGGAAGGTCCTGAAATGAGCACCCCCACTCGCCCAATCAAAGAATCGGCCTCTACTAACATGATATGTTTTTTTTTAAAACACATATGTTCTTATTCCCATTATTAATCTAGAATTACTATGTGATGCGCAGAGCATACAAGTATAGACTAAATTGCTCAATTTGGAACAAAACATCTCATGTTTGTTTTTCGAAAATGGTTTGAAGTTGCTACCCTCAAGTAGGCTAAGACGCAGATTTGCCACCCTCAAGTGGGCTTAGAAAACAACGTGATTTTGCCACTCCGCAAAGCGGGCTTAAAACGCACATTTCGATGAATTGTCCCAATTCAAGCAATGAAGCCTTCATCCACAGGCATTCATGCAATTATAGCAGTTAAGCACATAGCCTCATGGAAAGCATGCTAACATGGCAACATACACATCTCATGCGGGGATGCTAAAGTGTAAACACTCACAGTGTACTCCGAGCCAAAAAAGAAGCTAGTTAATAATCAATGCATGATCCTAGCGATGTTAACAATGCCTAATGCAACACATGCAAAAATGCAACTAAGTAGGCTCGGCTATTCTAAGATGTCATGTGAATGCAACTAGATACCATGTATTCAAATTGGTATTGAAATACAATGTAGTTTGTATGATGCGCTAAGCCCGGTGCATGCAAGACGAATGAATGATGCACGCACGCAAAGCATAAGTATACTAATTGAAACATGCCCTAAACTAACCATCGAAAGATGGTAAATAAAAGGGAGAAAGACGTGGTGTTGGAAGACATTCACACACACACGTACACTTATTAAAACATTGTGCCCTCGCGACGAAGGGTCCGAATAATAAGCTAACTAGCTAATTAAACTAATTATTACAAATCAACTAATTAACTATGCTAAGCTAATTAATTATTACAAAACCAAATTGAAATAAATAGCTATACTAAGCTAGTTAAGATATTACACAACGAATTGAATGACTAATCGCACAGACTAATCATAATTAGTGAAATGGCCTCGCGAGCAAGGGAGACATGCATGTTCGTTGGCGTCCTCCCGAAAATCCACTACCTTACCTCTAAATGCCTCTGAATGCACTCGTTTGGACTTCTAAAAATTGTGCCAACTTCCAAGATGCTTCTGACCCACCTTAGGAACATACTGAGGGATGGTCGACTGAGAGGGATGGTCATCGGCCACTTTTTATAGCCGATCGACAGACTTGATGCCGGTCAGTAGCTTTGATGGCCGGTCGGCCACTGCTTCCTGCAATTCCTCCTTTTTGTTGCAATAGAGCACGAACAGAGGCATGGCAGTGTATTTACAAGGAAATGTGTGCACAACCACCCTCCCTATCATTTCTTAAGCTCAAAGGAGGGCGGTACTCGGCTCTCAAGCCACCAATCACGCATCTCAATGCATGATGGCCAAAGAGGCCAAGTTGCACAAATCAATATCGATGAATGCACACAAATAACACATAAGACTCTATGAACCTCCACCTTATCATGCATGATCAAAGGTGTTGGTGACCTAAGAAATGAGGCACGTTTCATCTCTTTGAGTATGAAACGTCCCTCGTTCCTCATGTTTAGATAAACATCCAATCCAAAACACTATGCAAAGACAACATGCAAACAACATGCAATGCAAGAACATGCAAACAACATGCTATTCTACCAATGCTAGAATGACATGCACAAGATTCTACTATGCGGATAATGCATGCATGGCAATCTTAGAAGCTAAGGCCTCAAGGCAAATGAAGTGCATCACACATGAAGCATACACTACAATGCTCGAATGATCAAACTGCATATGGACATATCTAAGATGCCCCAAAACAGTGGCCAATTCACACCAAAACTTAGGCACAAAAAGGCAAAGAACAAATGCTCATGCAATGGCTCATCAACAAGGCATAAAGGTGCAACTCTCAAGAGCACCTAAAGAGTGACAAACATGGAAGTATGGCAACACTAAATGCTCTGAAATATCATTCCAAATGATGCTAAAACATGCACATATGACAAATGAAGCATGCTAGGAGGCTCCAAGCTTAAGGCTAGCGAAGGTACTTGCACTATAGGCATGCATAACAAGCACCAAAAGTCCAAGGACACCCAAAACAGTCCTAGAGCATGTCAAAATAATGCTAAAACATATATGGAGAATAGCCAAAATAAGCTAGCATGAAGGGGCAAAGCATCAAGTAAGCTAGGCCAATGAGCATGGTTACACTACAAGTGTAAGAAGCAAATGAAGGATGCTCTAACCAACCAAAAATAGAGTTGTATTATGGTAAAATAACACCAAAAACACACTGAAATGGTAGCCCAAAAGCTTAGGCAAGATGGCATACATAATGGTTCATATTTAAGGCATAAAGCACCAACCCTCCAAAGCATTGAAAGAGTGAAAGATGTGAAGGCATGACCACACTACACACACTGAAATCACATACCAAATAATGCTAAATCATGTAAATGGCCCAAGCAATGCATGCTAGTGACTTGGAAACTCAAACCTAGTGAACAAAATTGCACTATGGCTATACAAAGCAAGGCATGCATGACCAAAAACACTTAAAACCGAGCTAGAGCATGGCAAAACATGGGTAAAATCTTGTTGGAGTGCAGCCAAAAACATGCTAGAATGATGGTCCAAAGCACGATGCATGTTAAGGCTATAAGGAGGATTGCACTACAAGTGCAAGGAGCATGCAAGAGGTAATCAAACCAAGCCAAAATAGAGCTATATCATGTTAAAATAACATCAAAAACATGCTGAGATAAGACCAAAACATGCTAGAAAGACATGCTACTTTGATGAGCCATTAACACAAGCAAACAAAGGAAGAGGATGGGGGACAACCCCCACCTATCTGAGGCCTCAAAACCACATTTCCACCACTGAAATTCCTCTAGAATTCAATGGTGAAGAGGCCAAACAAAGGTGACCCGAAGGCCTAAAAGAGATGGCTCAAAACAAGGCCAAATAAGGCACAAAAGGAGGTAGACCACCCCCAACACCAAAGAGGCCTCAAACAAACACTTTAAGCATTTGAAAATGAAACTTTTTACACTTGAAAGTTCAGCCAAAAGAAGCATGCAAATAGGGCCAAATAAGCTATGAAAACAAAGCTTTAAAGAGGTAAGAGACTCACCCTTGAAGAACCTCTTTAGCACAGCAACTTCAGAGGCAAAAACCAAGCTTAAACCACCCAAATGCAACCTCCAAGAACCTCAGTTCAGTAGTGAAGGTGTTTCACTAGGTGCTTTAGTGCAAAAGTGTGAAGAAAACACACTTTTGAGCACAAACAAGTGCAAATATAGAGAGAGATGGAGAAATACAGAGAGATATATATGTTTTGTATCTCAAATTTTTAGAACCTCTAGAAAGGGAGAGGGACCTCCCTTCTTATAGAAATCCAAATCTCAAGCTTGTTGAACATGCTTGACGCTTGTTACAATCCCTCCATACACGTGTATGGAGGATGAGTTCTGTGCTCACCAGCTGTCACAGCTGGCAACAAAACATCTGAAAAGCAAATAAAAAGGTCTCGGCCAAAAGGTATGGCCGACTGGCCAAGAAAGGTGCCGACCTGCCATCAATGATGCCGACCGGCCACCACTGATGGCTGATGGAAAGAAGGAAGGGCCAATAGGCATGAGGCCTGGCCGATGGGTTGTAGGGCTGGCCAAAAAGCCACCCCCTTCCCTCAGAAACAAAGCTACTAGCTCTTGGTCCACAACCAAGCACAAAATAGATAAGTTGAGACGCTTCAAGGCAAGGCGTGTAGCCGAGACCTTCAGAAACTCAAAACGAACACGAGTATGGATGATCATTGAGTGTTCAAACGATGACGTCCAAGTCTTGAGGACGGTCAAAAGTTGGGTGTCTACACTCACCCTATTTGGGGAAAACCATTTTCAGGTGTTGGTGATATGCCTTCGCCAAGGCAATAACTTGGAGGGACTTTGAAGCAAGAGCTTCCTTTTGTTGTATTTTCATTTGTATAGCCCAGGGATTTATTTGTATTGTGATAGTCTCCATTTTGTTGTAACCAAGCCATGACTTGGAAATATGTAAGTCTTTAGGGCATTTAAATATCGGTTTAACTTTCATTCCTCTTTACTACTCGTAGCACATGTTGTAGATTCAGGATGAACTATTTATGAATGTATATTGCATGTGCCACTTTTGTATATCAATTCAAGTTAATGAAAGTTTATTATTTCGATTATATTGTCTTTCATTAATTGTATTGGGTTAGATTATTGTAATTATTTTCGAGGTGTTACACTTGTGATCCATTTGGTCCTCTCTATTGTGGAAAAGACACAAGTGCCATTGGGTTAATCAAGGGCTACTTTATGTAAGGTTTTTATTCGGTGTATACTTAAAACTTACCATGCTATGCGGGTGGTTGAGTGATACGTAACACAAAAGGACACAAAGGCTTTTTATACTTTTTCCTTTGTGGGTTGATGCATTGCACATGACACTGTGGGCTCACCTTTTTTCGTGCCCCGCCTTTCGAAAAGGTTTGAAAAGAAATGCCTCACAGTTCCGACTCTCGCGGTTCTGAATCTAGTCTCACAAGTGCAATGTGAAATTGATAAACACCAAAGAGTCCAAATTCGGTAAATCATTTTGGAAAATCGATTTTAAATCAAATATTGCCAAAATTGGACTGCTTTGCCAGATATAGAGTCGCCACCTAAATATTTTATTTTTGGGGAAATTTAGGAAGTCCTGACTCGTGCCAAAGGCCATGTGTCCATCATCACCAAAGTTGCCTCAGCTCGGGAACTTGGGTATGAGGGAAGAAGGCCGTGAATTGGGCACCCCCGCTCGCCCGATCAAAGATCGGCCTTTACAAATCATGATATGATTTTTTATAAACATTATGTGTTCTTGTTCCGGTTATTAGACTAGCTTTACTATGTGATGCGCACAAGCAAGTATAAACTAAATCTCAAGAATTGGAACATTTCAAATCATGTTTGTTTTTGAAAATGGTTTGAATTTGCCACCTCAAGTGGGCTTAAAGATCTGGTTTCGCCACCAAACATAGTGGGCTTAAAACATGATTTGCCACTCAACAAAGTGGGCTTAAAACTTACATTCATTGAATTGTTCCAATTCAAACAACAAGCCTTCATCCACAGGCATTCATACAGTTCAGTATTTAAGCACATAGCCTCATGGCAAGCATGCTAATCATGGCAATACTCACACTCATGCAAGTATGCTAAAGAGTAAAAACTCACCTAGTACTCCAAGCTAGGAAAATATGAGTTAGAAAATAATGCATGATTCCTAACTATACAAAGATTCTTAATGCAACACATGCAATATGCAATTAATAGGCTCGGCTACTAATATGACATATGATTCAATTTGAACAACATGCGATTAAACACATATTCAAAGAAGTATTGAAATGGCATTGCAGTTTGAATGATGCGTCGAGCCTCGGTGCATGCCATATGAATGAATGGATGCAAGCATAAGGTATGCTAATTAAAATATGACCCTAATCTAACCATCAAAAGCGATTAAATAAAATGGAGAAAGATGTGGGGTTGGAAAATATACACACGTGCACACACACTTATTACAACATTATGCCCTCATGAAGGAGGGTCCGAATGAATAAGAGCTAAGCTAATCTAAGCTAAACTAATCAAACTAATTAGACTAATTATTACAAACCAATTGAATAACTAGCAAACTAATTACTAATTATTACAACACTTTAATCAACCAGTAAACTAATTAATTAAAACAAATGCACATTAACTAATCATGCAAGGCACTAAACTATGCTGCCATTGCTCCGCCTCGAGAAGTGGAAGATGCATGCACTCGGTTTTCGCCCTGAAAAGTCCTCTATTTTGCTCTCAAAAGGCTCTGCTTGCGGGGTTGAGCATACTTTAGAACCTTCTGCTCCACCTTACCAAATATTTGCTGAGGGTTACACCAGTGGCCTGCCGGCCATGGATGGCTGCTGCTAGCCATCTGCCGGCCATTAATGAGGTACTACCGGCCACTGATGCTTTGGATCACCATACTGCAACAGTGCACAAACAGAGCAAAAAGAAGATTTTTCTAAGGGTTTGTCTGCATAATTCACCTCTCATTTTCATGGACAAATCCAAGGAATTGTGAACTTAAATGACAAACCACCAATCAAAGCAATTTCATTACATGATGGCATGTGCTTCAAGGTGTGCATGCTTTAATAAATGCGAAGCCAACCAAACACTTAAGAACCATCACCCTATCATGCTATAGACGTCCTTGAACGTCGCGGGAGAGAATCTCCCCCCTCCCCCTCTTTTGTTCATTGGGCTCACTACAGTTCAAGACTCAATGTCACGGTCCTGTATCTAATCTCATGGAGTACAATGCAAGACCGATGAATCATCAAAGAGTCCAAATCCGGCAAATCGTTTTTGAAAACAGATTTTTTTTAAAGAAGTGCCAAACATGGACTGTTTTTCCAGATACAGAGTCGCCACCTAAATATTTTATTTTGGGGAATTTAGGAAACCCTGACTCGTTGCCTAAGGCCACGTGTTCGTCATCACCAAAGTTGCCTTGGCTCGGGAACTTGGGTACGATTGGGAAAGGTCACTTCGTGAGCACCCCCACTCACCCCATCAAAGATCGGCCTCTACTAACCATGATATCGAGTTTTGAAAACATTATGCGTTCTTATTCCGGTTTCTTAGCCTAAAATTACTATGTGATGCGCACAACATATAAGTATAGACTGAGTCGCCTGAATTGGAACAAAACATTTCATGTTTGTTTATTTTGAAAACAGTTTGATGGTGCTACTCGCAAGTAGGCTAAGACGTGGATTTTCCACCCTCGAATGGGCTTAGAAAAACATGATTTTTGCCACTCTCAAGTGGGCTTAAAACTCGCAGTCGATGAATTGTTCCAATCCAAATAACCCAACCTTCACCCACAGGCATTCAGGCAGTTATATCAAATAAACAAATAGCCTCATTGTAATAACCCGACCCTCGCACATGATTTCTGTTATATTTTCAGTCCTCAATTGATACTATTAAATACTTAGTGTGAAATCCTATGGAAAATTATGATTAAGTAAGTGAAAGCTATGTTATAGATGCCTATCTGTCTCACAAGAAACCTATCTGTCACAATTAACACATTAGAGTCAGGAACTTGAAGCCTTAATGATTTAATTATCAGAAATTGATAATATATTTGAGATCCTCATAATTTTTAAGTAATTTTAAGTATGTTCGTGAAATTTTAATTTTGGGATGATTAAACGATTCATTTTTGTCTTTATGTGCTTAGTTAAGAATATTTATACTTGAGTCTTATTGAGATTTGGGGCAAAAAATGTGGAGCATCTTTTGGGAGGAACTAAGGGTTTGAGAGAAGAGAAAAGGAGAACAAAGAAAAGGTTCAAAAGGAAGGAAATTGAGGGGAAATTAGGAGATCAAACTTAAGGTATGTTCAATTTTATATATCTATGAGAATCATCATTTCAATTGTGAAGAAGAGTTGTTGTATTTTATGTTGATGATGTAGGGTTTTTCAATGATTGTCTACTTTGACACTTAAATTAAGTGATGTATGAATTTACACTTAAATCCTTGGTTTTATGTTATCATTTCATGGAAACATGATAGTGCCATGGGATATACTTGTTGAATTTGAATGTAGAGTGGGATTTGAGGAAGAGATGACTTGTTGAAGCCTCTAAATTAACTTAAATTGTTATGATCAAGCTAGAATCTTTGTTATGGTATTGTTGAGTTGACATGTTGCATGAATTTTGCCCTTGATTGCATGAAAAATGAGTTTGGGTTCTTTGAATTTTGGAATCAAATCGCCGCCTCAATTTGGGTTGTCGTCCGCCGGCGGAGGTCGTGGCCGCCGAGCGGAAAATGCATCTCTCAGAAGTTCCTCGGAATTACCCTGTCCGCTCGAGTGGGGAAAATGTAACCTCGGGCATAAATATCCACCTCTCAAAGATTTTTGATAACATTGTCTGTCGCCGGCGGACAATCTTGCGCTCGAGCGGAAGACTGTTTCAAGGAAAATTGGGAGTTGTTCAGTTTTACATGCTTATTCCTCTGGTATTTTTAGAATATTTTTCTGATGATCTTAGAATGGTTATAAATGCATATGAAGTGTAAGGATTCAGGAAATAAAGTAAGAAAGAAAAGGAAACTAATGTGCAAGTTTAACTGTGTGCAGGACACACTCCAGGATGAAGTAACACGCCATCTCAATACTGTGAGTAGTAATACCTCTTTACATGTTATGCAATTATGTCCAGGTATCAAGGCAAATATGTTCATGTTCTAAGCATGTAATCTATTTAAGCTGATGTTCAACGTATGATAATGTTAATGTTAATGTCCATGTGAAGTATGTAAAGATTGCAAGGGCTTAATGCCACATGTTTTCAAGGGCCGTAGTGCCATTTTCAAGGGCCGAAGTGCCAACAAGTTTACAAGGGCTATATGCCACTTCCAAGGGCATCATGCCACTTTCAAGGGCCGTAGTGCCAACATGTTACCAAGGGCTTTACGCCACATTTTCAAGGGCCTCGTGCCACCACTTCCAAGGGCTTATAGCCACCAAGTTATGTTACAAGATTGGGCCTAAGGCCATTATGTATGTGACACAGAATCAGACTCACGTAGTGATACGTAATATGATCAAGTTAACAGTATTTTATTTATGTATTATTACTCACTGAGCCCAACTCACTCTCCGTTATGTCTGTTTCTGTAGGCCATTCAACAGGTGGTCAATCCTAACTCAGGATGCCGTTTTCCTTGGTCGACCATTACGTGTCCAGGCACTAACCCAAGCTACTTATTTTGATGAAACCGTGGAGATGTTTGCTTATCTTTGAGTGCCACCCAAGTTCTTGTATATAACTTTTGTGGTCTTTTATATATGCCCGTTAGGGCTGGGACTGTAAATATACGTGGTTGTAACCAATGTTTCAAGGATATAGTTTCACACTTTATTTGCTTATGAGAACGTTTACGTTTTATGAGATCCTGGCATGCTAGCAGTAGCTCAATGGAATGTTTCTGGTATTTATATTATATTACTACTTTATGCTTCCGATAAGGCCCCGTATGTTATATATATATATCAGGTTTTATGTCCGTTTATGCATAGGTCATGCCCAAACTTTTAGGGGCGGGTTTGGGGCGTGACACTCATGGTAAGCATACTATCATGACAATCACTCACACACATGCAAGGATGGTAAAGCATAACACTTACCGAGTACTCCAAGCCAAAACAGAAGCTATGTTAGAAATCAATGCATGATCCTAACTATGCTGAAATGCCTAATGCAACACATGCAAAATGCAACTAAAAATAGGCTCGGCTATTCTAAGATGGCATATGATGATGCTACAGCTAACACATATTCAACTTGGAATTGAAATACAATGCAGTTAGTATGATGCGCCAAGCCCGGTGCATGCAATACAGATGAATGATGCAAACATGCAAACATAAGTATGCTAATTGAAACATGCCCTAAACTAACCATCATAGGCTGGTAAATAAAAGAGAGAAAGACGTGGGGTTGGAAGACATGCATCATACGCAAGCACACTTATTACAACATTGCCCTCCACGGAAGGTCTGAATAAATATTACAGTCGAAATAAATAATTAACTACTCTAGCTAATTAAATATTACAAAATCCTAATTAATTAACAAATTAACTAGGAAAGCAAATAAATTTGCATGCAAGCTAAATAGGATGGACTGCCTCAGCTCTGTTCCGAATGATGAAAGATGCATGCATGCTCGAGTTGCCTCGTCGGGAAATTCCTCGCGATGCCCCGATTCGCCTCTATTTGCAATTGATCCCGGAATGCTGTACAAAACTCCTGAAGGTTGTTGACCAGTTTTTGTTGTCGATTCCCGGTTTACTGCAACAGAGAGCAAGAAATGGGCATGGCAAAGTATTTTCACATATGTATGCACGACCACTATCCCCGTCATTGCACAAGCTCTAAGAAGTGTTGACCTCGATCCTCGTGCCACCAATCGCACATCTTGATGCACGATGGCCGAGGAGTCAAATTGCACAACTCGATGTAAAATGAATGTACATGAAAACACAACAAGGACTAAACTCAATCATGGGTAATCCGGAGTGTCAACGACCGAGAATCGAGGCACGTTTCGTCGCTTGGAGTGCGAAACGTCCCTCGTTTCCTGTGTTTGGACTAACCCTACCCCAAACACAATGCGACAAGATGGCATACACAATGCGACTAACATACAACCCTAAATGTAGTGCAACTAATCATGCTGTCATGCGAGGGATGATATGCAAACATGCAACTAGCATACGAAATGCTGTGAACTATAAATGGCATACTCAATGCTCGTGACATAATATGGCACACACAATGCACATATGAAGACTATCATGCCCATATGAAGGCTACCAAGGAGATGATCAACGCATACACAATGCAATGGCCAAACATGCAAAAACAAGAACTAAATGGCATACACAATGCAAGATGGACTTAAACCAATGTGAGTGGACCTCAGCCACACTCAAATCAGTGGCCATATGATGACAATGAAAGAACCAAAATACACACAAACGTGCACGAATGCAAATGACCGATCCTAAGGCACAACATGCAACTCTAACAAAGCATGGCAAGGGATGAAATATGGCACACAAACACACATTTTCCAGCTCTGAAACATGACGTACAATGGTCCCGAATCATGCAAACACTTCACACAATGCATGCTAGATGGCCCGAATACCGAAACTAGTGAAGTGCGTTACACTAGAGGTACACAAAACAATGCCCAAATGGAAAAACCAACCCCAAATAGACCCTAGGCAGGTCCAAGATAGTGGGAAAATGGCCTAAAATGATGGCTCAAGATGCATGGAAATGAAGCTCATTCAATGGTCCGAAAACAAGGCATTCATGCACAACTCTCAAACACATTTAAAGAGTGGAAATCATGGGAATATGGCATACATGTAAGCTCTGAAATATGATGCATAATGGTCCCAAAACATGAAAACACCTCAGTATATGCCTGCAATAGACCTCAAAGCTCAAAGCTAGGCATGGATATTGTACTACAAGCATGCAAAACAAGCATCATTCGACCATAAGACCCAAAAACAGAGCTAAGACAGTGCAAAATTTGCACAAAATCAGTTTAAGGCATGGCCAAAAACTGCTAGAATCAAGGGCCAACATAGCATGCAATGTAATCTAGTAAAGTGGATTTGCACTACAAGTATGTGAGGCAATCAAGAGCTCACCAAACCAGCAAAGTTCATAAGTATTCCATGCCAAATAATTCTCAAAAACTCATGGAAACATGGTTAATGCATCCAAGAATGATATGTTCCTTTGAAAGGCCAATAAGAGGGTTATTCTAACATGCAATATGGACATTCAAAATGGCAAAACCATCTCTGGATAGAGATTATGATGGCCATAAAACTCATTGAAAAGGGCCTAAAATGAGTCTAGGAAGCATGCAAGTAAAGGCCCCTTTGAAAGGCCATGAAGAGGGTTACTCTACACATGCATAATAGACATCCAAAATGGCAAAAAGGGCTCTGGACAAAGCCTATGCAGGTCACAAAACCCACCAAAAAGGGCCTAAAATATGGCTTTGAAACATGAAAATAAAGGGTCCTTTCTAAGGCCAAGAAAGCTAGTAAACAACACAAGGGGTGAGAGGGTCACCCCACTCTGATTTTGATGCTCAAAAACACATAATAACCACTAAAAATCCACTAGATTTCAGTGGTGAAAAAGGCCAGCAAAGCTCAACACAAAGGCTCTAATGCATGGCTCAAAACAAAGGGAAATGAAGCATGCAAGGGGGTAGATGACCGCCAATAGAAAAATGGTCTCAAACAAACATGTTAAGAAGCTCAAAATAAGACTTTTTTTACTTTATGACAAAGCCCAAATATGTTTTCAAACTAGGCTAAAAGATGAAGCAAAATAATGTCAAAATGAGGGACAGAAGTGTTACCCTTGTAGCCAAAAGAGCCAGCAACTTCTGGACCAAAATAGCAAGCCTTCAACCTCTTAAAACCAGCTCCAAGGTTCTTAGAGTGATGGTGGAGGTGTTAGGATAGGAGGTGTAGTGCAATGATGCAAGAACAATGGAGCTTTGGAGCTTGGATGTAGAGTGATAGAGAGAGAGGTATGTATATGCCTTAGCCAAATTTATGAACCCTTGCAAGTGAAGAGAGGCCTTTCCTTTATAGAGTAGAGGGGCTAAAGCTTCTTCAACAAGCTTAAAACCAAGCTTAAACATCCTCCATACACGTGTATGGAGGATGCATTCTGAGGCTTCCAGCGGGCACAACTGGCATCAACCCAGTGAGACAGAAAAGGAGAAGGCTGGCCGACCAGTTGAGGTGGTCGGCCCACCACTCCCCCTGGTCAGCTGACCAGTTCAAAAGGGTTAGGTGGTCGGTGGCCTATATTGGTGGTCTCCCAGGTGAATGCAACTCAGTGGTGATATGGGAGACCAGTAATTGTGGCCCAAAAGTGAGAGAGACCAGCTTTCTGACAAGAAATCGGCCGGCGAAGAGAAAGGTGGTCTCCAAGAAGAAAAGGTGGTCTCCCACCCTAGTACCACCTTCCTAACAATGAAACTAGGGTCCATGCCAAAAATGAACCCACACTGATGCAAAACGAGGGTTCGGGGGCCAAAACGTGCAGCCGGGTGCCCCGAAAACTGACTGTTAAGCATCGAAAGTGGCGTACGACCATGAAGGTGGTCTCCCGGACCACAGTGTCCCTCTAGAGAGAGGAAACAAGGTGTGTGCCAAAAACTAGAGCAAATGGAGAAAGTTAAGCGGTTTCGAACTAAGGCGCACGGCTGACGGCTCCGAAAATCAAAAACTGGTCTCCAAACGGGAAAAGTGGCCTACGACCACGAAACGTAGCCTACGGCCACTGAGAGATGGTCTACGAGACCTCTCCCTCCCTTCGGGAAGAGAAAATAGAGAAAATAGGACCTGGTTCGCAAACCGAGGCAAAGCACAAAAGAGTCCCGAAGTTCGGAGGCAAAGCTCTCAGCTGAGACTCCGTGACCTCAGAACGAGCACAACATACGCAATCACCGAGCACTCAATCGATGACGTCTGAGTCTTAAGGTTGGTCAAAAATGGGGTGTCTACAGTTGCCCCTCTTTGACAGAACTCAAAAGTCATAAGTGACGGGAGTGAATGTCAAAGCCCAGAGACGACCCGTTTTTGACAAGGCCGAAGACTTAGACAAACAGGTGAGATAAACAAAGATGTGCCCGCAGGCATGCCCACAGGCAGGGGGCAAAATGCGAAATGATATGCATCAAGTTGAACGTAACTCATGATCATGCAAAGCAGCAAGCTGTAATGAAGCAAATATTCACAATAGATGCAGCAGTTTTAAGCAAGAATGCAAAGCAACAACTACATTTCATGTAGTAAGAATGTAAGAGAATCACAATTGTCGCTATGTCTTACACGGAGAAGATACAATACCTGTGCAACTCGTCTGGTCGCACCAGCCTCAAATAAACCGTACATACAATATTGTGCCTGTAAAAGAGAGAAACTTAACAAGCACAACATAGTTAGCAACATATGTTCAACGCTATATCGAACGCAGACAAACATGGTGCCGATGGAAAAGTGCATCGCAATGTAAGAGACACGCGCATGACAACGCAAGTTAAGCATGGAGGTATGACAATACCAGTGAAATGTGCACAATAATGCAAGTGATGTGCATACTAATGCAAGTGACGTGCATAACAATGCAGGATAAGTGTGACTTCAAAAACATGTTCGAACAAAACAATGAGCAAATAAACGCAAGCCTCGACGAAGGCAACTCAAACGCGACCTCTGGTTTACCTCCCAGAGGGGTCGCAACGTACTCAAAAAGGATACACCTTGCTTTTGATGAATGATGACGAAACACACATCGAAAGTTGGAGTTGAAGTTCCCGCGGAGGGATTTCGCGCCCTAAAAGTACACTTTCCGTGTACTTTCTCGAGAGCCGGGGGGGACCCCGATCACCACCAAAATTTGCAAGGGGCTCAAAGAGGCATGGGAGGCCACCCAGGAGGACCACCGACCACCTGGGGAGGCCACCGACCAGGTTTGGTGAAAGGGGGTGGTCGGCCTACTAGAAAAGGTGGTCGGCCGACCACCTGTCCAAAACAAGGGCAGTTTGGTCCTTTTACACTTGTTTCTTAAAATATACTTGGCCAAAGCACTTTTTGCTCACACCTTCAGATCCAAAATTAGTCCCTCTTGCTTCCTAGACCATTTCCCCTCTCAGATCTGTGCTCTATACGCGTTTTCCAATGCCCCACGCAAAGTTGTTTCGCGAAATCTTTCAGTTTCCTTCACTTTGGACCGATTAAAATTTGATTTCGGAGCTTATTTCTCCATTTTCACCACTTGAGGTAAGTTTGTCTCAACATTTGGAACATTTTCTCGGGAGTTGACTTTTGTTGACTTTTCCATTTCCCGAGAGTTGACTTTTGTTGACTTTTTCCAATTTTGGCTCATTTTGCTCATTTTTGCAGATTTCTCGAAATGGCGGGTCATTTTCCTCATTGCGGAGGTCCTCCAGGTGCCGGGGGTGAGCCAGACATTATGTCTTTGCCTCCAAGGATTCGGCCATTTGTTCCCGAGAGGTATGACCCTCCGGCGCATATCCTTCCTCGGGCCGTTTTCTACCACTTCACCGACTTTGATGACTGAGCGCCTGTAGATCTGTTGCTGCGGGAGCCAGAGTCCCATCTCTCTCATCAAGCATGAGAGGTATGTACTTCACTTTTACATTTTCTATAATGCAATCTGCATTTTCTGTGCATTTCATGCTTTTGCTATGTATTTTTATCTTCTCATTCTGAACACATTTGCACACCATACTTCTGCTTATTTTAGCACATGTCTCACAGCGTAGTATCTTGTTAAGTTGGCACACAGCTTAAGTACTCGAATTTCTGAACACACAGCTCATACTTTGATGATGAACACACAGCCCACTATTTGACGGCGAACACATAGTCCACTATTTCTGAAATCTGAACACGCAGCCCAAACTTGTTGATTATGAACACGCAGTCCACTATTTTTGAAGTCTGAACACACAGCTCTAACACTTGATGTTGAACACACAGCTCGAACTTTGAGATCAACACACAGCCCACTGTTTTTGAAGTCTGAACACACAGCTCAAACACTTGATGTTGAACCCATAGCTCACACTTTGAGATGAACACATAGCCCACTGTTTTGAAATCTGAACACACAGCTCAAACACTTGATGTTGAACACACAGCTCACACTTTGAGATGAACACACAGCCCACTATTTTGAAATCTGAACACACAGACCAAACACTTGATGTTGAACACACAGCTCACACTTTGAGATGAACACACAGCCCACTATTTTGAAATCAGAACACGTAGCCTAAACTTTGAGGTGAACACACAGCCCACTATTTCTGAAATCTGAACACACAGCCAAACTTGTTGATTATGAACATGCAGCTTGAACACTTGATGTTGAACACACAGCTCACACACTTCAATTCTGAACACACAACTCATATACTTCATGTTGAACACGCGGCTCACACACTTCAATTCTGAACACACAGCTCATATACTTCATGTTGAACACGCGGCTCACACTGAACATGCAGTCCACAACATTGCATCTGATTCGGTTTACACACAGCTCATACTTTCATTTTGAAATTGAATACATGTGTTCATTCTGAATGTAGGTATCTTCCCGTATTACACGAGGCTATGGATCGATCATCGCCAGGGAGTGGTACGCAGAGCTCCTAGAGATCATTCGCGATCTGGTAGACCAGGCAGGGTTCGGACCCTTCTGCACGGGGATATCACGTTATCCAGTGAGCAGGACCTTGATGGGCACCCTCGTAAAAAGATGGTGGGACACCACCGACTCTTTCCACTTCTCAACTACCGGAGATATGATGATGACCCCGTTCGACTTTGTCGTGCTGACAGGCCTTGACATGGGAGGCTGGCAGATCCCCTATGATGAGGATATGGGCGAGTAGGAGGCTGCCTAGATTTATCTGTTGGGAGCTCGCCCACCCGTTGACAGATCTTCAGGTAGAGTCCAGTACACTTGGTTTTCCACACATTTTAGAGAGATCATGCCCGAGACTCCCGAAGAGATAACGCAGTATACTCGAGGGTTTTTGATGTTCCTCCTCGAGACCACTCTATTCTCCGATAGGGGGAACATTGTTGGACTTTATCTGCTGAGTGCTCTGGTAGACCTATCACAGGTCAGCCAGTATGACTGGGGTGGCGCCGACTTGGGTACCCTCTACTGCTACATGAGTGCGACCTCCCGCGAACGGGGGAATATAGTTAGCGGCTATTGGAGAGCCTGGAAGGTACTTTTGGCCCTCTTGATTTACATTTCTGCTTTTCATTATCTATATACTGCACACACGGTACACTTTACATTTTGTACTTTGCACTCTGGTCTCAGCATTCTGCATTCTCTGTACATTCTGTATTCACATTCTGCACTCAGCATTCGGTATTCTGATGGCTATTGCCCTATTTTCCACAGCTATGGGTTTTCGCGTACTTTTCGACGCTAGCCCCGGATCTTGAGGTGGAGGTGCCTCTTATGATTCCTTACTCGCTCGTATTTGAGGGCAAGTACCGGTCGAGGGCTCGGGAGACTCTACCCTACCTGCTGCAGTTTTTTGATACAGTGCAGACGACCGTGGTAATTCAGAACTCTCAGTTCTCCATGTTTTCATCTTCGATTCATCTTGCGCATTTATGATTTATAATCGGCTTATGCATTGGTTATCCACAGATCACATGGCAGCCCTGGGCGCCCTTGGGTGGAGATACTCGATTTCAGTTTGCTAGGGGATGGGCCGCTTCTCGGTACAGGATCCTATTTGAGGGGCCCGTTGGTAGGGCCTGGTTTCTGGGGGACCGCTTCATGCGCCAGACGATGGGCTACCCCGAGCAGAGTGTCCCCGCAGCACCTCCGGACGATATGCGATCCACTGAGGGGCTCACTCCCCAGGAGGTTGTTAGTGCCATGTTGGGTACCGACGTATTTCTACATTTGAAGGAGGGGGAGTACGCGACCTACCGTCATACATACTTGATGCCTCCATTGACAGGTGTTCGTACTCCCACGAGGAGGTCTGCTGGCATGCCATCATCGAGTCGAGCCCGAGCTGAAGATATCCCTTCGACCAGCAGGGTCGGCACATCGAGAGGTGGGGCTGGACTAGTACCCCCGATTCCCCTGACTTATCATCACGCCGGGTGGCCAGATATCCCGACCGAGTTGACAGGATGGCGATACGGGACTTCCTACCCAATTCTGATAGAGCCTCCTATGCCTGATCATCGATATGTCAGAGACCCTGACTTGCCACCAGTATACTTTACAGCTTTAATTTATCACTCAGATACTTGGACATTCATTCATTTACTGATAACTTGCACTTGCATCTGCAGCCTCCCAAGGAGTATACTGAGGGTTTGCTTGGGTTGGTGGCCTCACTCGAGGGCATGGTCCTGCGGAGAGAGACGAAGCTGTTCATCGCCGGTGTCTTGGTATTCTTTAGTTTTCTTGCATTTATTATACTTCTGATGACATGCTGAACTTGAACATTTCACTACATTGATTGACTGTATGTGTAGAGCACATCTGACACACACCACATTCATGTACTATATCTGCATGCATCCACTTCATGTAGCTTCCTTGTCTCTGCATCTGATATACATATTAGCTAATGTATTCGAATTACGCTCTTTATTTTCAGATACCTCCGCTACAAACTGAGCCACGAGCCGAACCATCTAGGCCCTCCTGAGGAGCTGGGAGAGGGGGTTCAACTCGCAGCCGAGGCGGACGCAGAGCACCTGTCATAGAGGAGGAGTCCAATGAGGAGGAGGAGCCTATGCATCCCCAATCAGAGACATCTGTTGACAGAGAGGGTGACTCTGGTTCCAGTTCCGATAGTGGAGATGATGCCGAGGAGGGTTCCGAGGATGGCAGGACCGATTCAGATGATGATGATGGTGCAGAGGTTGTTCCACAGAAGAGGACGAAGAGGGCCTCTTATTCCTGCAGTTGATAGCACTAATGCAGTTGTTCCCTGTTTTATTTGCCTTTTTTACTAGTAGTTGTAGCACATTATACATTATTAGGCAGTTTTATTTTCTGTAAAACTTGTACCCTTGTTGTAAAATGTTGTAACAAAGGGAGTATGATGGAATGAAACAGCTTTTGAAAAAGTGTTGTATTTTATGTTCTTAGCATCGCATCGCATCATTTTGCACAAAAATGAGATTGAATGAAAATTGAGCATCGAAAATTTGCCAAGTCAGGTAGTGAAACGACATAACAAACTAAACAACTTGACTTACTAAGAATCAACAAAACCTTAGCAAGTTTACAACTTGATAAGCAAATCTCGGAAATGTTGATCAACATAGAACAACAATTTCAACGAACAAAACTCGACAACTCGATAAAACTCAACAACTCGATAAACTTAACAATTCGACTAAGCAAAACAACAACTCAATAATCAAAACTCAACAACAACTCAATAAACAAAACTGAACAACAACTCGATAAACAAACGTATCTCGGACGATCGGAGTGACAGAACACATCCGAAACAGAGGAAAACTCGCACCTTCAACACTCCCAATGCATGGAAATGCTAGGAACTTTCTTCTAGAGACTAGGACAAGACCAAAGCCACACTTCTCTCCATGGCCGACCACCTAAGGAAGCTGGCTGACTAGTTTTCTGTCTTGGAGACCAAAGGGGTGGTCGGCTTACCAGAAAAGGTGGTCGGCCGACCACCTGGTTTGGCGACCATCAGATTTCTGACACGTGTCCCCAAAACAATGTCTTATCCTCTATAAAAGTCCCAGCTTCATGGTTCTTTCATTTCATCTTAGTTTTGCATCAAAATGGAGGCATTTCTCATCCATAATCTCACAGCTTGGATTGCTTCTCTAGATGGCTCAGAAAAGTTGAACTTCTAGGGCTTCGACTTCAATACACTATTCACGCTGCGCCGTACTCTGCTGCATCTTCCTTTCCTCCATGCCGCGGCAAGGTTTTGGAATGTGGTAACGCACGTCTTTAGCTTTAGCGGGCAAGAGATGTGTCATACTTTCGAAGATTTCTAAGCTTTGATCGAATCCGAGCGCAACGAGGAAATCTTGCCTCAACTCCGATTCGGCCACGTCCAAGCCTTAGGACAAATGTGCGGCCTCACTTTGCATGATGCTCGATCATTGATTCATAACGGGGAGCTGGACATCCCAAGCTTGGTTTGCTGGTTTTCTGATGCTGGTGACCGCGACAACCATCATTGGCAGGGCTATCGGCGACACGCGCTTTGCCTATGCTTGCTATCTCATTTCTTGCTTGCCCGGAGCTCCGGTGGGTTTAGCACTCGTTTGATTAAGGTGGCCGAGGGCCTGAAAGAGGGCAAAAGCTGCATCGCAATGACATTGGCTGAGACATTGATGGGCTTAGATGCTTTTCATCACCGGGAGACGGCTAGGCTTGCGGGGAGCCCACTACTATTGCAGGTAATGTTTCCCACCCCATCTCACATATATATTGCTCACATCACTTGGCCCTCAGGCTCGATTTTTCTCACAAAACCCTTTTCTTACTTTTCTCTCATCGTACATCTCTCTATTCTTTAATCTCTCATTTTTTATCTCTCCCCAAGTATGATTGATGGACAAGTTGAGAGTAGTGGACTCGTGCCCGGTATATTCAGTTCGCAGCTATTTATTCCGACGACGTCTAGTCGATGCCCTGGATGAGAGGTGGTGGTACAACTGGATGTGCAGTTTGTCCGCGGACCACATTGTTTGGCGTTGCCCTTGGCTTAATCTGCCGGTAATGAGTTACAACATGACCCGTCAACCTGGGATTCAATTGATTGGCATGACACACTGTGTCTTCTATTTTCCGTTCCAGTTCCGGCGCCAGTTCGGACATGATCAGACTTGCCTGCCAAAGGGGATAGAGTACCCTGCTGCATTCCTAGCCTGAGGCGCACAGCTTGCCCGGTATGCCACAGCATGGAGGACTAGAGTGCTCCTGGCCCCTGCTTCCACTTTCTATTGCACCTTGTCTGATGAGTGCATAGATTGGCTCAATGAAGAGGCATAGATTGGGCCCAACTTGGCATTAGAGGCTTCGACCAGCTCTGGGAGGGTACACAAGAACACCTGACTTATCTATGCCCCGGATTTATTGCTTTATCAGTACTTTCAAGTTTTCTTTATGAATGTAATAAAAAGCAACTTCAGTTTCTATTCAAGAGTAGGAGAGCTCTATATTGAAATCAATGAAATTGAAGGTTGTGGGTACTAAAAAATTTTCGCTTTGGTCCAAAAATGGTCTAAGTTGTAAAAAGATTAATTTGAGCAAAATCAACTTTTATTAAAACTTTTCAAAACCATTTTCGATATGGATCAGAACTGGACACGCCTGAGATCTGTCACTGAGATGCACAAGCCCAGATCCCCAGCAACTGGAAAGTTGCCCCTACTCTAAATAGCACTTCACCGGAGATCACAATTGAAGCTCTTGAATGCTGAATAGACAAAGATGACCGAGATGATCAAATGGACAAAGTTGATCAGGGAAAAGTTTATGGCTGGACTTTACGATGAAGTTGCCTATGTATCCCAAAGATGGGAATCAAGACTTACATAGTTCGGTGTAAGGTACACTCGGGTATTAACCTCTCCTTTTGCGCTCTAACTTTTGCCAAAGCTGCCCTTTGCGGGTTTTCAACCTTGCGAGCTCAATTTTTATAATTTCAAATTTTTCATGCTCTAACTTTTGCCTAGGTCTCCCTTTCGGGTTTTCGGCCTAGCGAGCCTCTCAGGGGTAATATTTCTTCAACTTGTCCATGTTGATCGGTTGGGAGAACTCTAGGCCATCTAGGTCCATCAGAACCACAGCTCCACCTGACCAGATAGACTTGATGATGTAAGGGCCAGTCCAATTGGGTCTGAACTTGCCCCTAGGGTCGTGAATGGGGGCTCGGTTGTCTTTGAACACCAAATCTCCTTCTTTCAAATTCCTGGACTTAACTTTCTTGTTGAAAGCCCAGGCAATTCTGCGCTGATAACCTTGAACATAGTACAGTGCTTTCAGTCTTCTTTCATCAAAGAGCATGAGTTCTTCAAATCTGCTCTGCTGCCAATCTACCTCGGCTATCTGACACTCAGCCAATACTCGCAACGACGGAACCTCAATCTCGATAGGTAGAATGGCCTCCATCCCATAAACCAATGAATATGGAGTCGCCCCAGTAGAAGTTCTAATTGAAGTCCGGTAGCCCCACAGAGCAAATGGCAGCTTATCTGGCCAGTCCTGGTAGGTTTCCACCATCTTCTGCAGTATGTGTTTGATGTTCTTGTTGGCGGCCTCAACTGCTCCATTGGTCTACGGCCGATATGTGGATGACTTATGAAAAGCCACGTTGTATTTTTCCAACAAGTCAATCACTTCTTTCTTGAAGTGGGAACCGTTATCTGAAATAATCTCATTTGGGACCCCATAGCGACAGATGATGTTGTTTCTGATGAACTTTGCAATGTGCGACGCCTTCAACACCGCATAAGATTGGGCTTCAACCCACTTCGTGAAATAATCTATCGCAACCAGGATGAACTCATGCCCATTAGACCCTTTTGCGGTGACAGCCCCGATCACATCGATTCCCCAAACTAAAAGTGGCCATGGCGAAGTCATATTGTACAGCTTCGATGGCGGGATGTTCATGCAGTTTGCATGGATCTAACATTTGTGGCATCGCTGAACAAAGCCAATACAATCTTCCTCCATGGTGGACCAATAGTAACCCTATTTGAGAATCTTCTGCACTAGCATTACTACATTCATATGCGCACCGCATTCTCCTCCATGGATGGCCTCCATCAGGCGCTTCGATTCTTCGGCATCAACACATAGCTTATGCATTCGCAAATGGCCTCTCTTGTACAATTTACCCCCGCAGATGATGAGCTGAACGGCCATTCTTCTGACTGCCCTTTTATCCTCGGCATTTGCCCCTGGTGGATATGCTTCTTTCTCCAAGAAGTTCCAAATATCGTAATACCAGGGGTTCTCATCTTGAACCTCATCTATGGCAGCAATTGATTCATATGCTGGCGCAAACTTCTAGTCAATGATGATCGGACGCATCTGGACTCCAAATAGGATGTCTATCATAGAAGATAGAGTTGCTAATGAATCTGCAAACCTGTTGTTCTCTCTTAATAGATGAGAAAAGTTTAGCTTCTCAAACCGAGGAATTAACAAGTCCAAGGTCTGGTGATACATTATCATCTTTTCTTCTTTGACTTGCCAATCTCCTTTTGCTTGAGATACAACAAGGTTCGAGTCCCCGATGACGTCCAACCGTTTTGCCCCTAGTTCCAGGGCTGCTTCCAGACCGGCAATGCATGCCTCATATTCTTCTTCGTTGTTCGAGACCTTGAACCGGAGTTTAAATGCTAGAGGGATACGGCAATTGTCGGGAGTTATCAGCAACACCCCTATCCCATATCCATATTGGTTTGACGCTCTGTCAAAGTACATCGTCCAAGTTTCATCTTCGATATACAAAATGGCCTCATCTAGGAATAGGTACTCAACTGCTTCATCCCCTTCCACTGGGTGATCGGCTAAGAATTCTACTACTGCTCTTCCCTTGACTGACTTACGCGTCACATACTTCAGATCGAATTCGGAAAGCAACAGCAACCAACGAGCTAGCCTACCCGTAAGTGTTGGCTTCTCGAAGAGATATTTGACGGGATCCAGTCGTGAAACCAACATTACGGAGTGAGCTAACAGGTAGTGCCGCAGCTTCTTGGCAGTCCATACCAAGGCTAAGCAAGCCTTCTCCAATGGTGTGTAGCGGGTTTCATATTCCAACATCTTCTTGCTCAGATAGTAGATAGCCCTCTCCACCTTGTCTTCAGATTCTTGCGCGATCATACAGCCCATTGTAGTTTTAGTCACTGAAAGGTACAATATCAACGGTCTCCCCAGCTCTGGCGGTGACAACATGGGTGGGTTCTGTAAGTATTCCTTGATCTGTTCAAAAGCAGCTTGGCATCAGCCGTCCCACTGGAATTTCTTTCCTTTCTTCAGGAGGCCAAAAAGTGGTTCACAAGTCAAGGTTAATTTTGAGATAAACCGTCTTATGAATTGCACTTTACCCATAAAGCCTCGCACCTCCTTTTCAATCCTTGGTTGTGGCATTTCTAAGATGGCCTTGATTTTGGAAGGGTCGACTTCGATACCTCTCTATGTAATCAAGAACCCCAGCATTTTCCCTGCTGTAACACCGAACGTACACTTCTAAGGATTTAGCCGCAACCAAAATTCTCTGATCCTTTGGAAGAACTTTTGCAAGGCGGTGTAGTGGCCCTCTCTTTCTTTGGACTTGACAATCATGTCGTCCACATACACCTCAACCTCTTTGTGGATCATGTCGTGCAATATTGTGGTCGCGGCCCGTTGATATGTAGCTCCAGCATTCTTCAACCCAAACGGCATCACTCTGTAGCAGTAAGTCCCCCACGGGGTGGTGAAAAGTAGTCTTTTCCCGATCTTCAGGTGCCATCACTATCAAATTGTAGCCTGAGAAGCCATCCATGAACGAAAGCAAAGCATGCCTCGCTGTGAAGTCCATTAACTCATCAATATGCGGCAAGGAAAAGTCGTCCTTCGGACTGGCTCTACTCAAATCCCTGAAATCCATGCATACCCGAATCCTACCATCCTTCTTCGGCACCGGAACGATGTTGGCCAACCAAGTCGGGTATTCGGATACCAGCAGGAACCCTGCATCAATTTGCTTGGTGACCTTTTCCTTAATCTTGAGAGCCCAGTCCGGGCAGATCCTTCTGAGTTTTTGTTTAACAAGTCTGGCCTGGGGGTCAAGAGGGATCTGGTGCTGTACAATCTCAGGATCGATTCCAGGCATGTCTTCATAGAACCACGTGAAAACATCTTTGAAATCTTTTAATAAAGCGACTAAGCGCCACGTTCCTCCGAAGACAACGTGGACCCAATCTGGACCAGCTGCGGGTCCTTCTCAGTACAAATATTCATAGTAGTGATTTCATCAACTAAAGGTTTAACAAATCTTTGCAGCTCTTGATCAATTAATCGTTGCAAAACCGGAGGAATTTCTTCCTCGTCATTTTTATCAAAATTTTGAAAGTCCTGATTCAAGCAATAAATCAAAGGCACAGAAAAGTACTCAGAAACCACAGCCACATCATTCTCATTAAGCACATCCAAATCATCCGATTCTTCGGTTACAATAGACTCAAAAGAGAAAGAAAAAGACGACCTGGACTGGACTGTGGTATCCGAGTTATCACCCCCAGGATTACCAGACTTAGACTTAGTCGAGCTGGAACTTGATTCTGACTCTACAGACTTGGTGGAATCAGATTCTGGCTCACTACTTGATCCGGTGCTACTTGACAAAAATCCCTCTTCATACTGCCAAATGAGAGAGGGTGCGATAGATGCATCCAAAATGTTTGATGGTGGGCCCGCAGCCGTTTCATTCCCGATCATGGATACTGAGAAGTTATCTTCCAAGCACTTCTGTTCGATCAGAGGATCTGAAAGTAGACACGCCAGCGCTACCCCCATTTCACTTTTGGCGTCCTCAGACTCCACTTTCTTGCCCTGCTCAGCCTCAGCCAATGGGTCTGTCTGCTCTTCGGCAACGTCATCCCCGGATAACTGTAGGTCAAAGAAGATCTAAAACCCTAGCACGCGCTTCCTCTCGGCATTCAGCCATGGCTCTGGGAAGCTACAAAATGGAAAGTCCTCCCCCTTCTGGACGAGGCCTCCGTTTAGGGTACCCTGGATGGGTTGGTGCATTAGCTCAAAAGGCTTCCTCGCCTGCTTCGCTCTGGCTCTCCCAGCCATCTCCTTACCTTTCCTTACCCAATCCTGTTTGGTGGGCAGATAACCCAAGTCAAAGGTATGTGGGTTGTGTGGCACTTCGGCCAATGCTGTGACGCCCTTCCAGCCACTCTTCCCCAATCCCATCCTGGGGATGTGTTGGAGCTTGTTCATGAGGTATACTGATTGCGCACAAACATACACCCCCACATTAACAGCTAAGATGTTCTGCACGACCCGGACCTCAGCCAGGCTAAAACTGAATAAGAACACATCCTCCATACCGTGCTCAATTTCCAAAACTGGCGTAGATACTTCTGGCGGTGGATGGATCGACGAATTTCCAAAAACAATGGTGTGGGAGCCGAATATTTGGCTAAGTTGGAAGGGGCATATTTTAGAAGGCTGACATTAACCAGCTGCATCCTGCAAGAGTAGGAGGAGCTGAATATAATACGTAGGTCGAATAAGGAAAGATCCTTGGAGCCGAATAGAAGAACGGGTAATGATTGAAAAGTAGACCCCGGCCCCGAGGCCCAAAAGGAACATATATAAATACAGGCACAGCGGACTTGGAAAGGTATGTAAGAATCACTTCACTTAACTTAGTAAACAAGCTTTCTTGAATAGAAGAACTGACTTGCCCGTCAGAGTGCTAATCCCGGCACCCCCAACCGGAGTGTTTGTGTCTTTGCAGGTGACTAGCTGAGAATCACTAACGTCTCCCAGGATCTGAAGAGTATTTCCAAACCACTTCCCTACAATTGGCGCCGTCTATGGGAATACTCAAATACATCTATGGTAGGCGTGACTGAAGATCCTTCGATAGCCACTGATGAGACTACACAGAGAGACGACCTCACTCCGACAAATATGCTCGGAAAGGAAACCATCGCTGCAAGGCGCGCCTTGAATTTTGATTCACCAATGACTTCAGCGTATGAGACAATGCAAGCCATCATGGAACAAGCTAAGCAGAATGAACAAAGGCTGGAAAATATGGTTGCAAAAAACGAACGTCTCCGTTAAGATTTGGCCTTGGAAGTAGCAAAGTCCAGAGAAGCCGCGCGCCAAGACCCCGAACGACCTTTGAGGGCAGGTGGACAACGACCTCGAGCCCGACCAAGGGAAACCGATAGTAACTCCAACTCATTATCCATGAAGCATAACAAGAAGGGATGATCTGACACTTCCAGCTCCTCTGAAAAGAGTCTATATACAAGGAACAAGCGCAGAAGAAGCAGCTCAGACGAAGAGGATCGACACGATCCTTTTATCCGACGGATTGCAAGGGCGGCCCTGCCCAAGAAGTTCAAAGCTCTGTCATTTACTATCTACGATGGAAAATCAGACCCCACTGATCATATACGTCACTACAAGCAGGCCATGACGTTGCATGCAGACAACGAAGCCCTCATGTGCCGAATATTCCCCAGCAGCCTGGGGCCATTAGCTGTCAGATGGTATTACAAGCTGGAGTCAGCTTCAATCAGAAGCTTCCATCAATTACAAAAATCCTTCAGGGCCAGGTTCATCACCAACAAGGTATAGCTGAAATAGGCCGACTCTCTCTAGGCTATGCAGATCCAGCCAGGAGAAATGCTCAGAGCGTATTTGGCGCGATATTGGGAGTGCTTTAATCTCGTTGATGACGCTTGCAACGACTCCATGGCCATCACCGCCTTCAAAATGGGACTGCATCCTGATAGTGCTCTTCGCAACTCCCTGACCAGAAGACCCCCCAAAACAGTCTGGGCATTGATAAAGAAAGTCGAAGAGTATTGCAAAGTAGAAGATGGTGCTTTGAGGATTAAAGCCAGACAAGTGTCCACCAAAACAGCACCTTCTGAAATTGCTCAAACAATAAGTTCCGTGCCACTTTTGAGCCCTGAGCTGCGACAACATGCTAAACGAGACAAAAGGCGAGACTCGCGCCGATCGAGCAAACAATGCTCCCACCGGACGAATGAACAACTGCAAGTCGACAGTAGACGCTCAAGGCGTGCCGACAAGAAGTACACAGAACTGCCAGAACCAATCACCGTGATAATGACCAAAATCCAACACCTTCCATTCTTCAAATGGCCATAAAAAATGGTGGGACCTCCTGACACGCGAAGAAAGGATAGGCAGTGCCAGTATCACAAAGATCACGGCCATGAAACTGAGAGTTGTTACGCATTAAAGGATCATCTTGAAGAACTGGTGCAAGACGGCCGACTGCAACAGTACGTGATCAAGGACAAGCCAATCAAGGCACTTGCCTTGAGGCAGGACTCCCCTTTGCTTGGCGTGATCCATATAATCTATAGCCTGCCGGCGCCCCCGATCGTGTATGCAGTTTAATCGCATCCAATCCCTCAAAAGCAATATACTCAGACCAGACAGCCTAGCGGAGCTCCAACAATTACGCTCAACGACTCCAACCTCAGCGGCACAACAGCCTCCCACATCGATCCATTGGTCATCAGACTACGTGTAAATCGATTCAGCATTCAACGCATTCTCATTGATCCAGGGAGTACTTCAGAGGTCATGTATTACAAAACTTTCGTAAAGCTCAGCTTCAACGAGTTGGATCTGTCTCCGGCGCCTCACCCATTGTTCGGCTTTAACATGAATCCTGAGTACCCATTAGGGAAGATCAAATTACCTGTTCAAGCGGGCTCCAGAACAATCGAAGTAGAATTCCTGGTCGTAACACTCCCTTCGCCATATAATGCCATCATGGGGCGAACCTGGTTACATATTATGAAGGCCGTCCCAAGCACCTACCATCAGCTTGTGCGCTTCTCGACAGCTCACAGCATTGAAGAAATACGTGGCTCCCCCCAATTGGCACAAGCAGAGCTTTTATGAAAACCCTATCACTAACCCGACCTGTGGGCTTTGATACTTGTAAATATATTTCACTCCTGCAATACGAACTACTTTTCTTCGTCATTCAAAATCATTTGCCAATTTCCCTTTGGTGCATGACACCTTAGGGCCAAATAAACCTCCGGATTCGTAGCGCCCTTCGTGGATGTCACAATTGGCCAAATCAAGTCTCCGGATTCGGAGCACCCTTTTTGGTGCATGACACCCTAGGGCCGAATAAGTCTTCGGATTCGGAGCTCCCTTTGGTGCATGACACCTTAGGGCCAAATAAGTCTCCAGATTCGGAGCGCCCTTTGTGGATGTCACGATTGGCCAAACTAAGTCTTCGGATTCGAAGCGCCCTCTTTGGTGCATGACACCTTAGGGCCGAATAAGCCTCCGGATTCGAAGCGCCTTTCGTGGATGTCTCGATTGGCCGAATCAAGTCTCCGGATTTGGAGCGCCCTTCATGGATGTCACGATTGGTCAAATTAAGTCTCCGGATTCGGAGCCCCCTTTGGTGCATGACACCTTAGGGCCGATTAAGTCTCCGGATTCAGAGCCCCCTTTGGTGCATGACACCTTAGGGCCGAATAAGTCTCCGGATTTAGAGTGCCCTTCGTGGATGTCACGATTGGCCAAATTAAGTCTCCGGATTCGAAGCGCCCTCTTTGGTGCATGACACCTTAGGGCCGAATAAGCCTCCGTATTCGGAACGCCCTTCGTGGATGTCACGATTGGCCAAATCAAGTCTCCGGATTCGGAGCGCCCGTCATGGATGTCATGATTGGCCAAATTAAGTCTCCAGATTTGGAGCCCCCGTTGGTGCATGACACCTTAGGGCCGAATAAGTCTCCGGATTTGGAGCCCCCTTTGGTGCATGACACCTTAGGGCCAAATAAGTCTCCGGATTCGAAGCCCCCTTTTTGGTGCATGACACCTTAGGGTCGAATAAGTCTCCAGATTCGGAGCGCCCTTCGTGGATGTCACGATTGGCCAAATTAAGTCTCCGGATTCGGAGCGCCCTCTTTGGTGCATGACACCTTAGGGCCGAATAAGCCTCCGGATTCGGAGCACCCTTCGTGGATGTCACGATTGGCCAAATCAAGTCTCCGGATTCGGAGCGCCCTTCGTGGATGTCACGATTGGCCAAATTAAGTCTCCGGATTCGGAGCCCCCATTGGTGCATGACACCTTAGGGCCGAATAAGTCTCTGGATTCGGAGCCCCCTTTGGTGTATGACACCTTAGGGCCGAATAAGTCTTTGGATTCGGAGCGCCCTTTTTGGTGCATGACACCTTAGGGCCGAATAAGTCTCTGAATTCGGAGCACCCTTCATTAACGATTGGCCAAATTAAGATTCCGAACACGGAGCCCCTTTTGTGCATCACCCCTCACAACAAATTTATTGCGTTGATCTATTCGGCCATGCTGCTACTGATCAGTCCAAAGTAAGCCGATCGAAAACATACTAGACGCCAGTTACGGAGTCCCATCGGCGCAGGATGTCCTTGGGCCGATTAGGACTCCGAATGCACAATGCTAATCATATCTCCGAATTTAGAGCACACTTCGGCACGAACAAAACAAAGAAATTTCAACACCAATACAGATCATACATACAGATCATACACCAGTACAGATCACACTATGTGACACACTAGTACAGATCATACATTCGAAGTAGTGCGCTTAAGCATTTAAACAAAATTCAAAATAAGATGCAAATATTTGAAATAAAACTATTTATTTGATCAAACAGTTGTTACATAAACGCAACCCGCATTTGAGCATTACAATATCTAAAGCGAAAAAGAGGACAAGACGCGTTGGTAAAGCGGCATCGCCGGATCAACGACCGTAGCGCCAAATCCCTCCACAGCGTGCAATACCTTGAGCCAACTGTGCCCAAGCCCACGACTTGTACAATGCCAAACTTCCCCTGATACCATTGACAATGTCAAGGCAAAGATCCAGGACAAGGAAGAATAAACTCAACAGTCGTTGACTCTCCTTTCGGGGTGATCTGCTTTGACGACTTGGAGACTCATGAATCTCCCACTCTTTAGACAACCTAACTCCCGCACGGGTGGTTTCTCTGCTGCAAACCATTTCAACACCAAAGATTGGCCGAAGTTCGAGCTTCTGTAACTAACATCACTGCGTGTCTCACCCCACACAAGTAATGATGAATCAAGTGGGTTATTGGCACGAAGCGCCTACTCCTTTTATTCTCAACAATGACTGCGATCTCGAGGCCCCCAATCTCGAGGCGATTTTATTAACGCTAAACCCAATGGGGCGAATGAGACGAACGTTGATCGACATTCGCGACAACCTAGTCATCCGGTCGGCTGAGTTTTCACGCTTCGATCATTCTATGCCTCAGCTAGCCCACTAGTCCAACTGGCTAAGCATCTAGGCCCCGAGCCAAGTCGAATTTGCCGCAGCCACTCCACTTATTCGTTTTCGGCTTCTTCAAGTTACAATGATGAATGGCCCAGTTATAATGGCCTCATTCAAAACTAAACGGTCGTCACGAATGGGCCGACCCTGCCCATAAACCGGCGCATCACTGGACATTTAACAAATACTAGGGCCGATCAATGTTTATACATTCATTCAAACATTTATGCAACAAAACGAAACACGTATATGCCGAATACGAACTTTAACGAAGTATTTATAATCAAACATTTTTTATTCAATAAAACAATAAATTACATAGTTTCAAACACGACCTGCGTTTCAACCTTACAATGATTACACTCATACGGCGTCACCCTCATCCTCACTCTTCTCGACTTCAAAAGCAGAAAACGAAAAATCTTTACTGTTGTAGAGTGGTGATGCCGAATCAATCCCCGATGCTCGAAGAGCTTCTGCGACTTGAGATGCCTTGATCCAACCGTGCCTAAATCCATGATTTTCACATCGGCACACTTCTTCGGCCAATTTTTCCTTGGTTTTTTTTATTCCAACTTTTCGGCCTTCATGGAAACCTTTCTCATAGGCCCTCCCCTTCGCGCTCTCCATTGTGAACATACTTGCCGTCTCACGATCGGCAAGTGTGGAACTGATGAGCCGACTGGTAACCCTCTCTTCCACAATTGGGTTCGCTTGCCTGGCGGATTGTGCCTGAGCCGCCTTGGTCTTCCTTAACTCACGCTCAGCCGCCTCCACGCGAGCCTCCAAACTTTGAATATGTTCCTCCTTCTTCTCCATCTCTCGATGGGCAGCACGTAGTCGCATGCCAACTTCGTAAGCAGTGTAAAGCCCCTTCACCGCCGCGTGAATGCCTTCACAAATCAACTCGTAGTCCTGTCGACCCACCATTGATTGCTGAACCTCAGGAGGAAATATTTGTCGAGCAAACTCGACTGCTACATCTGGGTCTCAAACTCGACTGCCTGGGCGACCTGCTGCGACATCGAGGAGACTGACGCCTCTCTTGACCCCTAGAACTCCTACTTCCTGTGTGTGAGGGTTCACCACCTCGATTCATGTCTCCGCCGAGCTCAGCTAGCGTCTTCGCTTCCCCTTTACTGTTAAAGAAGAGTCGGTTCGACATTCGCGCGATAAGTCTTGCTCCAAGAGCTCGAGTCAGTTGTTTACCAAGCTCATAAAAGTTGTACCTTTGTTCATTTATCTTTCACAGAGGCAGCACGATCGAGGCAAATCTCATTAATTGTGAAAACTTGAATCACCCGGCGCCGCCTGAATCGAAAGCAAGGGCAAATTTATCAATCTTTTCGGCTCAAAAACTGCTCAAAATTCGTATCATGAACCCCCTGGGGCAAGGGTAGATTCATCAATCTATTCGGCTCAAGTACCCCAGCCGGCTCACGAACCGATTCATCAACCTATTCGGCTAAAGTTCGTATCATCGAACGCCGGAACGATCATGAACAACCTGGGGCAATGGCAGATTCATCAATCTATTCGGCTCAAGTACCCCAGCCGGCTCACGAAATCGATTCATCAAACCTATTCGGCTAAAGTTCGTAGCATCGAACGCCTGAACGATCATGAATAGCCTGGGGCAAGGGCAGATTCATCAATCTATTCGGCTCAAGTACCCCAGCCGGCTCGCGAATCGATTCATCAACCTATTCAGCTAAAGTTCGTATCATCCGGCGCCCGAACGATCATGAACCGCCTGGGGCAAGGGCAGATTCATCAATCTTTTCGGCTTAAGTACCCCAACCGGCTCATGAATCGACTAAGATTCTAATCCAGTAGAATCAATATTGCCACAGGATATTCAATCTCTAAAAGCTCAAACACAGCAACAAATTTACCCAAAGTAGTGAAAGGCATAAAATTTCTTCATTAACATAACCACACAAACTGTGTACAAGTTGTAGTGAAATTACAAGGAAATTTTCATTAATAAATTGAGTGCAGATAGTAACAAATTTATACACGAAAACTACCCTGAAAAAACAAAACTTACACAAACACTTAATAAAGTAGGAAATGTCGCCCAAATCACTCCTCAAGGTCAGATTCGAGTGGCTCAACATCCACTTGCTCATAAGGAATTGGCAAAGTCAATGTAACTCCAGCGGCAGTAAGGGCTTTGAGCCACCCATGTTTGAACCCCCGATTCTCAAATTTGGGGACTTCATCTACGTATTCCCTGAGGGCGGCGCTTTTTCCTGCCTCAAAAGCATCAGATTCGGCTTTTTCCTTGGCCGCCTTGAGCTCCTCCAACTGAGCCTCCACCTTGGCAAGTGCATCCTTCGAGAACTTGAGTGATTCTTCACTCGCATTCGGCCTAGCCTCAGCGTCAGAACGAAGCTATTCAGTAGTGCAAGCCCTCTCCTTCTCCACTTCGGCTCGCGTACTCTCCATTGCAGCTCTCATTATTTCGAACTCGGCCCTACTCTTCTGACCATGCACTTCTGTTTGCAAATGGTCAATTCTTCCAAGGGCATCATGCAGGCGGCGGCCCAAGTCGGCGATCCTGCCGACCGTCTGCAAAACAAGTCGGGATCATTAGATACCTTTATAAATAACAAATTTACGCGAATTTGAGGTCACCTACTATGAGTGCCGACTGCGCAGACAGGGCTACGACCATAATATTCGGTACGGCGCAAAAGGCTGCGTTGTCAGCCGGCAAAGAAATTGAAGCCGCTAGGCTCAATGCCACGGCCGGATCTTCAATGGCCGAAGCATCGGAAGAAATCGGCGTATCTCTGATCTTTGGCTGAATGATAAAAGGAGCAACCACATCTGATTCTTCGAGGCGAGGCCGTTTGTCAGTAGGACTGATCTCTGAACTAGTTTCTCCCTCGGCGCTACGCTTTTAGCTCCACTCCTCCAGAATTAGCCATTCTTCACTGGCCTGTTGTTCACCGTCTTTTTCCGTTTCGACCCTAGCGACCTGAACCGTCCCTTCAATAATGGGTACAAAGGACTTGGTCAAGCTGGGATCAGAGTTGGCGGCCTCGGCCTTTTTTCAAGCAGCCATCCACTCGGCATTTCTCTTACGCACCATTTGCGTAAGGCTTTCCTTTGCCATACCTTCGAAGAAATCACCGGGTAGATCTCCCAAATTCACGAAAATATCTCTGGAAGAAAACTCTGCTCGACCCGAAGCGGATGGTGAGGAAGGCTGGTTAAGTCCAGCAACCTCAAACGCTGAACGCACGGCCTCGTTGACCTCTTCGGCCTCCTCAGCGAATTCTCTGGCTGGATCGGTAACTACCTCTACCACCGGCTCTGCGTCTTGCCCCGAATCAGAAGCTTCGAGACCAATTTGCCTAAGGTTCTTGTAGCTGGGGAAGATAAGGGCCGAGAGGTGCTGATCGCCGGATGGAATTGGAATGTTGTCCACGGCTGAGAATGTAGTATAAGTGGGTTCGTATCGAAGGAGAATGTGAGTGACTCTCCCTTGCTTTTGCACGTTTGGGTGGCTGAAGTATTCGAGTGCAGTCTTGATTTCCCCAAGGACTATGTAGTCAACTGAAGTCAGAATCTTCTTCAATTTGTTACCTGCAAAAGATAAGGAGTGATTAAGGAAAGAAAGCCGATTAACAGACAGATCAACAAACATAAGATATTACGTGGCAACCTAGATCACCCTTATGTTTGGGAATGGAGTCTAGGCGATCTTCGCCTTCAGTGAACTCCCAATTACCTCGGACATTGACCATTACATCGTCAACCCTCTTACCAGAGCTGGCAAGCATAGTCACCAAGTGATGGTCAGTATCCTTGGCCCTGAGAAAGTATCGCCCCAGCCAACCAGAGGATTTGGCTAAGGCATAGCAGTGCCGAATGGCCAGAATTCCGAGATTGATCCCAAGGCATCGATTCAATTCTATAACCCCCATAATGATTTGAAAGAAATTTACATTGGGTTGAGAAGGAATCAGACTCCAATAGCAAAGGACGGCCCTAAGCAATGGATGTAGGGGAAAACGTACTCCGCCCTCCGCAATGGACAAGAGGGGGAATACGATCGTATTTTGACCCTCCCTCTCCATGTCGAGAGCACTGTCCGTTAGAAGAGATAAATGGACATCGTCGGGAATGGAAAAATGTCGCCGGAATCCGAAAATGCGACCCTCAAAAAGGAGGTCTTTCAAGTGTTTAGCCATTTTTACAGGGATCCAAGGATTTACCGAAAGTAAAACTAACAAACAAAAAGTAGGATTACAAAGAAAAGGGAAGAAGACTTACGAGGAGCAGATGAGACAAAGGTAAACGGACAAAAGTTGCAGAAAATGTGAGTCAGATAAGGGATATGCGCTGGCGGTCCAAAAGTCTCAGATAATCGACGAAATGTGCACCTGAAAGGACTGAAGTTTGAAATCGTAATAAATGCGTGACGCGTGAATGAAGTGGGAAAGTGTAATGATGAGTGAAAAGGTGTGTGCCTTCTGACATCTATATTGGGGTACCCGAAGCCGCTTGACCTATTTCAAGCTTTTCGAATTCTAAACCGAACACGCTGATTAACTACCATCAATAGGGAGTTCGGGGGGCAATTGTGGGAGCCGAATATTTGGCTAAGTCGGAAGGGGCATATTTTAGAAGGCTAACATTAACCGGCTGCATCCTGCAAGAGTAGGAGGGGATGAATATAATACGCAGGTCGAATAAGGAAAGATCCTTGGAGCCGAATAGAAGAACGGGTAATGATTGAAAAGTACACCCTGGCCCCGAGGCCCAAAAGGAACAGATGTAAATACAGGAACAGCGAACTTGGAAAGGTATGTAAGAATCACTTCACTTAACTTAGTAAACAAGCTTTCTTGAAGAGAAGAACTGACTTGCCTGTCGGAGTGCTAATCCCGACACCCCCGACCAAAGTGTTTGTGTCTTTGCAGGTGACTAGCTGAGGATCACTAGCGTCTCCCAGGATCTGAAGTGTATTTCCAAACCACTTCCCCACAAATGGCTACTCCCTTCCCATAGGGGTATTTCACCATCTAATGCAAGGTGGACGAAACTGCCTTCACCTGCTGCAGCCACGGCCGCCCCAAAAGTAGATTGAAGGTTGCAGAAACTTACAAGACGTGAAAGTCAATCTCAGGTTGTCCCAGCCCAATCTTGGTCTAAATTTTTACTATCCCTATTACTTCTCCACTCGTGTTGTCATATGCCCGAATCACCTGGGCTGTCGGCACAAAGTCCGCGGTCTTTAAACCGATTGCATATGCAGTCCTTGCTGGGCATACATTGATGGCGGATCCTGTGTCGACAAGGACCATGGGTATCCATTTGTTTCTACACTCCACAGAGATGTAGAGTGGTTTGTTGTTGTTCGCACCCTCAGATGGCAGTTCCTTGTCGGAGAAAGTCAACATCGGGGTAGCTCCTCCCAGAAAAACTAAGCCCACCAGCTATTCAGGTGTGGTGTCTATTGAGAGCTTGGCCTTGTCCATGGCCGATATGACAGCTTGTCGATGCACTAGCGATGCCATAAGCAGTCCCCAGATGGAGATGTCTGCCTGTATCTTTTTCAACTACTTCAGTACAGCCTCCTCTTCGAGTTGCTTCTCTTTTTTCTTCTCCGCCTCCTTATCTTTCCCAGACGCCTCTGGCTGATCTAGATATGGAGGCTTGAAATACCGTCCACTCCTAGTTATATGGTCGACTTCGCCTATGTACCAAGTATCGTTTGGCTGGTTACTCCCCCAATCCTCATCTGTGTGGACAAGACATAGATCATCGTCTTCCCACCACATTCCATCGGCAGCCGACAGACACCCGTCCGGCTCCGGTATGACTGTCCTGGTACTCGCAGTACCTTCCGTCCACATGCTCGCAGCATTCTCTGTCCTTGTGCACACAGCACTTTCAGTCCCCATGGGGGCCTTGGCTTTTCTGATTCTCTCAGACTCTTCGATTCCTTCTTGTTCCAACTGCATCAGTACAGCTGGCTGTTCAACATTTCCTGCATTCATAATGCCCAAATCTTGAGCGAAATTCTTAGCACCGGCGCTCTCCGGCGATGTAATCTGCTCTTCGGCCCTTCCGGCCACAACTGATTTCCTTGCCCCTGCCGAGCCTTGTTCCAACTGAGATTCTTCAACAACGTCTGGTAGGTCATCAAGCCAACCGGTAACCTCTGCTGACTCCTCAAAATCAAACTAGTTAACTACTGAGTCTTGTTCTTTGAAAAACTGCAAGTTAGCTATGTCCTCTTCCAAAGCTGCTAAGTCATCTGTCCCCTTGATCAAATCTATCCCCCTGTATCACACAAAGCTCTACCCCTGCCGGCAATTCCACATTTGGCCCAACCTGGCCTACTGACAGAATGTAGTCACTCAGACTATATACCTTCTTAGCAAAACTCCCAGATTCCTCAGATTCTAACTCAACAATCCCATTCTTCTCTGAAATCTCCCCTGTTCTGTCTTCGACAATCACCACCATTGGTTCGAGTTGGGTTCTGGAGATGTCCAACATGCACAGGTTAGTGCAGTCAAGAAGGAGCACCTCCGGCTTGGGTAGGTGGGACGGGGTGATATATATGCTAGGATCGTAAGACACGACCCCAGTCTGGATAAAGTTGATGCATTTGGGAGGTGGAGCTTGGTTGTGTGGTGGGAGAGGGTTGGTTGTGACATTGGGTTTTTCTGGAGGCACAATCACCTGCTCGTCAATGAGATCTTGAATCTCATGACGCAATCTAAAACATTGGTTAGTGTCGTGACCATGTTATTGGTGATATCCGCAGTATTTTGCCAGGTTATGAGAGGGTGGGAGTGGATTTGGCAATGGGCTCAGCTCCAAGGGCTTCAAGTGCCCTTTTCTGATTAAAACCCCCAGAGCTTTAGACAGAGCCATATATAATGGGGTAAAGGTTCTTTGTCCTCGAGGTTGGTATTTGGTTATTTGTGTATTGCTTCCGGATGCGCCAGAGAAAGGTGTAGCTGCAATGGGTCTTGGAGGGGGAATGGTGGTGACCATGCTTACTTCTGAAGCTCTAGCATTTGCGGCATTGTTGGTGCCTATATTGTTGTTGCGGTTGAAGGTTCTTCTAGGTTGCTCTCTGTCATTGTCAATCAAACCCTACTTCAAGGCATCCTCGATCTGTACTCCCATCTCGTGTAAATTTGAAAAGGTGGGAAAGCGGCGCACAATCATTTTCTACATAAGCTTAGGCTGGAGATTGCGCACAATCATCCAGATTTGATATTTAGCAGTGGGCCTTAGGGTCATCATTGAGGCCTTGGCCCTCCATCTGGTTACGAACTCCGAAAAGCTCTCCTTAGGCTCCTGCCTTGTTGTCTCAAGATCACGGGTTGTAATCTCGATTTGTGTATTATAGGAGTACTGCGCAATGAAAGCCTCTGCCATCTCATCTCAGTTTCTCTTGACATTATCTTCCAATTTTGCGTATCAGATGGTCGCCACACCCGACAGGGTCCGACCGAATAATGAAAGCTTCTGTAGTCTGGTGAGGCCCATCGGCCTTAGTATGTCTGAAAACAACAAGAGATGCACCATGGGATCCCCAGATCCATCAAAGCGGTCGATTTGTGGCATCTTGAAACGGTCTGGTAGCGTCACAGCTGCGTCGGTATATCTGTCCTCAATGTCTGGGATGGACTTTACCCCTTGGGATTTCTTAAACATCTTTTCTAGCTTGCTCAACTTCAATGCTATAGGGTCCACCTCGAACTCAAAAGGTGAATTCGGCAGGTTGATAGGTGTTTTGGATAACTGGGGTAAAATCGGGGGCAGAACCGGCCTTGTCGGAATGTCCGTACCTTCCTGGACATTTGGCGTCTCCTCAGGTGCTGGTGCTCCTGGTGGGGGAGGAACTTGATGCAAAGCAGATGCCCCGTTTTGCTGTTGCAGCCTAGTGATTAGCTCTGCCTGCTGGGCCATGATCGCAGCATGGTGTTTGGAAAATTCCGTCTTGCCGGCAGCGTCTTGCTGCATAAGTTTCATACTTTCTTGGAGTTGGTGCACCATTGCCTCCATCTCTGACGTGTTCTACTGATCTATTTGACTGACTAGTATATCTATCTCTATGGCAACAATTGAGACCTCAGCCCGACTGTCCACTGATGGGGTAGACCACTGCTCTGGCAACCTCTGCTCAGATATACTGCGTCTTCTCGACCTTCGTCTGACAACCGGGGGTAGAGAATGGAACACTGGTTGTCCGTCGACCAGATCCACAGATCAATTAAGTCAGCGACCTCTAGTCTAGAGTGCTTGGGGAATATCTACATGGTCTGAAGCAATTGTGCTAAACTACCTATCAAAAAGATAAATAAAGAAATAATAAGGAAATAAATAACCAAACAAACGGACAGCATAACGGCTTAAATAAACACACAACACACAGTTGGGCATCACAACACACGGTTGATAAGCTAAAAATACTGTTCTCAAACACTGATCATTATTCCCAAATCACTGTCCCCGGTTTGAATCGATACATAAATAATCGATTCCCAAAATATCGACTGGTGCCCAGCTAATGCCGAAACTTGCAAACTGATACATGCATTCCTGTAGAGACGTACTCTAAAGCACATAACAAACAAGTGAGAGCCAAAACACCCCTATGTTGCGGTAGGGTTTCCCTGTCCTATTTTGTCAGGAACCAGGGTTTCACTATGCACGCAGCGGTTTCAAACAACCTATCGGATAAGTAACCTGTCCTAGCTTGGAATGGTCACTATGGATTCCGAATATGCACTAGGTCGAATGGTCAAAAAGGGTGCCTCGGTAAAACCGGGGTTTGTGTTCCCGTCGTGGCAGAGCCCGCAACCGGTCAGCCTTATGGCACACTTCTCGAAGCGAGCCTCCGGCAAACTGTTCAGGAATAGCATACGGCAAACACGGTGTCCCAGGCACACCAATGCAAATGCAATGCAAAGAAACACATAAGTGTAGTCGAAACAAGATATCATGAGTTCAAGTCAAGTTCTCTATTTCTCCAGCAGAGTCGCCAGAAACTGTAGACATCCCTGAACGTCCCGGGAGAGAATCCCCTCCTCCCCCCCCCCCAATTTTGTTCATTGGGCTCACTATAGTTCAGGACTCAATGTCATGGTCCTGTATCTAATCTCGCAGAGTGCAATGCAAGACTGATGAATCATCAAAGAGTCCAAATCTGGCAAATCATTTTTGAAAATAGATTTTTTTGAAAGAAGTGCCAAACATGTACTGCTTTGCCAGATACAGAGTCGCCACCTAAATATTTTATTTTGGGAAATTTAGGAAATCTTAACTCGTTGCCTCAGGCCACGTGTCTGTCATCACCAAAGTTGCCTCAGCTCGGGAACTTGGGTACGATTGGGGAAGGTCACTTCGTGAGCACCCCCGCTCGCCCCATCAAAGATCGGCCTCTACTAACCATGATATCGAGTTTTGAAAACATTATGCGTTCTTATTCCGGTTTATTAGCCTAGAATTACTATGTGATGCGCACAGCATACAAGTATAGATTGAGTCGCCTGAATTGGAACAAAACATTTCATGTTTGTTTATTTTGAATACGGTTTGGTGGTGCTACTCGCAAGTAGGCTAAGATGTGGATTTGCCACCCTCGGATGGGCTTAGAAAAACATGATTTTTACCACTCTTAAGTGGGCTTAAAACTCGCAGTCGATGAATTGTTCCAATCCAAATAACCCAACCTTCACCCACAGGCATTCAGGAAGTTATATCACATAAGCAAATAGCCTCATGGTAAGCATGTTATTATGGCAGTCACTCACACGCATGCAAGGATGCTAAAGCATAACACTTACCGAGTACTCCAAGCCAAAACAGAAGCTATGTTAGAAATCAATGCATGATCCTAACTATGCTGAAATGCCTAATGCAACACATGCAAAATGCAACTAAAAATAGGCTCGGCTATTCTAAGATGGCATATGATGATGCTACAGCTAACACGTATTCAACTTGGAATTGAAATACAATGCAGTTAGTATGATGCTCCGAGCCCGGTGCATGCAATACAGATGAATGATGCACGCATGCAAACATAAGTATGCTAATTGAAACATGCCCTAAACTAACAATCATAAGCTGGTAAATAAAAGGGAGAAAGACGTGGGGTTGGAAGACATGCATCACACGCACGCACACTTATTACAACATTGCCCTCCTCGGAGGGTCTGAATAAATAATACAGTTCGAATAAATAATTAACTACTCTAGCTGATTAAATATTACAAAATCCTAATTAATTAATAAATTAACTAGGAAAGCAAATAAATTAGCATGCAAGCTAAAAAGGATGGACTGCCTTAGCTCTATTCCGAATGATAAAAGATGCATGCATGCTCGAGTCGCCTCATCGGGAAATTCCTCGCGATGCCCCGATTTGCCTCTTTTTGCAATTGATCCCAGAATGCTGTACAAAACTCCAGAAGGTTGTTGACGAGTTTTTGTTGTCGGTTCCCGGTTTGCTGTAACAAAGAGCAAGAAAGGGGCATGGCAAAGTATTTTCACATATGTATACACGACCACTCTCCCCGTCATTGCACAAGCTCTAGGGAGTGTAGACCTCGATCCTCGTGCCACCAATCGCGCATCTCGATGCACGATGGCCGAGGAGTCGAATTGCACGGCTCGATGTAAAATGAATGTACATGAAGACACAACAAGGCCTAAACTCCATCATGGGTAATCCGGAGTGTTGGCGACCGAGAATCGAGGCACATTTCGTCACTTAGAGTACGAAACGTTCCTCATTTCCCGTGTTTGGACTAACCCTACTCCAAACACAATGCGACAAGATGGCATACACAATGCGACTAACATACAACCCTAAATGCAATGCAGCCTAATCATGTTGACATGCGAGGGATGATATGCAAACATGCAACTAGCATACGCAATGCTATGAACTACAAATGGCATACTCATTGCTCGTGACATAATATGGCATACACAATGCACATATGAAGACTATCATGCACATATGAAGGCTACCAAGGAGATGATCAAAGAATACATAATGCAATGGCCAAACATGCAAAAACAAGAGCTAAATGGCATACGCAATGCAAAATGGACTTAAACCAATGTGAGTGGACCTCAGCCACACTCAAATCAGTGGCCATACGATAAAAATGAAACAACCGAAATACACGAAAACATGCACGAATGCAAAGGACCGATCCTATGGCACAACATGCAACTCTAACAAAGCATGGCAAGGGATGAAATATGGCACACAAACACACTTTTCCAGCTCTGAAACATGATGCACAATGGTCCGGAATCATGCAAACACTTCACACAATGCATGCTAGATGGCCCGAATACCGAAACTAGTGAAGTGCGTTACACTAGAGGTATACAAAACAATGCCCAAATGGCAAAACCAACCCCAAACAAACCCTAGGCAGGTCCAAGATAGTGGGAAAATGGCCTAAAATGATGGCTCAAGATGCATGGAAATGAAGCTCATTCAATGGTCCGAAAACAAGGCATTCATGCACAACTCTCAAACACATTTAAAGAGTGGAAATCATGGGAATATGGCATACATGTAAGCTCTGAAATATGATGCATAATGGTCCCAAAACATGAAAACACCTCAGTATATGCCTGCAATAGACCTCAAAGCTCAAAGCTAGGCATAGATATTGTACTACAAGCATGCAAAACAAGCATCATTCGACCATGAGACCCAAAAACAGAGCTAAGACAGTCCACAATATGCACAAAATCAGTTTAAGGCATGGCCAAAAAGTGCTAGAATCAAGGGCCAACATAGCATGCAATGTAAGCTAGTAAAGGGGATTTGCACTACAAGTATGTGAGGCAATCAAGAGGTCACCAAACTAGAAAGAGTCAAAAGTATGCCATGTCAAATAATGCCCAAAAACTCATGGAAACATGCTCAATGCATGCAAGAATGATATGTTCCTCTGAAAGGCCAATAAGAGGGTTATTCTACACATGCAATATGGACATACAAAATGGAAAAACCACCTCTAGACAGAGGTTATGATGGCCCTAAAACTCACTGAAAATGGCCTAAAATGAGTCTAGGAAGCATGCAAGTAAAGGCCCCTTTGAAAGGCCATGAAGAGGGTTACTCTACACATGCATAATAGACATCCAAAATGGCAAAAAGGGCTTTGGACAGAGCCTATGTAGGTCACAAAACCCACCAAAAAGGGCCTGAAATATGGCTTTGAAACATGCAAATAAGGGGTCCTTTGTAAGGCCAAGAAAGCTCGTAAACATGACAAGGGGTGAGAGGGTCACCCCTCTCTGATTTTGATGCTCAAAAATGCATAATAACCACTAAAAATCTGCTAGATTTTAGTGGTCAAAAAGGCCAACAAAACTCAACACAAAGGCCCTAATGCATGGCTCAAAACAAAGGGAAATGAAGCATGCAAGGGGGTAAATGACCCCCAACAAAAAAATGGTCTCAAAAAAACATGTTAAGAAGCTCAAAATAATTTTTTTTAGTTTATGACAAAGCCCAAATATGCTTGCAAACTAGGCTAAGAGATGAAGCAAAATAATGCTAAAATGGGGGAAAGAAGTGTTACCCTTGTAGCCAAAAGAGCCAGCAACTTCTGGACCAAAATAGCAAGCCTTCAACCTCTGAAAACCATCTCCAAGGTGCTTAGAGTGATGGTGGAGGTGTTAGGATAGGAGGTGTAGTGCAATGATGCAAGAACAACGGAGCTTTGGAGCTTGGATGTAGAGAGATAAAGAGAGACGTATGTATATGCCTTAGCCAAATTTCTGAACCCTTGCAAGTGAAGAGGGGCCTTTTCTTTATAGAGGAGAGGGGCTAAAGCTTCTTCAAGAAGCTTAAAACCAAGCTTAAACATCCTCCATACACGTGTATGGAGGATGCATTCTGAGGCTTCCAGCTGGCACAGCCGGCATCAACCCAGTGAGACAGAAAAGGAGAAGGCGGGTCGACCAGTTTAGGTGGTCGGCCGACCACTCCCCCTAGTCGGCCGACCAATTCAAAAGGGTCAGGTGGTCGGTGGCCTATATTGGTGGTCTCCCAGGTGAATGCAACTCAGTGGTGATATGGGAGACCAGTAATTGTGACCCAAAAGTGAGGGAGACCAGCTTTCTGGCAAGAAAACCGGCCGGCGAAGAGAAAGGTGGTCTCCAAGAAGAAAAGGTGGTCTCCCACCCTAGTACCACCTTCCTAACAATGAAACTAGGGTCCATGCCAAAAATGAACCCACACCGATGCAAAACGAGGGTTCGAGGGCCAAAACGCGCAGCCGGGTACCCCGGAAACTGACTGTTAAGCATCGAAAGTGGCGTATGACCACGAAGGTGGTCTCCCAGGCCATAGTGTACCTCTAGAGAGAGGAAACAAGGTGTGTGCCAAAAACTGGAGCAAACGGAGAAAGTTAAGCGGTCCCGAACCGAGGCGCACGACCAATGGCTCCGAAAATTGAAAACTGGTCTCCAAACGGGAAAAGTGGCCTACGACCACAAAACGTAGCCTACGGCCACTGAGAGATGGTCTACGAGACCTCTCCCTCCCTTCGGGAAGAGAAAACAGGACCTAGTTCACAAACAGAGGCAAAGCACAAAAGAGTCCCGAAGTTCGGAGGCAAAGCTCTTAGCCGAGACTCTATGACCTCAGAACGAGCACAACATGCGCAATCACCGAGCGCTCAATCGATGACGTCTGAGTCTTAAGGTCGGTCAAAAATGGGGTGTCTACACATGCGTTATCAAGGGCAATGGAGACCTAGGAAAATGGTATAGTTCATCACTTTTGAGTATGAAATGTCCCATTTTCCTTGTGTTCAAATTAACATCTGATTTGAACACATGCAATGCAATACAAATAAGTGCTTATCTTGTCACTTTTACTTGTCAATTTTGTTTGCACATTTTAATTACCAAATCAGTCTTTAATTGATTTGTCCATTGGTGAATGTCCTAGGGTGAAGGAAGTGTCAACCAAGGGATAGTGTAAGGCAAGAGAGAGATCATGCCTTTGATAATGAACCCTCAAAGAGGATTAAACCATTAAGCATGACCTCAATCTCAAGCTTAAAGGATGCCAAGTTTGAAACAACCCTCAAAAGCAAATGAAAGAGTGAAGCAAAGAGGGAGGTTACAAAGATTTAGGTGCTGAAATTAAGTGATAAAAGCACTAAAAACATGCAACCAAGTCACACCAATGATGCTTAAAGCCTTAAAACAACAAGCTAGTGCAAGAACTTACACTACAACTACACAAAAAAAAGTCCCAACTGATCCAAACAGCCCAGAACAGAGCTAAAGCAGTCTAAAACAAAGGCAAAAACATGCTGGACTTGAGCTAAAACAAGCTAGATTAATAGGCTAAAACATAGAGCATGCTAGGCTAGTAAACAAAACACAAGGAGGGGAGGCTACCCCCTCCATTTTTGGACTTCAAAACATGTTTTTTGCCACTGAAAAGCCTCTGAAATTCAGTGGTTAAAAGGCCCAAGAAAGTTGGTTTGAAAGTGATGAACAAAGGCACAAATGCTATACAAGCAAAGAAATAAGAAGGGTGAACCACCACCTAACATAAAATGGGCTCCAACCACCAACTTTAGATCATAAAAATAGAGGTTTTTTAGTTCAAAACTAGCCCCAAAACAGTACAAAAAGATGGCAAAACAACTATGAAAAACAAGCTTAAAGGGTAAAGGTTATACATCTTGAAGGGAAGTGTGATTCTAGGCCACAATTCAAGCCAAAACCCACTTAAGGAGTTCCAAGAGAGCTTCAAACAACCTCAGCCCAAAGATGAACCACTTTGGTTAAGGGTTGATAGGCAAACTTGAAGTGTATCTACACTTGTATGCACAAAAGTTCAAGAGAGAGAGAAATGTAGAGAGAGAAATGTAGAGAGAGAGAGAGAGAGTTGTAGACAGAGAGATTCCCAAAATTTTTCTAACCTTGTAAACAATAGAGAAGGGCCTCTATATATAAAAAAAACCATGAGCTTTGGTCGAAAATATCCATTCAAAAATAGCTGGAAGAGTGTGGAGACAACTGGACGTAAATATCTGCAAAAAAAAATCTGATTTTTGACACCAATGGCTGGCAAGGAATCATTGATGGCCAGAAAGCTTCATTTGTGGCCAGAAAAAATCATCACTAGCCAACATATGGCCGACAAGCCTCATTCAGTGGCTGGACATAAAATTTTCTTTTTGGGCCCAACTTCAAACAGGCATATCTCCTTCTTCCGGACTTCTTTGTAGTTCATTCTTGAGCTAAACTGAAGCCCCAGAAGTCTTCTTTCCAATGGTATTAGCCTCATATCAAAATTCCAAGTTTGCAAAATCATATGCCTAATTTAGTGAAGACTGCTCAGTTTTGGTCTTAACCGGATTGATGCCTAACTTCAAACAGCCATATCTCCCTCATCCAGATTCGGCTTTAGGAGATTCTTGAGTGTAAAATGAAGCCTCGGAAGTCCACTTTCCAATGGTGGTGGCCTCATAGCTAAAGTCCAACTATACAAAAGGATAGACCTGATTTAGTGAGTCTGCCCGACTCCCTCTCTTAACGGTTCATGCCCAACTTCTTCCCCAACTAGGTTTCTTCCCTCCACTCTTATTTTCTTCAAATCCAAACCTCTAAATAAGGTGTTTTGAAAAGAGTTCACCTCTATTTCATTTATTTCCACTTTGTCCTTGCTCGGTTTACCGAAAAGTGTGATTTTTAACGAAATGCGAGCCATGGAACATCGTAGAAACTTTTGGAAAAAATATTTTGAAAAAGAGGGTTTTAAGGTGTAAAATGATTTTGGTCAAAATCGTTTTGGTCCAAAATGAGGTGTAAGGTTTAGATTTGAAGCTCCTCTTGCCGAAGGAATCGAACTTTTGCACAGCACAACTTTCATCACCGAGTGCTCAACCTGTGGCGCTCAAGTCTTAAAGGCGGTCAAAAACAGGGTGTCTACAGACACACAGACCACTCTCCTCCATCATTACCCAATCCGTCACGTTTGACTGTAACATTTTGGAAAAGAACACTAAAGAATTTTTAATTTTTTAAAAATGTCACATCATACCCATCACGTTGGACTGTCACATGTCATATTTAAGAAAAATACACTAAGGAGTTTTTAAATTTTTTTAGAGTGTTACATCATACCCGCCAAGTTGTCACATTAGGGAAAAGTACATCAAAAAGTTTTTTTTTGAAGTGTCACATCATACCTGCCACGTTGTCACATTAGGAAAAATATACTAAATTATCTAAATTATTAATTAAAATATATTTATAATATCATTAAAAATTATTAATTGATTTGATGATTTATTAATAAAATAGACGATTTGTTATGAAATTATAAATCTCAAGAGGTGAAATGTATGTTCTAAAATTACATGGGCGAGTTGTTTTTTAAGCAAATTTCAATAGGTGTATTTATAATTTACCTAATTTGAAATTATGTTTAGGCTTTGTGGACTCAATTCAGATGTTTTTGAAGGATTACTAAATATATTAATATGTAATTTTAAATTAAGTATTAAAAAAATTCTAAATCACATCAACGTGACATATCAAATAAATTATATTTAATATAATACCCGTTATGAAATAATAGTTATAGAATTTTTTGAATTTAATCATTAAATTTATTAACATTCAATCCCATAAATACAAGATAAATTGCTGTATGTCACGTGACAATGTTGATCTTGTATTCCATTTGGTCCCAATTTTTTTCTTCTGATCCATTTGGTCCTCTCTATTGTGGAAAAGACACAAGTGCCATTGGGTTAATCAAGGGCTACTTTATGTAAGGTTCTTATTCGGTGTATGCTTAAAACTTGCCACGTTATGCGCGTGGTTGGGTGACACACAACACAAAAGTACACTAAAGTTTTTTATACTTTTTGCTTTGTGGGTTGATGCCTTGCACATGATACACAGACCACTCTTCCCCATCATAACCCGATCCGTCACGTTATAGTGTCACATTTGGGAAAAGTACACTAAAGAGTTTTTAATTTTTTTTAAAGTGTCACATCATACTCGTCACATTGGAGTGTCACGTGTCACGTATAAGAAAAATACACTAAAGAGTTTTTTTTTTAAAGTGTCACATCATATCCGCCACGTTGTCATGTTTGAGAAAAGTACAGTAAGGTGTTTTTTTTTTTTTTTTTGAAGTGTCACAGCATACCCGCCACAATGTTACATTTTGTACACTAAAGAGCTTTTATTTGTTTTTTTTTAGTATAAGTTTTTTAGTGTCACGTCATACCCGCCACGTTGTCACATTTAGGAAAAGTACACAAAAGAGTTTTTTTTACTTTTTTAGAGTGTCACATCATTCGAATGTCACATTAATACCTGTCACATCAAAGTATATTTTTTTTAGAGTGACACATAATACCCGTCATGTTGTCACGTTTGAGAAAAGTACACTAAGGAGTTATTATTTTATTTTTTGAAGTGTCATATCATACCCGTTACGTTATCACATTAGAGAAAAATACACTAAATAATTTTTATTTTTTTTAAGTGTCACATCATACTCGCCATGTTGTCACATTTAGGAAAAGTATACTAAATTATCTAAATTATTAATTAAAATATATTGATAATATCATTAAAAACTATTAATTGATTTGATTACTTATTAATAAAATAGACGATTTCTTATGAAATCATAAATCTCAGGAGGTGAAATGTATGTTCTAAAATTACAAGGGCGATTTGTTTTTTAAGCAAATTTCAATAGGTGTATTTATAATTTACCTAATTTGAAATGATGTTTAGGCTTTGTGGACTCAATTTAGATATTTTTGGAGGATTACTAAATATATTAATATGTAATTTTAAATTGAGTATTAAGAAAATTCTAAATCATATCAACGTGACACATCAAACAAATTATATTTAATATAATACCCGTTATAAAATAATAGTTATATAATTTTTGTGAATTTAGTCATTAAATTTATTTACATTAAATCCCATAAATACAAGATAAATTGTTGTGTGTCACGTGACAATGTTGATCTTGTATTCCATTTGGTCCCAATTTTTTTCTTCTGGTCCATTTGGTCCTCTCTATTGCGGAAAAGACGCAGGTGCCATTGGGTTAATCAAGAGCTA